>CM060943.1:601016331-602266331 GCA_030765085.1 Allium cepa | reverse complement strand
AATGTATTTGATAGAAACCAGCTTTAAATCTCAAAGTGTAATGTCAGACATACATTCATACAAGTCTATTCCGGGTTCGAATAGAACCGAAGGCACTTCACAAAGAGGCCCTTGCAAATCCGGATAATCCCTAATCACTTCCAGACTCCCGATCACAAAGGGTGCTCAAATCTAAATACTGGGGGCCATTCGGTGCAGAGACATTCGACGGTTATCCTTTCGCTTTCGAAAATATCTGGTCTTCACCACCGATCTTCAAATGCTATCCATAATGTCGTATCATTATTCGGAATGGGTTATATGACACAAGGTCCTCTCCCGGCTAAACCGATAATGAGCGTAATATTTAAAAACATATGGATATGGGATCTCAGTTAAGTCATAACTTAAAGTCCAAAGCATTTCTTTCAAATGGTTTAAACAAATTACCATTTCCAATCCTTTAAACAAAAAGATTCATTTCACAAAGTTTACCAATCTTTCACAAAGATTCATTAATATCTTTCCAATTCAAACCTTTTATACAAAAGATACACTTTTAAGAACCCTTTTCAATTTGAAAACAAATTCACCAATCTTTAACAAAGATTCATTCATAGCCTTTTCAAAAAAAAATTCCTTTCAAATTGGATTAACTCGTCTAATCTTTAAATCATTTCCACAAAACAATTCCATTTTAAATCTTTTATATAAAAGATACACCATTTAAAATGCTCTTCAATTTCAAATCAAGGTTCGACTATCTTTCACAAAGATTAGTTAACGGTTTTCAAAACTATTTCAATTCGAACTTGAAATCTTTCAACATAAATTGGAAGTTCTTTCCTTATATAAAAGCTATTATTATTTGAAAACCAATAGTTTTCGTTTCAGAAAAATCCGATTATATTTGCACGAGTTAAAGCCTTTGAAGTATAAACTTAGGTTAAATTCAAATTCCCAAAACAATACTTTTAAAATTGTGACGCCCGGAATTTTCAAGCATTTAAAATCGAAATATTTAATTGATTTTAAATATTCAATAGAGCAATTTTAACTTGAATTACGAATATCACAATTTACTTGATAATTAAATTATTGAATTAAATGATTTGAAGTTGGGTGAAATGTTGAATCTGGAGTTTAAGCCGGTTAAAAATAATTTGAAGGCTTATAAAATTTATATTGAGGATATTGAAGATAGTGAAAGTGTTAAATTGAATTTGGAAGTGTTTTGTTCGGTTCTGGAATTTTATCGTTTAAATTGAATTTAAAAATAGCCTTCCGAGGCATAGTCTCGGAATTCGAAGAAACTAGTTCCATTGGATCGGTAATAGTCAGTTATTATCGGATTTCAATTTTTGTAGCAATCGGAGTTGTCGTTTGACGTCGACAGTTTGAAACGCTTCGAACTATTTTAATCAATTTAATTTAAATTGATCGTTTACTTCCGTAACTCACACGTATGATTGAATTAGCTTCCGAAACATGTTCCATTGTGTTCGGAATGCGGGTAAAACCTTATAATCGCCTAGCGGCATTCTTTAAGAGGAGTTGAAAATTTTAGTTGGCGATTAATAAGGCGTTTTAAAGTTCTATAATATAATTAAATTTGAAGTAAATTAGCAATATATTTTCTTGTACCAAGCATATTCAGGAAGCCAATTCCCCAACTCTATAATTTATCCCCATCCCTTCTCTATCTTGGAACAGCAGTTCGAAAAAAAAAGAGACCGAAGTCGTTTAGTAAAAAGGGAAACAAGGGGAAAATCGAATCCAATTGTAAGTTAATTTAAATCCCTCTTCGAAGCTTTGTTGTGGGTTGTGAGGCACGACATCGGAGTGAGATGCTAGATTTTTGTTCGACGACGAGCAAAGGGGATTTGAGGGTTTCGATTATCGGGATGTAGGCTTGAGTCGGCATAAGGGAGGCACACCTATGGGAAGGATGTGGAGGCGAGCGATCTCATTGGGGGTCGCGGTCGATCGTGGATGGCGTCATGGCTCGTGCGCTCCGCGATGAGGGAAGAGGGAAACGCTAGGCAGTGGTGACTGCAGTTCGTGGAGGAGCGAACGTGGCAATCGATGGAAGGGAGGAGTTCGTGAGGGTGGCGGTGGCATCCATGGGGTGCAGCGGTGGCTCACGATTGGAGGGGGGAGTTCGTTGTAGTGGCAGCGATACTCGGCGACGAAGGGTTGACATGCAATCGAGGCAGTGAGGTCAAAAATTGAGATGAAACGAGCTGGATTTGGGAATGGATGCTAACAAAATCAAAGGCGAGTAAATCTCACTCTGTAGGATTTTTATTTAGTTTTAATTGGTTAAATTTAAATAATTGGTTGATTGATTGAGAAGATTGAATGTGTGCTAATGATCTTGTGACTTTGGCTTTGGTTGGTACTCGAGTTAATTGTTGTTTGATTCGAAGCATTTGGGTTTTAAATGGTTTTAAACTTAAATCATAAATAAGAGAATGGTTCATTTTAAAGTTAATGAGGGTTCAATGATTGGTGATTCATTAAATAGGTAGGATAATTTAAATGGATAATTAATTAAATTAATTTATGAATTGGGTTAATCAATTAAGTTTAAAGGAATTTAGAATAATCGATGGACGGTTTAATAAGTAATTACTTCAAAATTAAGAAAATATAATTACTTGTGAAATCAATCAAGATATTAATTAAGATAATTAAATAAGAAGTAATTAATATATTTAATAAAGTAAACATCAAGGTAGATAATTATCGGTGGAGATAAATCAAAGGTGATAAATATGTATGGCTAAATAAATGATTAATTATTTAATGTGTTAAATTAGACTAGGATAAATTGAAAATTGAAAATTGAAAATAGAAAATCATTAATTTATATAATCAATGACGTAATAAAAGTTTTACTAATTAAGATTAATAAATCAAAAAAATAAGTGATTTATGAGAAATTAATTAGAATAACTAATTAAGGATTAATGAAATTAATATAGTTAATTAATTTATGAAGTAATTAAGATTACTTACTGATTTTGGTTAAGAATTATAAATATTGTGAAGTTAATTTAAGACAATTATGTGAATGTAATTGAAGGACAACTAATCCAGGGTGATTAATTAAGATAAACAATGAAAGGTTGATTAATTAATTGATTTGAAATAATTAATGTTAAGTGAAGAAATCTAAGCGATTGAGGTTAGTAATCAATCAGAATTAATTAAATTAATTTTTGGATGTGATCAGGCTTTGTTTATGGATGACTGAATGGTATTGGATGTTTTGGATGAGTTGATATCTCTGATATGAAATGTTGTGTATTTCATTTGGATAACTTGGGTTAGGATGACATGAGACTCGAAGAGTCCGGGTTTGGGTACTAGGAAATACCCGAAACCACTTTGAATTTTTATAGATTGATATGTGAAATCTATAGTCTGAAATGAAGTGATTTAAAGGAATTGGACTATTTAAATCTAAAACATGGTACTTAGAAAATGGATGTGTGGAATAAGTGATGTCCATAATAAATTGTGGCTTTGTGAATTGAAATGAGTTACCCCGGGTTTTATATAAGTTGTTTGCTTGGATATTCCATGTTAGTTGGGTTTACTCACGCTGGTTTCCAGCCTGACCTGGGTGTTACTTTGGTGTAATGCTCGAGTCAGACCGAGTATTACAAATTTTCAGGTTAAGACGTTCTGGAGCTCAGGAGGTGAGCTAGATGGCAAGTGAGTATAGAGTATTTCCGCTGTATTTATATTATTATTAATCTGGGACATGATAATTGTATATATTCAATGACTGTATATAAGTGAAACTCTGATGTATATTAAATGTAATCAACGGATATAGTATTCCTTTTATAAACAATTATTATTTATTATATTTTATCCGCTGCGAATGTGAGTTGTTGATGTTTCTGTTCTTCTTCTTCTTCTATCTCTTTCTTCTTTTTCATAACTATCTGGAATTTTCAGGTTCGGAAATTTTGAGTCGTTACATTTGGTATCAGAGCTGAAAGGTTAAGCAAGAACCTTGGCTCTGGCGGGAGTTATTCATTAAGTAGAGTCCGTAGTACTCTAGAATGAGTTGTGTGTGTGTGTGTGTGTGTATGAGAGCGTACTTGTTATTTTCTTATATAAAGGTTTTAAATGATTTTATATATGAGTATATTTTGATATATAAAGCAATATTTCATTCTAATAAATATTAAGGTAATTAGCTGTTAGATTATTGGAATTAAAATTTAGAAGTAATATAATACAACCAAATTTAAAGTCTTGAATTGGAATTAAATTAAGTAGAAATAGAAATAAAACCAAATTAAATTAAATTGATTGGAATGATACTCTAAAATTAGAATTCAGAAATTAAATTATTTAAAAGCTTTAAATAAAGGTAAGTTTGAAATGGGATTCAAACTGAAATTTAATCTTGAATTTATAGAAACAAGAATAATATAAAAAGGAAATAGGACTTGTTGCAAACAATGGGTTATTTGAAAATTTGATTTGAATTAAAAACCCAATGTGGTCTAAAATTTAAGGATGACCTCGTGTGTGAAGGAAATAATATGGATGAATAAGGAATATACATAAATCAAAAGTAGTTTAAATAAACTCTAAATGTTGAGTTGGAATTTGGAATCGGATGTGATACCCAAAGTGATAAGTTTAAGTGGGAAGATTATTATTGTGAAGTTTAAGGATTGAATGAGGTTGATTGGATTAAGTAAAATCGAATTTAACTTGGGAGAAGTTAAATAAGTTTGAATGAGCAACTTGAATTGGAAATTTCAAGATGAAATTGGAATTTAACTTGTAAAGTTAAATGGTTGATTTGAATTGGGAATTTGTGTGATATCAAAACGGGTTTGAGATTTAGAAATTGAAATGGATGGACTTTTTAAAATAAATTGGATGATATCATCTTATTGTTAATGAAAATCGTTAAATTGAGAATGGTATTGTATAAATAAAATAAATTTGAATAATTGAATTGTGAATTAAAATTGTTTAAGAACCGGCTTCAAACTGGAAGATAGAATTTAATAATAAATTAAAATTTTAAAATAAAATTGTATTGAACTCTTATTTGAACCTTGAAATACATAAGTAAAGATAATTTAAAACGGAATTTTGAGAATTGAACTCAGAAATTAAATTGATTAAAAACTTTGAATGAAAGTTAATTTGGTTTAAAAGGTTAAACCAACCTTTGAGAATTTAACTCGAATTTATATAATTCGAGATAGTTTAAATTCAAGATTGAAATTGAATCAGTTCAAAATTGAATTTGGTTGAATTAATTGGATTGGTGATTGAAGATGTATAAGTTTAAGAATTTAAATGAGAAATTGAATTGGATTATATTGAAATGATTTGAATTAGAAATGGGTTCAATTGATATTAATTCAAATTGATTGGAATAATTTGAAATTATAATCAAAGTTGAACAGGATTAAAATCAAATGGAATTTGATTTAAATTGGGAAAGGAACCAAGATTGATTCAACTTGAATTAGGTTTAAATAAATTTCAATAGTAATTGAAGTTATTCAAGTTAGAATTGAGTCAATTAAATGGAAGTGGAAATTTAAGTTGAGTTGTTGGGGAAGTGAACAGTTGACTCTTGACTAGTTTCAATATAAATTGTTTTGATATAAACTTATTTTTCTAAGCTATTAAATATATACAACCTTTCTTTCTTAAAGCCAAATTATTTTATACTTGTCTTACAATTATTTTTGGAGCTATTTAACAATTTTTCAACTGTTTTCTAAACTAATCACTATTTTTCTACTATTTCACAAACTAATTTCTATTTTACAACTATTTTGCAATTGTTTAAAATTCTTGAAACTATTTAATTATTTTCCGACTATTTGACAATTAGTTAACTATTTCATAGCTATTTTGTAAACTAATAATTATTTTTCAACTACTTATCTATTTTTAAAATTTTCAAGCTATTTTCTAAATATAAACTGGTCGGAGTTCAAACTGTTATTAATTAGATACCCAACCGAGAAAAGAATTGAAGTGATAATCCAAATGGGGATTAATGTAAATGTGGATAAGTGAATGGAAATGAAATTGATTTGGCTAATAATCAAGGAAGTTAAATACGTAGGATGTACATATATTATTATATTCGCATAGTGATTCGATCCAGATTCGAGCACAGAATTTCGAGATAGTTTATCGATCCGAGCTAGGATTTTTCACTCGATTTTCGAAGGCGAACCTGGATATGGATTGTTGATTGGTTCTGGATATTCTCTATCATAGTTATGACTATGCAAGGAGAATGACGGTTTATAATCAAGAAACCAGATCTGTGTCCGCACTAGGAAGTCAGGTGGATGATACTGGTTCGGAAGTGAAATTGTGTGATCGAGCGAGCGATCAGATTGGTATAGCGTACGGATGATATGTGTATATCATACGGATTTGAATGAAATTGATACTGAAAAGAGTAATCAAATTGGAATATTTTATTTTGAATAAACAAAGCTATATATCTTTGTTATATAAGATAAATCTTCCCTTGTTGAATTTATTGACGGAAGAAAAGGATTTTTGAAGGTGTTTTGAAGTAAAAAAGGGAGTTTTATACAAGTTTGATAATGATCCAAAGTTTTAAAAATTATATATATTTGAATATATATATAAAGGGTCTTATAAGGAATTGGGAAAAGGGTTTTGGGAACCTTTGGATTTTGAAAGGCTTTTGATTTTTGGGTAAAATCAATATTGAGATTTGGAAAGCCTAGTTTGAGAATTATCGATTTTGGAATAATCAATTTTGTGTAAAGGAGCCTTGTATGGGATCATACTAGGTGTATGATTTAAATGATGCTATATATATAGTATAAAATGTTTTGATGATCTGGGGAAAAAGGCGCTCCCTTGAAATGGACTTCTCAGGAGTGCCACCGGGTGGTGCTGCCTTGAGCCCCAAGGGGGGTTCTAAAGTGGATCCTGTGAGGAGTCCAGACAAAACTAGTTCCTGAGGATTATTGGGTAGCGGAAGTCGTGGGCGCTGATGCCTACAGGGGCATTTGGGTTATGCTGTGACGACAGTGTAACTCAATGTCACTGCGATCTACTATGGGGACCATAGCGAAAATCTTGTGGAGGATGAGTGCCAACAGTATACACTTGATTTTGCCAGGAAGGCAACGCAACATCGGTAGACTGCGATCTATGGTCGAGTGGAGTGGAGAAGTTTCATTCTTTTGGTAGCGAAATTCGAGGGCGCTGATGCCTACAATTATATGGGTTTTTGCTGTGATAGCTACGTAAGCCCAGTTGTAACTGTGATCTGTAGCAGGTTCCATGGCATAATCAAGGGGCGCGGAGGCCTACAGTTATCTATGGATTTTGTCGGGATGGCAACGTAACCATCGGGTTAACTGCGACCATAGATGGGGATGATGATTCTTAAAGCATTCTCACCAAAAATATTTCCTCTATTAAAAAAACGTTTTCTATATTTTCAATAAAATTATTTTCCAAGTATTTTCACTGGGTGTTGAAGACGGGTTTACCAAGTACTTATAAATTTTCAGTCCTACGGCTGATCAACGTATGATTGAATTTCCGTGAGAACAAGGATGGACTGGTTGAGACATCGAGTTATAAAAAGTATTTTTATAAAGAGCTATTTTATTAGTATGATGTGAATTTAGAAGCATTTCTAAATTTTTTAAATAAAAGTGTTGGAATTTTGGGGAAATAAAAGAAAATCCAAACTGGAATTTTAATGAAGTGATTTTGTAATTAAAATCGAATATTGATTTAGAAATTGGAAGAAAGCTAATTGGTTAAATAATTATTCAATAGAGTATATTAATAAAGTTTAACTCGGATAAATAAAATGGATTGTAAGTTAATAATGGAATTTGGAAATGAATTCAAATTGTAAATAGAATTCGACTTGTATTTGATAATGAATTAAATAAGAGGAGATGTTGTAAAATAAAAATAAAATAGAGTTGGATTGAAAAATGTGATGGTTTGAATTACAAATAAAATTCAAGGGTGATTTGAATAATATTTAATGGAATTTGCAAGTAAATTGGATATAAGGGAAGTGATGTCATATGAAATAGAAGCGATTATAATAGAAATGGTTTGAGTTGCAAAACAAAACCCAAGTGAATAGAAATAAATTGAGAATGGCATTGTAAGTAAGTAAATGAAAAATTTTAAATGGGTTAATTGAATTAAATAATAATTGGATGAAGTCTGATTGAATAAAAACTAAATCAAAGTTGTGATTGGAATTAGATTATCAGACTGAACTTAAGTTCGGTGGCATATTAATTTGAAGTATAAATGAGTTAAGTATGTGCTTGGATATTATTTTGATAAATTGAGAAGGTGAATTTAAAATTAAAATTTAAAATGGATGGGCTAATTAAATTTAATGGAAGTTGATTAAATGAGAATCAAATAGAAGTAAACTTAAGTTTGATGTTGGAATAAATTAAAGTAAATTCACTTAAGTTTAAAATTTATGGAAGCTTGGCTTCAGTAAGGGTGAAAGCCCATTAAATAAAAGATTGGATTGAATTAAATTGGGAATGGCTAGTAGTATACAAGAATGGAATGTGTCGAGCTAAATAAATGGTTGGTGAATAAACTAGAAATGAAATGAAAGGCATATGTATGGTTAGTGTAAAAATTTGAAATGGAATTACATACAGAATGAGTTGAAATTAATTTAACGTAATTATAAACTAAAAATAAATAAATCTGTTAAGCGAATATCGTCTAAATTGCATAAAAATAGTTATCGTTCGACGTAAACAAAGGTAATTAAATTTATGTGAGTTGATAGAGATTAAATAAATTGGTTTTAGAATTAATTGAAGTGAATAATATGGGTTTGTTTGGATTAAAAATCAATTGGATGTAAGAAATTGAGTTGCAAACCATTAAAACTGAATGAAATGGCTTATGAATTGATTGAAAGCAATTGAATTATCTTTAAAGTTATATAAATCGCTTATGGTAAGCGTTTGGTGTTTGTTGCTTTCGAAATGCTTGTGTTTAGCTATTGAATATAAGTGAAATGCTAATAGATTTTCTATATATGGCACTTACATATTTAAATTGAGTAAGTACAGGTATCTGAAGGCCGTTTGACTGGATTTGGATGCACTAAATTGCTAAAATAAGTAAGCCGCATGCTTAAAATGCTAAATAAAGGTACGCCTACGCAATGAAAATAGGATATATGAACTGTTTTTGATTTTTGATTTTCCGACCGGGCGGGTCGATGTATATATATTTATATCTCTTGTCAAATTGCAAAAGCCCATCCGTACAAAGGAGACTCTGTCAAAATTTTCTGAAAATTTTGGGAGTTTTTGGGAAACTTTTTATTAACGACAAAACGATTTCAAACGGGAAATTTAAGTAAATTAGAGGATGAAACTAATATGAATCAGTTATAAATGGAAGATAAATTCAATAATTCAAAATTGAAAGTAAATTGAATTCATATGGAAATGGAAAATCTAAATTGAATAGAAGTAGATGTGAAAACTTCTGAAAGAAAATGTATAAAATGATTGGAAAGTCATAATTGGATATTATTGCTAGGAAATATATGCAGGTATTATAAAGAGAAAAGAAAAATTGGATTTGATATTAGAAGATAAATTTGAATTTCCCGACAAAAATGTATGTATTAAAATTTCTGTATGAAATTGGATTGGGTTTTTGATCTAGCCACTTGGCTTTTGTTTTCTTTTGGAATTTGGGAGCCCGTAGAGGGCTTTTGTAGTTGTACCGAGCTAGTCGCGCAAAGGAGACGCTGGCAAAAATTTTCGGAAATTTAGAGAGTTAGAAATTTTTGAGAAAATTTTGATAACATAAATTTGAATTTGAATTTAAATTTAAATTTGAATGGTCGAATAAGTAAAGTTACTATGGAAGGTTTTGGGAAGTTGATTGAAGTAATAGTGGGTCTGTAATAAAAGACATATTATGGCAAGCTGATAAAACTGTTTGGCTTTAGGGAAAAATAATAAATGGATATTGGACCATTCTTCCTAACTAGTAATTTCGGGGACGAAATTCTTTTAAGGGGGGAGGAATATGACGACCCGGAATTTTCAAGCATTTAAAATCGGAATATTTAATTGATTTTAAATATTCAATAGAGCAATTTTAACTTGAATTACGAATATCACAATTTATTTGATAATTAAATTATTGAATTAAATGATTTTAAGTTGGGTGAAACGTTGAATCTGGAGTTTAAGCCGGTTAAAAATAATTTGAAAGCTTATAAAATTTATATTGAGGATATTGAAGATAGTGAAAGTGCCAAAATTGAATTTGGAAGTGTTTTGTTCGGTTCTGGAATTTTATCGTTCAAATTGAATTTAAAAACAGCCTTCCGAGGCACAGTCTCGGAATTCGACGAAACCAGTTCCATTGGATCCGTAATAGTCAGTTATTATCGGATTTCAATTTTTGTAGTAATCGGAGTTGTCGTTTGACGTCGACAGTTTAAAACGCTTAGAACTATTTTAATCAATTTAATTTAAATTGATCGTTTACTTCCGTAACTCACACGTATGATTGAATTAGCTTCCGAAACACGTTCCATTGTGTTTGGAATGCGGGTAAAACCTTATAATCGCCTAGCAGCATTCTTTAAGAGGAGTTCAAAATTTTAATTGGCGATTAACAAGACGTTTTAAAGTTCTATAATATAATTAAATTTGAAGTAAATTGGCAAGATATTTTCTTGTACCAAACGTATTCAGGAAGCCAATTCCCCAACTCTATAATTTATCCCCATCCCTTCTCTATCTTGGAACAGCAGTTCGAAAAAAAAAGAGGCCGAAGCCGTTTAGTAAAAAGGGAAACAAGGGGAAAATCGAATCCAATTGTAAGTTAATTTAAATCCCTCTTCGAAACTTTGTTGTGGGTTGTGAGTCACGACATCGGAGTGAGATGCTAGATTTTTTTTCGACGATGAGCAAAGGGGATTTTAGGGTTTCGATTATCGGGATGTAGGCTCGAGTCGGCATAAGGGAGGCGCACCTATGGGAAGGATGTGGAGGCGAGCGATCTCATTTGGGGTCGCGATCGATCGTGGATGGCGTCACGGCTCGTGCGCGCCGCGATGAGGGAAGAGGGAAACGATAGGCAGTGGTGACTGTAGTTCATGAAGGAGCGAACGTGGCAATCGATGGAAGGGAGGAGTTCGTGAGGGTGGCAATGGCATCCAAGGGGTGCAGCGGTGGCTCGCAATTGGAGGAGGGAGTTCATTGTAGTGGCAGCGATACTCGGCGACGAAGGGTTGTCATGCATTCAAGGCAGTGAGGTCAAAAATTGAGATGAAACGAGCTGGATTTGGGAATGGATGCTAACAAAATCAAAGGTGAGTAAATCTTACTCTGTAGGATTTTTATTCAAATTTAATTGGTTAAATTTAAATAATTGGTTGATTGATTGAGATGATTGAATGTGTGCTAATGATCTTGTGACTTTGGCTTTGGTTGGTACTCCAGTTAATTGTTGTTTGACTCGAAGCATTTGGGTTTTAAATGGTTTTAAACTTAAATCATAAATAAGAGAATGGTTCATTTTAAAGTTAATGAGGGTTTAATGATTGGTGATTCATTAAATAGGTAGGATGATTTAAATGGATAATTAATTAAATTAATTTATGAATTGGGTTAATCAATTAAGTTTAAAGGAATTTAGAATAATCGATGGACGGTTTAATAAGTAATTACTTCAAAATTAAGAAAATATAATTACTTGTGAAATCAATCGAGAGATTAATTAAGATAATTAATTAAGGAGTAATTAATATATTTAATAAAGTAAACATCAAGGTAGATAATTACCGGTGGAGATAAATCAAAGGTGATAAATATGTATGGCTAAATAAATGATTAATTATTTAATGTATTAAATTAGACTAGGATAAATTGAAAATTGAAAATAGAAAATCATTCATTTATATAATCAATGACGTAATAAAAGATTTACTAATTAAGATTAATAAATCAAAAAAATAAGTGATTTATGAGAAATTAATTAGAATAACTAATTAAGGATTAATGAAATTTATTTGGTTAATTAATTTATGAAGTAATTAAGATTACTTACTGATTTTGGTTAAAAATTATAAATATTGTGAAGTTAATTTAAGACAATTACGTGAATGTAATTGAAGGACAACTAATCCAGGGTGATTAATTAAGATGAACAATGAAGGGTTTATTAATTAATTGATTTGAAATTAGTTAATGTTAAGTGAAGAAATCTTAGCGATTGAGGTTACTAATTCAATCAGAATTAATTAAATTAATTTTTGGATGTGATCAGGCTTTGTTTATGGATGATTGAATGGTATTGGATGTTTTGGATGAGTTGATATCTCTGATATGAAATGTGTATTTCATTTGGATAACTTGGGTTAGGATGACATGAGACTCGAAGAGTCCGGGTTTGGGTATTAGGAAATAACCGAAACCACTTTGAATTTTTATAGATTGATATGTGAAATCTATAGTCTGAAATGAAGTGATTTAAAGGAATTAGACTATTTAAATCTAAAACATGGTACTTAGAAAATGAATGTGTGGAATAAGTGATGTTCATAATAAATTGTGGCTTTGTGAATTGAAATGAGTTACCCCGGGTTTTATATAAGTTGTTTGCTTGGATATTCCATGTTAGTTGGGTTTACTCACGCTGGTTTCCAGCCTGACCCGGGTGTTACTTTGGTGTAATGCTCGGGTCAGGCCGAGTATTACAGATTTTCAGGTTAATACGTTCTGGAGCTCAGGAGGCGAGCTGGATGGAAAGTGAGTATAGAGTATTTCCGCTGTATTTATATTATTATTAATCTGGGACATGATAATTGTATATATTCAGTGACTGTATATATGTGAAACTCTGATGTATATTAAATGTAATCAACAGATATAGTATTCTTTTTGTAAACTATTATTATATTTTATCCGCTGCAAATGTGAGTTGTTGATGTTTCTGTTCATCTTCTTCTTCTTCTATCTCTTTCTTCTTTTTCATAACTATTTGGAATTTTTGGGTTTGGAAATTTTGGGTCGTTACAAAAATGGTTTAAAACCCATATAAACAAATTTATAACTTGTATAATCTTTTTAAACCATAATTTCCAAACATGGAATTAAATTTCAAAATTGAATTCAAATTCAAATCAAATTATTTAAATTTCAAATTTTATTAAGTTATTCAATACAACTTGCATCTTTTTAAAACTTCTTTTCAAAAGCATTTCATATTTAACCCAATTCTATTTCCAAAATCATTTGGATTCAAAATTAAATTTTAAAACCATTTCCAAAAATCTACGACTTAACCAATTTCCTCGTGCAATCCATATTTGTGTGTGTAAGGTGTAGTCCAGGGGTTTTACACAATAGTGCAACAACATCAATCATCACAGATTCAAGCATATCAATGTCGATAAGCGGTATAATCCTATAACGCTTATCTATATTCATGGATTCGCAGATAAATAATATACATTTATTACAGATAAAACTAATTACATCCATCACATCTTGAATTAAAACAATTCATATCACAAATCATCACATCGCAGAGATATCAGACAATTTACAGCATTCAATATAATACGGTCATCCATAAGAAAGATAAATTGATCACCTGATCTATTGAAACCAGATTAATCATTAATCCTGGTTAATTAATCAATTACAAATTATTTTAATTAATTAACCCTAAAAAATCAATTAATTTTTAAATTATTAATTAATCAACCTTAATTATCAATTAGTTAAATCTCTAATCATTAAATAATTAACCCTTAATTATTCAATTATCCTTTAAATAATTATCCGTAATTAATTACATAAATTGATTAGCCCTTAATTAACCATCCTTTAATTAATTACATTAATTAATTTACCCTTAATTAGTTATCATTCAATTAATCATCTTTAATTAATTATAATAAGTGCTTATCCCTAATCACATAAATTAGTTAAGTAATTATCATTTAATCCTTTGGTTGATTAACTTTAATCATTAATTAATTCATCCTTAATTAATTAATTTCCTTTTAATTAACTAATCTCATTAATTAAATTATCCTCAAATAAATCAAGTAATTAACCTTTAATTAATTATTCTCAAATTAATTACCTTAATTAATTAAGCACACTATTTAATAACCTTAAAACTTTTAAAGCTTTAAACTTGTCTGCAAACATTTTGCTTTATCTTTCACTTTGATTTTCTTTACTTAAAACAAATCTGGTACAAGTTTCATTTTAAAACTTGCATTTGATTTTACTTTAACTTTAAAACCTGTATTTTAAAACAGGTACAGGTTCTTACTTACAACCAGAAAGCTCATCACATTAAAAACCCGAGCAAACTCTCCAAAATCCCCGAGTCCCTCCCGAGACCTTTTGCAACATTCAACTGCTTCGAGTAAAACATTATACTTTCCGAGTTCGACTCTGAGTATTCTCCTTCGTCTTCCCCCAAACAACCCAAACGTCCAGATATACATGCTTACGCGTGCACGATGCACGATGTTCTGGCCATCTCCAACCTATGCCGAAGCCACCTACAAGTCAATAATCATCACGCCGTCTCCCCCCAAACCCCCAGTTCCGATGCACTCGTCAGAAAATCAAATTGAGCATCTCGACCAAAAAGAATGGAACCAATCCAATCGAAAAAACTCCCTAGCCATCGCCTTGGACCACTGGCTCCCTTGCCGACCTTACCAAAGCTCCGCCACAACATGCCCCATCGAATCCCCTCGGTCCGGACTTGACCGATTCTACGATGGCGATGAATTTTCGCTTCCACCCCATCGAAACAAACTGGGTACAAAACCCTAAATTAACTTCGATCATCATCCACGACCATCTAAAAATTCAATGATTATTTTTCTGATGATCATTACCCTTTGAACTAACTTCGATAAAACTCACGACCCACAATTCGACGTGGATCACCATAATTTAGCCACAACTCGATTGCCGTTCAACTCAAAATTGCTCAACATCTACTTGCTTAAAAATCATGAAAATAGCTTTAAAAATCATCATTCTTAAATACGAATCTATTCCAATAATCAAAACGTGAAATTATATTGATTAATTTTCTGACTTATATTGATCAACACTGTGATTTATCATTTTGGAAAAAAGTTACCTAATATAATTTCTTGAAACTATTTTTAAATTTTTTATTTTTTAAATTTGAACACATTTCGTTTAAACGTCGAAACCTCAAAAAGATTATGGGATGAGATATTAAATTTTCGAACAGGTTTTTGAAACCTGTAATATTTAGAATAGAAGCATATGTCTGTTCTTAGACACACACAACACATTCATGTACATATAAATACATATATACTTGCTAATATATACACACGCATTTATCATTTTCCAAGATATTATCATCACAGATATTAGAATCAAAAGAATGGGTTTTAAAAATGAAGTTTGCTCACCTGACATGGCTGAAAAGAGGACAAAGAAGCAACAGGGCCTGGAAATCAAGTTTGAAAACCGGAAAAGCTTTTGATCCGAGGACTTGAATTCTTAGCTTGCTCAGGTTTTATTTGAATTCATATTGAGTTGATCTTTGAGTTCGAACTTGATTCTTATACTGAGTTGAAAATACACTCAAGATGATCTCTGCTTGCTTAATTTCTTTTGATCAAATCGAGACAGTTTTCTTCCTTTTGATTTGTTCTGTTTTCCAGGTTGAACCTTTTGAACTTTCTGTTCTTTTTATTGTTTCAGTTTGATTTACTTTGTGTTTTTAGTTCTCAGGTTTTAAAAAACTAAAATGTGTGAAAGAAATATGAGCAACTTTGTTATTTTCTTTTTTATACATGTTAATTAAAATTTAGTTTGAGAAAAAACATATATTTGCCACTTGTCTACATTAGTTAACACTTGTAATTGTATGTTGCTACTAATTTCACAAATGTCAAAATAATCACTTTTATGTTTAAATCCTTGTCTCATATTTAATTTATACATTTTATTTTAGACCCTTATGTTATTATAAATTATATAATATATTGCCTTATGCATATATAATTTTAAAAGAAAGTATTAAATCCTTTTATTCATTTTCACACTATTATATCTTTAAATAAATATTTATATAATAATAAATAAACATACATCTTATTAATTTTGAAAATTCAAGCACAATTTATATTTTATTCCCAAATTAATTCTCAATTAATTCATGATTTAACCAAAATTCTATGTTGATTACCAAATAAATTAGGCTTAAAAATCAAGATTGTTACAGAGATGCACCGGACTGCACCCGAAGATGTGATAAGTGCTAGATATTTTTTAAAATTCCAAGGGCCCCGCTAACAAAAATTACTCAAATAGTCAGTCATTGGCCATTTTCAGTTTAGGGTATTGAAATTATCGGTATGTTGCTGATATCTAAATGTGGTGTGAAGTTTGCCTTCGTGGCAGTTGATTGCTTTACTAAATTGGTCGAGGTGGAGCCTTTGGCCATGATTACCATGAAGAAAGTAATCAACTTTGTTATTTAGAATATCTCCATCATTTTGGGGTTCTAAAGTAATCGTTATTTATAACAGGACCCAATCTGATAGTATGGAGCTTATAGATTTCTTCCATCGATACAACATAGAGAAGAGATTCGCACCAGTGGCACCCCTCAAGCAAATGGATATAAGCTGCAAACAAAATTATCAAGTCCATTCTCAAGAAGCAATTAGAGAAGGACAAAGGCGATTTGGTCGATGAACTCCCGTTAACATTTTGGGCTTATCGAACCACCCAAAATCAGCAACCGGTCATTCTTCATTCACCTTGGCATACAGATCGGAGGCTCTAATTTTGGTCAAACTGGAACTACCTTTCCATCAACTTATCCTCCATGATCAATGGATAAACGAGCAACTCCTTCTTAAGTCTCTTGATATGATCGATGAAAAGTGAACTGAAGCTGAGTTGAGAGCGGTCGCACATAGACACCGAGTTGCTTGATATTATAACATAAAAGTCGAGAGTTGAACCTTTGAAGTCGGAGATTTGATCCCCAAACGAATCTTCCCTAGCCCTAAGAACTTGGGCCCCGTTTGGGAAGGTTTATACGTAAGAGTGGAAAATCTTGGAGATAGCACTTTTAAGCTGGCAACTACGGATAAGATCTCACTCCTAAGGGCGTGGAATAGTGAGCGCCTATGATGCTATTTCACTTAGAGAACAAATTTGTAAATAGCTGGCTAGAGCAGTGTAATGGGACAGAATTCTGTCACTTCCTGTCTTTAATCAAATAAAAGGGTCTTTTAAGCCAAAAATTCTGTCTTCTTGTTTCTTAAGAGTTGTGACTTGATCGACTCAAATGGATCTGCATATGACTAATGCAGGTGCACAGGTACTTGAAGATAGGTATTGATTAAAGTTCTGCGGTCCAAAATCGAGCACATGAGGCCCCTCTTGATGTCCAAAGGTTGATATCAGCTAACTCCTACCTTCGGATTGGAGGCCGAAGTATAAAAGTAAGCCAGACATGATATGATCATCTGCACCCTAACTCTCGCTCCCAGAAGATAAGCAAGTGTATAAACATAAGTCGGATATGATACGACTGTCTGCATCGCAACTCTTGCCTTTAGATTTAGGATAGGAGTATAAACACAAACTAGATGTGATATAAGCATCCGTACCCTAACTCTCATTCTCGGAGTAGGAGTCAGAGTATAAATGTAAGCCGGATGATACTTGATCATCCGCACACTGGCTCTTGCATTCGGATTAGGGGCAAGAGCACAAATTTAATACTTGATGTGATGCAATCATCCGTGCACCAACTCTTCCCCTCGGATGTAGTGTAGGAGTATAAATCAAAAGGAGGGTGATATGAATGATCACTCTCTCAACTCTCATCCCTAACTGGGGATAGAAGTACAAATAGAAAAAAGCATGACAAGCCCATCTGATCCTTAACATCTTGCCCGAAATAGGAAGAATGGAAGATCCACGCTTGGAGTAGAGTAAGATCCCATTTTTAAGCCTTCAGTCAATTCCTAGAGTTAGGTATGTCGAATGCTAACATCCTGGATGAGGATGTATGGACTACGATTCTAGGTAGTTAATTTAAGATCATGCCTGGAATTTGACGCGATTGGAAAACAAGTGCAAGTGTTCACACCAACAGTAAAAAATCAGTAACGGGGCCAAATCCGTACAAAGTCGAATGACAAATAAAAGAAGTTCATCTACAGAAAAACAAACTAGCAAATATTTCTTTTTGGAATTCTTTTCTTCTTAAAACTAGGAGATGCTTTACTCAACCTTTCTCCTTGCCTCTTTCCACCTCTTCCTCTATCACCTTGGCCTTTGGGAGGTATGCTTTGGAACGATCCAATAGGTACACTCTGGCCGCTCCCAAGCAGAGAAATAGAGGCTGCAAACTTTGTAAGAATACTATCGATGTACTTCGAGCACCTCCAGGTGTAGGAATGTAAACTGGAGTGAAAATGGTTTGCCTAGGCAAAGCAATCGACAATGGAGGAGAGAAAAATTTTATCTGCTCCTGCTTGATTTGACTGGCAAGGCGGGTATCTTCCTAAAGTTTTTGCTTATTCTCATGCATAAAGGTACCCGACAGGAACTGGGAGACCCCAGTAATACTAACGTCCTCATCAACTTGAGTCCTCTAATCATCATTGTTTCCTTCTTGCAACAAAGCATCTAACATGTGCTCATCAAGGCTCAAGGTCTCCTCTACCGAGATGCTGGGAATTTTTGTCAAAATCATGACGGTTACGAACCCCATCGTCAATATTTGTGGCCCCAATTGAGAATCCTTGGGAGTAAGAACAACAATCGTAGGTTGACCTGTAGCTAAAGAAATACAAAAAGGGAGATTAGTGGTGCCAATCGATGACATGTCTACTTTCTGGAAAACAGGAGAAGTCAATGAGATACCTTCCTCAGTTTGAACTTCTACGTGAGCTGGAGTGCTGCCGAGAGTCCCTCGGGAATAGGGGAAAGAACGGTGGATTTTTGGAGCTGTGGCTTCCCTGGATTATAATCAGCATCGGTAGAGGAATCAATGATGGAACTGGGAGCAACCAAGGAACAATGGATTTCTGGAGTTGTGGCTTCCCTGGATTTTAAGCAGTTGCATCTATTACTGGATGAATAAGATGTTAGTTGTCATGAACGATTTTGGGCTCATCTCCCTTCAAAATCTCTTTTTCTAGCTGCTCCATGTCAATATTATAACTACTAAGAATTCTTTCTCTTCCTCAACAACCCGTTCCTAGGCATGGGCAAGCATCAAAGGGTAATCTTCCCTAAGCCACTCCAGATTATGAAATTTGAACATATTGGTGTCATACTTAGTGATCAGTGGCTCAAACTTCTTCGTTATTTTCTCTTCTACTCGCTCCTCAGCCTATTTTACTGCAGCTTCAACTTCCCTCTTGACGAGAGCATCAATGTCCCTGGCCTTTTTGAGTGCATTGTCCCTCTCATCCTGACGACAACCAACTCGTCGCATGCATCCCGAGTGATTTTCTATGCTTCATCTTTTTCCTTGGTCTCACGCTCGAGCTTGGTTTTTAATTCAACCATGTTCCATCTGGCAACATCCCTTTTGATGACAAGCTTATGGTTTCGATAATGCTGTAGAATACAATAGCCTATGGTTTTTGTTTGACGATAATAAACATATATATATATATGTATTTGTTTAAATGTATTTGTTATTGTACTATTTTTTTTTCCACATAATTAAACAAATATTTGTTGAATAAATAAATTGGAATTCCTATTTAAACAAATATTTTATTCAAACAAATATTTTTTTACAAATTCAAATAGTACAAATTTGAGCTCTCGCTACATTTACACATTTTCAATTACAATACAAATTCAATTGCAACACAATTTTCACTTTACAGTTTTACATACATATTTCACCTCACTACATATTCACTCATCACTCATATTTGATCTTCAACTTTGTTCCAGCCTGTATCTAGCATCTGAACTATCTGCAAAATAAACATTAACGCAGTAAAATTGAAAAAGAAGTATTTTGTAATGCATAATGAAATGTATGTTTTGAAAATATTGTTTTTCTCGGTTATTTGGGTTGTTCATCATCATTTTTTAATTCATATTATGCAAACAACTTGTGACATGCAGTGTACTACTGTACATGCCACAAGGTCATGCACACCGATATACACTTGCTTGCTAAAATTACAGAGACAGGTGAGCACAAGGTCAAACCCAAGCCTAGACTGGATTCAACTCAAGTGTAAATACAAAAGCAACCAACATGACTACAACTCAACCAAATGTACACATGAAGCCTTAACCAAAATAGACTCAACAAAAATGCAGACATGTCAGATCCAAATGGATTAACATGAATGAGCAAATGCAGACAAACACAACAGTGCATAAGAGTTCATAGGAAAGTATGACAAGCAGTTCATTGTGAAGAAATCAAACAGTGCACGGGTTTTTAATGGAAGTGGGTTCAAGTACAAGGGTATAAACATCAATTGCAATGCATATGGTCAGGGATACAAGAGCATCAACACAACCAAACATGTTAAATGGATGCAAAGCAGCATAACAACATACAATCAAAGCAACAAAGTGTTAGGCATGTCAAGTTCATATGAAACAGAGAAATGGACATATGCAAACATTGACATCCATATACATATGAAACAGTGAAGATTTCATTCAAATGGAACTAGACCACTAAATGTACAAAGGAATAATGAACACACTTGAATGATAAGTTTACATGCAACTAGAATTCAAGGCACCAAGTTTATCAACCTGGCATACACATATATATACTTCAATGGAACCATACCATCATAACTCAGGCAAAAACAAACCAATCAAAGCAGCAAGTATGCACATGCATAGGTGCAATTTAACTCGAAGCCAAGGCTAATAGGACCAGATCAATGAAATGACTCGAACAGAACAAAATAGAAAGTGCTAGTAGTGCGATATGGATAAATATAAGTTCAGTTTCAGTATACTGAAGTGCACCTAACACTGTAATGATTAGTACACTCACATATACACATGTACACATATATGCATATATATATATATATGTATGTATGTATATATGTACACACAAATATCAGTTCAGGTATGAAGGCACTAAATCAACTTAGCAAACATTGAACATAATACAAGGAAATGGACATGGAGCTTGACCAGACACTAACAACCATAATTGATGCCGAAGAATCACACATGAATGTAAGCACTCTGGAGGACACATCAACTAGCACAAAACACAATGCGACATGTTTAGATTTCTAATACAAGACAATGAAGTCGTGGGTTATGGTTCAAAAAGAAATGGTCAAAAAAACACTGTTGAAGTGTTCAACAAAAAAATCAAAAATTATCAGTAGTAGTAGAAAAGAGTCACAGAGGGTAACATGATGGACAAGTCAGATTTCAACAAGTCAAGTTCATCTCAAATTTAAATGCCAGACTATAAGCAGCTGATGAACAAGTCGTAGGAGAAAAGAACGGAATGATTCAAATCAACTCAAGAAAATTCGAATTCATCGGAAATATATGGAGTACTATGCATACAATGAACAAGTCAGAATTAATCACAATCATTCAATCGAAAATAGAATGGCCGAGTAAGGAAATGAAGAATTCAAACCAAAATATATTAACAAAATATTAGGGTTTCGATCCCTATAAAGTTGCCAAATTGATCATCGACAAAAATCATCGTTCGAGTTCAAGCAAATCAACTGAGAAAATAACGCAATAATCAAGTTTCAATTTTCAAATCATACAACTTGACGACGACATAATCGAAAGGAATCAAGCAAGCTGCGATTGACAAAGCTTCAAGGCGGCTTCAAGGCGACACTCTTCTTCGATCGATAGAGCAATTGAATCGGTGGCTTCAGTTTTCAAAAACCCTAGATCAGATCAAAGTGAAGAACGGCTTGAATGAAATGAAATACCGGCCGAAGGAATAAAGGAGATTAATTTTAAATAGGCTATTTTTATTTTTATTTGGGTCGTAGTTATTTGAGATAAAATTTATTGAGGGATAAGTTTTTATTTAGGATTTCCTTTTTATTATTTTATACCTTTTTTTTAAATTTAAAAAATCTAGTGTAACTAGGTACGAACTGTGGTTTTGTAGTTCGAGTACGAAAACTTCATAATGGCAAAGGATGAATGTGTCAAAGAAATGTACGGATGAATTTCTAATCTTGTATACAAATCAAAATCTCTAGAAAGACCATACACAGAATTGAAAATAGTTTGAAAGATCCTCAGATGTCTTCCATGAATTTTGAAGCAAAGGTGACTGACACTCAAGAATCAAAGGATCCGAAACAGGTTAAAGTTGGAGAACTCGTCGGAAACCTCACCGTTTATGAGCTAGAAATCAAATTTAAGGAAGAATGTGAAGGAGGAGATACGCGAAAGAAATCAATAGGTCTCAAAGGAACGATGGATAGTGAAGATGATGATGGTGATGATGAAGGAGCAACTGGACTGGCATTAATAATAAAGAGATTCAAAAGATGGAACCACAAATATGGAAATCCTGCCCCAAATCAACAACTGAAGAGCAGAAGATCATTCATCACAAGTGCAATAAACCTGGTCATATCAAGCCTAATTATCCTTAAAATCAAATCAGTAAAGGATAGAAATCGAAAAGGAGAAGTTTTGCAGCAACTTGGGAAGAAAGTGATGAAGATGGTAAAAGCACTAGCAGTGAGAGTGAAAGAGGAAATCTGTATCTTTTAGGAGAAACAAGTGATCTCATTGATGATGAACCCAGTGAGGTATCAAAACTTACTCACTCACAATTATTTATATATTTTCATGAAGTAAATGGTTGTTTTGAAAGATTTGGAGAAAATTACGCTAAAATTGAATCACAAAATGATAGTGTGATAGAACTAAATAAGCAACTTGATCAAATAGTTCAAAATTCTAGAAATAAGAGCCTTAAGTGTGATAAGAGTCCATCATTAGAAGAAGAAATAAAAAAAATCGTAAACTAAAATTAAACCTCTTGAAAATGAAATTATTATTTTGAAAGAAAGTGAAAATACTAGGAGAGAAAATTATATTAAAAAGTGCACTTTGTTGTTGAATGAAAATGAATCTCTCAAGTCACAAGTCCAACGATTGTCTACAACTTTAGGAAAATTCTCCAAAGGAGAAAGATCACTAAATATGCTATCAGGAAAACAAACTGTTAGCACTATTAACAAAGACTTGGATATACTCAATCTGAAGAAGGTAGAAGTGAAATTAATCATGTCAATCCTAAGTGCACAATTTGTGGAAAAATTGGACACAATCAAAACAATTGCTGGTATAGCCCAAAGACACAAAAACCTTACCAATTTGGGTTCCTAAAGGCGAAATGTAAATTCCCTTAAAACCAAACAAATCTGGGTGCCAAAAGGAACAAATATAGACTGTCTTGGTCCAACTCAAGCATGTTTTTCAAAATTCTTTGTCACTAACAATCATGGACCTATGAAAACAAATAGGTCACAAAATCTTTTCTCGTGTGGGTGTGTTGGCAGGCCAAAGAACAACAAGAGTGGTACCTGGATTATGGTTGTTCCAGGCACATAACGGCGACATTTCAAATGTTCCTTAGCCTAAAGAGAAGAGATGAAGATATACATATTTTGGATAATCACGACATGAAAAGTAAGTAGGTACGATCTCTAAACTCTATTTTGTTCTTTTATTGTTAATTCTTTTTTATTGACATTGCTGTAGCATTTTTACCATATCTTGAGATTCTCTGATTTGTAAAATTCAAGATGTTCTAGAATTAGATTTAAAATGCTACAAATATTTAATTTTTTGTGTTTTCCCAGAATCTGAATTTAAGAGGGTGAAAATCTGCAAATCATTTGGAGTATCGTTTAAAAACAATTTTAGAACTTTCTTAACACAGCTGTAGTAATTTTATCATATATTAAACATCTCAACTCTGATTTTTGATATTCTTGAAATTCTGGAAAACTAACTGATTATGCTACAAATTTTCTGTTTTGAGTTCTTTATTGATACACTTTAGAATGTCATGAAGAATTGCAATGAATTCAGTATATAACTCAAAAAGCATATCTGTTTTACATAAACAGGTTGTGGTATTTCAAGTATAATTTTGATTGATTTGACAAATTGACTTGAAACTAATTTTGGCAAGTAGCATCTTTGAGCATCTAAAACTTTCATGTTTTGAGCCAAATCAAACTTTAAACTTTTACCATCCAAACAAAGGTTTCAAATTGAGTGAGTCTTCGAAATAAAGATTGCCAATTAATTGGAAACAACAATCACTTTTTATTGACTCTCTTCATGTCTATCAAATCAATTTTCAAAACTACTTTGACAAATTTTTGAATGAATATTTTTTCCCAATATAGATTACTTTGCCTTTGCTTGTTTTAAAGGTTTTAAATCGAAACAGATGGATATAAAAAGTGCGCTTTTGAATACACAATTGAAAGAGGATGTCTATGTTGAACAACCCTCGGGGTTTGAAAATCAGATTTTTCCAAATTAAGTGTATAAACTTAAAAAGGCACTATATGGTCTAAAACAAGCCCCTAGGGCTTGGTATGAATGTCTTGCCACTTATCTCCTTGAAAATGGGTTCAAAAAGTGCTGTGTACACACCACATTATTTCTATTTCACAAAAATGACGATCTTTTGATTGTTCAAATATATGTTGATGACATTGTTTATGGTGCTACTAACAACCACTTGTATGAGAAATTTGAAAAAGTCATCCTGGAAAAGTTTGAAATGAGCTTGGTAGGGGAGTTGAATTTTTTTTTGGATTTCAAATCAAACAAATTGAAAAAGGTACGTTTATCTCTCAAACAAAATATTCAGAGAGCTTGTCAACAAATTTGGATTGAAAGACGCTGAACCTGCAAAAACTCCCATGAGTACAACAATTAAACTTGACAAGGATGAAAAAAGTATAGTAGTTGATCAAAAGAAATATCAAGGTATAATTGGATCACTTCTTTATCTTACTACTTCTAGACTAGACATTATGTTCTCTGTTTGTTTATGTGCACAGTTTCAATCAAATCCAAAAGAATCTCATTTAAAAGCTGTAAAAGGGATTATAAGATATCTATTGCACACCTCACGTTTTGCTCTTTGATATCCAACTAATGGTAACTTTGAGTTAAAAGGTTATTCAGATGCAGACTATGCTTGAAGTCTAGTTGATAGAAAAAGTACTAGTGGAACGTGTTTTATGTTATGACATTATTTAGTTGCATGGTCAAGTCGAAAACATGATTGTATTGCATTATCTACCACTGTGATAGAGTATATTGCTCTAAGCGGTTGCTCTGCTCAAATCTTATGGATGGTACAAACATTGCAAGGCTATGGTCTAAATTTTAAACGAGTTGCACTTATGTGTGATAGCAAAAGTGCAATAATCTCACAAATAATCATGTACATCATTTTCGCACCAAGCATATAGATGTTAAACATCATTTCATTAAAGATCACATTTCCAAAGAAAATATATGCATAAAATTCATTTCAATTAATTCTCAATTGGCATACATTTTTACAAACCCCTTCTAGAAAATAGTTTTTGTCGACTTCGTCTCAGTTTAGGCATTTTAGAAATGTGATTTTATATTCTTTCTGGATTTGATCTTAAATGTCGATGCTAACTAATCTGACTCCCTATTTATTATCAAAAAGATAAATAGTGACTGAAAAAAGTGATAACTGTTGATCTTAATCGTACATTATGACTTGAGACAGTATATTTAGAAAATTTCTTTAAAAATTTAAACAAAATTTGTAATAACATTCGTCGGTAAAAATTCTATGAACGTCTCTATTCCTATCATATTTCTACGACTATCACTCATCAAAATCCAATATAGTATGTCAAAATATAGTGTTTAAACGGGAAATTATTCATTTTTTTTAATTTGCAATAAAATCATCCAAAAAGTACTCACCCTCATTTAAAAGTCCTCATGGTTATGCGTGGGTGAACTACTTGAAATCTCTGATTATGTGCTTTCATGCTCGTTTAAAAGTCCTCATGGTTATGCATGTATGGAAAACATATCAAAATTGGATGAAGTAGGCGTGTAGATTCTAACCCCATTTGAAAGTCCTCACGGTTATACATGGTTAGAAGATGCTTGAAGTTTATTTTTAATAAAAATAAGAAATACTACTAATCTCATTTAAAAGTCCTAATGATTATGCATGGTTAGTAAGTATTTAAAAAGATCCTGTCAAAAATATACCACAAATGGACATAACTATATTGTTTTCTTTTGCTGATAACAAAAGGGGAGAGAAGTTAAGATTTTGGAAAATAAGTCATATTTCTTATTTGCATATTCTCATCTAGTTTCATTGCATTTTTTTATTGTTTTCCATTTGCAAATATTTTATTTTAATGCATATGTGAAGAGAGAGCTTCGTTGTAGGGGGAGATAATAGAATTCATCAAGACCAAATACATTTAATAGAGTCAAAATCTTAATATATGTTTGTTATCATCAAAAGGGGGAGATTATAGAATATGATAGCCTATGTTTTTTGTTTGATGACAATAAACATATATATATATATATATATTCGTCTAAATGTATTTGTTATTGTACTATTTTATTTTTCCACATAATTAAATAAATATTTGTTGAATGAAATAAATAACTCAGAATTCTTATTTAAACAAATATTTTATTTAAATAAATATTTTATTACAAATTAAAATATTACAAATTTGAGCTCACACTACATTTACACATTTTCAATTACAATACAACTTCAATTACAACACGATTTTCACTTTATAGTTTTAGATACATATTTCACCTTACTACATATTCACTCATCGCTCGTATTTGATCTTCAACTTTGTTCCAGCCTTTATCCAGCATCTGAACTATCTGCAAATAAACACTGATATGGTAAAATTGAAAAAGAAATATTTTGCAGTGCACAATGAAGTGTGTGTTTTGAAAAATTGTTTGCCTCGGTTATTTGGGTTGTTCGTCATCATTTTTTAATTCATCTTACGCGAACAACCTGTGACATGCACAGTATATCACTGTACATGCCACAAGGTCATGCACACCGATATACACTTGCTTGTTAAAGTTGTAGAGACAAGTAAGCACATGGTCAAACCCAAGCCTAAACTGGATTCAAACTCAAGTGCAAATACAAAAACAACCAACATGACTACCTCTCAACCAAATGTACACTTGAAGCCTCAACCAAAACAGACTCAACATCGGCAATTGAATGGCCAAGCAAAGAAATTTTAGAATTCAAACCAAATATATGAACGAAATAATAGGGTTTCGATCCCTATAAATTAACCCAATACACCATCGTTCGAGTTTAAGCAAATCAACTGAGAAAATAAAGTAAAAATCACATACCAATTTTCAAATCATCCAACTCGACGACGAAGCAATCGAAAGGAATCAAGCAACCAACGATTGGCAAAGCTTCAAGGCGATAATACTTCTTCGATCGACAGAGCAATTGAATTGGCGGTTTTAATTTTCAGAAATCCTAATTTAGATCAAAGTGAAGAACGACTTGAATGAAATGAAATACGAACTGAAGGAATAGAGGAGATTAATTTTAAACATGTTGTTTTTATTTTTGTTTGGGTCGTAATTATTTGAGATAAAAACTATTGAGGGATAAGTTTTTATTCATGGTTTCCTTTTTATTATTTTGTACCTTTGTTTTTAAATTTAAAAACTCTAGTGTAACTAGATACGAACTATGGTTTTGTAGTTCGAGAATTCGCAAATTAGTGGTTGAGTGGTGGCAGGCTTTTGAGTTTAGAGTTAGGTTAACCAACTTAGCGGATGTCGCAAGTTTATGTGTTTTTGTAAGTGTATGATTACTTAATTTCTAGTAGAAACATTTGGGGCAGCACGTATGCAATTTTTTTTCGAAACTGGATAAAACAGTACGTGATCTTTACTGCATTACTTTTTGTTTTTGTTTTATTTCTGCATTATTTTTTAGTAATAGACCCTATTCACCCCGTCCTTAAACGATCCTGTAGAAGCACCTGCTCGATTTTGTTCAGATGCTTGGATCATTCTACTTCGAGTGCTTTAATGGCCTCCTTGGCCTTCTTCTTCGCTTTGGCTTGGGATTTTCATGAATTATCGAGCTTGGTGTTGAGAGCGATTATGGTTTGATTATTCTCAAGCTCAATAAGTTTCTGCTTCTCTATCTCCTACAACCGGTGTCTCGTGAAACTTTTGAAATATTTTTGGCCAGCTTCACCCACTTTTTAAATTGATTATGAACATTGATCGTGCAACCGAGTGTCCTCTATTAGACTTCAGTAGGAATTTTCTTTAAGTTTGGTAAGAACATAACTCCATCAAAGAAAATGTTGGGAAATTTGTTAAGCTCGGCCATCTACCACATAGTATATACCTGCTGCTCCTCTATAATGGATGGAGCAACAACGCTTCCTTTGCCAGGCCTCTGATGAAAAGTACCGAAGCCACTCTTATGATGTTTGCATTAAGTAGACCGATGGGAGTGAGATAATACCATGGATTTTAAAGGGACAGGGGCAGGTGGTGGAGCTTGAGAAGAGTCAGCTGATAGAATTTCATCATGGCAGTTAGGTTGCCTATCTGAGCCTCTAAAAGGAGGTGATCTGGATCTGGGTCGATGTTTAGATAGTGGAATCATGAGAAGAACATTATCATCATAACTACTCCTATCATGGTCGCCTCTGTAGCGATTGGAGCGATAACTTGAATCATAGTCCCGAGCACTCCCTTGATGATACGAGCTCGACTGAGGGCGTTGAAGATGATATGCTTTATCTTCCAGGTATCAGAATGAATACTTTCTCTTATCCATCGAGCCTGTAAAGAAAACAGGAATGAGTTAGATTAAGGCAAGGATATGGATCAAGTGTGAGTGTCGTGTGGTGATCATGTGATGAGCCATTTGTGTGTATACCCAATACTCATCGATTGATGTTGAGGGAAATTTAGACTTATCCCTGGAGAACTGATGGATGGAATTTGTCTAAAACCATCAGACTTAGAATAAAAGATTATGGGATCACGTTTCAGATTTACAATCCTGGATGTTGGTAGAATGTCGCAACGAAGAACCATAGGTATGGCAATTGACAGAATCGATTCATGAAAGGATAGCAACCATCAAAGCACAGAGTGGAATCCTTCACGGGAATCCGAGTTGGTTACGATTCAAAGCACATCACATTGTAAACAAGATGTACCTTAAGGGGTAAGTTTCATCTTGCCTTTTGACTAGATGGAATCCGAACAGATTAGATAGATAGAACTTGGAGTTATCGAGGTGGAAAGTCCAAAGAGATAACCCAGGAGTCCAGAAACCAAGCATATATAAAGACATGAAGTCGAGGCCAAAAACATCAAAGATAATAAGATGGTTGGATCCCCCAAGTTGGGGATCGGTACTGACTCCCAAATACAACTTGGGTGGATCACATCTTCAGCTTACATGCTTATCTCGATGCGAAAACCCTATTTCCAAAGTTGGTTTGTTGATTCAGAGAATTTCTCCATCGAACTCCTGGACACTTGAAACTACAACTTTGTTCTCCTTCAACTCCATTATTTAGGCTCGGAAACAAGCTAAAACAAGTACAAACAACTGTGGAATTGAGAAGCTAACTACAAGACGATTTGAGGTGAGGGATTGTGTAACACCTCGTATCTAGAGGCCTAAAGCTAAGCGCTACAAATGTTACAGTCGTATATAGTATTAACTTCTGGCAACTAAATATGGCTATGTTAATGATATCCATAATATCAGAAGCACTTGAATATGAAACAAAATCACAGATTAAAAAAAACTGCTTTTCATATTACATTTCGCAAAATATGTTTCACATTTAGTTACATGTTTCCCAGGCAAAAATCAAATATAATTATTACATAAATACCCCAAGAGAAACATATGAAGATGCCTCCTTTGGTTGGCCACAGTACTATATATTCATAAATGACTTAATACAACATAGCGGAATCAAACAAAATAAAACAAAAACTCCTAATTAACTATCCATATGCCACTTGCTCGTCTTCGAAAGCTTTATTCGCTAACCTACTAGAACCTGAAAATCTTTAACCCACAGCCTACTCAAATTAATTTTGAGCACCCGAGAGTTTAAGGGGAAAAACATAAACTTCGAATCAGATATAAAGCCTGGTGTGAATAATACTATACATCTTTGTTATCTGATATTAAGTGAGACCACACCGCCTAGCGAAATGGGTTTCCCCTCACTAATATCCTTTCAAAAACATATCTTTTGCAAATTATAATCCTGCAAACAAAACTGGTTAAATCTATAAGTACATATCTGTTATCGAATGGACTATCTATCGAAACACTATGGTTTTCTTTGGCTAACTACTAACCCTTGGCTGACTCATGCCTGCCAGAAAAATATAAAAATATGACCTAACAACTATAGATAACTCTTCTGGATGGTTTGTCCCTAACTTACTTCTCTAAGGGTTTCCTGATCCTAATGGTTTTACGGGCTCACCAATAACATTTTTCTTTTCTGTACATATATTCCTTTCTCTGTGTAACCATTATTTAAGTCTACCTTATCTAGGGGATAATAGCTAATAAGTAGAGCGCGACCCTCCACCAGTCCCATCTGGTCTTCTAATCCAAGTCATTTTCTTTGGGTTAACTACCCTATTTTCCTTGAAAACCTTTTCAAACTGATTTAAACCTTTAAATCATATACATTCTTTGCTTTACTATAAGCTATTTTCCATGTTATATATTCTTTACACAAAAACCTTGGTTACGAAAATGTTTAAACTTTCGAAAGTACCCCCTTCGAAACCTTTGAAAGTATCCCTTTTGAAACCATTGGAAGTACCTTCTTCAAAACCAAGTAAAACCCTTCTTATAACCTAGGCTGAAAGCATAAATATTCCTTTCGAAACCATTCAATCTTTCTTTTGAAAACACTTGAAAAACCTTTCCTTCAAAAGCTTTAAAACCTTAGGCATCCTATCTTTAAAACATTTTACACTGCCTTTTGAAAACATTGGAATGCCCTTCCTTTCGGACCTTTCGAAACCATTGGGGAACCACCTCTTTGAAACCATCATTTATCAAAATCTTTTGAAAGCGTCAAATCTTTCGAAAGCATTTGGGTTCAATTTAAAAAATGTGGAAATACCTTTCAAAACCATTCAAGATTAACTCCTTTGAACCTTTGAAAACTATCTTTCTTGAAAACTTTAGGTTCTACCTTCAGCAAAGCAAAAGAGTCATAAAACATTAAGACGAAAACTCACTTTCAAAGACAGTTCCTAAGCAAAGAAGTGATGGTGTTGAAACCAACCTTCCAAAAGCATTGGAGAAGTGGCTGGGATTTTAAAATAAAGTATACCTTCTGAAAACATTGACTTTCAAAGGTAAGAAAAGCGGTAGTTGAGGGTTTTGACCCCTTCGAAAGCATTTACTTAAAACCAAAGGCACAACCCATTCGAAACCATTCCTTTAGAACCATTTAACCTGGTCGAATGCCAACCAAGTCGAAAGCATTCTTTTCGAAAGCAAAGTAGGTGCATTTTCATTTAAAAGAAAAGCATGCTTCGATCACCTTGGAACCTTTAGTTTCGACGTAGTATCTTCCGCCTATATCTATTTCACTATGTACCAGGTATATGATACTATGTGCATTGGTTTTGATGAAATCGGAGGCTGAGATAAGGAGTCGGAAGCCTAGTGCCGAAAGTATTGAAACAGGAAAAAGCATGTATAAACTGATTTGACTTTTTAAATTAATTCTTTGTACCGAACCTGCCTTGTTTGTCAAATTATGATTGGTAGCAAATTTTCTTTTCTAAAAGTACTACCAATTTTCATAAATAAAAATTTGAATTATTGCAAAATATCCCTTCTCCTTTTCATAAATATATAAAACATTTAAGTCTCATACCTTAAATAATTTTATATATCTATTAAGCACTTTGGAAAATTCTATAAAAATTCTTGTAAATCATTTTCAATATATTTTCCAACATATATAAACTTTAGGCCCTAAGCTAATATAGTTTGGCCGTTATTAATTTTAAACCCAAAATAGCATTTTCTTCACTAGAAAATTCATATATAATCCACATTAATTTAGAAAATTATGAAAATTGAAAAACATTTATAAATTATCATTTTTGATCTAAATCTAAAGTTGCAAGGCAATTGGATGTCATATAATAAGGTTTTCACATCAAAACATATCACATAATCTAAGTGAATTAGCAAAAATCATCAACAACATATAAATAAACATTTTATCATTCAAAACATGGTAAAACATTTGCAAATAGCTTGGATTTCATACTAAAACCGAAAATCATAAAAACTTGAGATGTTGTAATTATTTACCTTAGTTTTTTGATTAAGGAGTTGAGATTTGAGAATGGATTTGATTGCTTAATCTTTGTTTCTTTAATTTCTTTATATCCTTCTTGTTTTTCCTTTAATGGTGGCCGACCTCAATGATTTTAGTTTGTAGAAAATGAATGTGTGAAGTGAATGAGTGTAAGGGTTTTTGTTATAAAGACATGCCCTTTCCTATTTTTCCCTCGCCTATTTCCCTCTTTTATTTTAAGTTCAAATCCCCCTTGTTTACCCTTAATAAAAAATCTCAATCTCAACTAATTAAATATCCTAAATAATGTTACCAAAATTAGGGTCGTTACATACTCCCATCCTTGAAGAATTTCGTCCTTGAAATTAAGACAAGGTATACAACAAATCAATCTAGAAGGTAAAACATACCATCAAACAAATCAGGATAAGCGTCTTCCATCTTGTTCTCAGTCTCCCAAGTATAGTCTCTCTCGTCCTCGCTCCACTGGATTTTAACTAATCTGACTATCTTGTTCTCGAGCCTCTTCTCATCTCTCGCGACTATGCGAATAGCTTTCTAACTATAGTCAAATTCGGCACTACGACTAAGTCATCTAACACAGTCAGTGCTATAGTTGTCTTCGGATCTCGAATGTACTTCCTCGGATGAGAAACATGAAAAACATCATGGACTCCTGCCAAACTGCTCGATAACTCTACTATATACGTAAGTTTCCCAATCCTCTTAATAATAGAAAATGGTTCAATGAATCTCGGTGCCAACTTCCTTAGTTTCCCAAATCGAATCACACCCTTCATCGGCGACACCTTAATGTAAACATGCTCTCAAGAAGAGAACTCTATGTCTTTCCATATTCTATCCGCATAACTCTTCTGCCTAGATTGAGCTTCCTTCATTCTAGCTTGAATCAAATCAATCTTTTCTGTAGCTTCTCTAACCAAATCCAAACCACGAACCAACCTATCCTCGGTCTCTAACCAACAAACTAGATATTTGCATCGCCTGATAACTATTGTTACATGAAAACTCAACTAGATGTAAATGGTCTTCCCATGATCCTCCAAAATCTAGCACACAAGCTCATAACAAATCCTCCAAGAATTTGTTAACTCTCTCTGTTTGCCCATTAGTCCGTGGATGGTAACCAGTACTCATTTTTGAGCTTGGTACCTAAAGTATCCTGTAAACTCTTCCAGAACACGCTAGTGAATAAGGAATCTCTATCACTTACTATGCTACTAGGAATTCTGTGTAGTCTAACCACATTCTTCATAAATAACTTAGCCAAAACAGGTGTCATCGTAGTCGATTTAATTGGAATGAAATGGGCACTCTTTGTCAATATGTTCACAATGGCCCATATACTTTCATTTTCTCTATTAGATCTTGGCAACCCGTCAATAAAATCCTTAGAAATAGAATTCCATTTCCATACCGGAATATCTAATGGCTGAACAAACCCACTTGGCTTCTAATATTTGGCTTTTACCTATTGGTAGTTCAAACGCTGCTTCACCCACAAGCTAACATCCCTCTTCATACCTTCCCAGAAGAAATTTCTCTTCATATCTTGATACATCTTAGTTCCTCCTGGATGAATAGTGAGTTTCGAATGATGGCATTCCTCTAAAGCCTCCTTCCTAATGTCTCCCACGTTTGGAACAAAAAATATTTCTTTCTTTCTCAACCACCCATTCTGGTCAAGACTAAAATCCCTTAAGTCGTCGTTCTCTATTTCATCTCTCAACTTTCTGATCCATTCAGCCAACACTGGATCCGCTAGCTGTTTAGAATAATAAAGTAGTTTCATCATAATAAAGTAGTTTCTGCACTTGAACTACTCTTAGTTGTCCGTTGTACTCTGCAAGTCGCCAACGCTTCCAAATATTTCCACTCAACTATCTTCGCTAACATTACATTATGATGTTTTCTGCTAAGCACATCTGCAACTTTATTGCCTTTCGCCAGTGTATACTCAATACCGAAATCATAAGTAGCTAACAACTCTAACCACCTCTGTTGTCTCATGTTTAGCTCATTTTAAGATAAAAAAAATACTTCAACGACTTATGATCCCTATATAACTCAAATGTTTCTCGCATAATATAGTGTCTCCACACCTTCAACGCAAAAATCACTGTAGCTAACTCCAAATCATGGGTTGGGTATCTGACTTCGTGCAGTCTAAGCTGTTGAGGAGCATATGCAATTACTCTACCCCTTTGCATAAACACAGCTCCTAACCCAGTCCTACATGCATCCGTGTACACCACCAAATCCTAATTCCCCTTTGGAAAAACGAACACAGGTACATTAGTCAATAAGTGTTTCGACTTCGGGAATGCCTCCTCACACTTATCGATCCAAAAGAACTTCGCATCCTTTCGAGTTAGCTTGGTCACTGGTGCCGCTATCCATGAAATCCTTAATAAACCTCCGATAGTAACCAGCCAATCCCAGAAAACTTATCTCAGTCACTGTTTCTAGTCTGTTCCAACTAATCATGGCCTCGATCTTAGCAGAATCCACTGATAACCCTTTTTTTGAAACTACATGGCTAAGAAACTTCACTTCTTTCTTCCGAAAATGACACTTCGAGAACTTCGCCTTCAGCTGATGCGGCCTCAGGGTCTCAAGCACTAATCTAAGATGAACTTCATGTTTTCTTTCATCCTTACAGTACACCGAAATGTCATCTATGAAAACCAGTACGAACCTATCCAGGTGCTCTTGGAAAATCCTATTCGTCTAATCTACAAAGAAAGCTGGCGCATTAGTCAGTCCGAATGGCACCACTAACCATTTGTACAATCCATATCTGGTTCTATGCCATCAAAGGGATACTATCCTCTGCCACTCTAAGCTGATGGAAACCTGTTGGTAAATCCAACTGTGAAAATATCTTGGCTCCACATAACTGATCAAACAAATCGTCAATCCTATGCAACGGATATCGATTCTTTATCGTTTTCTCATTCAACTTACCATAATCGATACATAATCTTAACGATCCATCCGGCTTCTTAGCAAACACTGCGGCTGCTTCCCAAGGTGAACTACTAGGTTTGATAAAATTCTTGCCTTCCAAATCCACCAATTGCACCTTGAGCTCCCTTATTTCGGTAGGTATCATCCTGCTTGGCGGTCTACTCACTAGTTCTGCTATAGGCAACAAATCTATCTGAAACTCAATGACTCATTTTGGTTGCAATCCTACTATGGGTTCAAAAATTTCTGTGTATTCTCTAACCAAAAAAAGTTGATTCAGCTCGTCTTCTATCTCCACAACACTGAACAAAGCATTCACCTCACAGCTAGGGTTATCTATAGTATATACAACCCGATCACTACTATTAGGGTGTCTAAGCGATATTTTTCTATCATGGCAAAATATCCAAGCATTATACTTACTTAATAAATCCATACCCAAAATAATTTTGTACCCTACGAAATCAAACACATGCAAACTACAAATAAAGGTATGACCAAACAAGTCAAACTCTAGGTGGTCACATCTCATCCCAAGTGTTACATACCCTCCTATTGGATTTGCAACCCTTAAGGAAGTAACTAGGTATGAGAGTTCTTGGTTAAGCTTATCTACCAAACAACGAGATATAAAAGAATGCGATGCACCAGTATCACACAGAACACTAACTAACATACCAAGAATCATAAGCATACCTCCTAACACTACTTTCCCTTTTCCCCTACCGGGGGCCTTGAGGTTGCTGGCTCCATTGCATATACTTTGCCCTTCCCATCCTTAGCAGGCTCCTTGCATTGGCTCTTGTAATGACCCATCTGATCGCAGTTTAAGCATTTGATACTCTTCTTCCCAGTCATCTTCTTTGTCTCTCCAGACGACATTCATTTGTATAATGTCCTTTCTTGTCGCACTTAAAATAGACAACTTCTGACTTTCCCTTCTAGGCTCCCTTTTTAGGAAAGAACTTCCTTTTCTGTTTCTGCCCACCTGGACCTCCTTCGCCTTATTCTTCTCCACAGAAGCAATCATTTCCTTGTGTCTTTGAGCCATCTCTAGTGTAATGACCCACAGTTCCGTACCCCTTGAGTCGACACTATTCTCCATCAATCAACTCTAGATGAACGGAAATACGAACCATTAGGGCTAAAGAAGAAGGGGTAGAAGAAGAAAATAGAAACCAACATCAGAATCTAACCATCGCAGCGGAATAAAATATAATAGATAATCACAGATCTTTACACCAAAAACAAATACTATATATGTTTATACATACATCATCAGAGTACATCATCAGAGTTCAACAACATCAATAACATACAACTGGATACACAGTGGAACAATAATCAAGTACAGAAGTACGTATCGCCATCCAGCTCGTCTCCTGAGCTCCACAACATCATATTCTGTATCCTATAATACTCGGTCTGACACAAGCATTATAGTTAAATAACACCCGAGTCAGTTTGGAATACTAGCGTGAGAAATCACACTCAAATTGATTATTAAAGTTTCAAGAATCCTTTGAAAACAAAAGCATCTTATGAGACCACGCCACAAATAAACATGTCGGGTTTTTACCTTACGATAGCTAAAACACTTTTTATTAAAATCCTCTGGTATTATAATAGGGTCTATATACAAATACTTATTAAGATAGCCGAAATTGTTACATTATTAAATTCCAGCTACTAGCCACAGAGTGGGTAATACAAACAAAACTCGTAAAAGGCGCGTAGGGAGAATGGATTTCCAACTAATGACTAGGCACTGGGGTACCACCTGTCATAGTACGTAGCCTAGATCACAGTATCGAGGATCACTCCCTACCCCCTACAACACAAGACCGGGACTATCCCTTACTGGATAATCCCGAGTAAGATCACCCCACGGTTGTGATTAGCAACCGCACCACTAAGCCGAAATAAAAGGGACATCTGGACAGGGATTACCTCACCCCGAAATGGGTGCTACCCACCTAGCCTTGCTGCATAACCCCTGATTTTTAGTCATTACCGGTTGATGAGACTTGAGGCTAAGCGTTACCATTTATAACGTTTCACTTAGAATGCTCATCGTCCACCTGGCGATGTTCTGCAATCATTCATCCATACAAGTCTGTCCCGGGTTCGAACGGAACCGAAGGCACTACTCCTACTACATCCTTTTTGGAATTATGCTCAGGATTAGTAATGACTAGCCCTTGCACTTCATTGCTCCATCTTCGAATCCAAACTCGTTTTTCTCATGAAAACGTAAAACCGGATCGAAGTGGTTTTTCGAGAAATAAATCCCGATCCCGGTCTCTTCGAAACGATCAGCGCATTGGCCAATATTGATAGTTGGTTATTTAACTATAAATTAACATTCAAAACATCGATCAACAATAAATAATTTCTCCAAATTATTTATTAATCTCAAAATATCTTCGCAAGATATATTTCCATTTTTCAAACCTTTTTTTTAAAAACAGTTTTCAAACTATCTTCTTTTGACAGAATAAATTTCTCAAATATTTTCTATTTCCACTGAAATCACCAAGCACAAAAACTCTAGATTTTCAAAATAATTTAAAAACACTTTATTGTAAAATATTCTTTAACATTTAAATTTAGAAAAACTACTTTAATACTTAATTAAAAATAATACTTTAGGAATATTTAAAATAAGGTTACTTTATAAAATATAAAACTAGATTTTCTCCTTTAAACAAATTACCAAATCATCTTTTAAATAATTATTACGATAAGAAAATTTGAAAAATACTTACTTTAGAATTTAACATTCAGAAATAATAAATTTTCTAAAACATACTTTTTAAAACAACTTAAAACTTTTAACTTATACCTTTAAATTAGTTTGAAAACGTACTTGGCTACTCAGGGAAATAAGATTTCCTTCCACGTCCTTTACAAATAAACCACTATTTATTTATAAACAAATTTTCTCATTCCTTTAATAAATTCTCTTCATGGATTTATTATTCCAAATATCCATTGATATGTTACTTTACTTTTATAAACCCAGTTTATAAATTTCATAGTCACATTCTCCTTTAAATTTCCAATTTCAAACACTTGAATCAATTTCCAAATTGATTTCCAATTTTCTCCATTTTGAAATAAATTCCTTCTTTATCTATTTCAATAAATTTAAAACTTGGATTTTAAAATAAATTCTTTATTCCTTTAAATAATATCACTTAAGGTTTAAAATTCGTTATTTCACTGTTTATTCAAAATCCCCTTTCCATACTCGAAATTTACTTATTAGAATTTAAAATCACTTTTATTCTTTTCCAATTTATTCTTCAATTTATTCAAATTCTCTATAATTATTTTACTTACAAATTCACTCTTTTATTTTCTTTTCAAAAATCTAATTCCCTATATATTTTGATAACTCAGTGTACCGAAATGTTCAAGCAAACTATAGCATTCAATATTCCAATATGATTCATCATAGAGTATCAAATAATCACAGAGAATATTAAATAATCTAAATAAATGTTAAGGAATCCAGTTGGATCCCTCCAACCTGTTTCCCTGCGTCCACAAATGTTAGCACAACACAAAATACCAATTCCACTTCGAGGTAGAATATCGTGGTACATGGGATTTATATAATATCATCCGCTATTATGCGGCGCATAGGGTCTCATCCGCTATACAATGTGGGAAATCAATCATTCCAAGACGTATTATATACTATAATATAGCACATCAAATCAATTCAACCATTCAACCAATTATTTAAATTTAACCATTTAAATTTTAAATCAAACTAGATGAGTGAGATTAACTCACCTTCGTTTTGTTTGCAATCCAATCTAGCTTGCTTCTCGATTTTAGACCTTGTAAAACATTTATATAATTTATTAATATTTGAATTAATCAAATAATTAATTCCCATAGATTTAATGAATTCATGTAATTTAAAACTAAATTCCTTTAAATAAATTAATTATTTAACAATTTAGTTCTAGCTAAATAATTGTCTCTTTATTTTTTTTAGAATCTTTTAGTAATAAGAATAATTGAACAAGTTAATTAAACGAGTTAATCCCATAATCCATTACTTTAAAATAACCTAGTAAGTTTAAATATGTATATTCATTTTTTTTCCAGCAAATAATATAATTAAAAATTTGCTTTACTGTAAAAGCCTTTTGCCTGTAATATATATCTTTTATAAAAAAAGTAACTTCACTTCTCTGGATTAGATAAAAATTGTAGAACTCCTATTATTAACTAAATTAATTCAGAAGTAACAAAAATTAGATCTGACAAAAAAGGAAATCTAGGCTAAAATTAATACCAGAACTACCTCGGCCTTGCCCTGACACGGTAGACTCCCAATCCAGGTAGCAAGAACACAGCGACTATCTCCTGCTCGCTACACCGGCCATGCGACTTCCTCCACCTGCGACCCTGATACCCCCTCCATCTCAGTGCGCCTCGCGATCGAACTAGGCACAGGAAAACGCGATTAGGGCTCACGATTCCTCTGTCTTCACAGTTGACCACTGTCGTGACATTGAATCTAAACCCAATGTCGCAGCAACTCGCAATCACCTAAACACTCGCGACCTCCTTCAAAACCGTAACTCGAACTCGATTTCAGCGCTTCGATTTGATTTTTGTTTTGAGATGAAATCAATTTTTTTATTAGCTGCTTTCGTTCGAAGGAAGATAAAGGGGAAAATAACTCGCGTTCTAGAAATGAACGAGGCTTAATTGTGTTAGGATTTGTTTGTAGAATGAAAAGGAAGAAAAAGGGCGAACGAGGGTTAGCGTGCGGCAGAAGGTAAAGTGACCATGATGCTTTATCTCGTGATTGACAGATCTGAAATTCGAAGAGAAGGAATGCGTGCTTGAGAAGGGAACGAGACATATTACGGCTTGACCTGATAGTAATTTGACTTTGATTTGATTTAATAAAGTTTTATTTAATTTTCAAAGTATTTCATTCTAGCAACTTAGAATTTTGGTCTCCTATCGTGACGTGCCGCTAGGCGTTTATAATGATAAACCCTATTCCGAACGCAATGGAAAAGGTTTCGAGCCCTAATTCGATCGTATGGAGAAGATAGCTTTTTGGATCCAGTTATTTCATTAAATTTTCGATATAAATTTCAGCGCGTTTATATATCATACACTCAAACAATAACTCCAAATGCTACGAAAATTAAAATCCGATAATAATTCAATATTACGGATCCAATGGAACTTGTTTCGTTAAAATCCGAGACTGTGCCTCGGATGGCTATTTTTAAATATCAATTTAAACGATAAATTTTCAAAACTTAACAAAGCACTTCCAAATTCAAATTTAACACTTCTACTACCTTCAGTATTATCAGCATAAATTTCACAAGCCTTCAAATTATTTTTAATAGGCTTAAAACTCCAGATTCAACATTTTTCCCATTTTCAAATTATTAAATTCAAAAATTTAATTATCAAATAAATAGTGATATTTGGAATTCAAGTTAAAAAATTAACTTTTAAATATTTAAAATTAATTAAATATTCCAATTTCAAATGCTCAAAAATTCCGGGGCGTCACATCTACTATAACATCACAAGGATCCCTGATATGATGTAATTCAGCCCTAGCCAATTCAGGTATCAGCCTCATAATGAACTTTTCGTTTCTCTTAATAATGGTATCCATAGTGGCACAACCATACCTTGCCAACTCCTTAAACCTTGTAGCATGCTCTAACACAATCATCTCTCCCTACTCTAACTCAGCAAACTTTCTATATAAGGTAGACTTCGCCATCACCGACATGAATCTCTCCTTGAACCTCCTCTTAAACTCAGCCCATGTCATCGTTTCTTCATCCACACCAACCATCACACTATTCCACCAGTATAAAGCCACTCCTTGAAGCTATCTCGAAGCGAGCCTTCTTTTCTACTTATCACTGAGCCCTAAATCTACAAAAATCCTCTCACAATGCAGCAACCATTTCTCCACTTCTATGACGTTTTCAGTCCCAATGAATGGTTTTCCTCCCAAACGAAGTATAGTCCCTACTCAAAGCGGCATAATTATTAACTACTGGAGCTTCCTAGACTCCTCCTCTAACTACTCTAGCTACAACCCTCGCCTACATCATATTCACGAAAAACTGATACATGACTCCCATATCCAATTGTAGGACTCTAGCACCAACATTTCTTGCTTATGCCCGACCTTGGTTCCTTCTAGTATTCAGTCAGGCATTTCCATCCGTAGTGGTGCCTCATTCTCTAACATTTACTCTTTGAGAATCCATATCTGCATTCAAATCTTCATGAGATACAGAAAAATAACCTAATAAAGGTAGGAGACTAGAGATAAAGTGCATACTTACATAGTAAATATAAATACGTTACTATAGCATTATTCCTTACCCCAATCTTATCTCTAATTCTTTAGGATTATGTTTTTAAAAACCATTATTATAATTAAATCTTTTCGTAAACCTATGCTCTGATACCATGTTGTAACACCCCGTATCTGAAGGCCTAAAGTTAAGTGCTACAAATGCTGCAGTCATTTATAACATTAACTTCTACGACTAAATATGGCTATGTTAATGATTTCCATAATATCAGAAGCATTTGAATATGAAATAAAATCACAAATAAAAAACAGATTTTTATATTACATTTCACAAAACATGTTTCACATTTAATTACATAGATCCACATCGTTTCCCAAGTAAAGATCAAATATAATTATTGCATAAATACGCAAAGAGCGACATATGAAGATGCCCTCTTGGTTGACCAGAGTACTATATATTCATAACCGACTTAATACAACACAACAGAATCATATAAAATAAAACAACTCCTAAATAGCTATCCTCTAGCCACCTGCTCGTCATCAGAAGTTTTATTCGCCAACCTACTAAAACTTGAAAATCCTCAACCCTTAGCCTGCTTAAATCAATTTTGAACACCCGATAGTTTAAGGGGAAAAACATACACTTCGAGTCGGATATAAAGCTTGTTGTGAATAATAATAATACATCTCGGTTATCTGATATTAAGTGAGACCATGCCGCTTAGCAGAATGGGTTTCCCTTACTAATATCCTTTCTAAAACATATTTTTTGCAAATTATAATCCTACAACCAAAACTGGTTAAATCTATAAAGCAATATCATGTACATGTCCATATCTGTTATTGAATGGACTATATGTCTAAACACTATAGTTTTTTTTGGCTAACTACTAACCCTTGGCTGACTCGGGCCCGCTAGAAAAATATAAAAATATGATCTAACAACAGCTAGATAAGTCTTCTGGATGGTCTGTCCCTAACTTACTTCTCCAAGGGTCTCCTGGTCCTAATGGTTTTATGGGCTCACCAATAACCTTTTTCTTCTCTGTACATACATTCCTTTCTATGTGTAACCATCATTTAAGTCTACTTGTGACTAAGCCTACACACTGGAATTTTGGACTAAATTAGCAAGGGGATAATAGCTAATGAGTAGGGCGTGTATCTACACCAGTCTCATCTGGTCTTCTAATTTGAGTCATTTTCTTAGGTTTAACTACCCATTAAAATTTTCTTTGAGAACCTTTCCAAACTGATTTAAACCATTAAATCATACTTGTTCATCGACAAAATTTCTATTGATTTAGAAATTTGCCGAAAAATTTCAAATTAAAATATAACCGCAAGCGCACGGCGTACACTTGAAGTACGTGGCGAATACGGGTCGATCCGCAGGGAATTGATGATTTAAAAAAAATCTATTCAATCAAATTATACCAAAGTCGAAGAGGATTTGTTAACTAGAAATAAAATGAGGCTAACACTAGAAAATGCGATTCAAAAATTATTAGACTAAAGAACAATTTAGAGGCAAATCCACTCTCAAATTTTTGTAAATCAACAAACACATAATTTATGATCTCTAACTTTGATATTAAGTGAAATAATCATTGCATTTATCATAAGTATGGTTTGTTTATGTTATTAGTTAACATAACTCAAACCATCAAACTATAATACAACAATTATACCACTTACAATTCTTATGAAAAAGAAGCCAAAGCAAAAACTATTTTAAGTATGATCTATTTACTATTGTAACTAGTAACATAGATCATCAAATTTCATTTTTACTTTCATTTCATAATCAAAAATTAATTAGCAAATGTTGATGTAAATTGTGTTTATGTTGAGTAAGAATAGCTCATTTGCATAAGCAATATAAGCTATCAAACCCACTTGTATAAACTTACATCAAAATTCACATTCATGAAGCATAAACAAAGAGATCATAAATCATAAAAAATGTTGAAATTACATAAAGTTAGAGAGCTTCATCACCCCTAAATTGAAGGGGTTTAGCTACTCATTTGTGGCATTGAAGCATCACAAGTAAGTTTCAACATTAAAGAAAAGAAAATAGAAAATAAGCAAAGAAAGCAAAAGAGATTAGCTACTAACTACTTGCATAAATGTAAATCTAAGCTATGAACATAAAGAGAAAGAGAGCATATAAATAAACATTAACAATAAAACAAAGAAAAACATGTAGAAAAGAGAGAAGAAAGAGGCTTGGAAGCCATTTTTATTTCATAGAACATTGAGCTTACACTTTGATTTCTTAATTTCCTAAGTAAAATGAAAGAGTAGATGATGATCTTCATGTACATAAGAGGGCTATTTATACATGCATAAAACCCTAATTCTCTTTTTAGGGAGCTTCCCAAAATACCCTTGAGGTGGTGTAGCCTCCAAGTAATCATTAACATTCACTAATACCCCACTTAATATGTACATGAAGCTTTAAGTCCTTTTAGCATGTGCTTAGCTTCTAATTGGAAGTTAGTTAAGTGGGTGGGGTCCTCCATGATCTTGAACTTGAATTATTTCTTCTTCATTCCTTTGTATTTCATTGTGCATGCATGTATCTTCATATAAGCCTCTTCCATATGCATCCAAATTCCTATAAAAATAATCAAAAAATGTCCAAGTAAAAATTCTTACATTGACATATGCACAAAAATGACCGTTTTGCCCCTGAATGATGATGAAAATATGATGGTTTGGAAATAATTGAATTTTGGTTTTAAACATGTTAAAATGCCCAAATATGATGATTATTTAAATAAAAAGAGATAAAATATGGATGTAAATATATGCACAATTACGTGCACATCAATACTTAAACAAAGAAAATACATTCTTTGCTTTACTTTAAGCTATTTGTCATGTTAAATATTCTTTACATATTACCTTGTTGATGAAAACGTTTAAACTTTTGAAAGTACCCCTTTCAAAACCTTTGAAAGTATCCCTTTCAAAACCATTGGAAGCACCTTCTTGAAAACCAAGTAAAACCCTTCTTATAACCTAGGCCGAAAGCCAAAACATTTTTTTCGAAACCATTCAATCTTTCTTTTGAAAACACTTGAAAAAACCTTTCCTTTGAAAGCTTTAAAACTTAGGCAACCTCTCTTTAAAACATTTTATACTGCCTTTCGAAAAATTTGGAAAACCCTTCCTTTCGGACCTTCCGAAACCATTGAGGAACCACCCTGTTTGTATTAAAATTGGGCACAACACTCTTCGGATGTGTTTGAAGAGATAAAATGAAGAAATTAAATGTAAAATGAGACAGATCTAATAAAAACACCAATCAAAAGATAAGAAAAAATGCAAAAACACACAAATTTAGAGTGGTTCGGCGTATTGCCTACGTCCACTATAAAATGATTGATGTTTATTGAATTTGACTTGCTAGTTACAAAATGATTACAACAGTATAATCGAAGTACAATAGTAATTTTGGCATAGTACCGGTGTAGAGAGGCAAAAAAGTCCGTTTTCTATAGGTCTAAGATCACTATTTATAGGCGTAGGCAGCAAATATCTTATCCAAATCTCGGAGGGCTTCTTCTCTCACGTGGGTGGGTCCACGGAATTGAGTTCAGATGATTTTGGCTCGATCCATGATCGATAATTATCTAATTCATATCGATCAAAAAATGGCCATTTTGGGTTGAGATCGATCATAGACATTTTTGGGGTAGTAAACAAGCTTTTGTGAAAATTTGAAGGCATTTGGACTTGTGGATTGTGAGATATGATCGATGCAATTTTGGATTTGCGAAACATTGTCGAGTTCGTATCAATACTACACCATATCGATGCTAGCATGTATCGATCAGGGTGACATGCGCTGTGTTCTAGGATCGATCCACTTTTCATGCCGAGTGATCGAATCTTCCACTTTTACATGTATTGTTCGTATCGACCCAGAATATCCTTTCATATCGTTCTGCTGAACCTTACTTCATATCAATAGATGGATGATCTCTTCATATTGATCATAGAGTAGTTGATTTTGTATTGATGATGCATGGCCTTCTTTCGTATCGATTAGTAATGATTCGATACAAACCATGTGGGTGAAAAAACGATACGCAGAGTGTATTCATGGGACCGATACGAAGTGTCATTTGTTGTTGGACATGAGGAGTTGTTAACATGATGGATATGAAGTAGCTTTAATTCGATGGATACGAAGGAAGTCAGTGGGTGATGGATATGAACTAGTGGCCACTTAAGGGATACGAAGGAGGACTTGTGAAGGGATGGATATGGACTTGCATGGATACGAATAGTGTTGATTTTCTTGACCTTGATCAATAAATATCTTGAATATACAAACTCCGATTGACTTGAAATTTTGAATGTTGGCTTTTACAGCTTTGCTTGTCATGTCATATCGATTGTAGCTCAACCTGGACTCGGACTAAATTTGTCAGTATCCATAATGATCCTGTGTATAACCGATCTTCGGGATAGACTGTCTCTGGTCTCTAGTCAAATGTTCGTTATCACGGCGATACAAAAGGTGGGATAGCATTTGCCCCCCGAAGTATGTTTTATGTGAACATTACGTACTTTGAAAAGTCGCGACTTTCTGTCTGAAAAGATTTTATCTGACTTGATGTATAGTTGTTGTCTTATCGTCAAGAGATGTAACCTCTGATTGTCTCTCGATAATATAAATATTGAATTATTAACTGCCAATGGTTGTAGTGTGCACTATTGTAACTAAGTGTCGAATGATAGAAAATTGTTGTTCAAGGTCGTAATTGTCATGAGGTGAGCATTCAATCCCTATGAATTTCAAAAGTTGAATGTTAATTCATCACATGCATAAATGCATGTTAATCTGACTCCCATTAACATTCGTGCGTTCACAATTCGTTGCCAGTTTTCTTGTGTCGAATTCCATATCGATCATCTCCTGAATCGATGTGAAATTCGAGTTGTAACAATGCTTGACGGTTGTTTTGGAGTATCTCTGTGTATCAATCCTCTCCTGGATCGATGTGAAAAGTAAAAAAGTTGTCTTTGTATTGGTGGTGATCGATACGAATTGGTTGGTTTTCAAAATATTATGTATCGACGGACACAAATTATTGTGAGCTTTTGGTTGATGGATATGAACACGACGTTTTTCATCGATGCATCTTCATGGGTTCGAGTAGTTCACATGAGCTTTGTCTTTGTGCTTCATCCCGGTTGTATGATTGATATGAGTCATTCGTATCAAGGATGTTGAAACTGCTCTGATTAATCATTGGATACAAATTGGTCTTCTTACCCATTGGGTTGAAGGATACAATCGAGTTGTCTCATATCGATCATTAAGGTAGACCGCTTCGGCCGATTATAGAAACCGGGGTCGAAATGTTTGTTTTCCCTGGTTCTCACCCACATAAATTCATTTTGGACTTAGCCAAATTCTCATTTGCTTCCATCTCAACACTGTGCTTTTGTATCGATCATTAGCTCGGGAAAAAGAAACCACCTTTGCCTTCGAACCACACCAAGTTGTTAATCCCTTAAACCAATTGTTGAAACTAGGTAATTAATCAATGAATTCATGTCAAAAACGACGAGACTTGATATTTTGTGCCAATCCACTTGTTTCTATGACCAATACTGGTGAAACGGAGGCCATAAATGGTCGGAGCGAGGTCGAGGAAGGTTAGAGTGGTCTTTGTGTGGCTTTGGAGAAGATAAAGTATGGAGGAACACGAAGTATCCATGGAAGGGATGCCTGGCTCCAATTTCGTGTCGATGGGAGAAAGGAGGAAACTTGTATCGATTGGAGCTGTGGAATGTTGTATCAATTTACTTCCGTCGATACGAAGTGTTGACAATGTGGTCGATACGAATGGGAATCACACGATCGATGCGAACTCCCTATGGGCGATCACTACGAAGGTGTTAGCCTTTGATCGATACAAAGCCTGTCTTCCCATGATCGATATGAAGTAGGTTTTTTGGTGATCGATCCAAGTTTGATCCTCGACGGTCACGAAATTTTTGCACACTTGAACACTTGACTCCGACGAGCTTCTGCCTTGCATAATTGGACTTAATCGTTCCATTGCATATTTGATTGCCTTTCGAAGCTCGTCGATGGAACTATAACTTGATAACATTTAATGAGTCCCAACTCGGATCGATCTCCAAAGTTTGGGTGGCATGGTTGCTACGGTCAACATGACTGTTACTCCGGTTGAATTTTGAAGTCTCGTCGTTTGAACGCTTTGTTAATCTTTGTTGAATTTTATTAACTATATACAACACTGCACCGCATCTCATTCATGCACTTCACACTGGGGGAAACATGGGGTTATTGTTACCTAACGACGGTTTTTGATGAGTTGATTAGTTATGGAACCTGGGAGTTCACAGCAGCAGGAGGCTCAAAGTCCATCTCCTTTGATAATAAAGATGCCAGCCATTGCGGCCAAAGTCGTAAGTCTAGCTCCAGACGTGCTACCAGGCGCAAGCTTCATTAGAAATCCACATGATTTGTACCATCCAATGTTTCTGAAGATATGTTAGGGATAATTTGTTTAAGGCACGGGGTATCGTTGAGCGAGGTCTTACTACGAAAGTCGAACTGTAGGCTACATACTACTTCAGAAGGGTACACCGCTTTTAATCGATTTTCCTGCACAGCCGGGATGCTCCCACCATTCAATCAATATATTCGGGAGGTGTTATCTTATTTAGGGATAGCCTTACATCCGAACGGATACGTTCTGTTGAACAGCCTATTCATCGTCTTCATGGAGCAACTTTTTCGACCCCCGACTCTAGAGGTAGTCAGATTCCTGTACAATGTAAAGAGTCAGGGAGAAAGTCCCCCTTTCACATTTTAAAGGGAGTCGGAAACTGTCAAATTGTGACTGGGACTTGGACCAAACTTAGCTACTTCAAAACCGAGTGATTCCTCTGGCGACTAATTGGTTAATCTCCATTGATACTGATTTTAATGTAGTTTCCTCATTATTGCTTCAATTCTCGACCCGAAGGTGCTCAATTTAAGGAAATCATTAGGATCCACTAGGAGGTGTCGGGTAAGTTCAGAGAGATCGAAGCAGTGCTTACGGATGAAAATCTAAGGGCTGTTGGGCTAATTGACGGAGATCGGAGCGTAGGGCTTGAAGGATCTCTTAGGGCAGCTCCGGCAAGACAAGTTAGACGCAGAGCACCCACAATTGTAATTGCTGAGCAGGGTGGCGAAGAGGATATTCCCATTGAAGATGAACCCATAGGCAGGCCCTTAGATAACCCTCGACATTCAGAGGGAAAAAGGAATGGCATGGCGGTTGCTCATAAGCTTCGTAAGTCTGTGAGACGGAAATTTGTGGTTGTGTCATTGCCAACCGCCAGTGTCATAATTTCGAAGGATCCTTCCTCGCACATGGAGAACCCCTACGAAGGACTTGCAGACATTACGATCCTGGAATATGTGTCGCTCCAACAAAATATCAGATTGGATGGGCTTCAGAGCGCTTTAGAGTTAGGCGAGTTCACTCCTTTGAGTACGGCCGACATAACCGGTTGGGTCGGGAGATTAACATATACATGCATACACTTCATGACATTACACACTCATTATTCACGAGTTGTCCAATCTCCGAAGATAACTAACTTTGCCTTTCTTTTAATTTTTCTAATCTGATGTCGAAGAAACCGTCCATGCTCGGTAGTCTCCGCACTGCACGTGAATCTTCCAGTTCTTACAGGGAACCTCATAGGCGCGATTCTGACTATGAATGCCGCTATTTTAGTCAAGAGAGGGATTATTATGATAGAGAGAAAACCAAGGAAAGAGAAAGAGAGAGAATGAGAAAGAGAAAAAGAGAGGCGAGATAGACGCCGCTCCCTGTCATTCTCTCCTCCACCCAGGGTTCCGCTGCCACCTCCTAGTTCGGGGACACAGACTGTTGCTACCTCGCACCAACCGACGCCTCTAATAATTCCAAGATCTGACGAACATCGCCGTACAACAGGGGTGGACACCTCTATCCAGCTACCTCGTTGATTATAGAGATGTTAGGTGAGGGAGCCGCTTGGATAGCTCAACTGAAGAAAGAATTTTCGAACATATGCTTCGACGGCTTCCTTTTACCTCCAAATTTGATGGTGCTTCCAGAGCAGAAAAAACCGTTCATGATCATGTTTATCATGCTTTTGGCCAATACCGAGAGTGGAAGAAAGGCGTTGAAAAATTTTTAGCTGTGGAGTTTGAATGGGCAAATAAAATTGAAGAGCATCAAGAAATCATCACCGAAAAGGATCGCATCATCACAGTGCTCAATGGAGAGAATGATATTTTAAGGAATTTCATAATGGAGGCCCTGAAAAAGGTTGAAGATGCAAATAAGGGGTTGGAGCAAATGGGCAGGAGCATCTTAAGTTAGTAGATGATATAGGCTACAGGAATTCCATAGCAAGAATGGCAAAGGGGCGGGTTGAGGCTGGTTCTTAGTGCCCCATACCCATTTCGGATTTTTTAGACCTCGCCCCAGACCCGTCTCGTGGACACGGTGAGGGTCTAGAATTTTGCCCCGTACCCTGGACGCGTACAGGTCAGGGTAGACCCGACCCGCCCCAAGACCCGATGAGTCTCTATTTATTGATCCAAATTGTGTACCAACGTACATATATTTATTTTTTTATACTCGATCGCCAAATAATACATGAAATACAAATAACAAGATGTCTAAGGGAAGTTAATAAAAAAGATGTCTATAATAACAATTTAGAAAATATATACATATGTTATGGTATAATTATCAATAACGCAACTTAATACTCTAATTTTTTTATATATTATTGATTGGAACATTTTAGTATACATGCTAGAATCACTTATATCTAAGAAGGTTGATAAATCATTATAGTAATAAAGGAGTTTCATGAGATGTTCGTAGTGGGTCGGGTTGGGGCGGGTCGGCCGAGCCCCGACCCTGGACCCGGAGCACTCAAGAACGGGTCACGGGTCTACCCACCCCAATGACCTAATGGGGCAAGTCTGGACGAGCTAAAACAGGGGCGGGTCGACTGGGTTTGGACCCTAGACCCACCCCATTGCCATCCATATGCCATAGTCTCTGCTAAAAAAGACAAAGCAATTCAAAATCTAGCAGAGCTTAAATCCAAATATGACGAAGTCGTTAAGGAAAAGACGAAGCTAACAAGATCATTCAGTAGGCCATGACCAAACTATGGAGACTTGGAACGAGCGGGATGCAGCGAAGTTGAAAACCCAAGAGACCGAGGCTAGGGTTGAGGTTGAGGCCACGACGATGGAGGCTATGCTTGAGAGTGTTATTGAAGATCTATTGATCACATATTATGTTAATGTTCTAAAATACTATGAATTGAGATGGCTCAGCGATTATCCAACTCACTTACATAGTGCCTGGCGTCGTCTTTTAGCTGATGAGAAGGCAGAACATCATACTGAATCTCTCGATGAATTTGATTTGGAAAATCGAGTAATGAATGAGGAAGAGAGGAGGGTTCTTTATGACGCCTCGAAGGTTGGAGAGGGCTCTGGTGTTGAGCAATATGGTATAAGCTCTAAGATCCCTGCATCAACCAGCCTGAATTCGCTTGTGCGGTTGATCCTTTACCTGTGCTGGCGTATGATCCAGATCAGCCGTAGCTATCTCTAGCCCGCGAGCATGTGTCAACAGGAACTCCAGCCTCCATAGCGAGCCAACCCGAGGAAGGTTTTCCGAACACTTCTCAAGCTCATTCGTAGTCTGGAACAACATCGAAGGAAATTTCTAATATTTTCTCTAATCTCCATTCAGTTATCGAAGAAGCATCGATCATGCTCCCTACAACCCAAGAACAAAACCATGAGCAGGTGGGTATCATAACGGAGGCGACGACGACTACCACTACTGCTACGACCAGGGAAGTTGATGTGAGCGCTTTCACTTTTAACAAGCAAATGATGGATGAGCTCCTATGCACCCACAGCGATCCACTTTCTGACTATCCATTTGTTATGAGTGGTGTGCATTCACAACCAACTCTTCAGCTACGACCGCTAGTGTTCCGTCCGATACTCAAGTGGCTCATGACGATACAATAATGGTGGAAATTAATGCTGAGATGGTGGGCGCAATAATGGGTAGCACAATAAGAGGTGGAATGGTAGGACCCTTACTGGCTCCTTTACTCATGATCTCTTCGAGTGGCACGATTATTGTTACCGGGATTCCCCTCGTATCTTCTTACATGGAAAGTGCCCCATGCCTCTGACCATGCATTCTGAAAGCATCCCGATTTCAGTGAGTTCGTAGGAGGAGAGAACAATACTTCCCTCGACCGGGTTAGGCCTAGCAAAGGCCAAAGCTTGAAGAGGCATCATAGTGGCAGCTCTGATGGATCAACTCAAAAGGAGAAAAAACATAAGAAGAAGAATCCCAAGGAGTAGGAGTGAATCTTGGCATCATTTTTTTGGAAGATAGTTAGGAACTTTCTTCCCTCCCTTGTGTTCGGTTGTAAAGTTCCGGAGTCATGACTTCGGATCATAACCAAACGTCAAGTCGCTCTTTAATGTCATACCATTTTGATTAGTAGTCAGTGCTGGAGTCATGCCCCCAGTCCTAGGGATGAGTCGAAGTGGTCGAATGGTGATTGCTTTTCACCTTCGACGTTTTTAGCTTCACTCAGCTGGGACGGAGTGGTAGAGAGATGAATTCTAGTGGTCGAGTTACACTCGCTCACTTATTGACACATTGAGGATCGAACTTGCATGCGGGCAGTCGGTCACGCCTGCTTAATGTTTAAAGTTACGTCCACACTCCAGGGACTTCAATCATTTTTCAAGCTGTCAATCACACCCGTTTTAATGATCAAGTCCGCATACACACTCTATGGACTTAGGCTGATTTGTGGGTGATCAATCACACCCAGTTGAAGTTTATATTTTAGTCCATGCTATAGGGACTTAGAGTTAGTTGTGGGTGGTCAGTCACACCCAATTGAAGCTTATACTCCAGTCTGCGCTTTGGGCATATAGAGTTAGTCAACAGACGGTCAATCACATCTATTTTGAGTTTTAGGATTTCGTTTGCACTCTGGGAATAATAGATTTGTTAGGATCATGGATGGTCAGGACACATCCACCCTGAGTTAACAAGTGAAGTCATTAGAATGACGGATCCATCCTTCTTAGACTTGTATTAAACATGGGCGAAGTCGTTAGGTGGATGGTTTCACCCTCTTCGAGACCACATTTGTAAGTTTATACTCCAGCTCGCACTTTAGGAGCCAGAGTTAGTTAGAGGATTTTCGTTTATCATTCCTTTTTGGCTTCAGTGTGATGGCTTGCCCCTGAGGATAGGTTTCACTTAGCGAGTGTTCGGTCGTATCACAGTACTCCTTATTTGAATAAGCCCCACCATAGGATGGAACTTGGCTCTCCGTGGATTGTGATGGTCGTATGATGTATTTTAAAAATTAATGCTCTGGCTTGAAGATATTACATTTTATTGTGAATGAATAAATAAAGCCTATTATGTATAGTAGTGACGAAGACTCTCGTTGTTCCAGGCTCTCGGCAAAGTGAGACCATCAACGACCGATAATTTAAATGTGCCATCTTCGATTCTTCGTTCAACAACATATGGTCCCTTCTATGTTTGTTTCATAAGTGAAGGGACTAGGTAAAATCTCTTAAGGATGAGATCGCCAAGTTCAAAGGTTCGAGGTCAAACTTTAGCATTATACAATCAGGCGACTCGACTTCGGTGCGCAACTGCCCTCAAACCAATCTCTTCACGCTTGTCATCTAATTAGTCCAGAGATTCAACAAGCAATATAGCATTCGTTTTCGAATCATAGTAAGTGACATGATGAGAAGGTACTTCCAATTCGACCGGAATAATGGCTTCTGAGCTGTAGAAAGTGAAAATGGAGTGTGGCCGGTCATGGATTTGTGGGTTGTTCGATATGCCCATAAGGGAATAGCAAGTTCATCGACCATTTTCCCCCGACTTTTTCCAATTGTTTCTTCAGAATGGACTTTATAACTTTACTGATAGCTTCGACCTATCCCTTCGCTTGAGGGTATGCAACTGCAGAGAACTTCTTTTGTATATGGAATAGCTGAAAGAAATTATTGAACTCGATACTATCGAATTGGGCTACGTTACTAGTGACGATGGTATGTGGGAACCAAATCGATAGATAACGTTACGTGCCACAAGTTGATCACTTTCTTTATTGTGATATTAGCAAGGGGCTTGGGTTCCGCCTATTCGGTAAAGTAATCAACTACAATGATGGCATACTTCGTGCCACCTTTAGCTAGAAGTATAGACCCAATAATATCGATGCCTCATATGGACTGACCATCTGAGTTATTTCAGTAGGCGGGGATCGTAGAATTTGAGCGCGTTTCTGACATTTGTCGCATTTCCTGGCATAATCTGATGTGTCGCGATTTACATTCGGCCAATAATAACCATATCGGAGTACCTTCTTAGCAAGATCTTGCCCCATGGTGTGGTCGCCACATTCTCGTTCATGCACATTATGTAACACTCGTTTGATTTTATTGTGGACGATACGCCGGAGTAAAGGAATAGAGTATCCTCTTCGATACATGACTTCATTCTGGAGATGAATTGTGAAGCCTTCCGGAGAACTTGTCTTCTCTCACTCCTATGCCCTGGCAGGGTCCCATATTCGAGGTAGTTCCTGAACGAAGTCATCCATGATTCCTTATCGGGTATGACTTCATGCACCCAGTCATATAGATCGACCTCCTTGTTGGTCGCACGAAAATAGAAATTCAAAGCATAACATATAGATCGACCTTCGGAGTCTTGAGCACAACCTCAGCGCTTGAGGAGCGGATGCACCATCACTATGTAGCTTCCAGACATATTTCGCAGATTCACTGGTTTTAGGAAAGTCCTCTGGGATGGTGAATTCGGCGATGAAGTCTGCTAGGACTTGTCCTTGGATAGGTCGCCTTGGTGTGTAAACGATATCGAACTAACTCAGCTCAATATTCCACTTGAGTAACCTATCAAATGTCTCAGGCCATGTAAGGACCTATTGTAATGGCTAATCGGTGTAGATAGTGATAAAATGAGCCTGGAAATAAGGGGGAAGCTTCCTTTAGGCAATAACAAGGCTGTAAGCTAACTTCTCCAACTTGGGTAATTTCTCTCTGCTCTGGTCAGTCGTTTGCTGATGCAATAGACTGTCCGTTATATCCGGTCCTCCTCTCGAATCAAAGCATCACTTATTGCATTTTCTGACACAACCAAGTAGATGTACAATCTCTCATGATTAACAGGCTTTGACAGAATGGGTGGTGTGGATAGGTGTTGAACCAGTGCACGGAATGCGCCTTCACACTCTGTAGTCCATTCAAAGTTCCTTTTCCCTTTCCTGATTAGATCGAAGAAGGGAATACATTTGTCAGTGGATTTTGAAATGAACCTGCTCAGTGCTTCTATCTTCCCATTGAGGGTTTGAACTTGCTTTATAGTCCTTGGAGTTTCAAGATTCATAATTGCTCAGATTTTCTTGGGATTGGTTTCGATTCCCCGAGCATTAACGATGAATCCAAGGAAATTTCCAAACGCGACCCCAAAGTGACGCTTCAACGGGCTGAGTTTCATTCTGTGTTCTAGGAGGATGTTGAGCATCGTTTCCAGGTCATTGATATGATTGGTGGAGTGTCGTGACTTTACAAGCATGTTGTTTATATATACCACCATAGTTGTTTAGATCTGGTTAGCAAACATTCGATTGACTATCCTTTGGTAAGTGTCTCCAGCGTTTTTGAGTCCAAACAGCATGACTTTATAGCGATAAAGTCCTAGATCGGTGATGAAGCTGGTGTGCTCTTGATTGGGCAGGTGCATGGGAATCTGAGTGTAGCTGGAATATCATCCATAAATGATAGGAACTCGTGTCTGGCTGTTCAATCCACAAGTAGGTCAATTTGAGGAAGTGGAAAACCTTCCTTAGGGAAGCTTTATTCAAGTCTGTGTAGTCAACGCAAGTTTCCATTTCCCGTTAGGTTTTCTGACAAGTACAGGGTTCGACACCCACTCTGGATATAACGCGTCTTGGATAAGTCCATTTGTCCTAAGTTTATCTATCTCTTCCTTTAGGACGACAGATCTCTCTAGATCTATACCTTGCCTTTTTTGTTTGACCGGACATACCATGGGTCAATATTTAATGTGTAGCTCACGATGTTTGGCATCCCACACATGTCGGAGTGCATCCAAGTAAACATGTCAAGGTTTGCCAGGAGAAATTCAACCGATTCCTCCTTCATTTGTTGGCTTAGCTGGGATCCAATCTTTACCATTCTAGAATAGTCATCATTACCGATCGAAACATCGATAGCCAGCTCTACCGAAGAAGCCTGACTATCTTCGACTTCACCCTCGCTTTCAGTATCTCTTAGGTTAAGATCTCTTGGGAATTGGTTGTGGTGCCCGGGACTTGGCCCAGGCGTTAACTGTCAATTATCCACAAAGCGAATGCAGAGAGATTTCTTTACACCATTTCCCTTCCCTTTTCGCTACGCCTCCCATAGCTCAGCAACATAACATGCCCGTCCAACAGCCTAGTCTCCTTGAATAACTTCGACTCCATTGTCGATAGGGAATCTCAAAGTTTGACACCAAAGGGCGATAACAGCCTTGAACTCGGCTAGGGTCGGTCGACCCAAGAAAGCGTTGTACGGTGAGTCAATATCCAATACAATAAACTGTAATATCCAGACTCTCCAGCATTCCCCAATTCCCAACACTATGGGTAGCTCCACCATCCTAGTGGGTATAGTCGTACTTCCATTGAATCCATGAATACGAGACTGACAAGGCTTCAAATCTTTCACGTTCATCTTCATTTGATCATAGGCTCGCTTAAAGAGCATGTTCACTGAACTTTAACTGTCCACTAAGATCCCCTTCATCCAAGCAGGACCTATCTGAGCTGAAATGACTAGTGGATCAATGGTAAAGGCTTTGACTCTATCGGCATCCCTATCTCAGAATACGATGTTGACTGCCATCGTTTTCTATTGTTTGGCCGGAGTCCCATCTTCGTAGTTACTGCAATATTCAAAGTTCGCATGCCTAATAGATCTGGCATACGACTCCATTTCCCTCCAGCTTCAAGTATTAGATAAGGACCACCACTAATAGTGTTAATCACTAGCCTCCTGCCGATACGTGTGTGTTCCTCCAGTTTAACCTGATTTGGTATTTGATTTTGATTTGATGGGCCTGCACCTCCATCCTGTGGTGCCCGAACAAATTGCTCCAACTTTCTTTCTCGGATCAATTTCTCGATAATATCCTGTAGATAACAACACTCATTCGTTTTGTAACCATAACTATCGTGAAATCTACAAATTTTCCCAATTTGAATCTGTTTCTCTGACGATTACTTCAGAGCAAGTTTCTTATATTGGATATGTTAGGAAATTCAATCTACGGTTTCGATGATAACAACTATACAAAGAAAATTGAATATACATATATATATATTTATATATACTGTATTTGCTAGAACAACATCACTAGAAAGACAAGAACGAGGCTCAAAGGATACTGCAAGAGACTATAAGTTGATAGGTAAAAAGAAGTAAAAGAAAGGATGCACAAAAACTGACATACACCATATCAGACGTTTGGGTGCACAAGCCAGACATCTGAAATAGTTCTCTGGAACAACAAACAACCTAAACCAGACGTCTACTAATAGCACTCAGACGTCTGATCCTCTATTATATTCAAAAAGTATATATAGTACCAAACGTCCAAAACAAGTACCAGACGTCTAAATTCAAACTCGATCTTCAGAAATGAACTGCAACTACCACATGTGAATGCACATCTCTGCTTCTCTTCACCACAACTTTTCTCCATCAACAGAAGCAACCTTAAAGGATTCATTAATTTATGTAACTACTCAAGATACCTATCTACAACTATATATAGCATCAAGAATCAAGAGAACAAATTTATTTCACTTACTCACGCTTTCTAATTCTATAGTCCGTCCTATATTCTTAATCTCCGCACTTTGGCAATCTTCACTTGTATTCACTCTTCCATATACTCAGTTCTTCATAGACAATATTCCTTAGAAATATATTGGAAGCAATTGTACTACTTAGTCGACATCCGTGTTATATTAGAACACACATTTGACAAGAACAACTCATTGTAACCAAGCCTATTCCTCTGGACGAAGCGAAGGTTTTTGATGGTCGAATTCCGAAGGTGAGCTTCGGGACTAGACGTAGGACGGGAGGTCCGAACCATTATAAAATTATAGTGTTCTTATTATATGTTTACTTAGATTAATATTATATTAGTTGCATCATATATTTTATCACATATACATGCATGTACACTACAAGATCCACCCCGTAGACTTTCAATTGGTATCAAAGTAAAGTTTGATCAAAGTACAATAACATGTATTTGAATCACTTTAATATGGCTAGCATTTTTCTAGAAGGCCAATCCATAGCATGCCCCCTACTTTTTAATAGTTCTAATTATGCATATTGGTCAACACGTATGAGAATTTTTATGCAAGCTAATGGATTAGAAATTTGGTCAGCCACTCAAAATAAATATGAAGCACCTGACACTGCTATGAACACATGGAATGATGCACAAAAAACCTCAACTTCTAATAATTTCAAAGCTATGAATGTTTTATTTTGTTCATTAGATAAGAATGAATTTTCACGTGTCATGTTATGTAAGACTACATATGATATTTGTCGTACCTTACAAGTTACACACGAAGGCACGAACGAAATTAAGCAAACTAAAATTTCAGTTTTACAAAATCAATTTTCATCATTCAAAATGAAACAAAGTGAATCTATAGTGGACATATACTCTAGATTCCAAACTATTCAATACGATTTAATGGCACTAGGAGTTAAATTCACAAATTTTGATATAGCATCTAGAATACTCAATTCTTTTAACTCCAGAGTGGAAAAGAAAAGCATTAGCTATCGAAGAAACTAATGACCTCTCAACACTCTTAGTTGAAGAATTAATAGGAAACTTAATGTCCTATGAAGCTAATCTGCAGGCAAGAAAAGAACAAAATTCAGAGAAGAAAAACATAGCATTTCCTGCAACAAATGAAGACTCCGACTTAGACGAAGAAGAAATCGTATTTATTGCAAAACTACAACAAATTCAAGAAGTTTAGGAAAATTACCAGATTTCAGAAAGAAGGAAAATCAAGCTCAACAAATCAAACGTCAATCAAATGTTATGAATGTGATTAATTTGGACATATGAAGAAAGATTATTCCAAGCTCAAAAATGATAGAAAATTTAAAAAGAAGAAAGCTTTCAAAGTAACATGGGATGACTCGAATTCTTCATCACCATCAAAAAGTGACAGCGATAGTGACGGAGAACAAGCTAATGTATGTTTTATGGCACATACTGATTAGGTATGTCCCGAACTTATCTATGATGAATTGTTAGAGCTTAGCATGGAATTAGATGATAAATTTAGACAAATTAAAAAATTGAATAAAGAACACATGGTCAAAATAAATCGTTTAGAACTTGAAATAGGAATGTTAAAAGACGGAAAAATTATTTTTGAGGAGGAACTAGAATTATCTCAAGAAAAAATTAAAAGTAGTTTAGTTGAATATGAGACTATATCTATTGATTTTGGAAAAGTTAAACTAGAAAAGGATAATTTGATAAAATAAAATATCAACTTGAAAAATAATATAGAAACATTGAAAATTGAAAATTTTGAATTAAAAGAAAAATTAGATAAAATTACAAATAATGTTTCAAAATTTAAGAAAGGAAAACAAAATTTGGAAAATCTTATCAAAACTTCAAAACCTTCAAGTACAGAAATGGAATAGGATTTAGAAATATTCCTAAACAAAAAGGGAATAATATTAAGAAGTATAGTTTTATTTATCAAAAGACTAAAAGATCACCTAAGTCTAATAAGAATAACAAAAACATAAAAATTTGGGTTCCTAAGACAAATAATAATTTGATTAGACAAAAACATATTAATAATTTTCTAGATAATGTAGTCTATAATAAAAATTATGTTCATAAAGATACCAAACCTTCTTGGGTGTGGCTACCTGCTCCTCCTAACATCTAGGACCCTAACAAAGTATATGGGCACCAATTAAATTTTTTATCTTGCGGATACCCAAAATAAAAAATAAGGAGAAATGGATACTTGCAACCTACTTAACATTAGCCAATTATGCGATAAAGGTTTTTAAATTAATTTTGAAAAAGATGGATGTAATATTTTCGTAATAACAAATAACTTATCTTTGAGGGTTTTAGAAACAAAAATATTTATGTCTTAAATATAAATATAAATCGAAATTCAAAGCTATGCTTAACCGCCAAACATGACGATCCATGGTTGTGGCATAAATGATTCTATCATATTAATTTTAAATATATTAATAAATTAGCAAACTATGAGTTAGTTTGAGGTTTACCTAAAATAAATTATAAAGTAGAAAATTTATGTGACGCTTGTCAAATCGGTAAACTAAAGAAAAGCTATTTTAAATCTAAAAGTATTATTTCAATTAGATTTATTTGGTCCAACTCAAGTACGATCTATGAATCACAACAAATATGTTTTCATAATAGTTGATGATTTTTCAAGATATACATGGACCATATTTTTAAAACATAAAAGTGACACTTTTGGTATGTTTAAAATTTTTTGCTAAAAGAATTAAAACTCAAATGGATTTGAAAATTAATAATATTCAAAATGATCATGGTGGAGAATTCAAAGATGATATTTTTACTAATTTTTGTAATAAAAAGGGGATAAGTCATAATTTCTCTTTTCCGCGCACACCACAACAAAATGGTGTAGTAGAAAGAAAAAATCGTACGTTACAAGAATGTGCACAAACACTATTAAGTAGTGGTGATTTACCAAAACATTTTTGGGCTGAAGCTATTGCTATGACTTGTTATGTTTTGAATCGAGTGACCATACGACCTATGACTAAACATACTTGCTTCGAAATGTTTTTTGCAAGAAAACCTAAAGTATCATACTTTGAAACTTTCAGATCAAAATGTTTTATATCAAATACAAAAGATAATTTAGGAAAATTCGACCCGAAAGCCGATGAAGGAATCTTTTTGGATATTCGGATCATAGGAAGGCATATAGAATTTTTAATTAACATACTAATACAATTAAAGAAAGTTTACATTTCTCATTTGATGAAATTTCCTTAACAATCATACTAATGACGATGAAGAAATTATTCCTATAACAAATACAACAAACTCGTCTAATAATGAGACAAATGCACAGAATAATACTCTAGTGTCACCCCCTAGAATTCTAAAATATCATCCAAAAGATAATATCATTGGGGATCTTAATTCCAGAGTAACTGGAAATCAAGTTAACCAAATAAGTCATATTGCATTTGTGTCAAATTTTGAACCAAAAAAATTATAAAGAAGCTTCAAATGATGATTTTTGGATAATAGCCATGCAAAAAGAATTAAATCAATTTGAATGTAATAATGTTTGGGAAATAGTACCAAGATAAAAAAATCAATCAGTTATTGGAACAAAATAGGTATTTAAAAATAAAGCAGATGAAAACGGAAATATAGTTAGGAATAAAGCACGTTTAGTTGCTCAGGGTTATAATCAAGAAGAAGGTATCGACTATGACGAAACTTTTGCTCTAGTAGCAAGACTCGCAGCCATACGTACATTACTTGCTTTTGCAAACCATCACAAATTTAAATTATTTCAATTGGACGTCAAAAGTAATTTTTAAATGGTTTTATTAAATAAAATGTATATATTGAACAACCTCCATTATTTGTTCACGAAAAATATACCAATCATGTTTTTAAATTGCACAAAGCCCTTTATGATTTAAAGCAAGCCCCGTGCCTAGCACGAGCTTCTTAAGAATTATTTAATTGCATCGGCTTTTCAAATAGGTAAAATAGATACGACTTTATTTATTAAACGAGAAAATAATGACATCTTAGTTGTACAAATTTACGTTGACGATATTATTTTTGGTTCAACTAACGAAAATCTTTGTGCTCAATTTTCAAATATTACGAAAAGTGCATTTGAAATGTCTTATATGGGTGAATTAAATTTCTTTATAGGTTTACAAATAAAACAACTTGAAAATGGTATTTTTATTTACCAAGAAAAATAGTGTAACGATTTATTACATCGTTTTGGAATGGATAAAATTCGAGCAAACCAACACCAATGAGTACTAGTGTTCACTTAGAAAAAGATGATAATGGAAAAGATTTTGATGAAAAGTTATATCGTAGTATGATTGGCTCTTACTATATTTGACGGCTAGTCGAGCCGACAATACGATGAGTGTATGTCTTTGTGCCCGATTTCAAGCAAAACTAAAAGAGTCTCATAAAAGAGCTATTAAACGTATCTTACGATATTTATCTAGTACTAGAGATTACGGTTTGTTTTACCATAAGGGATCATCGTTTGAACTTGTTTCATATAATGACGCAGATTTCGATGGATATAAAACAGATCGTAAGAGTACTAGCGGATGTGTCATTTTATCGGACTATCGTTGGTTTCATGGTTTAGCAAAAAGCAAAACTGTGTCTCTTTATCCACTTGCGAAGCCGAATATATTTCAGTGGCCTAGGCATGTGCACAAGTGATATACATGCAACAAACGCTTAAAGATTTTGGAAATGTTATCGATAAATCACCAATATATTGTGATAGTAGAAGTGCAATAAATTTATCGAAAAACCCGGTAAATCACTCACGTACTAAGCATATAGATATACCAAATCACTTTTTACGCGATAATGTAGAAAAAGAAATTATTACGTTAGAATACATAAATACTGAGAATCAAATAGCAGATATTTTCACAAAACCACTAAATGAACGAACATTTGTTAAACTACGACGCGATTTAGGAATATGTTCTCTTAATGATCTTATCAGCTAATTCTAAATTTCATTCATTCTATTTTTGGTTAAAAAGTTTTAATCCACAAACAAAATCTTTTAACACTGACCAACAATTTCTTTAGAATGTTTGTTTTCTGAAAATAACTATTTATAAGCTTTTAAAACATGAATAAATAGCTCTTCCTTTCACAAAATACAGATTTTATATTGGTTCCTTTTAAAACAAACAAAAGAAAAATAAAAACATGTCTTTCGACAACTCTCACCTCTCTTTGTCAACACCAACCTCGGATAGTTCAGCGCATACCCCTCATCGACTTCTTACTCCTACACCAGGTCAAGAGCCAACCTATAAGTGGTCCTCCTACCACACGGGATTCACTCCCGACAAAAAGCGGTACAAACAATCTCTATTTTTCTCTCCTAACACCAAGGAGAAAATCGACTATATACATCATTACCAAAAGTAACAAATGGATTTACAACGAAAATTATACTTCAAACAAAAAGTCACTGCGAGACTACTGAGTTTTCTAGAGCAAGCAATGGTCAAATTTTGCAATTCATAAATAAAGGATGTACATGAACCACTTTCGGTTCCTTCCAGTACTCTGGATCCTTATGCCTCTTATCATATACCTTGGGATCCTCCACCTAGGCAATTCTCTGGTTCCCCAAGAAACAACGATCGTGGAAATATTTGGTCTCCACTCAAGCCATGGAAGGATAGCAAATCTGAAAATCGCAATGCTCCATCTTCACCTAAATAAATTTGTTTATTTTCATTGTATTTTCATCTAATTAGATTTGTATTTGTTTTAAAAAATAATAATATTATGTTTCAAAAAAATCGATCCCTCGAAAATCAAGCATAACCTTCCAAAATCAGACTGTTTTTAGACATACTGGAGATTTAAGACATCTAATCAATAACATCAAACATCTCACACCCTTGTATCACACCATTTTTAAATCCTGTGCATATATCAGACGTCCGATATAGACATCCAGACATCTGAAAATTGTCTCTGCCTTCTTAACATAAAAATCAGGCTATTATCAGACGCCTGACATTTTATCCAAACGTTTGACAAAACTCTCTGTCTTTAAAATTTACAATTCTTCTTATTCCAAACATCTTCCAATAATACCCAGACGTCTGAAAATGTTTACTATCTTCAAACTAGGTTTAAATCAGACGTCTGATTCACTTCCCAAACGTTTGAAATTCAATCGACGCCTATTCATGACCTTAAAACGACCGTTTCTACCAAATTTTCTATTGACATTTCATTTCGTTTCCTCTTTCAAATCCAAAACCCTAATTCTTCAAATCACTATCTCCTTAATTTTGCTCGATCTCATAGTGCCTAAACCTAAAAACCCTAGAGTTTCTAAGAGAAAGCAAGAACAAACCACATTCTCCAACCCACAAGTATGCTCCGATGATCAGAGTGAGAAGTGGATGAATCGAGTACCTCATTCTATCATAAGATATGAAGATATCCAGAAGAAAAATCTATGCACAGGTCCCTTCTATAATTTGCTTAAATTCCCTGTGTATAATTTGGATGAGATGTGTGAAAATGCTGGGTTACAAAAGTTGATTTCCTACAATTCGAATAATGTCCAAATCTATCAGCTTGCAATATTCCATTTCTACGCTAATCTAGATAGCAATGGAATACCGATAATTGGCTTTAGTCGAGTGTTTATGGAAACACTATTCGATTTACTCAGGGAACTATAGGCCGTACTCTAGGTTGTTCCAACTCCGGAGAAGATTTGAATGACATCCCGGATATGTGCCTCAAACTAAAAATAATATTACCCATCATATTTGGGAAGACGAAATGCCACGATTTGCTTCAAAATACTTATGACCTAAGGCAAGGCTACTCACTAGGATGATTATCAACACAATCATTCCTCGACTTGGCAGCCATGAGCAAATAACAGAATTGAAGCACAAAAGTCTATATACTATCTTTAGTGGTACGAGGGTAAATTGGGTGAAATTTATATTTGATAAGCTTAAACATTATTGGACTCAACCACGTCCATCAATCATTTACCCTACCTACATCATGTGCCTTCTTCAAAGCCGTAACATTCCATCGTATTTATCTACTTTTGAGGAGATTGCCCCCAAGTACGCCTCCACAAAATTCTTCTCTCTTATGCACTTATTAGAAAATCCCCCGGATTTTATTTCATTTGAAGAATGGATGCAATGTCGTCAACAGGCTAGAAAAGCTAAGCCTCAACCCTAACGAAAACCACCACAACTAACCCAAGAAGAAGAATAACATCACAAACACACTCCTCCTCCTGGACCTTTTGAGTATCTAGGCCGAGACGACATTTTGGAGACTCGTACTGAAACTAATCCAAATGAAAGCATTCGAGATTTAACTCTCCAAAATCAACTTAACTTATCAAGAAATAAAAAAAATTATTGGCTAAGCATATCAATATCTTCGAAACAACATCTGCTTCTCGCCTAGCCACAATTGAAAGATCGCTTTCAACAACATTATCTATTCTAAAAGAGGTTCTCCAGCGAGTCCGTGGCCCTACACCACCTTCAGAAGATTGGCTAAATCCAACGCCTTCTCCTCCTCCTTCAAAACATTCTAAACTTTTTGAAGAGGAAAGAGAACCTCTAGAACATACACCAAAATCTCCTAGAATGCAAGCTAGTTCTTCCAAAAATAAAGATGAAGGAGATGATCAAGCCAAAGCTTCCCCCAAAATTCCCTAGATATTTTTATAGGTTCCATCTTTTTTATTATAATGGAATCAAAAATCTATAATGGTTATAAAAATGCTTTTTGGCTTGTTACTTATGCGTTATTAGTAACCTTTCGTCTATTCATGATAATTTAGTAAATTGATATATTATAGCCTTCCGGCGATCGATAAATATTCCAGATTAATAGTATGTGCATGCTATCTAAATTAATATTAAATAAAAATTACACATGATATATTGCCAACTTCAATAAAACGGTGGTCGAATAATTTTTTTCTTCTTTTTTGATTAATGTGTACATACTATATAAGGGCATGATTATTGATTATATCATACATATTCTTGTATTAATGCTTTTTGATAATGCCAAAGGGGGAGAATTAATGGTAAGCACATATTCATGGGGATATTTATAAAATTCTATCTAACTACATTGTATAGTTGTCATCATCAAAAAGGGGGAGAATGTTAGGAAATCAAATCTACGGTTTTGATGACAACAACTACACAAAGAAAATCGAATATACACATATATTTATATATACAGGAACTTGCTAGAACAACATCACTAGAAAGATAAGAACGAGGCTCAAAAGATACTACAAGGGACTACAAGTCGATAGGTACAGAGAAGTAAAACAAAGGATGCACAAAAACTGACAAGCACCATATCAGACATCTGTGTTCACAAGCCAGACGTCTGAAATAGTTCTTTGGAACAACAAACAGGCTAAACCAGACATCTGGTAATAGCACTCAAACGTCTGATCCTATACTATATTCAGAAAAATATATAGTATTAGACGTCTGAAACTTTTACCAAACATCTGAATTCAAACTCGAACTTCAGAAATGAACTGCAACTGCCACATGTGAATGGACATCTTCGCTTCTCTTCGCCACAACTCTTCGCCACCAACAGAAGTAACCTTAGAGGATTCATTAATGGATGTAACTACTCAAGATACCTATCTGTAAATATATATAGCATCAAGAATCAAAAGAACAAACTTACTTCACTTACTCACGCTTTCTAATTCTATACTCTATCATATATTCTTAATCTCTGCACTCTAACAAACTTTACTTGTATTCACTCTTCTATATACTCAGTTCTTCATAGAAAATATTCCTTAGAAATATATTGGAAGCAATTGTACTAATTAGCCAACATCCGTGTTATATTAGAACACACATTTAACAAGAACAACTCATTGCAACCAAGCCTGTTCCTCCGGGCGAAGCAAGGGTTTTTGATAGTCGAATTCCGAAAGGGAGCTTCGGGACTGGACGTAGGGCGGGAGATCCGAACCAGTATAAAATTCTGTGTGCTTATTCTATGTTTGCTTAGATTAATTAGTTGCATCATATATTTTGTCATATATACTTACATATATACTACACGATCCACCACGTAGTCTTTCAGGATAGTATTACAAGTTTGCAAGTACACATTTCCCAAGGACGTATTTAAAGGAGTATAGGTGTCAAACGTGGAAGTTCTATGTCGCAGTCCGCGATTATGTTCCGCTTCTTACCCTAATTTCCATTCGCCTTTCTACAGATTCTGCTTATTCTATATATTTATCAGCACCTTCCCGGAACTCTCCGTGGTTTGTTTCACAGCGACATTGCTTTGGATTCCTATCACACTGGACCCTGCATCGTCCTTTTTCCTAGTCTGTTTCGCATCCTCTCTTCTCAAGAACTGAGCTACCTTGGAATATAAATGGTCCAATGATGCAGGGGATTTTTCGGGCCAACTAGTTGCGAAATTCATAATCAGGATCGATTTCCATAATCAGTGCCATCAAAATGGAATTGTCATTAGGGTTACTAATCTCAGTGCATGCAGTGCGGACCCTCTTCAGGTAACGTCTGAATGTCTCTCTAGGAGTTTGAGTGACACTGGACAAGGTATTAACATCTTTAGGCCTTATGACATGCATGCAAAACTGCTCGACAAACTTTGTAGCCAACTGGTCAAAACATGAAATAGATTGGGGTGGTAAGCGAGTAAACTACATAGTCGTAATACCCCTAGGGTGATTGGGAAACGTTGTCATTTGACTGCGTCATCAACCCATGCAGCATTCATCGACCATTCATACTTTAAAATGTGCTGGTTAGGGTCAGAGCTCCGTTCATAAACTGGTAAAGTTGGCATTCTGAATCGCCGTAGCGGTTTAGCATAGAGAATGTCATCGATGAAAGGGGTATGACTCTGGGAGATTCCCCAGTCCTCATTTGTGACACCTTGTTTTCACGGATCATCTGTCGGATCATTGTCGGGATGTTTGGCATCTGGACATTCTGGGTATGATGCGCCAAAGTGTGGTCGGGTTCCACAGTGCGGGGATGGGCCAGACGCAGGCGACGGTCCATACCCTACCTCCTTGGCTCTAGGTCTTCTTGAACATAAGGCTTAGGAGTATAATCACGCTGGCAATGGTTCGAATCCGTTCCGTTCCGAGTGTTAGATTCCAATTTGATGGCAATGGCAATAGCGCGGTTGTCGATAGTGTGATAAGGAATCATTCCTCCATGGAAGGAGGGTCTGGTCTGGTGGCTGGTTAACAAACCAACTCTTGCTTGTCCAATATTCAAAGTGAGCTTATGTCCAGTAGCTTGTGTATAATTTCCATCTAGCCATAGGCACGTGGATCCGTGATTATAATCAGAGGAAGCTGAACTTTCAGTAGATGAATAGGAAACCTGGTCCCTTCTGGATCTCCTTCGTGTTTCTCTGTTCAGACAGTTGGTTAACTCCGTGTTTGCACGGAGCATCTGGGTGAGTTGCTGGAAGCTTTGAGTTAGCTCTTGCATCAGTAGCTGGAACTCTTCCCTAGTGGCAGGACCTTGTTGATCCGAAGGTCCAACAGCGTTCTGGTCTGCAGAAGGAAGTTATGCGGGGTTCTATCTATCCCGTCCTTTTGGATCCGCAGTTGTTGAGGTTGTCCTAGCAGTGACCATGATGAATAGTGAAGTTCTCTCCTAGACTAGGTGCAAATCTAAATAGGATGGAGAACTTCAAGGCTTAAGATCTGGATCTTCACCTTAGATTCTTGCAATCCCATATCGAAAGTAGATCCAATGACCAAGAGAAAAGCCGGATTATCTAAGTGATAGCACCAAAGTGTTTGTACCAAAATTGGGCACAACACTCTTCAGATGTATTTGAAGAGATAAAATGAAGGAAGTAAATGTAAAATGAGGCAGAGCTAACAAACACACCAATCAACAGATAAAAAAAATATAGAAACACAAAATTTAGAGTGGTTCAGCGTATTGCCTATGTCCACTATGAAATAATCGATGTTGATTGAATTTGACTTGCTGGTTAGAGAAGATTTACAATAGTACAATCGAAGTACAATAGCAATTTTGATAGAGTATCGACTAGAGAGGCCCCTTTTCTGTAGGTCTAAGGTCACTATTTATAGGCGTAGGAAGCAAATATCTCGTCCAAATCTCAAAGGACTTCCTCTCTCATGTGGTTGGGCCCACGGGATCGAGTATAGGTGATTTCGGCTCGTCAATACATATCCAATTCATATCAATTAGAAAATGGCCATTTTGGGTTGAGATCGATCATGGACATTCTTGAGGTAGAACGCAAGCTTCTGTGAAAATTTGGTGGCATTTGGACTTGTAGATTGTGAGATATGATCGATGCAATTTTGGATTTGCGAAACATTTCAGGGTTCGTATCAATACTACTTTGTATCGATGGCTTCATATCAATGCTGGAATGTGTCAATCAGGGTGACGTGGCACTATGTTCTAGGATCGATCCATTTTCCATGCCGAGTGACTGAATCTTCCACTTTTACATGTATTGTTCGTATCCACGTAGAATATCCTTTCATATCGTTCTGTTGAACCTTACTTCGTATCGATCCTGAAGTTATTTCGTATCGATTGCTTAATGGTCACTTCGTATCGATAGATGGATGATTTCTTTGTATCGATCATAGAGTACCCGATTTCGTATCGATGATGCATGGCCTCCTTTCATATCGATTAGTTAGCGATCAACACAAACCATGTGGATGAAAGAACGATACGCAGAGTGTATTCATGGGACCGATATGAAGTGTCATTTGTTGATGGACACGAAGCGTTGTTAACATGATGGATATAAAGCAGCTTTAGTTCGATGGATATGAAGGAAGTCAGTGGGAAATGGATACGAACTAATGGCCGCTTGGGGGATATGAAGGAGGTTTTGTGAAGGGATGGATACGGACTTACATGGATACGAATAGTTGGTTTTCTTGACCTTGATCGATCAATATCTTGAACATATGAACTCCGATTGACATGAAATTTTGAATATTGGCTTTTGCGACTTTTCTTTTCATTTCATATTGATTGTAGCTCGACCTGGACTCAGACCAAATTTGTCAGTATCCATAATGATCCTGTGTATAACCGATCTTCGGGATAGACTGTCCTTGGTCTCTAGTCAAACGGTTGTCGTCACGATGATCCAAAAGGCGGGATAACACACCCCTTCGAAACCATCATTTAAAACCTTGTGAAAGAATCAAAACCTTTGTAAACAACAAAACTTTCGAAAGCATTTGGGTTCAATTTAAAAAATGTGGAAACACCTTTCGAAACCATTCAAGATTAACTCCTTCGAAACCTTCAAAAATTATCTTTCTCGAAACCTTTGGGTTCTACCTTCAATAGGGCAAAAGGGTCATAAAACATTTAAGGCGAATGCTCTCTTTCATAAATATTCCTAAGAAAAGAAGCGATGGTGTCAAAACCAAACTTCAAAAAGCATCGGAGAAGTGGATTGGATTTGAAAACAAAGAATACCTTCCAAAACCATTGACTTCGAAAGGTAAGAAAAGCGGCAGTTAGGGGTATCGACCTCTTCAGAAGCATTTGCTTAAAACCAAAGGCGCAACCCGTTCGAAACCATTCCTTCAAAACCATTTGACCTGGTCCAAAGCCAACCAAGTCGAAAGAATTTTTTCGAATGCAAAGCAGGCGCATTTTCATTTGAAAGCAAAGCATGCTATGATCCCCTCAGAACTTTGGTTTCGACCCAGTACCTTCCGCCTATGTCCAATTCACAATGTACCAGGTATCTAATACTATATGCATTGGTTTTGATGGAGTTGGAGGCAAAGGTAAGGAGTCGAAAGCCTGGGGCCTAAAGCATTGAAACAGGAAAAAGCTTGTATAAACTGAGTTGACTTTTTAAATTAATTCTTTTTACCTAACCTTCCTCGTTTGTCAAATTATGATTGGTTGCAAATTTTCTTTTCTGAAAATACTGCCAATTTTCAGAAACAACAATTTGAATTATTTACAAAATACCCCTTCTCCTTTTTATAAGTATATAAAACATTAAGTCTCATGCCTTTAATAATTTTATATATCCATCAAACACATAGGAAAATTCTACAAAAATTCCTATAAATCTTTTTCAATATGTTTTCCAACATATAAAAATTTCAGACCCTAAGCCGATATAATTTGGCCGTAATTAATTTTAAACCCAAAATAGAATTTTCTTCACTAGAAAATTCATAAAAAATCCACAATAATTCATAAAATTATGAAAACTGAAAATCGTTTCTAAATTATCATTTTTGATCTAAATATAAATTCGCAAGGAAATTGAATGTCACATAATAGGATTTTCACATCAAAACATATCACAAAATATGTGTGAATTAGCAAAAATCATCAACAACATATAGATATACATTTTACCATTCAAAACATGGCAAACCGTTTGCAAATAGCTCAAATTTTGTACTAAAATCGAAAACCATTAAACTTGAGATGTAGTCATTATTCACCTTAGCTTTTTGATTAAGGAGTTTAGATTTGAGAATGGATTTGATTGCTTAATCTTCCTTCCTTTAATTTCTTTATCTTCTTCTTTTTTCTTTTAATGGTGGTCGGCCTCAATGATTTTAGTTTGTAGAAAATGAACGTGTGAAGTGAATGGGTTAAGGGTTTTGGGTATAAGGATGTGCCCTTTCCTGTTTTGCCCTCACCTATTTCCCTCTCTTATTTTAAGTTCAAATCCCCCCTTAGTTCATTTGTTAACATGGTACAACTATACTTAATAACAAATCTCAATCCTCTAGTTGTTACATTATTTTATTTAATTTAACTAATTAAATATCTTAAATGATGTTACCAAAAATTAGGGCCATTACAGATTGAAGACGCCAAGTATGGGCGGCTTAGGGATCGGTACCGATTCCCACTTAGGGATCGATACCGACCCCAACTTCTGTTGAAGTGGCACCTATTATTTTGGAAGAATTATTGGGAATCTTTACCGAATCCTAGCTTCACTATTATTTTGGCAGAATCGTTCAATTTCATGCATAACGGCTTAGAGATATTTTAAATGAGATTTTAGGTTCCCTACCTCTATAAATAGGCGGTAGGGCTCATTTTTGGGGGTCTTTTAGGCTCTAGTTCCATTATTTCTTATATTCTTGTAACTCTGAAATTTTTAGTGTTGGCGTTGTACAGAATCCAAGAACTTTTGCCTCCAAATCAAATATAAGCAATAAAACTTCAAAGTGGACGTATGCCTTGGTTAGTCGAACCACTATAAACGATTGTGTCTTGTTTATTTCCTCATTTTCATTTACTTTTCTTTATTTAATCTTTACTGCATAAACTTCTAGGTGTTTATGCAATTTTTTTTCATACACAAATATATATATGTATATATATATTTGTGTGTGTTATGTATACTTATATGATGCTCACAGGAAAAACTAAAAAATTAAAATAATATTATTAAATGATTTTATTAATTAAGTTTAAATACAAAATGATTAAATCGTATAATAAATATATTTTAAATTTGCAAATTTTTTGTTCAAACCTAAAGGGCTTTCAACAATAATAAAAAATAATAAATTTTTTCAATGTTTATTACATATGTGTATGTGTATAAATACCATCATTTAATTCAAAATTATGTATATAAATAAAATGTAGGTGTATATATATTAATAATAAATTTTGTTATATAATATAAAATTTACATTATGGTTTCTAAAATGATTTTTAATTTTTTTCTATTAATTATATACTGTTTTAGCTAATTATAAGTTTTTAATTAATAAATTATTTAAAACCAAAAACTAAATTTTAAAAAAAGAAAAAAAAATTATTTTTATTCTCTGGCCAAAAGAAGCAACATATATTATATATTTGTATATATAATTATAACTAGTTTTACAATTATTTGTAATATATATTTAAATTAATAAATACATAAAGTAAATTCAGTTCGGGTTTCATGTTATAAATATTCTAAATTATTTTACAAAATATTACTTAAAATAATTTTATAATTTAATTATATTTATCTATATATATTTATATTTATATCCATACGTATGTGTATGTGTATGTATATGTGTTAACCCGCTTTGAGCCAAAGCAGATTTCAACTGGACTTGGAAGATTGAAACAAGAACGAAACGATTCACAGACTTGGAAACACGATCAGGACTAGAAATTTGAACTCTAGAAAGTTGAGTTGAAATATCTAAGACCATAGCTCGGTATTGAGCTATATAGGTTGGTATCGTCCTATAATTCCACTTCGTATCACCTTCCATCGTTGGAGAGCGAGCAGAAGGCCTTATATGATATTGATCGCGTTAAGTCCCGACCAAAAAGTCAAGAACAGAGTGCACGGTGCATGTTCCCTTGTTGATGTGTGAGTGGATGGACTTGTACGAAAAGTTAGTCCCCTCATCGGAGAGCAAGCAGACTGGGCTCAGCGAGGATCTAGAGAAATCGAAATCCTCGATTAGGCAATAAACGATCCATAGAGATTAAACCTTAGATTGGAAGATGAATGGTCCAGAAAGACCAAGCCTCAGAACGAATTCAGATTTGATAAAAGTATTTCAACACCTAGGGATTAGAATAAAACGTATAAATCCCGGATGACACGGGACAATTTTCGATATGTGAAGTAATAACTCCGAATAAATTAGAATGTCTATGATTTCTGAGCAAAACTTAAGCAACGGCTAAAGTACTTAGCCATAATGAACTCAGAAAGGCCTTTGATTTGCTGGAGAATCTGAAGGAACCAAATAATTCACCAAGATCAAGATCGATGGAGGCTGGAGAGCTCTACTACTAAAGAATGGTTGATGCTGGAACTTGTTCTTGAGCAAAGTATACCTTACATTCGATAGGCATACTTTGGGGGGCAAGTGTTAGCCCGCTTTTGAGGCAAAGTAGATTTCAACTGGACTTAGAAGATTAAAAAAAGAAAAAAATGGTTCATGGACTTAGAAATATGATCAAAAGGACTAGAAAGTTGAACTCTAGAAGGTTGAGTGGAAAAATGTTTAAGATCGTAGTTCAATACCGAACTACATAGGTTGGTACTGACCTATAATTCCACTCTGTATCACCTCATAAACTTCATGCAACTCATTCTCTACTCCAACAACTCGTGATCAAGTGGTTTCCTAGAATTCATATGAATATTTCCAAGGATTGATGAGAAGAAAGTAAAGAACACATCTATCGAAAATATCACTAGAATCAACCTAAAGTCGATAGAAAAGACTTGAAACATATCGGACAAAAGACATAAGATCAAAGCAAATAAAATAATTAAAATTGCACCAAGATTTATAGGTCGGTACAGAGCCAACTTAGATCGGTAGTGTTATGATATTGAGTCATGGGACTTTGTTTTCTCTTGTACAACATCGGGTCTCCATCTAGACTCTAATGCAAGCAAGCTTCTGATCCATTACCTTTATTCCCCTATAAATATAAGCCTAGCTGTAACCAAAACAGAATCTGATTCCACTGCCATTGGATATTTTTGCTTCTTCTTTACTCTTATCCTCTACCTTAAAATTACTCTAGAAACTCCATTGTAAATTCAAGTTCCACAAGACAGTGGTTAGATCTGATATAACTAGTTGTAATCTAGAGAGAGAATAACTAATAAAAAAGATTAAAGTGGATGTGGGCCAGAGATTACGTCAAACCACCATAAAAATTCTTGTGTCTCCTTTTACTTTTCTACCTTTTTCTTTATCATTACTAGAACTGGTGCTTTTATCTGATTTAGTGTTTATTCATTTATTTGGGTTAATAATATGTATTTTAATAAATTACATAAGAAAAAACTTTATTTTTACATTTAGATAAAATATTGATTTTATTTAACAGAATTTAGAAAAGCTCTAAATGAATTAGACTATATAGGCCCATTAAATATCCAATTAAGGGAATTTTTTTATATTTACCCAATTCCTTTGCAGTGGGCAGGCCTGATTCCATCAACGGTATCAGAACCCAATTGCCCATGCAGTCTAACTTAGTCATATTAGGGCTAACTAATTAAGTTTATAATCCAGTTAGTAAGTTGCCCAAGAAAGGTAGTGTTTAGGTAGGATTGTTGGGTAATCAAGTGCCATATCCTACATACAAAGGTTGCCCCTCATAAAATGGCCCAACTTGAATTAGGACTTGGGCTAATTTCCAATTTTTTTTGAAATTAAAATAAAAGTTTTAAATTTAAAAGTTAAATTTAAAATAAGAAAAATATTATAAATGTTATAGTATAGATTTTCGAATCATCTTGAATATTAAAATAAAAGTTTTAAATTTGAAAGTCAAATTTAAAATAAACACATATTGTAAAAGTTATAACATAATTTTTTAAAATGTTTTAAATATTATAAAATTAATTTCAAAAATATTATTTATTAATAAGATTAATAAAATTAATTAATTAACGAAATAATTTAATTAGTTAGATATGTATACATGTATAATATATATATGTATACATGTATAATATATATATGTATATTGATATATTGATATATGTTATGTTATCTTGAATTGTTGAAGACAATGCGAGTATACATGTGTGTATAAAAGAATTTTCAAAATTAATAAAATTTAATTAAAATTGTTTAATTAAATAAACTAATTAAAAAGTTTATAAGGTATATATGTATTACTATAAAGGTTATCGTGTATATGTTAGATATAATTGTTATAATTAAATTATATAATAACTAATTAAAGTATTAATTAATTAAATTAATTAAAAAAGATTTAATTAATATATTGTTATGCATAAAATATTATATGAGTTAAATAAAGTATAAAAGTTATATGATAATAAAAATTATATAATATAAATGTATAAACTAAAGGTGGAACATTAAAGAAACCCTAAATAGACTTAAGGAATAAATACATATGTAAAAGTGTGTATACCATGATTTCTAATGTGTCCGACACTTGAATCATGAGGGTATTTCATAAGAAATACATTATTCCATAATTCGATATCACTTAATTAAATATACTGAAGATTATGAATCTTTACTATAAGTATTGTCCTCTACCATTTATGTATTAATAAATTACTTGCGTACTCTCCGATTGTTGAGGAAACTCAAGCTAGAGATGTAATGTTTAGTATTATTAAATATTGAATAGACGAGCTAATATAACTATATGTATATGTTGAGAAAACTCAAGGTATAAACATATAATATATTAGGCCATTGCAAAACGGCAGGTATGTGAATAATCTCTTTCGATTTATTGAGCAAACTCAAGGTCAAAATAAGATTAGGACAAAGAACCATGGATTAGGAGTTGTATATGATACGATCGATAAGGAGTTATCCATCATTTGTGAGGCTGTAACTTATTGAGAAAACTCAAGATCAGAACACCATGAATGACAAGCCCTAACACCCACTAGTGATGTGATGACCGCCCTACACCTCTAATACCCAATATACATATGTGATGCGCTATAGACGTACCCAGCCGATGCAGGAAGGTAGCTAAGAATATATAAAAAATCCAAACACAGAACCTGTAGAACATATCACAGCTCATAGATAAATTATAATACAAAAACATGGATGTAAAACAGGAGAGATAGTGGTATAATCAAATGAACTGCAAATACGAACATCAGAGTGCATCAAGTTTACAGACTATACAAAACTGAAATAAAGAGTTTGTACATCTCAAATCTCCACAATAAACTCTATAATTGCCTCTAATAGTACAAATACTAAGATTGACCCATGGTACTAAAAAGCGGAATATAAGCGATAGTAAGCTCCAAGTATGCACATGTGTGTGTGTGTGTGTGTGAAAGTGTAGCCTCCCGCTTGTGCTCCGTATAACTCCATGCACTATCCATACATGTTATCCCTAATCAACTCATTTAAGAGGACTTAAGACGATAAGATGCATAACATAAAACCTCGAGTCATAAAACAGACCAAGTTTCCCGAACCAACCACCGACCCAACCACCTACCGACCAAGTTTGTTGCACCGGCCACCGACCCAACCACCTACCAACCAAGTGTCCAGGACCGGCCGTCGACCCAACTACCTGCTGATCACCACCAACAGTCCCGAAACCCTCTAGCACTTCCATAACTCAAAATCACACTGATTTCATCGCTACAATTGACACCTCAGCTTTCATGCATCGCTTATGCAACAGTATGACTCCAAACACTCTAGAGCTAATCCGTCGAAGCCCGGTTTCACGGTTCCTAACTCTAAGACGCTCCGATGTGTGTTTCAACCATACAAACATTCAAGCAAACACCATACATGAAACAACCATTATTCAACCATTCAAGCATGCAAACATACAACAATCCATTACAGATCATCCTATAATGTGTATCTAATATAGCGTAACACACATCAATGCAATTATACATCAAATCAGCTTGATTAAAACACTTAGAAATTTTTGAATTCATTTTACTTCAGGTTTTGACTTAAAAAATAGTCCCAATATATAATTTTGACTTTAAAAATGAGTTTAAAATATGCCAAAACCTATGCATACATATATAGAAAGGTGAAAGATGATAAATCACTCACCAAAACCCCTATAATCCAAGTTTTGCATGCAAATCAAGGTTGAACCGAAAATGAACGGCAAAGGTATAATTTTTCTTCCCCGAAAATGTATATTTGTAGATCTCTAATGAATCAGTTTGCTAATCTATCACTAGTCTATAATTTAGACTTGATTAGGATGAGAAAAGAGAAGGTTTTAGGTAGATGATGGGTTAACGGAGACTTAGATCTAAGGGAGAAGATGTAAAGTAATTTGAGGATAATGGTTCAGCCATATAAGTTCTCCAAACCCAAAACGGGTTAGTGGTCTTACCTCCAAATGCATTAATTATCCACTAAGCTACTTTAAAAAGTATTAATCTTCAAACAGCCATATCTCTTAGCAACGAAGTCCAAATCGGTGTTAGACTAGTCTACAGAAAGGGAAATCATCATATCTTTCCAATGGAGTTGTATCAACTACTAATTCGACTCATATCAAAAGTTATAGCCAATACAAATTTTCAAGGGAAAAATCGTCCGAATTTTTTTTAAATATAGGAAATGTCTCTAATAGGCTTTTTCGAAGTTATAGAGTCATAAGGCCTTATATGAATTTAAAAATAATATCTTATAATCCTCCGATACGTAAAATATGGGTCTTTACAAGAAAAGTCGAAAGACTTCTACATTTCATCTTAGGGTTTGGAGAAATGTAAAAGACTAGTGGGAGCCTTATTAGAAAAATGAAATGGCAACATTTAACCTTTCTAATATTGTAAGACCATTCGCTATATGTAAACTTAAAATAATATACATTAATAAATTTGTGCAACTAATAAAATTGATAAAATGTTTATAAATTAAAATATACAAATGAACTAAATTAATATTGACAAGTAGAAATATAAAATTACTTACCAATAATTTTTTGCATGTTGACCCATGCAAGTGTCTAATTATACAAACTCTATATACATTCATAACTTGGTCGCTTACGAGTTTACTTTCTCAAGACTGTATTGCCTTCAACGAGTTTCGAACTCTAAAAGAAATACAAACATATGGATATTTGATGTATACATGATCATATATGAATGTTATATGGTTAACGGTCACAATTCATAATGTACAAATTGTTGATGAAATTATTCATTAAAATAAGCAAGTAAATTGTAGTGTGAGATCGCGTATTCAATATGATTGATTACAATAATGATCTTGTTGTGTTAATTGTAATATTGGACCAAAGACTATAAGATAGATCTAAGAATTTGATCACTGAAACGTCAGTTTGATCGGTTTATATAAAGTGCAATTTATTTGATGTCCTTAAAAATTAGGATGACCAAAAACACTTTTGTAAAGAGTTCGTTATGATATTGTAGTAAGGACTTTCTTTGAATGGTTCTGCTGTTTAGAAAGAAAATCGAATGTATTAAAGTTGATGTAACCTAAGACGTGGTTGGGAACAAGAGAGTGAATGGTCATTTCTGCTTCATAAAGAAATTTAAAACCGAGAATTGTAAAGTAATAAATAATACTTAACATTGAAATGAGAAATATGATTCTATTCCAGAATGTATTTACAGATAGAAATTTTTTCTATGACATTTATTTCTTTGAATTTAAGATATTTGATCTGAAAATTCTCAAGTGTAAACCAGTTACAGTAAATAAAATAAATAGCTTATATTAAGTGGTTGATTGGAGCTTCGTATTTTATATGTTATTATAGTAATAGTGGAAACAGTGGGAGCATGCCATAACGTTTAATAGTCGCATAAAGTTTTCAATTTTTTTTAAAATACCAAATGTTATTTATGAATTCATGACTGTCTTTCTATGTTGACATGAAAAACTTATATAATTTTATTTTAGTATGAATATTATGAATATTCGTCATACAATAAAGCCGCGACCGTGGTATTTGTAATGAACTGGAAAATACTGAAGTATCTAAATTTATTTACAATTACTTTGAAATAATGGACTAAGCCAAAGTTTAGAGAAATAATTCTTTGAGTATACGATTTGAAATCTACGATACTAGTAAATTATATCTCAAACAATAAAGGGCAAAACATACATTCAGTGGGAGCAACATAAGAGTTGATGAACCCTTCATATTGATACATACAGATGTATGTAATCGCAAGTCCATAATAGTTCCACATATTTCCTTATATTCATCGATAAGTTATTACAGACATGGACATGTGTATTTGATACACATGTAATATGTTAATAATAAGCTCATAGAGTATAAAAGGAAGTAAATAAAATAACGTGCAAATGAGAATAAAAATGATTCGATTTGATCGAATATGCGAGTTTATTGGAAAGAGTTTCGAACATAACTAAAATAAATAAAGATTCAGTCTCAAAAGTCACTCATCCCTATGACACATAATGATGTATCAATATGGAGTAATCAAATTTTGTTGAACAAAGTATGATTAATAGTGAGTGAAGTTGATTTAACTTCTTTCTATAAGGCCGTGTATGTGATGACTCGGAATTTTAGGCAATATCAATTTAATAATCTGAATTAATAATTAAATTGATTTGATAATTTTTCTTTATAATTTTAATTTAAATTGATAAATTTAATCTTTTAAAGGTTAATAAATATCTAATCTGGAAATATTGATCAATATCTTTTTAACAAATTAAATTGGATAAGATTTATTTTTTTCAAAGTTAATAATGTTTTATTCTATTTATAATGTATATATATATTTGGTATATATATTGTAAATAGAAAACCTTTTATTTTAAATAAAAGATAAATTTTCAAATTGTAATATATATGTATGTATATGTTATAATTTGGAGTTGTTTTGAAATTTAATATAATCTATTTATAATATATATATATATATATATATATATATATGCATGTATGTATGTATGAATATATTGTAATTTGAAGCTTTGTTTTAAATTTAATATTTTTGAAAAGATAATTTAAGATTAACTCAATTATTTTCAAAGTATAAGATAATTATTTATTTTTAAATATGATAGTTTAAAAAGGGTTTAATCAAAGTTTTGTTTTTGTTTTCTTTAAAAGTGTTTAAATTAAAATGGTTATAAATGTATATATGAAGTTATTAATAAAATTTCTTTTTAAAAATTATTTCTTAAACAATAAAGATAAATGTTTTAGATTTTTAAATACATGCATAAAGATTTATTTGTATTATAATTAGTTTTATAATATTTTCTTTAAAAAGTAAGCTTATATTAACATTCGAATTAAATAAAAATTTATTTAAAATACTTAAAATACTTAAGAAAACATGTGTAAACATGTTAGCACATCATAATAACATGTGTTGATATCTTAAGATATCTTAATAACATGTGTAGGGAAATTTTGAATTAAGTGACAAATGTAAATTCTTAAATAACAAGTGTCATTTTCACTTTAATTTTCTTTTGTTTATTTTATATAAAAGTATAGTTTGAAGAGAAAATTTGTTTTCCACTTTCAATTTCAAAACCTTCTTCTTATCATTTCTTTTATTTTTCTTCCTTCATTCTTTCAAATTAATGGTAAACCAGAAAATTATTCTCAAACCTGAAATTTAAACCCAAAAGCAAAATCAAATCTGAATTCAAAATTGCAAACCTGCAGCTTCAACATGCAGCTAAGGGGAGACCAAGATCAGTTTCAACTTTTTAAAACATCAATTTGAAGCATGTAAGAATTCAATTTCAACAGCAAGCAAATCAAAGCATTTTTCAGATTAAAATTCAAGGCCTGGAAAATTTATACCTGCTCTGCTTTGTTCACTGCAAATTAAAAGGCGAGTAAATCATTTTAAAAACAGTTTTAATAAATCTGTGGTTGAATGATGATGCATGCAATGAATTTTTCTTTGATGATGAATATTTTTTTACATGAATGCATGTTTATAATAAGTATTGAGTGCCTGAAAAAGGGAATGTAGGTTTTGCTGTTTAAACAGATTCTGATTTTTCCTCTTTAAATTTAATATCACCTTCTTTAATCATTGTTAGCCTTTGATTTGCAAATAAGAAATGATTGAAATCATGTAACATCACTACCAAAAATCATTCCAGGTATTTATAATAAGTTTTCATTTTGAAATTTGTAAAATAACAGTAAAAACCCAAATTTTCATAATAACCAACTTTCATAATTTCAAATTTGCATTATAGGAATGGATTCGTGATTGAAAATCACGAATTTTGATATGCATTTCAGAATTTTTAATTTGTTATTCAATTGGGAATTTAGAGATGATCGGTTTCGGCTATTTGATGAATGGCCGACGATCAACTCGATGATGGAACCTGAAATCTTGGTCGAAGCAAGTTTTTGTGATGTTGATGTAGGGAAAAATACTGTTGAATTTTTCCTATAGCTGTATTGTTTGGGTTCGATCAATCTAGGGTTTTAGCTTGTTTGTGGTTCAGCTTGGTTGTTGAGACGATTACGACGTGGAAAGTGAACCGGAGTCGATCGCGTGTTGAGGGAGAGTAGCGCGGTGATGTGGCGGTGCTTTGGAAGAGATTCTAGAGCTTCCGGTGGTGGCGATCATCAGAGGCGATGGGATTAGTGGATCGAGCTTATGTAGTTTTTTCGAGCAATTGGTCAAATTTTGATTTGTGTTAGGATTTTTGAATCTGGGTTGAAGGAGAGGTTGTCGAGGTCGTTTGTGGTTACTCGGCGATCAGTTGGATGGTCGGAGGGAAGAGGTTTGATTGCGCACGTACACGTGTGTACGTTTTGTACACTGGAAAGTACGGTTTGGGGAAGACGAGTTGAACTCGGGGTGGCACTCGCGTTTTCAGGGTGACAACTCAAAGTAGAGGAGGCTGGGAATTTGACTCGGGGCAGGCTCGTGTAGTTGCCGTGATGGACTCGAGTATTTGGGTTGTCTTTTTTTGTTTGTTAAGTGCTGTAAAATAATTTAAGGTTTGCAAATGAAACTTGTAGTTTGAATAAATAAAATCAAGCTTGAGTTTTATAAAAGAAAACAAAATTTAAAACTTGTTGTTCGAAATTAATAAAATCAAGTTTAATTTTTATAAAAGGAAACAAATTTATAAAAGTTAAAACTTGTTCTTTGATGTAAAAGTAAATCAAATTTTCAAAAGTGTTAATTGAATTTATTTTTAAAATTTAAAATGTTTAAAATGATTTCTTTTGAAAGTAATTATCTTAATCGAATTTTGAATTTTAATTTTAAAGGAATGTTTTGAATTTGAATATTAAATCAAAGTTTTAAAGTAAATTTTTAAGTAATGATTTAAAAACTAAAGTTTCAAATTTTATTTAAAATAAATAAGTTTAAATTAGATAATTAAAGTGTTTAAATTTTAAATTGACTTCTAAATGCTTTATTTTCAAATAAGGTTAATGTTATAATTTTGTAAATCAAATTAAATAATTTGTCTTTATGTTAATAAGATTTAATCTATTCAAATAATTTATTTAGGAAGATAAATATGGTTAATTTATCTTTGTTATGAACTTATGGATACTTAATTATTATGATTTGTTAATAAATAAAGAGTTTAATTAAGATAAATGATTTTCTTAATCAATTAAGGATTTTTAAATATAAGAAGTTAATTAATTATTTAATTAATTTTAAATAATTAGTTAATTGTTTATTTAATTTTAAATAATCACTTAATTATGAATTAATTAAGTGTAATTACTTAATGAAGTAATTAATGGTTAATTACTGAATGTAATTAAGAAGAAAAATTGCTTATGGAAGTAATTAATGGAAATTACTTATGGAAGTAATTACTTATGGAAGTAATTAAAGTTGAAGTGATTAAGGGATAATCACCTGTTGTTATTTAAGAATTAATTAATATAATTGATTTGATGTTAATTAATTAATTAAAGAATTAAGGATTATTTAGTGATGGAATTAATTACTTGTTAAGTAATTAATTAAGAGAGTAATCATCTAATGAAAGTAATTAGAAGATAATTACTTATGTAAGTAATTAAGGGTTAATTAATTTAGTTAATTAATTAATGTGATTAATTAGTTAATGAATGTGATTAATTTAAGATTAATTACTAAGAGTAATTAATTAAAAATGTAATTAATTAATAAAGTAATTAATTAATGATTATTTATTAATTTAATTGATTAATAATCACTTAATGAAGTAATTAAAGATTAATTAATTAGATTAATTAATCAAAGGGTTAATATAATAAATTAAGAAGTTAATTAATTAAGATAAGTAATTACAAGTTGTTAATTACTGTTTATGATTAATGAGATGGTTAATTACAAGTTAATTATTTAATTTATCAAAGGAATTATTAATTAATAAGGATTATTAGTTAATATAATTAATGAAATTAATCAAGATTCATTAATGGAAGTCATTAATTTAAGCGCGATTAATTAATTGTAACTAATTGAGGTTTAATGTAATTAATCATGGTTAATTAATTAATGGAAGTAAATGTAGGATCATTAATTATTGTAATTAATGATAGTAATTAAAGGTTAATTACTGTATATGGATAAGGATAATTAATTTGTGGAATTGATTAAAGAGTTAAAGGCTAATTACTTGAATGTAATTAAAGGATGATTAATCAAGGGAGATTAATTAAAGAAGATCATTAAGAGATGATTAATTTATTTATTTGGAATAAATTAATAAAGAAGGATTTAGGTAATCCAGTAGATTTAGAGTTAATCAATTCTGCTTTTGGATGATTGGTTAATATTGATTGATTTATATTGGATGATTGATATTGAATGAAGTTTGGATGATTTGGGTATGATATCTCTGATGTATGATATGCTGCTTTGTGAGACGAATGTTTGATATGAATTATCTATTGTGAAAATGTGATTCATCTATCTGTTTATATCATCCTGAATATAAGTTAATTGTTTAAAACCCTTAAACAACTTGGACATTAAAATGGCATTTGGATTCGGTGAGATCGGGATCAGGTTTCCATATTTGGATAATCCGAAAACCACATCGATCCAAATTAAACGTTAGGTCGTGAATCCAAGTGGAGCTTAGTGAAGACTCGAAGTGTAAGAACTATTCGTCAGTATAACTCTGAGGGTGATTCCGTGATGAGTTTGACGGAGATAGCACTTACAGATTCGAGATGGTGATTCAGAGTGCAAGGGTTATGGTCGTTGACTCTGAGGGTGATTCCAAAATGAGTGCAACGAGATAGTGCCTTCGGTTTCGTTCGAACCTAGAACGAACTTGTATGGATTGAATGCTTTCATAACATCGTCAGGTGGACGATGAGCATTCTAAGATAGATGTGTTCTATAATGGTAATCGCAGCCTTAAGCCTCATCAACCGGGAATGGCTAAAACAGGGGAGGTGCAGCAAGGCTAGGTCGGTAGCACCCATTTCAGAGTGAGGTCATCCCTGTCTAGATGTCCCTTTTTATTTCGGCTTAGTGGGTGGTTGGTCGTGCCAACCACGGGGTGATCTTACTCGGGACTGTTTAGTAAGGAATGGTCCCAGCTTTGTGTTGCAGGGGATTGGGAGTAGTCCTCGGTACATTGATCTAGGCCACGTACTGTGACGGGCGGTACCCCGGTAGCCCTGCCATTGATGGAAACCCATTCTTCCTACGAGACCCTACGGTTTTGTTTATATTACCCACTTTTTTGGCTAGTAGCTGGAATTTAATCATGTAACAATTTCGGCTATTTCTTATTTACTTGAAAACCCAAGACATTATTATAATATCACTGGATTTCCTATCAAATGTTTTGGTTAGCGTAAGGTAAAAACTTTTCCATGTTTATATATGGGAAGTCATACGTGATACATTTTCTTTTCGAAGGATTTTCTAAAGTTAAGCAATTTTAACCTGTTTACTCACAACAGACCCCTGTCTGACCCGAGTGTTTATTTTCTGTTTTATTAAACTCTTGGGTGCTCATATTATGTATGAGTAGTCGAGGGATTCAGGTTAGCTTGACGAATTCTAGAGGATTTTTGGAGCAGGAGGCTTCCACATGTAGATATATTATGGTTCCGCTGTGTTTGTGTTGTGTCTGTATCTTGTGATATCTTGGGTTGTATAGTTAGATAGATGTTTATAACTGTCTAATATGTGTTGAATGAGTTGTGTACTCTGATGTAATATGATACTATGTAATATTTTATGTGATATATTATATTTCATTCGTTCCGCTGTGGTTATCTGATGTTGTTGTGTTTTCTTCTTTCTTATCTTTTCTTCTTCTATCCCTTTCTTTCTTAATTCGTGATGCGTTTTTCTAGAGATAGAAAAATGGGCCGTGACAGTGTACTTAAAAGTAGTACACAAGGTTAAAATTAATTTCATCTAAAGAATAATTACAAAATTGTATAAGATAAGGGCTTATAAGAAATCCTAATATATCATAGGCCAAGGAGTTGGCAGGTTGTGTGAGTCGAAGGACTATACTTAATAATTGTATGTGAGGGATTTTGTATGAATCGCCCCAAAAGAATTTTAAGAACGCTCGTCATTGGATGACAAACTTTTGTTTTGAACATATATATCGTAAGCTAAAACGAAATCAGTTTTATATATAAGGCAGTTCATAAAATATTTCTGAATACCTATTCCATTGCGCCGAGAAACAACTATTGTTTTAAGAAATACCAACTTCAGAGCAAAGAATTTCTTTGAGTAAATTTTGGTAGTAAAATGGATTTGGATATGATACAAGGGTAAAACTGATTATGTGGGATGAAATGAAATTAATCTAATGTAAACAAACACATCGCATGCGAGTGTCCAATAAGCATTCTCATACATTAAAGAAATACTATGAGTTTCTTATCAATATCGAGAATAGATAATCCTCAGTTGTAAATTAAACCATTAATAGTGCCGACTCTTCCATATGGTATGATGCACAAATCTTAAAGGTATTCTAAGTATGTTATCAAAATATGATTTGGTAGTGGCACCCGAAGGGATATGACCCATCGGTCATGAATGTGTCTTCAAAAGCAAGATTAATGCAGTTCGAATATAATTAGCAACATTGATAAGAATAAAATCAAAAATTTTAGTCGTTGAAATTAGCATAACAGATTTGTTGTATAATGTGCTCAAGTTGATTTGGATTTTTTTCTCATAAAATTATCGCTTGGGTATTACTTTATTTTCGGTACATATGTGTTGAAATAAAAATTATAAACAATGATTTAGAATAGGCTATTTTCAAGTAACAACCAAAGTGTCTTGAAATCTCTTTTTATTCTTACCTCGTTAATTCTTATGTTTGGAATTTCAAAATATACACATATATATACATCCTACAGAGAATGTTTGCTTCCACATTTTAACATATTGGAGCTGTTTGGATAAAAATTGGGTAAACGCCTCCAAGTCTGAATTTAGTTAAGTTGCTTTTAGATTGTTTGATATGCTATTTTATCCGTCTCAATGTGTCATCATGTAATCATTACAATCACAGAATAATTCACAATCTCAAAATAGGAGAGTAACTTAAAAGCAGTAAATCACACAAAGTTTTATAGTGGTTCGGCCAGAACATGCCTACCTCCAGTGTCCATCTTATTATTCCTCTTTAATTTGATTACAAATACAAGTATGATTGGAAAGAGCAAAAACTTGGAGTAGATGGAGTGATTGAATCTCAGTAGAGTTTTTCCTTTCTTTTCCAAGGTGTCCTTATTGTTATTTATAGACTGAAGTTGTGGAGGGTGGAGGTGGAGTTATAACCTCCTGAGTTTGGTCCGGCATGCAAGTATGTCTGGTTCGGTAGTGAGAATCTGGACTGGCATAGAGTCCAATTAGTTTTGATTCGGTAGCGAGAGAGGGGTTCTTGAAGTTGCTTCCGCCCTGAGGTAGAGATGCTGATTTAGCGGACCTAACATTTGGTCCGAGAAGCCTATGGACCAGACCAAATGTTTGGTCCGGTGTTTAGGTGCAGTGTTGGAACAAATATCAGGTCCGGCATTCCAATGATGTGCTGGACCAGATATTCGGTCTGGCATTCCAATGTTGTGCCGGACTAGACACCCGGTCCGACATTCCAATGTTGTGTCGGACCAGATATCTGGTTCGGCATTCCAATGCTGTGCCAGACAAGATATCTGGTTTGGCATTTCCGAGGATGCCGAACCAAATGTTTGGTTTAGCATTCCAACTTGCATACTTCGTCCGGTGCTTTTCCTTTCCCCTTTCTTCTACCATTGTCTTTCTCGTGTCCCAATATAACGAGCCAAAACTTACCCCCCCCCCTAAAGTACGTTATGTTGCTACACGATGTGCTTTGTTTGGTTCGGCACAAAACTTCATTAACTGGTCTGAAATCTTAAGAAACTCCCCGATTGTTCGGTTACCCCTCCTTTTCTTTTAAATACCGCATCTTTCTTTCTCATTCCCCTTCTTCTACTTTTCGAATCCAAAATTCTTTAATCTCTTTCAAACCCTTCGAAGATTTGAACGTTTGATTTCTCGAATGTTCTATTTCTCTACTACTTTAGTTAAGGCTCTAAATACAATCTTTATTCCAAGGGTTGAGGGTCCAGTCTGGAAGCTGGTCGATGGGCCAACTCTCAGTTGTCCAACGTTTAGAGTAGGTTGATGTTCGGTGGCTTGGGTGTAGCTTACGTCCAGTCGTGAGCATGTAGATCTGTGATGGTAGTCAAATGAGGCCGAACTCTCGGTGGATGAGTAAGAGGCATGATCCCTCCTGGATCTCCTATGCCTTTGGCGGTTCAGCTGGTTGGTCAACTCAGCGTTGGCACGCAGCTGTTCAGTCAGTTGTTGCTGACTCTGGGTCAACTCTTAAAGCAGCATTTGAAATTCTTGTCTGGTAACCTGGCCTGATGAATTTGAAGGTCCGACGGCATTCTGATTGGATGGAGGAAATCGTGCGGGATTCTATCTATCCCATCCTTCTTGGTCTGCAGCTTTAGAGGCGGTCCTTGTGCTAAACATGACGAATAATGAGGTCCTTTCCTAGATTTTACGCAAATCTGAATAGGTTGGAAGGATTCTAAACTTGAGATGTGGATCTTTTCTTGGATTTGTGCAATCCAGTATCGATAGTAGATCCAAGGAGCAGGAGAAGAACTATGTTCTCTCGGTGAAACCACCAAAGTGTTTGTACCAAAATTGGGCACAACACTCTTCGAAAGTATTTGAAGAGATAAAAATGTAGAACGGAAATGTAAAATGAGGATTATTTAACAAACACTTCAAAAATAGAAATGAAAACACGCAGAAACACAACAATTTAGAGTGGTTCGGTGTATTGCCTACGTCCACTATGAAGTTTGATGACATCTATATTCAGACTCATCAGTTGCTTATGTATTAGAGATTTGTATTTGAGATTCTATTGTATTTTGTTTTAGACTCTGAAATTTTGTAGTAGCTTTATGACTTACTATTTATCTATTCCGATGCTTATTGTTGTAATACTCTGCATCTGTAATTATGTGATTGATTTATTTACTGTATATGCTAAGTTTTGCCAAATATAAATTAACAACCTGTTGTTTGAGAAATTCAAGTCTGACATGTGCGAGTGCGAATGATTCAAAATACCAGGTCATTACAAGTGGTATCAGAGCTCTGGTTTAGGCAAAATTTAGCATATAGAGTAAAAATTTAATCATAGAATCATATTCGTTCGAGCTTGAATTTCTTCGTTAGGATTCTTTTTGCTTAGAATTTCTTTTGAATTTCGAAACTTTCCCTTTTGTTTTGAAGTCCATTCTTGTCTCCCCTATTCGTGTTCTTCTTGATACTGGAGCATCCCATAGCTCCAACCTCAACTGTCAATTTCTTCCTTGTGTGTGTCTAATGCCATTAGCGGCCCTACCAATCCTAGTATGGTTTGTAAAGTGTGAAACTCCTTTACAATAGGCGTCGATTCACCGAAGATTTCTACATCCCCGACTTAGAAGCTGCTACTTCTTGCAAAGCCCGAATCATCTCTCTAATAGGCAATCGGGTAATTCTTTCAAGGTCGAACGTCGAATGCCTCTAGATTAAGTAAGTAGTTCTGCCTTTTCATCTAATGTTCAGCCTAATGATCTCAACTACACCCCTATAGTCAGGGGTTATCCTGTTGTTTTGGCGAAGTCACTTCTTCCCTCTCAACCGAGAAATTTAATTACGCTTCAATTTTATTTCTATAGTTCGACCTGTTGTCTTCCTGGATAATTGATTTCTATGAACAAGTAGCCATACCCTTTGGATTAACCAATGCCTTTGCCTTTGCATCGATCTTATGAATTGTGTTCTCCGCGATGCTCCCAACTGGTTTGTCCTTGTTTTCGTTGATGATACTCTCGTTTTTCTAAGTCTCGGTTAACCCGGTTAAGGTCGCTGCGATTTATATAAGTCTATTCATCTTTTCTCTTTTGTAGTATACCTATCTTATCTCACTTTTGAGCTATCCATCTTAGTTAGAATTCTCTTTGATCGGGTCCTTCTGAATTTGAATCTTTATCCTTGTTTTAAAATCCATCCTTGAATCATTGTGTGAGGAAGTGTATTTGTTATTAATATAAAATTATTTTATATTGTGTTGTTTGAGTTGTTAAGTTTGATTTGGGGTTTCGATCGAATTCATTGGCCAATGCAATCGATAGGAATTCCAAACACTTGAACTGAGAAAATTGACACAATATTGTTTTCAAAATTTGGTAAATAAAATAATTTTGTATAATTATATTTTATATAAGTATAATTTCCTGAAATTGATAGTTAAACGAATTGGTTATTTGAAATGATAACACTATATTATCATTTATGGTTTTGTCAACCATTAACTATTGTTATATGTCATAAGAAGTTGAAATTTATAAAAAATGGTTTATAAATTTATTTGTAAGTGAAATGAATTTAAATTAAGAATTTAAGAATTCAATTTTCGATATTTTCATAAAAAATTGGTTTATTAAAGTTTTGGGATATATTATTTAAAGGTATTTTCAAATGGAAATTGTTTCAAAAGAATAATTTCAAAAGAATTAAGTCTATACTCTCTTTATTTATCATTGGAAAATAATTTCGGTGATGATTGCAACATCATCGACATTCATTTTCGAGTTCTAAAGTAGAGAGACCGCTTAGTAGCTTCGATACAACTTTATTTTGAAGATAGATTTGATCGGAATTTCTTGAGTATGATTTGATTTATAAAATATATACATATATGTATATATTTATTTCAAAGTGGTTGGAAGTGAAACCAGGAAATTTAAATTCTTAAAGTCTGTATTAAGTTAGGATTTTCAACTATTCAAAAAAAAGAAATTGTGAAATATTTGAAGTGCTTAAAAATTGAAATTGAAATTTAAACAACTTAAAACAGTTGAAATGAGAAAATTCATTTGTATGATAATCAATCGCAATCTAATATATATAGCTTACCTGAAATAATCAAAAAGCAAAAAAATGTTAGTATGAATTTGCAGTTGAAGGTTTTGCAAGAGAAAATTTAGGTAATAAATTATTCAAACTAAAAAATTTTGCTTAATAAAAATGTTGAAAATAAAAGAAAAAGTTATGTAGTGTTTAATTACATTTGAAACATTAATAAAACTTACCTGGAAGTGTTTGAATGTAACTGAATGATATACAATAATAAATAAGACGCCCAAAATGAATTCTGTAAGGAAATTTATATATAAAATATTTAGGTAATTATAATAAAGTTATACACTTAACCTATATTGTAAGATATGTTAGTGAAATTAATTAAATAATAAAAGGGAAATGATATCTACATAAATAAATATGAACTTAAGAATAGTTGAAAGTGATTATAAGTATAATTAATTTAAGAAAATCAAATGGACTAAATAAACGAGTTAATTAAAATAAATTATGTTTTGAAAGAAAATTTTGTAAGAGACCTCAATGAAATTGAGATCAAATCAATTGAATGAAAATATCTTGAATTGAAATCAACAAAACATATATATATATATATATATATATTATATTTTTTGACTAAATAAAATGGATTTAAACCAAGCTTGTTGAATATTGATCGGTTTGAAACTAATGAAATTTATACAGTTTTGAAGTAATAATTTGAATAAAATAAAATAAATGGAAATTAATTGTTGCATTTTGCATTTTAATCTATCCTTTATTCCTGGTTGTTTCTATTCTCCTATCTCGTTCCTTTGTGGGGATGAAAATTTTGAGTGTGGGAGAGTATAACGACCCATAAAATTTTAAAAGTTTTGATTACGTAATCAACTGAATTTTTGTGAAATTTAAAACTAAAAAAATTTGCAATGAAAATTTGATATTTGAGATGCGTCTACTTAAACGTATCAAATGTCATATTTTCACCAGATAATTTGGAGGTTTATTTTGTTGTATAATTTTATTTAAATTTTAACTCAATTCAATTGATGGAAATAAAATGTTTCCAAAATCCGAATATTTTTATATAATAAAAATGTAAACTATTTTCTAAGTGAGACGTCAAATTTCGTATCGTCAAATTTGGACTTCATAGCCCCATTTATCTTATTTTCTAGGAATTAGCAGCATTTTAGCAGCGAAATTCGAGTTTTTATAATTTGATCGCATCACAAATATCTGTGTGTCATTCTATTCGCCTCGTCCTGTGGATTTCCGTAGTATATTTATTTCTGTATTTTGAGGTCCGGTACGCGACGGAAACGATAAAACTGTGCGTCGTATCGGTACCGAAATTTATGATTTTGGGATTTCCTTGCTTTTCAAATTTGAAACCGTGCAAACCCGGCCACAATAATAAATTGCTTTGAATTTTTCAGCTTAATCATTGTGTGACCGTTGCCATTCCTTTTACTTTATATTTAGTCTTCTACCTGCTACTTTATTTCTACTGTTCACAAAAATAGGTAAGTTCATTCATTCTGCTCCTATATTAAATAAATAAAGTTCATATATTACAATTGGATCTGCTCATTTTCCCTGTAGCTTGCCTTTTAGTCCCTCGACCGCATCACATCCAAACCCCACCAATGCTCAACAAAACAGCACACATCTCCATACACCTACTTTGCAGCTCCACGTTAGCGAACATCACCTCCGACCTTCCACTTCTTCCCTTCCGTTGCACATGCTAGCCCAGTTCGACATGCTTCCCTCTTCCTTGTCGATCCACCATCCTTTCCCTTTGTTTATCCCACCACCAACATCCCACTTCGCAGCTCGCCGCCCAGACCCCACTCATCCTTCGCCTCACTGACCACCCAAGCCTCCAACTTCTCTACGCAGACAAGCCGTACACCCCTCTGGCAGCATTCGACTACCCTTCACCACCTTCTCCCATCCATGCCCTGACCTCCGACCTAGACCAGCAGCCATCCTCCCAATCCACCATCAACCGAGCTCCAACCTTAGCAGCAACAACTCTTGGTTATGTATTTAATATATAAAAGCTGTTTTGTTTTCTTTTGTTTTATATTTTACATTTTTATATATGTAATATACATATATTTTGAGAAAAAAATAAATATGCTTAAAATATTTATTCAACGTACTCAAAATATATGTATATTATGAGAAAATATTTAAATAAACTTACGTTAATAGTTCAAAATAGATTTTTGTAACAACTAATATATATATATATATATGTATGTATGTATGTATGTATGTATGTATGTATGTTATGCAAGTTATATACATGCTAGTTTATATATGTAAAGCTTACGTAATACATTAGTTTGTATATACATACATACATACATACACATATATATAGAATACATGTTTATGTTTTATATTCATGTTAAATTACTGAAAAGTATGTCTGCATATGATAGGTTTATCTATTTTAAATTTATGATTTTGAAGTGGATTTTGTAGTGATTCTTAAACACATGTAAGTATTACGTTTACATGGAAATTTTGGGTTACAGTATATTATTATATATATATATATATATATAAAGGAAAGAAAAGAGTAATATAAAGGAATATTACATATATTATTTCATTTTGAACTGTTCTATGAAAAGGTATAAGTTTATATATAAAGTGCAGTAGCATAATGACATTTGATGCTGTTAATATATATAGTAAAGTAAGATTCGTGTATAATAGGTTAAAATATATATTTAAATTTATTATTAATATTTGGAAATAGTTTCGAAATAGCTTTAAAATATCTATGTTTAAATATTAATTTGGAAATCATTGAAGAAAATACATAGGTTATAAATTTTAAAAGGGAATTTTGAGAAAAGTATATGTTTTATTTTAAACTAAAATATAATATATATTATTTTAAATATGTATTTTTAATTTTATATTGGTTTTAAGGATAATAATTATATAATATACATTTTCATTTCAATTATTTCAAGCCGATTCTGATTTGTTTCATCGATTCCTTATTATTTGCCTTGTTCTTTGAATCCGTGTTCACCTTGCTATGCTTTGAGATCTGTCATTTGAATTAGTCGATTATCGAGTTCGTGATTCAATTCGTAGCTTGTCATGTTGTCCAATTTCTCTAACCTTGAAAGATGAGCAATCGCTTATGATTAACATTCTTATATTTAGTAAATTTGATTTCACTTGAAACGACAATTGAAATATGCTATTAAATCTTAATTGTTAGCTATGTAATTGTTAGATATGATATGCCATTTTTTGCAATTGTTCAGCAGTGATATATGATACCATATCTTGTTGTATATATTTTATTTAATATGTTACTGATGGTATATGCCTGTTATTGATATATTGTATTATTATCATATTTGTTCTCACTCTACAAGTTCCCTGTTAGTTTAGAAATTCCTTATGGGTTGAAATGATACATACCCGAAAGATATTATAGACTAGAGGAAAATCGTTATGGGGTGAAATGATAAACCCAAGTGATTTTCATTGATTTTGAAATTTTGGGATTACGGGTTGAAAAGATATATGCCCGTAAATATTTAAATTGCGGATTGAAACGATAAATATCCGTATCACTTGACCATAGGATAGAAAATTTTATATGGACGTCGTTGGTCTATTTTGTAAATGATTTCCAAAGTTTTGAAAGGAAATATATGGGTTTTAATAAATATTGATTTTTTAAAATGTGATATATATATATATCTTATTTTTATATATTCTAAATTTTAAAATTTTAAAATTATATGTTTTGGAAATTTTGAATTTATAAGTTAGTTTTGAAAATATAATTTTTAAGATTTTACTTATAATTTTACTGTTTTAAAATATATAAAATAAATTTAATATAAAATAAGTTTAATAATAAGATTTAATTTAATAAAAGATAATTTAACTAGTATATAATATGTTTAAGCATTTAATTAAATTTATATTAATATTTAAAAATAGATGTTTTCATAACTTTAATAATAGTGGTTTGGAAGATAAATTAATGTTGACTTGCAATTTAAATTGGTTAATAATTGAATTTAAATAAGAATTGAATTGTACTTATTAGTTTTGAGATTTTGAAAGATATGTTTTATAACTTGATTTGATAAAAAGTGATTAAATGAATATTCTCAACTTTAAGTAAAATTGGGATTGAATATTTAATATTGATTTAAATTTATAAATTGAGATTTTATTTAATCATTATTAAAATGATCAAGTGAATATTTTCCAATCTGAATAAAATTAAACTTAAATTTTGAAATATTAATGAAATTTATATTGTAAATGTTCGAATATTTAAACTTCAATCTTTGAACTTTAAATAGAAATAGTAAAAATGGAATTGATTTAAGTTGAATTTTGAAATTTAAGATGATTTGAATTGGTTTGCGAAATTGGAGGAAACTATTTTTATTAAATAAATTATTTTAATATACATGAGTTATTTTTAATATATATAAACTATTTTAATATATAAATTATTTCAATATATTTAAACTATTTTAATTTATAACTATTTTAATATATATACTATTTTCAATATCTAAACTGTTAAAGTTAAAATTGTTATAATTTCAAAAGCGTAATGATTTCCAAACTTTTTATAATTTCAAAAGTGCTATGATTTCCAAATTGTTAAATTTGAAAGTGTTAGGATTTCGAAAGTGCTATAAATATTAAAGTGTTACGATTCTGGAAATGAATTTTTTTAAAGGGAATAATGATATCGAATTGATATGGTTTGAAATGAATAAGATATTTTGATATGAAGTATAAACTATTTGAAATGAAATGACCACGGTGTGAAATAAGCGTTTGGTTGTTAAAGAGACCGGGATCGGATATTGTCATACTCTCTGACAATACCGAAACCACTTTAACAACTGTGCACGTGATGGAGAATCCAAAACGAAGTAGGATGGCTTGGAGACGATTCTGTATGTGGTATTAACGTAGCCCTGACTCCCATCTTGATGTGGCTAAAACAGGAGCCGTGCTGGGCCAAGTGAGGTCATTCCTCCGATCGGGCACACTTCTTCGATAAAAATATATTACTTTGTGATTTGATTTGGTGCGCCTTTGATTTAAGAGTGTGTCACGAGGTGAGCGTAGTAGCTACTATGCGTTACCGCTAGTCCGGATCAGCAAACGGTATATCTACCCTATCATTGCCTCGCGTGCCATTTTACCTGGCCTATCGCGCCTTCTATGAGTTTGTTTTGTGTCGTATCTATGGAGTGCTCACTGACAGCCTACTTGCGAGTGGAGTTTACAGTATCTGTATAGACTACGGCATTATATAAATGCGATATAGGGGATATGGGTAACGCCTTAATGCTATTTTAATACTTTACTTTACTATAGACATATTATAATAGCGTATTGTACTGTATAGTAGATAGTTCCACGAATCCTTAGAGGATCGGTATCCCAAACATCCTTTAAGTTATTTGCATTTCATTTGACATTTCACTTGAGCTAAATTTACTGATATAAGAATGTTAATGTTGACTCGTGTGTTTTGCTTTATGCTCGGGTCGGACTAAATGTCACAACATTTGAGACTCACCTTTGAAGATTGGAGCTTTGTTGAAGATCTATCTATCCAGCTTTTAGTTGTTCCAGTTTATTTCAATCAATTATATTTAGACTCAATAGTTCTTATGTATTAGAGATTCATTTGTATTTGAGATTCTGTTGTATTTTGTTTCAGACTCTGATGTTTTATAGTAGCTTCATGAACTACTATTTGTCTATTCCGCTGCTTATTATTGCAATACTCTATGTTTGAGATTTTGTGATTGATTTGTCTACTGTATATGCTGAGTTTTCCAAATATAAATTAACAATCTGTTGTTTGAGCAATTCAAGTCTGACATGTGCAGATGCAAATGGTTAGAAATACCAGGTCGTTACACGATCCTTGCCTGGTGCCCCCTTGGCTGGGCCCAACTCCTGGTGCTCTCTCGGGCCCGACTTCGGACTGAATCCTAGCTCGATTATAGTAGCGTGTTATGAGCTGCTCCACTAGAGCTTTTTTATGGGCAGTGAAGTGGTTGGTCATCTCAATCACAATCCTATCTAAGTCGTATCAGATGATAGCTGAGGTAGCTAAGCATGGGTGGCCTGGTTTCCTTGATCCTCTTGGATGGGATTGGACATACTAGTAGTGGCCACATTCTTACCCTTGTCAGCATTCCTTTGGAGGGAGCCATGCTCTAATGATGTGTTAAGGTTGGAAGGAGAGTGGGCAAGAGAGTTCAGCCCTCTCTCAGTGAAAGCACCAAAAATGTTTGCACAAAAATTAGGCAAACACCTCCGTGTCTCAATTTAGTTAAGTTGCCTTTAGATTGTTTGATATGCTATTTTATCTATCTCAATGTATCATCAAGTAATCATTACAGTCACATAATAGTTCAAAGGCTCAGAATATGAGAGTAACTTAAAAGCAGTAAATCACACAAAGCTATATAGTGGTTCGGCCAGAACATGCCTACGTCCATTGTCCATCTTATCATTCCTTTTTGATTTGATTACAAATACAAATACTATTGGAAGAGAAAAAAATTAGAGTAGCCGGAGTGATTGAATTTTTGCGAAGTTTTTCATTTTTTTTCAAAGTGACCCTATTATTATTGAGAAGCTTCGGTATTTATAGAGTGAAGTTGTGGAGGGTAGAAGTTGAGTTATAACCTCTTGAGTTTGGTCCGGCATACAAGTATGTCTGGCTCGGCAGTGAGAATCTGGATCGGCATAGAGTCCAACTAGTTTTGATCGGTAGCGAAAGGGGGGTTCTTGGAGTCGCTTTTTCCCTAAAGTAGAGATGCTGATTTGCCGGACCAAACATCTGGTCCGGGAAGCCTATCCACCGGACCAAATGTATGGTCCAGTGTTTAGGTGTAGTGCCAAACCAACTGTGTCGAACCGATATCCGGTCTGGCATTCCAATGTTGTACCGGACTAGATATCCAGTCCGGCATTTCCGATGATGCCGAACCAATTGTTCGGTTCATCATTATAGCTTATATACTTCGTCCGGTACTTTTCCTTTACCATTTCTTTCATCACTGTCTTTCTCGTGTGCCAATATACCGAACCAATGTGAGCTACCCTTCCAAAGAAGAAGATTATTACCATGATAACTTTCCGTAAATAAAATAAAAGTGATACTTTTGCTCCATTTAAAATTACAAGGAATTATTTCTATTCAAATGGACACTGAAAACTATGGAGAAGATTCAAATCGCTAATAATTCATTCAATTTAAATAATTCATTAATTTTAAATTTATCACTAATAATTCGTTAAATTTTATCTCCATTTAAATTTTTTAAATAAGATTTAAATCAATTTCCAACACCATTTTCATTCACATTAATTCAAGATTCAATCATTTAAATGATTCCAATATTAAACTTAATAATTTAATTATCCCCCAAATCACCATATTTCAAAAAAAGTTGTTTAGCTTATAAAATTAAATTTTAAAAGGAATTCAAATAATAAAAAAACTACTTCCATTTTATAGCAATATAATAATCATTATTCAATTCTAATTATTGATTATAAACCATGAATAGAATTCCACTCTAATAATTGTTATCGCTAAAATCTTCGTAATTGGTTATTTGAAATTTTAATTCAAGCTCATGTTCAATAATTACACTGATAATTCATTAAATTTTATTTTTAACTATTTTTACTCAGTAATTACATTAAATTTAATAATTTAGTCATTTAAAATAGCTAAAAATACGGGTCATTGCATTCTTCTTCACTCAAAACTTTTCATCCTCAAAAAGGGACAAAGTAAGGGATTTAATATACGATGTATTTCTCAAAATAATCAAATAGTAAAGCATTGAAATATTATTTACAAAACCTTTACTACGTTGTCGCTACGCCACTTCGATCGGCTTACGCAAATCGCAATTTATTTATAAAAATAAGTTACAAAATTTTAAAACTTAAAAATTTTCTTACTCTCGAACTTAAAGGAAATTTCGATAGCATCTCCTTTGTGCGGCTCGATCGGAAAAATTTTACAATACAATATATAACACAAATATACCCAATATATATCAAATATACATCTCGTCTCAATAATGAGGCATACCGAAGGGAAATTTTTTATAAAATCGCGGTATGTGATCCGAGATACGTACCTTATTATTTTTAATACGAGGGAGTTCGCTCATATTAAGCAAGCAAAAGCATATAAAACTCATGCATCCAAACGGTCTTCGCATGTATCTATCTCAACTCACTTTAAGATATTAGTCACTTATAATAAGATATAGAACATGTATTAGTGAAATAGAACCACTTAGCATGAATTTTGAATCCAAATCACAAACACAAGCAGAAATATACAACATACAACAATTATATGCAATTAAAACGGTTATAACAACAATTTGCAACAAAATAAGCCATTCAATTATTAATATTCGTCCAATTAATCCAATTAACTCATAATTATGTTAATTTACATCTTCTAATGTCCATAGCTAATTTATACACCTTATTTTATTAACATTCGAATTTTTTAATTAACATTTAATTGGCCCATTTGAATTTATTTGTATTCAACCAGCTTACATCCAATTTGATTCACACTCAATTGATTTTCACTCGGTTTATTTACTTTCAATTGATTGACATGCACTTATCAACATTAATGAATTCACATTCTATTAATTTACATTCGATTCATTCAATTTAATTTGTTAAATTCCAATTGTTTCAATTTTTGTTTAACATATTTCATATAAATTTAATTATGAACCATTTTATAAAATTATTCCATTCAATCTTATTTAAGTCAAATTTTATTTAATTACACTTAATATGTTTCTCTTTTAATACTAATATCATTTACAAAGCATATAAGTTTATTATAAACATTTTACAAAATGCAATTCATATTTATTTATTTTTCTCTTCATAACTTAAGTTCAATATTAATTCTTTGATTCACTTCATTAGTTCACTTCGCTTATTCATATCATTAACTTAAGTAAATTATGTTTTATATAACGATTCACTTAATTGGTTTGTTATTAACTTAAGCAAAATTTTTATATTATAGCTCAAATTCATATAAATAATTTTCTTTCTTTCTCACAATCAATTTCATTCAACTTATTAAGTTAACTCCATCTTATAATTCATTTTGTTAACTTATTCCATATTAATTTAGTTAACATTTAATTTTATCGAAACTCATTCCATTTGCATTTGATTTATTTACCTCCAATTTAAATTTAATTTAATTACCCATAGTAGTTTTTCTTACACCCATTTATTTTTATTCAAATTTTGCACGATTCAAATTGCATTTCATTTTATAATTCAAGTTGTATTCATTCTATTAGTTCATTTTATATCTAAAGTAGAATTGATTCACTTTACTAATTTATCTAACCATATTCAAATCCAACTCAACTCATCCAATCTTTGTTAAGTGAAATTTTATTTCATTTAATCCCTTATTCATTTTATTTAACTCTTTTTTAATTTTTTCTTATCATTCACATTCAACAAATTTAAAATTTCTATTTAGCTTAATATTTCTCAAATCTATAAATTATAAACCTTGATTCTCTTAAAATTTGATTTCTTTATTTTATCTAATCCATTTCAAATACAATTCACTTTTTATTTAAGCTCTTGAATTAAACTTCATTTTTATTTTCTTCATTTTACTAACTCAATCAATTTAACATTTCTTAAGTTAATTATTTTATTTCATTTCTCGAATTCAAAATTCTTTATTTGCTTAATCAAAATGTTTAACCATTTTAAATTTGGTTTTATTTTCCTATTCAAATTTATAAGTTACAAACTTATTTATTATCCATACTATTTTAAATTTATAAGTTTAATGCTATTTTCCTAAATTTATTAAATCATACTTGGAATATTTTCACCATAAAAACTTGTTTTGATTAAATTAAATATCCTTTGGTAGCAATTCTCACTTAGAAACTCAAAAATGATTATTGGCGATGCTGCAGTCATCCCAAGAATTATTCCCTAGCGATCAAACGAGTTCAATTCTTTTATTTCTTCCAAAAATCCTTTCAAAATATATCTCCCGTCAAAATACTTTCAAATAATATTATTATTAACTTTGAAGCCTTTGAAAACAATTTTTGAAAGCAACGGGTTTTAAATTCAAAAATTCTTGACTTTTGAATCCTTCCTTTTTATAAGCTACATTAAAAATATACTTACACAAATTTCATTACGTTATTATCAAAACATTTCATTAATTTACAACTTTGTTGTTGTAAATAATTTCTTATTATAATTGAATTTCAATCCAACTTAATCATCGAACACTTCAAGAAATAGAGTTCACAGAGTATTCGTTTTTAAATCGAATTCAACCAATAATCAATGATAATTAAATTTTATCATCTCCTAACAACGAACATTCATTGACAATTATATAGGCTAGCGAAGGTTATAACTTTATATATAAAATATAATTTAGGTAAAATTATTTAATTTACCCGATTTTAAAACAATATTATTTCGACTTGCCTGGTTTAAGTGTTTAGAAATCCCAATCGATAACATGGCGGCCCAAGTACCGACCAGATTTCATAAACAACTCAATGGATAAGTAAACACAATATAAAACATTTTATAACACTAACAAGTACGCTTTCTCATATATACACACACTTAAACAGACTCATTCTAGGGTATTAATACCCTATCTCCTATGAGTCAAACCCAACAAAGCTAAGGTTATCGCTAAACCTTGCTCCGATACCAACTGCGACGATCCCCCTTTTTGGACGATTCAAGTCGACAACAAACCACATATGTCTAAGTCAAACTATTCAAAATGGAGGATTGTCAGTGGGGTTTAATAAGAAAATAAGAGAAAAGAAGGAAAACAAAAAACAGAATCTCACAGCGGAACGATAAAATATAATAATCAAATAAACAGTTCATGAAGCTGTTTAAAAATATACATTTGATTACACTTTATGACATAATTCAGAGTAATACATATAATCGATATAATAGATAATGTAGTAGAACAAATGATGTAGTGAAATAATACTAGCAATATGGTATACCAAATCTTTGTACTCATCCCATAGAAATAATGATTTTCAATATACTGAAATACTTAGGCTGACCCGAGCGTAATGAAAAGACAAAACACTCGAGTCAGAACTAAAATACTCTTATGTAAGTCAAATCAATATCATGCAATATGAGTGTAACAGTGTCATAGTTGTTTATGGGATTTACATCTCATATCCAGTGTATAACGTGCGTGCAATAACTTAAGAGATGTTACGAGATTTTCCATTTCTTAAGGATCATTAAAAATATCTATATATAGTAGAATACACTATATATGTAATGTCTAATCAGCAAAATAAGTATCAAAATAGCGTTAAAGCTTTACATTTATCCACCTTAACACATTTTTATAGCATGTAGCCTATGCAGGTCCTGTAACACAACCAATAATGTCGGTGGCCAGTGAATCCCCTATAGGCACAATACTAAACCAAAGTCGTAATAGGCTCATACAAGGATAAGTATGATAAGGCACGTGAGGTAATGCCTAAGGTAGGATTCTACCAGTTTACCCTTTCTAGCTGGTTGTAACCCATAAGTGGCCGAATGCGACCATCAATCCAAAAAAAGGGTGCACCCATCGAGTACGAAATCACGATACTAATATGTGGGATCAAAGTCGCTAGAGGTAGCTAACCTCATTGGCCAGAAATAGGCTCCTATTTTAGTCATTTTAATTATGACATAAGTGTCAAGGATATCCATCATTGTTCTCTTACTTCATTCCAGTAAACGTTCACCGAATCCAACCACTTCATTCTGGATCATCCACCTCGTACAAATTGTTTAAATTGGTTCCAGTATTGACAAAGAGTATGCCAATAAGAGGCCCGATCTCTTTAACAACCAAACGTTGTTTTACACGCCGGTTGGTACTTTTATATTTCGAAAATAGTTCGTACTTCATATAAAAATATCATATTCGCTTCAAAATCAATTTCATTTCGAAATGTCATATTTGCTTCAAAAATCATATTCAGTTCAATACTTCTTTTTCACTTGAAAATATCATTTCACTACAATATCTCGATTTCACTTTAAAATTGTTTTGAATTTATTTAGGTTATAACTTCATTTTAACCCAATTCGCATTTAAATCAATGATTTAAATATCAACATTACAGCTTTGAATAGTTTGAATTTTTAGAAAATAGTTTTAAAATAGTTTAGAAAGTTAAAGCAGTTTGATATAAAATAGCTTAAGTATTAAAAATGGTTTATATAATAAAATAGCTTGGAAAATCAAAATAATTTAAATATTTAAAATGATAGATTTTAATCAGTTTATATTAAAATAATTTATTTGAAAATAGTTTCAAAATAAAACTGATTCAATTCCAAATCTTCTAATTCAAATCAATTTCCTTTCCATTTAAATCGATTCAATTCCGATTTCAATTCAAATTAACTTCGGTTGCAATTTTAATTCAAATCGATTTCGATTTCGATTCCAAATTAATTCAACTTCGATTTCAATTCTAATTAATTCAATTCCAACTCCAATTAATTTCAATTCAATTCCAATTTGAATTAATTTCTATTTAATTCTCAATTTTAAACCATTTCGATTTATATAAATCTGAGTTTAATTTTCAAAATATCGATTTAAATCATTTAAATTAAATTTAACTTCAATATTCAATTTAAAATTCAAATCTTTAAAATAAGTCAACTCCGAGCCAATTTTGAAATATCCATTTAAATTACTTTTACTTGGATTTATTTCAAAGTTTGAGTAAAAGTTCAAATCACTTAACAAATCAATTTCCATCATCTGAATGGTTTCCCAATTACAACTTCAAATTTTCAAATTTGATTCTTTAAACAAACCTTATTGATAAGTTCATTTTTAACATTTCGAGCTCGAGTTTAAAAATGATTCCATTTCCATAAATTCGATTCCATTTCTTAAATCAAATCAATTTAAATAATTTCAAATCAAAATTTTTAAATCATTTAATTTAACCAATTCGGTGTCCGTATAAAATTTTCTATCCTATGGCCAAGTGAATCGATTATTTCAATTTAATCCAGGGATGGATATATATCATTTCAAACTAGAATAATGTCATAGGTATATAACATTTCAACCTATTTCTTAATTTATTCGTAATAATCTGATTTACAGTTTTATATACTATAAATAATATACAGGATGATAACAGGATATATAAAATAAACATCCAATCATTCAAATATCAACCAATTTTCATCCATCACAACCAACATCCAAATAGTGAATAATCACAACAATTAACCAATTTTCGATAATGGGGAATTTTACTAGCAGCTTAATTCCTATTTCAACTCAATTATTAACTCAAAATTCTAACATATAAATATCTATATTGATTTCCATAACAGTTAAATTTACCAAACAACAATCAATAATTTAAATCACTTCAGAATTTCAATTTAACTAACATTAAAATTATTTAATCAATTGTTAGCGTATAAAACACTCACATTTTTTATTTGAAACTGAAAATATTTTCAGCTTCAAATAAATTCTAAATTGACTCTAGGCAATAGATGACGTCGATACGACCGCAAGGCAATTTTTTTCGCCCGAAATGGACCTTGTACGTAAAGATTACGGATTAATTAGCATTTGTGATTAAATAAAATTAATTAACAACTCATAGGATAACCTAGTCCTCTCACCATCACGCTAGCTTCCAGGTTAAACGCGATTCCTCCAGCTCATTCTTAAACCCCAGGCATGGATACAAACATTCACACGAGACCCAAAATCACACGACCCATCCTTCACCGTGAGCGCACCTCGCCTAGGCCACCAGAGCCGCCGTTGCTCGTCTCCACCTAAAGCGCACCCATGCTACCCACCACTAGCTAACTACACACGAATCGAGAAACCTTAGCTACCATGCTCGACTGCACCGCTTCTCCAATTCGCCTACAAGTTGCAACCATCGAACGCCATCACGTGAATCGATGCGTGAATGGATACGTGAATCACGATCGATTTTTTTCTTTTTCTTCGTTCATTCTTTTAAAAAAAATTCTATCTGCACGACTTTAGTTGAAAAGGAGAAGGGGGAAAACATATGAGAGAAAAAAATAGGGGTGGCCTCGTATGATTTATCGGCGAGAGAAAGTCAATATATATTATTATATTCGAAAATATTTAGCTACTAAACGCATGAAATATCTCGAACTCCCAAAAAAGTGTGTCGCCTGGCGTTCTTAATGTTTTATCCTCATTGCGAACATAATGGAACTAGTCTTGAGATCAAATTCAATCGTATGCAGAAGATATCTTTTCAAAATAAATTTATTTTTGTAACGACCCGATATTTTCAACCATTCGCATCCACACATGTCAGACTTGAATAGATTAAAATACCGAATTGTAATTTAAATTTGGCAAAACACAGCATAAACGGTAAATAAATAAATCACAGATCACAGACACAGAGTAATAAATGCTACGGAAGTAAAGAAATAGTAGTTCATGAAGCTACTATATAAATACATCAGAGTCAAACAAGATACAACAGAGATAACAAGATACAACGGAGGTCTCAACATGATAACCAAGTATGAAACAGAATACATCACTGGAACCAACCGGATAACTGGAATCAACTGGATAACCGAAAGTGAAATAGATAGCTATATCTTCAAGCAAAGCTTCCAACTTCGAAGGTGAGTCTCAAATGCTGTATCACTCAGTCTGACCCGAGCGTAAAGCAAAACACAAAACCCTCGAGTCAGGACATACATACTTATACAATTTAAACCAACTCAAGTGAACTATAATATAAGGTACAAGTAACTTAAAGGATGCTTGGGACCGCCCATCCTCTAAGGATCCATTAAACTATTTACTATGTAGTAATATTTCGCTATTATAATAACGTCTATTAGTAAAATAAACTTACTTTTAAATAGCGTTAAGGCTTTACATTTTCCACCTTAACACGTAATAATGCCAATGTCTATACAGTACCGTAATACCTCCTGATCGGGAGGCTACCAAAGGATACTCCATAGGTACGACAAAAATAGAAACTCGTAGAAGGCACGCTAGGGTAGGTGACACGGCACAACTAGGCAATGCCAGGGTAGATATACCAATTATGCATCTGTGCTGGTGGTAACGCGTAGCAGCTACTACCGCCCACCTCGAACAACACCCTCAAAATCAAAAATCAAAAGTGGCCACCGAATCAATCCAAAAGTCAGAGTATAATATCGAAGGAGTGCGTCCGATCAGAGGAATGACCTCATTGGCCCGAGAATCGCTCCTGTTTTAGCCACCTTATGCCAACTCACAGGAGTCGGGTCCACATATATACCTTAGAGGAAACGCCACCGCCATCCTACTTCATTTTGGAATCTCCACCGCGTACACGGTTGTTAAAGTGGTTTTCGGAGTTGGCAGAGAGTATGACAACTTCCGATACCGGTCTCTTTAACAACCAAACATTGTTATAACCCATGGATATTTATTTCAAAATCATTTATACTTACAAACCAAACTAACATATCCATTTCAAAATCATATATCATTTCTTTCAAACTAGTATACACTTTCAAAACCAAAATATCATACTCATTTCAAAACCATATCACAATAGTATCATTTCCATTTCAAAAATAATTCAATAATATATCATTTAAATAAAACCAAAATTTCCAAATCATTGAATATTTCCTTCAATTTATTAAACTTGAAATATTCCTTTAAATTATCATAGCATTTTGGAAATGTTACCTTAATGAATCATAGCATTTTTGGAATGTAATACTTTCCACTTTTATATAATCAAAGTATTTATATACTTACAAATTTTAACATGGTCATTTTATCATAGCCTTATAGTTAAATAAACTTTGTTACTGTAATATCCAATTTAAAGCTGAAATTCTTATGTTAGGTTAAAAGTACCTTATTAACTTACATTATTATTATAATAATGAAACTTTATTATTTTAATCATTTAAAATATGCCATTTACATAAGTTAAAACTTACATATCAAATGTACATTATCTACTTACATTTTATTATCACAGTAATGAACATTTATCATTTTAATCGATTTAAAATACACCATTACATTAATTAAAACATACATGTCAAATGTACGTTTTAACTTATGTTTATTACTATAAAGAGCATTTATCTTTTTAATCAATATTACACTAATTAAAACTTACATTATTTTTATTACAGTAAAGAGCATTTATTATTTTATTCAGTATTACACTAATTAAAACTTACATTATTAAATGTACATTTTAATTTACAATTTTATTACAGTAAAGAGCATTTATTATTTTAATCAACATTACACTAATTAAAACTTACATTATCAAATGTACGTTTTAATTTACATTTCTATTACAGTAAAGTGCATTTATCATTTAATCAATACTACATTAATTAAAACTTTACATGTTTCTTTCATTAATTAAAACTTTACATGTTTCTTTCATTAATTAGAACTTTACATGTTTCTTGCATTAATTAAAAACTTTACACGTTTCTTTCATTAATTAAAACTTTACATGTTTCTTGCATTAATTAAAAACTTTACACGTTTCTTTCATTAATTAAGACTTTACACATTTCTTTCATAAATTAAAACTTTACATGTTTCTTGCATAAATTAAAACTTTACATGTTTCTTGCATTAATTAAGACTTACGCATTTCTTTCATAAATTAAATCTTTACATTAATTAAAACTTTACATGTTTCTTTCATTAATTAGGACTTTACACATTTTTTTCATAAATTAAAATTGTACATGTTTCTTACATTAACTAAAACTTTACACTTTAAACCAATTATCAGCTTATAACATTTTAACTTATAAAAACTGATATCTCTTTATATTTCAAATCTTTAAATCAAATTTTAAGTTAAAATTCCATATATTCCAAATTTTCAAAATACTTAATAAATTTTTAGAAAAATATTACTTTAAAAATATTAACCATGGGCCTGTATAATATTTTCTAACCTAATTCAAGTGATAATGATATGTATCATTTCAATCCGTAATTTAAAAAGAAAAATCCGGGTTCTATCATTTCAAACCCGCAATCCCAAGGAAAATAAATACGACAAAAATCCATAAAAAAATCACTCGAGCCTATCATTTCAGCCCATAGTGATATTCCTTATCCTAAAGTCAATTCGGGTAAATATCATTTCAAACCATAGTGATAGGAAACTTGCAGTGGTGATTAACAGAAATAAAATAACAGTATACATATAATATCATAACAAATGATGTAACAAATATATAAACGGCATTTATCATCATGTAATCACAACACAGGCATATATGAATGACATATTAATGTCTACAGATTCACTTGTCATTTTTTTTAACAAAAATATAAGTACATATGTCTAGAGTGATAAAAACTCACCTTTTAAAAGCTAGAATTGACAAATTCAGAATAAAAATCCAAACTCCGCAAAGCACGAAAAAGCACAATGCAAACTTGAGTGGATGAAGAGTCAGATCCAAATCTTGTATGCAAACAAATATTACATACATAAGAATATGATTCAACACAAAACAATAGATGTTAAAACAATGGAAAAATAAATGAATCAAAGTGACATAACTTGCCTTAATCAATCAATGGCTTGGTTACACCACATATGGTTTCAACCATCATCTTATATTGCTTGGTCATGATGGTTAGAGGTGTGCCAAAGGCCAGAGGCTGAGTATAAGCATGAAGAACAAAGAAGAAACAAAAAGATAAAAAGAAAGAAGAGGAAGAGAAGCCATGAATCTAGAGCTTGAATAAAATTTTCTTTCACGCAAATTAATGAGAAGCTTTGGGAAGTTTTTATGCGTGATAGGCAAGAGAAATTCATAGCTAGATTAAAGGAATGAACGACTAAGGTAAGTAATAAAGAGGCTATGCAATAAAAGACAAGATTTTGAATGGTTTGGAAAATAAAATGGCAACAAATACTTGATGTATTTAATAAAAAAATTCTTTCTTTCAAGAGATGAAATGAGAAATGGAATAAAATGAGATATGTTTGAGGAGTCTTGTACGTGAATGATAAAAGAAAATACACGGCTATATAAGAAAAAAACAGCTAAGGAGTTATGAATACTAGGGAAACGGAAAGGCATAAGTTAAGGAGGAAGAAATGTACAATGTATTTTATTTTTAAATGCAAATGGAAAAAATGAGAGATGGAAAATAATTTTTTATATGTGAATTTTCAACTTGATATGCAAGGCTATGAGTAGAGTAATTCATGGCTAGGAATGAGGAGGAAACGGCTAGAAAATAATAAAGGCCATGCAAATGAAAAAGGCAAGAGTTTAAACAATGAAACGTATGCCTCTTAAATTTCTCAAAGCTATTTATTTGCATACATTTCTTTCTAGAAATGAAATGTGAAGTAAATGTGTACATGAATTATGAAGTGGAGTGGATGGCAAGAAAAGATTTGAACGGCTAAAGAGGAGTAAATGATATGAAAACAAAAAGGCTAGGAAATAAAAGGCAAGAAATAAGGAGAAAGAAAAACACACACACACACACACACACAGATATATATATATATATATATATACACGAAATTGAAAAGAGGATATTTTGAGATTTTTGTACATGATTAATAAGAGCAATTCATGGCTATGAATGGTGAATGGCTAGGATAAGTAATAAAGAGGGTAGATAAATAAAAAGGCAAGCATTAAAGAAATGTAACGCATGTCTCCTTGATTTCTTCCAAGCCTTTTATGAAAAGATATACACACAAGTAAAATCCAATAAATAAAGTTTAGATAAACAAAATAGAAAAATAAAATAAAATAACAAAGAAAATAAAAATATAGAAATGAACATAGAAAAATTGAAATTGAAATACAGAAAATAACAGCATGTAAAATGCTGTGATTTATCTAATTTAAAAAGTATAACTCATAATTTAACGAAACGTAAAGCAGAACAGATATCATAAATATATTTTGCTTCAAAGAAAAAGATTAAAATTTAAAACTTCAAATTTTTAAAAAATTTAAACTGAAAATTCAAATTTTGACCAAAATATAAAATTTTCAAAAATCGTTTATCTATTGTATTTGGAGAATAAATTACAAACAAATTCCAAACATACATTGGAAAATTTTCCAAAAATTCACTTTTAAATGATTTAAAAATCAAAATTTCAAATAAAAATCTAATTAAAAATATTCACAAAATTATGGGTTGTTACACTCTCCCCCACTCATAACTTTTCGTCCCCGAAAAGGAACGAGGCATGGAAAGTAGAGACAACATATAGAATGAGATAGAATTAAGACAACATAAAAAAAGAAGATTGAAATTATACCCGGTAATAGTCGTTATAGGTAAATTCAACAAGATGGAGATGATCATCCCAAGATCCTCTGTAATCAAGGACACAAGCACGAAGAAGATTCTCGAAATTTTTTCCAAAACAGACTGGTAAATTTATTTTGGTTGAAGAACTATATATCGAACTTTAGGAGATAAAATCAATTTGAAATTCAATTCCCCGCTTAGGATGCAGGTGAATAGGAACAACCGAAGGATAAGAGATTGGAAAATAAAATAAGATGATAAATTTTAAAACCATGAAAGTTTCAACTTAAATTAATAATTGATTTCATCCATTTGATTTTTCCTAAGTTAACTAAATCTTATCTATTTATAATTTCATTATCTTATCACCCAATTAACAATTTCTAAAATCGTGAATTTGAAATCATTTATTATAATCAAAATTTTATTCAATAAGTTTCATTCTTCTTTATTCCAGATGGTTATTACATTTATTCCACTTAATATATGTCTAATCACATATATTAAGTATACTTACACTTTTTACGACTTACTCCAATTTATTTATAAATTCCTTTAACATCACTTTATATTGTATATTATTCAATTAACTTTTTATTCTATTTACCTTTATTAATCCTTTTATAACCAAAATTTAAGTGTATAACATTTATTATAAACACTCAAATTTTATTTATAAAATCCTTTTATATTGTATATTATCCAATTACATAGTTAACTTTTAAATAATTTAGGTAAGTTATAATAGAAATGCAATAGAATATTATACAAATAAAGTTTTCTAATTCAATTATTTCAACTTAAATATTTATTCAAAATTTTTGGTTCATTTTATAATTGAAAACATTCTTTAAGGTAAATTGAAGAATTACATTTTCGATTAACTTCAAACCATTTAAAGGTAAATAAATAAATATACAATATATATCAAATCAAACTTAAATCATATATCTATATATATATTATAATTCAAGTCATATTTTTGAAATTCAAATCAATTAAATTTTCAAAGAAAAACAGTAGCAAAGCTACAGAATGGTCTCTTCACTTTGAAACTCGAAAATGAATGTCGATGATGCTGCAGTCATCACCGAAATTATTTTCCAGCGACAAGAGAAGGGCACTGATTTAAACATTAAAAGTTCTTTGAAAACAATCACTATTTGGAAAACACTTTATATATCTTTTAAAACTTTAAAAACCCAAGTTTGAAACCATTGGAAATTAAATTCTCAAGTTCTTAATTTAGATTCATTTTAATTTCCAAATTAATTTATAACTGTGTTTTATAGTTCAGTTATTTATATAGGAGACAAAAGTCAACGGTTACAAGATATATATAAAGTCAAATATTATTTCTTAATAACCTATTCAATTAATTATCAGAATTCAGAAAATCAAACTCACACATAATATAATTATACAAAATTTATCATTTACTAAATTTTGAAATCAATATGGTGTCAATTTGCTCTGTTCAAGTGTTTTGGAAATCTTACCTATAGCGTTGATCAGACGAATCGAACGGAAACCCAAATCAACATCAACAACTCAAACAACACAATATATAAAACATTTTAAATATAGGTTTACAAAGCAAGAATAGGGATTCAAATTTGATTGACTCAAATCAAGAGAATTCTGATTCGAAGATAAGTTGGAAACAAAAGATAAGATGATTAAATTGACAGAATAAGGAATGGATAAGCTTACATAAATCACGGGCAACCTTAACCGGGTCAACCGTGACTTCAAGAATCAGATCAATGTGGAATTCTGAGGTAATTCTACATCCAATCTTAAGAAATACAATTCGGAATAACAAGAGGTACTAGCATCTAAACTGAGGATATATATAAATCTCCGGTAAATGAATGCTAATTGCAAAGGAGTTTCACCCCTTTACAAGTCATCTGAATGTTGATGAGACCGCCAATTCATTATAAAGATCATTCGAAGTGGAGTTATGGGATACTCCAAAATCAAAAGAAGAAGAATAGTGAGAGACAAGAATGAATTTTTAAACCACAGGGAACGTTCCAAAACTCAAAAGAAACCCAAGTCAAAAGGGAAGAAACTCAACTCAACTGAAAGTGATTCTGTAAATAAATTACCACATATGCTAAGTTTGCCTAGAGCCAAAGCTCTGATACCAAATGTAACGGGCCACGCCAGTGGGGTAACGCCCACCGTAGCATACATTGGTACCTGTGTTCTGCCTTTACGGCCAGCCTCTCGACTGCACCACCAACCCCCGTGGGGACATGTAGGAGTAAGAGTCAACCGTTCGCTACCAAACCAGGAAGCGAGAACCCCCTATCATGCTGCACCCTCCAAGTGCAATGGCAGACACACATGTCGGACTTGAATAGCTTAAAATACCGAATTGTAATTTAAATTTGGCAAAACACAGCATAAACGGTAAATAAATAAATCACAGATCACAGACACAGAGTAATAAATACAGCGGAAGTAAAGAAATAGTAGTTCATGAAGCTACTATATAAATACATCGGAGTTAAATAAGATACAACAGAGATAACAAGATACAACGGAGGTCACAACATGATAACCAGGTATGAATCAGAATATATCACTGGAATTAACCGGATAACTGGAATAGACTGGATAATTGAAAGTGAAATAGATAGCTATATCTTCAAGCAAAGCTTCCAACTTCGAAGCCCGAGAATCGCTCCTGTTTTAGCCACCTTATGCCAACTCACGGGAGTCGGGTCCACGTACATACCTCAGAGGAAACGCCGCCACCATCCTACTTCATTCTGGAATCTCCACCGCGTACACGGTTGTTAAAGTGGTTTTCGGACTTGGCAGAGAGTATGACAACTTCTGATCCCGGTCTCTTTAACAACCAAACATTATTATAACCCATGGATATTTATTGCAAAATCATTTATACTTTCAAACCAAACTAGCATATCCATTTCAAAATCATATATCATTTCTTTCAAACTAGTATATACTTTCAAAACCAAAATATCAAAATCATTTCAAAACCATATCACAATAGTATCATTTCCATTTCAAAAATAATTCAATAATATATCATTTAAATAAAACCCAAATTTCCAAATCATTGAATATTTCCTTCAATTTATTAAACTTGAAATATTCCTTTAAATTATCATAGCATTTTGGAAATGTTACCTTAAGGAATCATAGCATTTTTGGAATGTAATATTTTCCACTTTTATATAATCAAAGTATTTATATACTTACAAATTTTAACATGGTCATTTTATCATAGACTTATAGTTAAATAAACTTTGTTACTGTAATATCTAATTTAAAGCTGAAATTCTTATGTTAGGTTAAAAGTACCTTATTAACTTACATTATTATTACAATAATGAAACTTTATTATTTTAATCATTTTAAAATATGCCATTTACATAAATTAAAACTTACATATCAAATGTACATTATCAATTACATTTTATTATTACAGTAATGAACATTTATCATTTTAATCAATTTAAATACACCATTACATTAATTAAAACATACATGTCAAATGTACGTTTTAACTTACATTTATTACAATAAAGAGTATTTATCATTTTAATCAATATTACACTAATTAAAACTTACATTATTTTTATTACAGTAAAGAGCATTTATTATTTTATTCAGTATTACACTAATTAAAACTTACATTATCAAATGTACATTTTAATTTACAATTTTATTACAGTAAAGAGCATTTATTATTTTAATCAATATTATACTGATTAAAACTTACATTATCAAATGTACGTTTTAATTTACATTTCTATTACAGTAAAGTGCATTTATCATTTAATCAATATTACATTAATTAAAACTTTACATGTTTCTTTCATTAATTAAAATTTTACATGTTTCTTTCATTAATTAGAACTTTACATGTTTCTTGCATTAATTAAAAACTTTACACGTTTCTTTCATTAATTAAAACTTTATATGTTTCTTGCATTAATTAAAAACTTTACACGTTTCTTTCATTAATTAGGACTTTACACATTTCTTTCATAAATTAAAACTTTACATGTTTCTTGCATAAATTAAAACTTTACATGTTTCTTGCATTAATTAAGACTTACACATTTCTTTCATAAATTAAATCTTTACATTAAGTAAAACTTTACATGTTTCTTTCATTAATTAGGACTTTACACATTTTTTTCATAAATTTGTACATGTTTCTTGCATCAACTAAAACTTTACACTTTAAACCAATTATCAGCTTATAACATTTTAACTTACACAAAACTGATATCTCTTTATGTTTCAAATCTTTAAATCAAATTTTAAGTTAAAATTCCATATATTCCAAAATTTCAAAATACTTAATAAATTTTTAGAAAAATATTACTTTAAAAATGTTAACCATGAGCCTGTATAATATTTTCTAACCTAAGTCAAGTGATAAGGATATGTATCATTTCAATCCGTAATTTAAAAAGAAAAATCCGGGTTCTATCATTTCAAACCCGCAATCCCCAGAAAAATAAATACGACAAAAATCAATAAAAAATCACTCGAGCCTATCATTTCAGCCCATAGTGATATTCCTTATCCTAAAGTCCGTTCGGGTATGTATCATTTCGATCCATAGTGAAGGGAACTTGCGGTGGTGATTAACAGAAATAAAATAACAGTATACATATAATATCATAACAAATGATATAACAAATATATAAACGGCATTTATCATCATGTAATCACAACATAGGCATATATGAATGACATATCAATGTCTACAGATTCACTTGTCATTTTTTTCACAAAAATATAAGTACATATGTCTAGAGTGATAAAAACTCACCTTTTAAAAGCTAGAATTGACAAATTCAGTATAAAAATCCAAACTCCGCAAAGCACGAAAAAGCACAATGCGAACTTGAGTGGATGAAGAGTCAGATCCAAATCTTGTATGCAAAAAAATGTTACATACATAAGAATATGATTCAAGACAAACAATAGAAGTTAAAACAATGGAAAAATAAATGAATCAAAGTGACATAACTTGCCTTAATCAATAAATGGCTTAGTTACACCACATATGGTTTCAACCATCATCTTATATTGTTTGGTCATGATGGTTAGAGGTGTGCCAAAGGCCAGAGGCTGAGTATAAGCATGAAGAACAAAGAAGAAACAAAAAGAGAAAAAGAAAGAAGAGGAAGAGAAGCCATGGATCTAGAGCTTGAATAAAATTTTCTTTCACGCAAATGATAATGAGAAGCTTTGGGAAGTTTTTATGTGTGATAGGCAAGAGAAATTCATGGCTAGATTAAAGGAATGAACGACTAAGGTAAGTAATAAAGAGGCTATGCAATAAAAGACAAGATTTTGAATGGTTTGGAAAATAAAATGGCAACAAATACTTGATGTATTTGATAAAAAAATTCTTTCTTTCAAGAAATGAAATGAGAAATGGAATAAAATGAGATATGTTTGAGGAGTCTTGTACGTGAATGATAAAAGGAAATACACGGCTATATAAGAGAAAAAACAGCTAAGGAGTTATGAATACTAGGTAAACGGAAATGCATAAGTTAAGGAGGAAGAAACGTACAATATATTTATTTTTAAATGCAAATGGAAAAATGAGAGACGGGAAATAATTTTTTATACGTGAATTTTCAACTTGATATGAAAGGCTATGAGTAGAGTAATTCATGGCTAGGAATGAGGAGAAAACGGATAGAAAATAATAAAGGCCATGCAAATGAAAAAGGCAAGAGTTTAAACAATGAAACGTATGCCTCTTAAATTTCTCCAAACTATTTATTTGCATACATTTCTTTCTAGAAATGAAATGTGAAGTAAATGTGTACATGAATTATGAAGTGGAGTGGATGGAAAGAAAAGATTTGAACGGCTAAAGAGGAGTAAATGATAGGAAAACAAAAAGGCTAGGAAATAAAAGGCAAGAAATAAGGAGAAAGAAATATATATACACACACACACACACACACACACACGAAATTGAAAAGATGATATTTTGAGATATTTTTACGTGATTAATAAGAGCAATTCATGGCTATTAATGGTGAATGGCTAGGATAAGTAATAAAGAGGATAGATAAATAAAAAGGCAAGCATTAAAGAAATATAACGTGTGTCTCCTTGATTTCTTTCAAGCCTTTTATGAAAAGATATACACACAAGTAAAATCCAATAAATAAAGTTTAGATAAACAAAATAGAAAAATAAAATAAAATAACATAGAAAATAAAAATATAGAAATGAACATAAAAAATTGAAATTGAAATACAGAAAATAACTGCGTGTAAAACGCTGTAATTTATCTAATTTAAAAAGTATAACTCTAGAATTTAACGAAACGTAAAGCAGAACAGATATCATAAATATATTCTGCTTCAAATAAAAATACTAAAATTTAAAAATTCAAATTTTTAAAAAATTTAAACTGTAAATTCAAATTTTGACCAAAATATAAAATTTTCAAAAATCGTTTATTTATTGCATTTGGAAAATAAATTACAAACAAATTCCAAACTTACATTGGAAAAGTTCTAAAAATTCACTTTTAAATGATTTAAAAATCAAAATTTCAAATAAAAATTTAATTAAAAATATTCAAAAAATTATGGGTTGTTGCAATTTTAATTGAATTCCGAAATTAATTTCTACGCGTTTCAAGCTTACAGGGCCAAACGACAAGTTCGATCGCTACGAAACTTGAAATCCTATAATAAATCACTATTATGGATCCGATGAAACTAATTTTGTCAAACTAAGTTAGTGGTCAAAATGGCTATTTTTTCTCGTTAAATAAAATATAAAATTTCCAATTTTTATTTATTCGCTTTTAAATTCAATTTTTAATGTTAACAGTCTCCATTCATTTTTTAAATAAATTTTAAATCAATTTTCGATACCATTTTCATTCACATTAATTCAAGAATCAATCATTTAAAAAATTCCAATACTGAACTTAAATAATTTAATTATCCCCTAAATAACCATATTTCAAAGTAAGTTATTTAGCTTATAAAGGTAAATTTTAAAACGAATTCAAATAATAAAACAACTACTTCCATTTTATAGTAATTCAATATCCATTATTCAATTCTAACTATTGATTATAACCCACTCAATAAATAGAATTCCATTCTAATAATTGTTATCGCTAAAATCTTCGTAATTGGTTATTTTAAATTTTTATTCATGCTTATATTCAACAACTACACTAGTAATTCACTAAATTTTATTTTTAACCATTTTTACTCAATAATTACATTAAATTTAATAATTTAAAAATATCTAAAAATATGGGTCGTTACAGTGCATAAGTTTAATGTACTCATATATACACATATATTACCAATAATCTAATGTTCTATATCAAATAAACATATTTCATTTTAATATTACATTGTTTAATACACACGCACACATATATGTAAATCAATTTATTTGCACAATTTATATTAAAGCACGCGCGCACACACACACACACTATATAAAAATTTGATCTAATAATTTTATAATATATATTTATATATTATGAATTTTAATAGCCGAAAATAATTTTTCTTATATTTAAATATTGATATTCTTTTATTATTATTTAATAACTGTAAGAATTAATTAATTCATATAAAATAAATATTGTTTCGATAATTCAATTTTTAGTTTCTAAAAATTAATTACCATCTTAGAAGATCTCAAAGAAATTTCAGACTTTTTGAATAAGTTTTTTATTTTCAAAAATTAACCTAAATATTGATCGACTAATATTTAATTAATCAAAAATATATATTCGAAAAAATCTAGAAATATTTTGCAATAGTTAAAATATTATTCTTGATTTTTGAAAATTTAAAATTTGATATTTTGTTGTATAATTATTTTTTATTTTTTATCTATGATAGTTTGACTAATTAATTCATAATAAATATATATTAAAATTATAAAAAAAATTCGAGCTATAATGATTTCGAACCGGAATATTAAACTAAAATAAATATTAACTTTTATATATTTATATTCGAATTTATTTATTATAATAAAATCTTACATTTAATTACTATATATATATACATATATATCATAATTAGTTACTATAATTCTTATATATATATAGATAAATAAAATAATTTATTTATCCTAAATTTATGATTTTCTATGTACATATATGTGTGTGTGTGTGTTTAGTTTTTATTTGTAATATAATATATATATATATAATGTTTTTCGTAATAAATGAATAAATATACATATATATGATTAATTGTTGTTTATTATATAATATATACATACATATAATGGTTTTTCATAATAAATATATATTAAAATATAAAAAAATTTGGAGCTATAATCATTTTGAAATGGAATATTAACTAAAATAAATATTAACTTTTATATATTTATATTTAAATATATATTTGTTATAATACAAACTTATATTTAACTATTATATATATATATAATAATTAGTTACTTTAATTCTTATGTGTGTATATGTATAAATAAATTAATTAATTTATTTTCCTAAATTCATAATTTTATATGTACATATATATGTGTGTGTTTAATTTTTATTTATAACATAATATATAAATACATAATACATATATATATATAATAGTTTTTCATAATAAATGAATAAATATATATATACGTTTAATTGTTCTTTATTATGTAATATATAAATATATATATAATAGTTTTCGATTATATATATTTATACATACATACATATTTATATATAATTACTTAGATATTTACAACTATAAGTATGTGCACATATTTGGACAACATACAATACATATAGAATAAGCTAATGTGTTCGTTGCGATGTAAATCCCAACATCTATATATGGCCATGTTATACCTTGCATGGAATATCGTGTTACATATGCACACATATTTACATATGTATATGATACATATGTATACTTATATAATAAGTGAAAATAAATCAAACAAATTTAAAACACAATTTATGAATTTATATGAAATACATGACTTTATTTTAACTAAATTTAGAAATGTTCTAAACAAGTCAGTCTTTATAGACCCAATAAAGATCAAATTGGGTAAAAAATTGAAATTCATCCATAACTTCCGCTGTAGGCTGGCCTAGTTCCAACAAAGGTATAAGAGCCCAATAGTCTGTATGGTCTATATTAGCCATATTAGGTGCAACGCCCCACCTCTATGCTCGCAATAACAAAGAGTATTAATAGAAATACTGTCTGTTATCACGAAGAATAAGGCTGGTAGGAGCGGCCATCCGTAGTTAGGCCTTACACTAGTATTGGTTATCTCGATAGGAGTGGTATATATTTTTATTTTTCATCTCATATTTATTTACTCCCATCGACATACCCAATTCTGGTATAAAACGAACTACGATGGTTCATAATAGTTTAGGACAATATATATAATAATAACACAGATAAATAAGTGCGGAACACAGATATTACGGAAATTCTCATATATATATAACTGATGTCAGTTGATATACATGTGATACAATACATATGATACAACTACAACTGTCGACTCCGGAAGTTACATATACAAGTACATGATCGTGAATAATATACATGAATATACAACATCCTATACAAATACACTGTCTACTTTATATGATGACGACTACTCCAAAAATATGAAAAGACTTCATAGCTCTAACAGCAACCCATAGTGAGGTATCAACAACCTGTAAATACTCGGTCTGACCTAAATTCAAGAGAAAATAATACACGGGTCGGTCTAATTCAAACTCAGTTATTAGTGCACAGAAGCAATAATAATTAAATATGAATAGACGACAGTCAAACTAAATCTCGTCTATCCGACCCTTAAATAAAGAAATCGGATAACGATAAATATAACACGTAATAGTGTTAAACAACAAATCAGCAAATTCAAATCATCAACAAAGATAAGTGAAAAGAATATCGATGAAGATACTTTAAAAACGTCAGAATTTCCTAAACGGCAATTAACAACAAAATCATCAAATTAAACCCAATCAAAATACGATTCGAAATATATTGAATTGGCAACATAAAACAATTTTAGCAATAGAAAACATCAATTCAAACGACAACCAGGGTAGGGCTGCAGTACACGCACACGTGTACTGCCTCGCCACTACAGCATATGGAATATGCAAAAGATCACTAGATCAAAACAAATAGAATATCATAAAAACCATACCGTGTGGCTGCAGTTCACGCTTGCGTGCACTGCCTTACCACTACAGTACAAGACGTCATCATAACTCCAACTATTGACAGCGAATCAACACTGCAGAGGTCAAGTCACGTCTATCATGACTCAACACAACTGCAAATCAACTTAACTCGAATGACCAAGTGCATAAAGGCAGTGATACTAATACACGACAACAGCAGAATGATGGTGAAGGCACCAACGATATGACAACATAACATATAGCATTGCATATACAGGGGTAGCAACAAGGCACAAAGGCCAGCCAAGGATACATGTACCACAACCCACAACGTAAAAAGACGCGGATCAGCCTCACTTGAAATTAATGTCACCAGTGAAGCACAGTGACCAAATGCGAATGAATACAAAGCATCAATGCAATGTATCAGATTCGAGAACAAAAGAATGCAGCAGTTCAAAATGGCAATCGACAGAGACAAGTTCATCTCTCCTAAATGTACATGAATATTTGCAACAAAATGGTGCAACATGAACCAACATTGCGAAAAAGGTTCGAACTCATGTCAGTGCACAATCAAACTACACTAACAGGCAAAATGAAACAGAGTTTTGACTGTTTAAACCAATTTAAAGAAATGAACTGGTAGGAGCAAAGGCAGTACACTAGTCAAAGATCAGAGACCAGTGCACCAGACAGTTGAAATTCAACACTAAACTTGAAGTGTGGATACAAAATGATACATGTGAAGTGCACAGTATTTCAGATCCAAACAACACGAATGCACAAGGGCAGTTGAACAAGAGCAAGTGCAGCCCCAATATGAAGTTTGAACACTTACATAAGGGAGTGGTGGAAAATAACACCAGTAATCAAATACAAACTCCAATTATCGAATGAAAACTCAAGTAAAGCATAAATCGGTGATGTACACCTGATAGTATCAGTGGACAATGTAAATAGTGCACATCATAAGTATGAATCAACTTATATATATACTGCATCAGATGACAACAGTGTATATGAACTCGAATATCAGTGGAGACATGAACAATACTCTTGAAAATGGAATGCATCAATGAGACTAAAGCTCGCTCCAGTAACAGAGAATAGACTAACTGCATATAAACCCAAACTATCTCAAAGCAATACCACTACAACATGACTCAATCCAGTGCAAACTCGAGCACAAGACTCGTGAACAACAGGGTGCACAAATATATTTACATATATAGTGATGAACAAATGGGACTACACTAACTTGAGTACATCATGTAATGTACTCAACTGTGGACCAAACTAAATCAGGCCAGAAGTCAAGTCAGAGAACTGGAATGAATGCAAGACAGTGATCGAATGAATCAAACCAGTTTACACATGAATGAACACATGAGCAAGAAACAACATCCAGACCAGAAACAAGCTCAACATGAAGAGCAGTGTCGAATGCACAATGGAAACAGTTTGCTACAGGTCAATGAAAGTATCAATTATAAATGCCTGAGCCGAGGGACACAAATTCAAAACAAAGTCAGATAAATCTCGAGCATCCAAACTACATCAATCGGCAAGAGAAAACGGTTGATAAATTCAAACATATATACACGAACGAGAAAACAGGGATTCAACCCCATATAAACAAAATCATCACCGCCGTGTAAAACAAGAAGACGAACCAAGACCAAAAAAAAGACATCAACATCGAAACAAGACTCGAACAACTGAAGGATGAAAATAGATGTGAGTGAAGGATTCACTCACCTTTGCCACGAATTGGAGCAGCCGTTCAATTTGAGGAAGAGTCGAAGCCGTGGAGATCACCAATTCACGAGACCCTAGCTTGAGGAACGAACGAACCCGAATTTTTTTTGAAGCCGCCATTGTTTATTTCTCGTTTAGGTTTGATTTAGGGTTTTGTTTTTCGAATGAACGAGAATGAAAGGGGAACGGGTCGCATTGCAATAAAAAGGGAACGGCATTCAAAAGTAATTGGGCCGAAACAAATTTTAAAGCCCGAAAAATTTCTTTAATAAATGTTTACAAGAATTCAACTAGATTCAAAACCCAAATTTACACTTAACAAATTATTTTTTACAAATATCAACTTGATTTTTAAAACGACCAACTGCAATTAACCAATAGATTAATCGTTTGATAACGATTATAAATCACTGCAAAATCTCGGGTTGTTACAGACTCCCCTTCCTTATTAATAGAAATACTGTCTGTTATCACGAAGAATAAGGCTGGATAGGAGCGGCCATCCGTAGTTAGGCCTTACACTAGTATTGGTTATCTCGATAGGAGTGGTATATATTTTTATTTTTCATCTCATATTTATTTACTCCTATCGACATACCCAATTCTGGTATAAAACGAACTACGATGGTTCATAATAGTTTAGGACAATATATATAATAATAACACAGATAAATAAGTGCGAAACACAGATATTACAGAAATTCTCATATATATATATATAACTGATGTCAGTTGATATACATGTGATACAATACATATGATACAACTACAACTGTCGACTCCGGAAGTTACATATACAAGTACATGATCGTGAATAATATACATGAATATACAACATCCTATACAAATACGCTGTCTACTTTATATGATGACGACTACTCCAAAAATATGAAAAGCCTTCATAGCTCTAACAGCAACCCATAGTGAGATATCAACAACCTGTAAATACTCGGTCTGACCTGAGTATTAAATTCAAGAGAAAATAATACACGGGTCAGTCTAATTCAAACTCAGTTATTAGTGCACAGAAGCAATAATAATTAAATATGAATAGACGACAGTCAAACTAAATCTCGTCTATCCGACCCTTAAATAAAGAAATCGGATAACGATAAATATAACACGTAATAGTGTTAAACAACAAATCAGCAAATTCAAATCATCAACAAAGATAAGTGAAAAGAATATCGATGAAGATACTTTAAAAACGTCAGAATTGCCTAAACGGCAATTAACAACAAAATCATCAAATTAAACCCAATCAAAATACGATTCGAAATATATTGAATTGGCAACATAAAACAATTTTAGCAATAGAAAACATCAATTCAAACGACAACCAGGGTAGGGCTGCAGTACACGCACGCGTGTACTGCCTCGCCACTACAGCATATGGAATATGCAAAAGATCACTAGATCAAAACAAATAGAATATCATAAAAACCATACCGTGTGGCTGCAGTTCACGCATGCGTGCACTGCCTTGCCACTACAGTACAAGATGTCATCATAACTCCAACTATTGACAGCGAATCAACACTACAAAGGTCAAGTCACGTCTATCATGACTCAACACAACTGCAAATCAACTCAACTCGAATGACCAAGTGCACAAAGGCAGTGATACTAATACACGACAACAGCAGAATGATGGTGCAGGCACCAACGATATGACAACATAACATATAGCATTGCATATACAGGGGTAGCAACAAGGCACAAAGGCCAGCCAAGGATACATGTACCACAACCCACAACGGAAAAAGACGCGGATCAGCCTCACTTGAAATTAATGTCACCAGTGAAGCACAGTGACCAAATGCGAATGAATACAAAGCATCAATGCAATGTATCAGATTCGAGAACAAAATAATGCAGCAGTTCAAAATGGCAATCGACAGAGACAAGTTCATCTCTCCTAAATGTACATGAATATTTGCAACAAAATGGTGCAACATGAACCAACAGTGCGAAAAAGGTTCGAACTCATGTCAGTGCACAATCAAACTACACTAACAGGCAAAATGAAACAGAGTTTTGACTGTTTAAACCAATTTAAAGAAATGAACTGGTAGGAGCAAAGGTAGTACACCAGTCAAAGATCAGAGACCAGTGCACCAGACAGTTGAAATTCAACACTAAACTTGAAGTGTGGATACAAAATGATACATGTGAAGTGCACAGTATTTCAGATCCAAACAACACGAATGCACAAGGGCAGTTGAACAAGAGCAAGTGCAGCCCCAATATGAAGTTTGAACACTTACATAAGGGAGTGGTGGAAAATAACACCAGTAATCAAATACAAACTCCAATTATAGAATGAAAACTCAAGTAAAGCATAATCGGTGATGTACACCTGATAGTATCAGTGGACAATGTAAATAGTGCACAACATAAGTATGAATCAACTTATATATATACTGCATTAGATGACAACAGTGTATATGAACTCGAATATCAGTGGAGACATGAACAATACTCATGAAAATGGAATGCATCAATGAGACTAAAGCTCGCTCCAGTAACAGAGAATAGACTAACTGCATATAAACCCAAACTATCTCAAAGCAATACCACTACAACATAACTCAATCCAGTGCAAACTCGAGCACAAGACTCGTGAACAACAGGGTGCACAAATATATTTACATATATAGTGATGAACAAATGGGCTACACTAACTTGAGTACATCATGTAATGTACTCAACTGTGGACCAAACTAAATCAGGCCAGAAGTCAAGTCAGAGAATTGGAATGAATGCAAGACAGTGATCGAGTGAATCAAACCAGTTTACACATGAATGAACACATGAGCAAGAAACAACATCCAGACTAGAAACAAGCTCAACATGAAGAGCAGTGTCGAATGCACAATGGAAACAGTTTGCTACAGGTCAATGAAAGTATCAATTATAAATGCCTGAGCCGAGGGACACAAATTCAAAACAAAGTCAGATAAATCTCGAGCATCCAAACTACATCAATCGGCAAGAGAAAACGGTTGATAAATTCAAACATATATACACGAACGAGAAAACAGGGATTCAACCCCATATAAACAAAATCATCACCGCCGTGTAAAACAAGAAGACGAACCAAGACCAAAAAAAAGACATCAACATTGAAACAAGACTCGAACAACTGAAGGATGAAAATAGATGTGAGTGAAGGATTCACTCACCTTTGCCACGAATTGGAGCAGCCGTTCAATTTGAGGAAGAGTCGAAGCCGTGGAGATCACCAATTCACGAAACCCTAGCTTGAGGAACGAACGAACCCGAAATTTTTTTGAAGCCGCCATTGTTTATTTCTCGTTTAGGTTTGATTTAGGGTTTTGTTTTTTGAATGAACGAGAATGAAAGGGGAACGGGTCGCATTGCAATAAAAAGGGAACGGCATTCAAAAGTAATTGGGCCGAAACAAATTTTAAAGCCCGAAAAATTTCTTAAATAAATGTTTACAAGAATTCAACTAGATTCAAAACCCAAATTTACACTTAACAAATTATTTTTTACAAATATCAACTTGATTTTTAAAACGACCAACTGCAATTAACCAATAGATTAATCGTTTGATAACGATTATAAATCACTGCAAAATCTCGGGTTGTTACATTAGGGTTAACTATAAGCTCACAGCCACAAAAGGTATCCCTAATAGAAAAGGCCTAATTTGAATTAGGCCTTAGGTTAATATCAAAATTGTTTTGAATTAAAAATATAAGTTTTAAATTTAAAAAGTAAAATTTAAAATAAGAAAAATATTATAAATGTTATAATATAAATTTTAAAAATTGTTTGAAAATTAAAATATAAGATTTTAATTTAAAAGTTAAATTTAAAATAAGATATAAATGTATTATAATAGTTATTGTACAATAAAAAATTTAATATGTTTGAAAATATATTTCAAACATATATTACTTTTGAAAAATTAAAAATTTATTAATTGGATTAATAAAGTAAATTAAGTAAATAAGTTAATAATAAAAATATTTATGCATGTATTATATATTAGGGAAAAAAGTTTTAAAGATAAATTATCTTAAGGAATTAGACAGAAGGACACGTGCACTTTTCTTTGCTTTGATGAATAGGTCCAAACCCCATTCGTGGATTAAAACATCTCCCACCTTTCTATTTCCTTTCATTCGACTATCTTCCTCGATTTCAAACTCTTTCTACCCTTCACTCTCAAAATTCCAATTCATAACAATGGTGCCCCAAACCAGAAGCAAATAATTATATCCAACTCAGCTGCAAACTTCAACGCATGAAGAACAACCATTAGAAATTCAACAGCAATCCCCAACTCGTGAAGTCGATAACCTAGCTCCACTAGAAGTTCAACAACGAATCCCAAATCGAGAAATCGAAATCCTAGCTCCACCAGAAATTCAACAACAATCCGCAATTCTAGAAAAGGATAATCTTACTCAAACTGACCCAAAACCACAAACGATGAAAAAAGCAAGCAAGCTAAAATTACAAAAATAGCCAGTTGAAAAGGAAGCACAACAAAAGCTAGAAAAAAGAACAAAGAGAAGAAATGAACAAAATGCAGAAGATAAAAACCAATCAAATATGACAAAAAACATATAGGAAAAGGTTAACGGTACTATAAAATCAAGTATAACAAAGTTAATGTAGTTGTAGTATAATAGTATCAAACATATTTGATAGAACAATGAAGAAAATATGCAGCAAAAAAACAGTTATTGAGAAAGAAACCGAAGAATAGCTGCAAAAAAGAACATCAACAAAAAATAAAAAAAAATTCAAAAGGAAATTCAAACAGAAACTCGAAAGACGATTCAATAAGTAAAGGAGCTACAAAATTATAAAATTGATACGAACAATATCATATTATTAAATATATTATAACCATATTAAAAAAATTAAACAATAAAAAGCTCAAGAAGAAAAGGGAAATCAAACTACAAATGAAAAATATAAAGAGGAACAAACCAATTCGGTAAAATTACAAATACTATCACTTTACAACATGTTATTTATGGCAAATACAGTACCTAAAGTTTGTTTGATTGAAGACAAGACTTTGTGGTTTTAAAAATAGTTTTCACTGCCATTTGTAACAAAACTAATACTAATATATTGGAAAAGTGATACCCACTATCTATATGATTTAAGTTGGTGCTTTTTAATTTAAGAAATTATTTTCATTGACATACATAATAAAACTAATACCAACATAATGCAAAACTGAGACCCACTATCTGTTTGAGTGGAGTTGATGGCTTGCAATATTAGAAATCATTTTTCCATCTTATATGTAGCAAAACTGATACCAATACCTTATAAAAAATGATACCCACTATCTGTTTGTTGGAAGTTGGTACTTTTAATTTTACAAATTGTTTTCATTGTAATTTTTAATAAAACCAATACAAATATAAACCAAATATGATACCTACAGTTTGTTTGTTTGAAGTTAATGTTTTGAAATTTTAAAATTATTTCTACTGTAACTTTTAACAAACTGATATCAATATTTAATAAAAATGATACCCACCATTTGTTTAAAGTAGAATCGATGACTTTAATTTCATAAACTATTTTCAATGTCATTTGTAGCAAAACTGACACTGATATCTTGCAGAAATGATACAAATAATCATTTTGTTTGAAGTTTGTACTTTCTACTTTGATAATTGTTTTCACTATATTTTCTATAAAAATTGATACCATTATAATTCAAAAATGATACCTATAGTATGTATGTTTAAAGTTAATGATTTGGAATTTTAAAATTATTTCCGGTCTCATTTTTAACAATACTGATACCAATATTTTACAAAAATGACACCCACTATCTGTTTCAGTGGAGTTGATGCCTTTTAATTTTATAAATTATTTTTCATGTCATTTATAGGAAAATTGATACCAATATCTTACAGAAATCAAAAATGTTACCATAATCTATATTTTTAAAGCTTGTAATTTCTACTTTTATAAATTGTTTTCGCTATATTTGTTTAAAAAGTGATACCATTATGAGCCAAGAATGATACCTAAAGTTTGTATGTTTAAAGTTACTAGTTTGGAATTTTACAAATTATTTGCAATGTCATTTTTATGAAAACTAGAACCTATATTTAATAAAAATGATACCCACTAACAGTTTTGACTGGAGTTGATGTCGTTCTAATTTTATATATCATTTCCACGTAATTTATAGAAAAAATGAATCTAATACCTTGCGAAAATGGTACTAGCAATATCTTTGTTTGAAGCTTGTACTTTGTTCTTTTATTAATTATTTTCACTCTATTTTGTTTAAAAACTAATGCCATTATAAATAAAAAATAATTCCTAAATTTTGTATGTCTGAGGTTAATGATTTGAAGTATTAAATTTGTTTCCCTTATCAATTTTATGAAAATTGATAACAATATTAAAAAATGATAACCACTAGCTTTTTTAAGTAGATTTAATGTCTTTCTAATTTTATAAAGGATTTTCCATGTAATTTGTAAAAAACGAAACCAGTAATACATTTGTTTGGAGCTTATACTTTGTAGTTTTATAAATTGATTACATAGCATTTTGTTTAAAAACTGATACTATTGTAAATCAAAAATGATGCCTAAAATCTGCATGTTTGAGGTTAATGATTTGGAATTTTAAAAATTAATTCCACTGTCATTTTTATAAAAACCGATACCAGTATTCAACAAAAATGATACCTACTAGTTGTTTTAAGTAGAGCTGATGTCCTTTTAGTTCTATAAATGATTTTAAATTTATTATGTTTGTATGAAGTTGTTTCATTGTAGTTAATAACCCTTATATTGTTATGTTTCAATGTCATTTGTTTCATTGCCAACTTAATGCCACTTTTTCATACAATAGGATGACGGCGATTTTATTAACCCATGTCCTACAGGCACGAAAATGATATTTAAATGATTAGAGCAGAAAACATGTGAGGAAATAGCAACGGCGAAGATATAAAGTCAAACACTGCATATAGATGTGGGTTGCAAACAGTTTTCAAGATCATAAAGTTGGTTAAAGAAAGGAATGGACTGACCAGAAAACAAATAAACATCCTAAAAAAACCCAGTTTTAAAATTTCTTCAACGTCTTCCATGAAGAAAAATAACAATGAAAGAATGCAAAAAGCATCAATACAACTTAGATGCTTTGTACAGCTGCTATTCGACTGAAAATGATACTTTCATATTTGTAGAAGACAAAATAAAAGTAACTGCCACATATATAAGCTTACTTTTTTCTCACAGGAAGGAAGAAACATATAGCCGACACCAAAACGACAAGCAAAACTGTTCCAATGGCGTGCACTAAATTTGCGGGAAGAAATTTTGGAAATTATGTTTTTTTTAAATAGTACTTTATATACAGCATGTCACTATGACAACATATCACATATCAATAAACGTTCGAATCACGCTATGGAAGTTTCGAACTTGTGACCTCTCGCACCAAAGCCGAATCACTTAACCACCGGGACAATAGTGCTTGTCTAGAAATTGTGTTTTCTTTACAAGAAATGTGATCGAAAGGATAATAAAAGAGGATATAGGAAAGAAGAAAAAATAAAATAAAGAAGAATTACCACTGTTGATAGTAATAGAAATTCTATCAACGTTTTTCCTTCCCCAACTACCAACAAAAATTAAGAGGAGGAATTTATTGATGAATTTCGAAACGTTGCACATAATTTCTTCACCACAGATAATAGAGAATAATTTCAATAAATTTGTTAAAAAATTTTATCCACAAGCCAAGAAATATGTCTGGATGTTTCATGTTTCCATTGGTAAGATGTTATTCAAAATATTATTATTTGAAATAAATATTATTATTAGTCATATCTAATCAGTTCTTCAAATGTTTATAGTATTGCATTTGCGAGAAGATGAAGCTCATTCGACCAAGACGGCCACTATGTGAAGATTTACCAAGATTTGCAAAATGAGATCTGCGTAAGCAAAAAGACATAGTAGGCAAACAATTTTTAGATGATGTAAAAGAGAGTGAGGTAAATTAAAAATCCATCTTGCCTACATGAATCAATATCATTTTAACTTTTAGATAGAATCGATTTTAGCATTATGGTTTTCTACTATCATTCGTGACTATACATAGTTTCATTTTTTACCTCTGTATGGTATCACTTTCAATACTTAGTATAATTTTTCTCTCATGTAAAGTATCAATTTCAATACTTGGTATCATTTTTGTCTCTGCATAATATCAGTTTCAATACTTAGTATAATTTATGTCTCTGCATGTATTAGTTTCAATACTCAATATGATTTGTGTCTCTGCATAGAATCAGATTTGCCTCTATATAGCATCAGTTTAGCTTCTGCATAATATTAGTTTCAGTACTTAGTATCATTTTTGTCTCTACATAGTATTATTTTTGCCTCTATATCGTATCTGTTTTGCTTCTTCATAGTATCAGTTATAATACACCATAATAATTTGTATCATTTTTAACACCGCATAGTATTAGTTTTTCACTCTATATAGTATGAAGTTCATAACTATTATTTTTTTGCTTCGATTAAAAAATCACTTATAATTGTCAAGCATAACGTATTACTTGTAACACAGTATCATAGCTTAAAACTAATACAAAATTTCCCTTTAAATTATATAGGTGAAAGAAATAACTAATATTCTTCCACATGCAGCATTAACAATAAGACAATTAAGCAACAAAGGAAAAGAAAAGCAAGGGCAAAAAAAACTTGAAAAGGCTAAACAAACTTTTGGATGATTTAAAGAAGATGTAAGCATTAGAGTCTTTCATATGCACATAAGATTTGGAAGACGAAGCTAAAAAAATAGGAAATCAATTGGAAAAAGAAAAGAAGATTAGGTTAGAAGTTGAGAAGGAAAATTTGAAATTGAAACAAAAACTGAGAGAAATGAAATCAATACTTCAAGAGAATGAAGGGAGAAATTCAAAGGCCGAAGTAGAAAATTTGCACATAGTAAATGAACCTGACAATATACTATATCAACATGCACCTATAGAGACTGAAACACAAAACACAAAAAAGAAATCCACACTTGAAAATAGTAAAGAAAACATGAAAAGGACAAATGTTGAGCCTTATATAGAAAATTTCCACACGGTAACTAAAATGAATAAATATACATGTTTAGATACAGAAGCCCAAAAGGTAAAAAAGAGATCTGCAATCGAAAAGAATGAAGAAGAGACCGTGGATGTTAAGTAGTAAAAGTGCTTTCAGTAAATCAAGATACACCTATAGACATAGCCAAAGAAAATGCGAATCAGACTGAAACAAACAATACAATGGACGATAATCAAGAGAAGAGTACAACACCTAGAAAAAATGAAGAACAAAATGAAGAAATAATTATCGAGCCTTATGTAGAACTAGTCCACCAAGCAACTAAAAAGGACAATACATGCATAGAGACAGAAACAGCAACTGAAATGCATGAAAAAGTGCTTCAACCAAATCTAGATACACCTATAGAGGCAACAAAGAAAAATGTAGACATGGTGGACAAAACAAATGACACGGTTTTGCCAACAAATCAAGATAAACTAGTAGAAAAAGAAACATAAGAGGCTCAAAACATGAAAGAAGATACCACTATCAAAAGCCAAATGTACACTACAGTGATTTAGTACTTGCCTTCACTCCTTCATCTTTCAAACTCTATAACTCACAAGAGTTTGAAATGCAAAAGGCTGAACAAGATTAAAAAAAGAAACCAACAAAACATGTCGACCAAAAAAGGAAAACAGTAACAGAACTAGCTTCTTATGTGCAAAGAGTAAAAGTAAGATAAAGAAAAAGAAAAGAAAGCGATAGCCTTGTGACGACCTGGAATTTGTGGATGTTTGAAATCGGTATTTTTTATTGATTTTAAATATTTAGAAGTTAATTTTTAACTTGAATTCAAATATCACCTTCTATTGGGTGATTTAATTATTAAATTAAATAAATTGAAATTGGGTAAAATGTGGAATCTAGAGTTTTAAGCATGTTAAAAATAATTTGAAGGCTTGTAACATTTATATTGATATTCTGAAGATAATAAAAACTTTTAAATTGAAATTGGAAGTGATTCGTTCCGTTTTGAAATTATATCGTTTAGACGTTTAAAAATAGCCTTCCGAGGCACAGTCTCAGAATTTGACGAAACCAGTTCCTTTAGATCTGTAATATTGAATTATTATCGGATTTCAATTTTTGTAGTGTTTGGAGTGATCATTTGGCTGTACGATAAGCAAACGCACTGAATTTATATCGAAATTTAATATAATAACTGGGTTCAAAAAGCTATCTTCTCCATTCGATCGAATTAGGACTCGAAACCTTTTCCATTGCGTTCGGAATAGAGGTATAACATTATAAACGTCTGGTGGCATGCCTTAATAGGAGGTCAAGATTTTGAGTTGCATTTATCGAGACAATGTAAATTTAATTAAAAATATATTATTGATTGACTGGTCAAACTTTCAGCAGTATTCCTTCACATCTGAACTTTTTGCTGTTACTGTAACCTTCTTTTGCAAGCCACCTTCTGATCAACATCACATATTGTTCCCTTCGTTTCTTTTATCACGCGAGCTGTTTCTTTATCGTTTAGAAGAAAATAAAAGGATAAATCATGGCCGAACACTTCATAAACATATCTGAGAAATTTGGTGTCCTTATTAACCTCGAGCTTCCCTTTCCTCTTTTCCTCTTCCGTTCTTTAATTCACGAAATCCAATTCTCGTTCCGCTTTCGTGCTTAAAAAAACCAAAACAAAACGGGGGATTTCGAAATCAAATCAAGGGAGGGGAGGATTCAATTTGAATTTAATCGCGAGTCCTTCTTCTTGCTCTCCGAGTTCGAAGGCAAGTTCACGGAGGAAGTAGCGAGCTCAGTGCCTATGCATGGGTTTGGGTGGAATCGGAGGTCGGTGGTATTCGCGTGAAGGTTAGGTACCGCTTGGAATCTCGAACGTTCGAAGGTTATGGCCAGAACGATCGTGAGACGAGGGCGGGAGCAAGCGAGATTGGGAATTTTTGTCTTCATTCATCATTCGATCATCAGCAGCGGCAGCAAGGAAGGTTTGTGGGTTCGCGAGTCTGGAGTCAATGTAAACTGCGGTGATTGAGGCTTGGGCAAGTTTGTTAGGGGCAGTTGCATGCGTCAAGTAAGCACGGCGTAGGGTGAGCCATCGGCACTCGCGAGGATGGGACTGGCCGGAGTTGCATCAGTAGCGGGGGTGTGTTTTCTCATACCTGTTGGCATGGTAAGGTAATTATTCAATTTATGATCTAGGGAAAATAATTACAAAAGGTAAATCAATTTCTGTTTTAGAAATTAATTAACAGTGAAATAAAGTTATATAAAAATAGATTTTTGGAATCTACAAATTGTTTTTATAAATATATACATATACATATGTAGTTTCAAAATGGAATAAAATAAAAATAAATATACATACATACAAATTTTCTGGTTATTCTAAAATATTGTGGTATGGAGATTAACCTGTTCTATTAACTTATTAAATTATTTTAGTTACTAAATGATTTTAGTAAAGGAAAATTATTAATTAAAGATTAAACCATTAGCTAATAAAATCCATCAACTGAAAATTTATTGTTCGATTGTTCAAATATTAATAAATTGTATAAAATTTATACAAGGTCAATAATCGTGGAATCAAATCGAGAAAGAAGTGGATTTACAAATTAAAAAGTGCAAAGGTGAGTTAATCTCACTCATCTGGGTTATTTAAATATATGTAGTAAAATTTAAATAATTGATTGAATGATCTAATTGTTTTGATGTGCTATATTATATAAATAATAGTATATAATATATATTGGGTGATTGATTTCCCGCATTATATAGCGGATGAGACCCTATGCGCCGCATAATAGCGGATGATATTATATTAATCCCATATACCGTGATATTCCACCTCGAAGTGGAATTGGTATTGTGCTAACATCTGTGGATGCAGGGAAACAGGTTGGAGGGATCCAAATGGATTCCTCAAAATTGTCTAGACTATTTAATATTCTGTGTTATGAATATTTGATATTCTGTGATGAACTATAATGATAATTGGAATATTGAATGTTATAGTTTGCTTGAATATATTTGGTACATTGGTTTATCAAAATATATAGAATTGGATTTTTGAAAGAAAATAAAAGAGTGAATTTTTAAGTAAAATAATCGTTAAGGATTTGAATAAATTTAAGAATGAACTGGATAAGAATAAAAGTGATTTTAAAATTCTAATAAATAATTTCGAGTATGGAAAAAGGAGATTTTGAATAAACAGAAAATAATGAATTGTAAAATTTAAGTGATATTATTTAAAGGAATAAAGAAGTTATTTTAAAAATTTAAGGTTTGAATTTATTTAGAAAGGGTAAAGAAGGAATTTGGGGAAATCTGAAATTGGTATTTTCAATTAAAAGATTTTAAATCATAATTAAGGAATAAAAATCTGAAGTCAATGGGTTTTGAAATAAATGAGTAAGTAAAGAGATTTATTGCAAATGGAGTAAATTGGGAATCAATTTGGAAATTGATTTAAGTGTTTGAAATTGGAAATTTAAAGGAGAATGTGACAATGAAATTTATAAACTGGGTTTATAAAAGTAAAGTAATATATCAGTGGATATTTGGAAGAATAAATTCACGGTGAGAATTTATTAAAGAAATGGGTAAATTTGTTTAAAAATAAATAGTGATTTATTTTTAAAGATGTAAAAGAGAAGTGTATTTGCTTGGATGGCCAAGTACGTTTTCGAAGCAAATTTTGTTAAAAATTTTAAGTTGCTTAAAAAGTATGTTTAGAAAATTTATTATTTCTAAATGTTTAAATTTTAAAGTAAGTATTTTCTTTTAATCTATTATAGTAGTAATTATTAAAAAGTGACTTGGTATTTGTTTTAAAAGAGAAAAATCTGGTTTTATATTTCATAAAATAACCTCATTTTAAATATTCCTAATATATATTTTTAATAAAGTATTGAAGTAGTTTTCGATCTAAATGTTAAAATATATTTTATAATAAAGAGTTTTAAATTATTTTAAAAATCTAAAGCTTTGTACTTGGTATTTTCAGTGGAAATAAATATTTGAGAATTTATTTCATGATGAGAGTGTGGTTTGAAAACTGTTTTCAAAAGTTGGAAATGGAAATATATCTTGCGAAGATATTTTGAGAATAATAAATAATTTGGAGAAATTATTTATTGTTTGATGGTTGTTGTGAATGTTAATTGATAATTAAATAACCGACTATCAATATTGGCCAATGCGTTGATCGTTTCGAAGAGACCGGTGTAACAACCCGCCTATTTTACGATTGAATATTTAAATATTTTATTTTAATATTTTATCTTTAGTCGGATTATAGTCCGAAAAGTTACTTTTTGCATACGGTCGAATTAGGGCTCGGAACCACTTCCATTGGGTCCAATACGCCGTTTGCGATCTTTTTGAGTATAAACTTTGATGTGTTTGGAGTTTGCGGAATTTTGCTACTTTTTCACTTTGGACTTTGGGTTTGGTTTAGCCCATTAGCCTAAACTATTTACTCTAGCTCAACTCCCTTCCCTTCATAACTTTGCTTTCATTTCCTAACACTCAAGCTTCATCAAAAATGGAGGAAGGAATGGGAAATTAAAACTCTAAGCTCTAGTTCACTTGCAAATCCAACATCCAACTCCAAATTCAAAGAGAAGACATTGATTCAAGCTTCTTGGGTTGATTCTCCTTTGCTTTCAAGCTTCTCTTTCATTGATTTTGTGTAAAGGTGAGATTTTTATCTCACATCTTTGTCTATAACTATCATTGATTGTTGGGTATGAATTCCTAACACTTTTACATATGCATTTGCCATTGATTTGGATTGAATTGGTGAAAATCCCAATTTTTAGTGTTTTGGGTTCAAAACTTTAAAAAATCCAATCTTTTGATGTTTGAACACATTTTTGGTGATGCACCGAGGAGCCAATACGACCGGGTAGCCTATGGGCATAATCCCCTAGCGTCCGTGCTCGATCGGTTGCAAATTGGGTGAGTTTTGCACTCCAAAACCCTTAGGTCGCTCTGCCTGCATATGAGGCAATTTGTTTAAAATTAAAAATGAATTGAATGTAAGCAAGTGGGTTGTAAACCATTCAAATTGAATGAAAATGGCATATGAATTAATTGAAAACAGTTGAATTAGTATTAAAACTATATAAATTGCTTACGGAAAGTGTTTACTGTGCATTGCTTTTAGAATTCATGTGTTTAACTATTGCAAATAAGTGAAATGTTGTTAAAATTCATATATATATGGCACTTACATGTTTAAATTGAGTAAGTACAGGTACCTGGAAGCCGTGTGGCTGGATTTGGTTGCGCTAGTTGCTAAAATAATAAGCCGCTTGCTTAAAAATGCTAAATAAAGGTACACCTACGCAATAAAAATAGGAAATATGAAATATTTTTGTTTTTCTGACCGTGTGGGTCGATGTATATATATTTATATCTCTTGTCAAATTGCAAAAGCTCCTTCATACAAAGGAGACACTGCGAGAACTTTTCGAAAATTTTGGGAGATAGAAAAATTTTTGAAAATTTTTGGAAAATTTTTGTTAGCAACAAAACGATTTTAAATTGGAAATTGAAATAAATCAGTGAATGAAGCTAATTTAAAATAATGAAATGAATCAGTTTTAAATGGAAGATAAAATTCAATATTCAGAGTTGAAGATAAATTGAATTCATACAGAAATGGGAAAACTAATTTGAATAGAAGTAGATATGAAAACTTCTGTAAGGAAATGTATACAATGATTTTAAAAGCTATGATTGGATATTATTGCTAAGTAGAATATGCAGGTATTATAAAGGGAAAGGAAAATTGGTTTTGATTTCAGAAGATAAATTTGAATTGCTCGACAAAAAGGTATGTGTTTAAATTTCTGTATGAAATTTGATTGGGTTTTTGATCTAGCCACTTGGCTTTTTGTTTTTTATGGAATTTGGGAGCCCATAGAGGCATTTTGTAGTTGAACCAAGCTAGCCGTGCAAAGGAGACGCTGGCAAAAAAATTCATAAATTTAGAGAGTTAGAATTTTTTAAGAAAGTTGTGATAATTTAAATTTGAATTTGAATAAGTGGAGTAAATAATGTTGTTGGAAACTGTGGAAGGTTTTGGGAAGTTGGTTGAAGTAATAGTGAGTCTTTAATAAAAGATATGTAATGGAAAGTTGATAAAACAGTTTGGTTTTGGAAAAATAGTAATGGGTATTGAATCATTCTTCCTAACTAGTAATTTCGGGGACAAAATTCTTTTAAGGGGGGAGAAATGTGACGACTCGGAATTTGTGGATGTTTGAAATACTTAATTTATTTTAAATATTTAAAAGTTAAATTTTAACTTGAATTCAAATATCACCTTTTATTGGGTAATTTAATTATTAAATTAAATAATTTAAAGTTGGGTAAAATGTGGAATTTGGAGTTTTAAGCATGTTAAAAATAATTTGAAGGCTTGTAAAATTTATATTGATAGTTCTGAAGATAATAAAAACTTCTAAATTGAAAATGGAAGTGATTCGTTCAGTTTTGAAATTATATCATTTAAATTGATGTTTAAAAATAGCATTTCGAGGCACAGTCTCGGAATTTGACGAAACCAGTTCCATTAGATCAGTAATGTTGAATTATTATCGGATTTCAATTTTCGTAATGTTTGGAGTGATCGTTTGGGCGTACGATAAGCAAACGTACTGAATTTATATCGAAATTTAATATAATAAATGGGTTCAAAAGCCTATCTTTTCCATACGATCGAATTAGGACTCGAAACCTTTTCCATTGCGTTCGGAATAGGGGTATAACATTATAAATGCCTGGTGGCACGCTTTGATAGGAGGTCAAGATTTTGAGTTGCATTTATCGAGACAATGTAAATTTAATTAAAAATATATTATTGATTGACTGGTCAAACTTTCAGCAGTATTCCTTCACATCTGAACTTTTTGTTATTACTGTAACCTTCTTTTGCAAGCCACCTTCTGATCAATATTACATCTTGTTCCCTTCGTTTCTTTTATCACGCGAGCAGTTTCTTTATCGTTCAGAAGAAAATAAAAGGATAAATCATGGCCGAAAAATTCACAAGAAAATCTAAGAAATTTGGTATCCTTATTAACCTCGAGCTTCCCTTTCCTCTTTCCCTCTTCCGTTCTTTAATTCACGAAATCCAATTCTCATTCCCCTTTCATGCTAAAAAAAACCAAAACAAAAAGGGGGATTTCGAAATCAAATCAAGCGAGGGGCGGATTCAATTTGAATTTAATCACGAGTCCTTCTTCTTGCTCTCCGAGTTCGAAGGCAAGTTCGTGGAGGAAGTAGCGAGCTCAGTGCCTATGCATGGATTTGGGTGGAATCGGAGGTCGGTGGTGTTCGTGTGAAGGTAAGGTGCCGCTTGGAATCTCGAACGTTCGAAGCTTATGGCCAGAACGATCATGAGACGAGGGCAGGAGCAAGCGAGATTGGGAATTTTTGTCTTCATTCATCATTCGATCATTAACAGCGGAAGCAAGGAGGGTTTGTGGGTTCGCGAGCCTGGAGTCAAGGTCAACTGCGGTGATTGAGGCTTGGGCAAGTTCGTTAGGGGCAGTTGCATGCGTCACGGAAGCGCGACGCAGGGTGAGCCATCGGCACTCGCGAGGATGGGACTGGCCGGAGTTGCATCAGTAGTGGGGGTGTGTGTTCTCGAACCTGTTGGCATGGTAAGGTAATTATTCATTTTATGATCTAGGGAAAATAATTACAGAAGGTAAATCAATTTCTGTTTTAGAAATTAATTAATAGTGAAATAAAGTTATATAAAAATAGATTTTTGGAATCTACAAATTATTTTTATAAATATATACATATACATATGGAGTTTCAAAATGGAATAAAATAAAAATAAATAAATATACATAAAATTTTCTAGTTATTCTAAAATATTGTGGTATGGAGATTAACCTGTTTTATCAACTTATTAAATTATTTTAGTTACTAAATGATTTTATTAAAGGAAAATTATTAATTAAAGATTAAACCAATAGCTAATAAAATTCATCAACTGGAAATTTATTGTTCGATTGTTCAAATATTAATAAACTGTATAAATATTTATACAAGGTCAATAATCGTAGAATCAAATCGAGAATGAAGTGGATTTGCAAATTAAAAAGGGCAAAGGTGAGTAAATCTCACTCATCTGGGTTATTTAAATTTAAGTAGTAAAATTTAAATAATTGATTGAATGATTGAATTGTTTTGATTTGCTATATTATATATAGTAGTATATAATATATATTGGGTGATTGATTTCCCATATTATATAGCGGATGAGACCCTATGCGCCGCATAATAGCGGATGATATTATATTAATCACATATACCGCGATATTCCACCTCGAAGTGGAATTGGTATTGTGCTCACATCTATGGATGCAGGGAAACAGGTTGGAGGGATCCAACTGGATTCCTCAAAATTATCTAGATTATTTAATATTCTATGTTATGAATATTTGACATTCTGTGATGAATTATATTGATAATTGGAATATTGAATGCTATAGTTTGCTTGAATATATTTCGGTACACTGGTTTATCAAAATATATAGAATTGGATTTTTGAAAGAAAATAAAAGAGTGAATCTTTAAGTAAAATAATCGTTGAGGACTTGAATAAATTTAAGAATGAACTGGATAAGAATAAAAGTGATTTTAAAATTCTAATAAATAATTCCGAGTATGGACAAAGGGGATTTTGAATAAACAGAAAATAATGAATTGTAAAACTTAAGTGATATTATTTAAAGGAATAACGAATTTACTTTAAATTTTAAGGTTTGAATTTATTTAAAAGGGTAAAGAAGGAATTTGGGGAAGTCTAAAATTGGTATTTTCAGTTAAAAGATTTTATATCATAATAAAGGAATAAAAATCTGAAGTCAATGAGTTTTGAAATAAATGAGTAAGTAAAGGGATTTATTGCAAATGGGGCAAATTGGGAATCAATTTGGAAATTGATTTAAGTTTTTGAAATTGAAAATTTAAAGGAGAATGTGACTATGAAATTTATAGACTGTATTTATAAAAGTAAAGTAATATATCAGTGGATATTTTGAAGAATAAATTCACGGTGAGAATTTATTAAAGAAATGGGTAAATTTATTTAGAAATAAGTAGTGATTTATTTTTAAAGATGTAAAAGAGAAGTGTATTTCCCTAGATAGCCAAGTACGTTTTCGAAGCAAATTTTGTTAAAAAAATTAGGTTGTTTAAAAAGTATGTTTAGAAAATTTATTATTTCTAAATGTTTAAATTTTAAAGTAAGTATTTTCTTTTAATCTATTATAGTAGTAATTATTAAAAAGTGACTTTGTATTTGTTTTAAAAGAGAAAAATCTAGTTTTATATTTTTTATAATAACCTCATTTTAAATATTCCTAATATATATTTTTAATAAAGTATTGAAGTAGTTTTCGATCTAAATGTTAAAATATATTTTATAATAAAGAGTTTTAAATTATTTTAAAAATCTAAAGCTTTGTACTTGGTATTTTCAGTGGAAATAAATATTTGGGAATTTATTTCATAAGGAGAGTATGGTTTGAAAACTGTTTTCAAAAGGGTTGGAAATGGAAATATATCTTGCGAAGATATTTTGGGAATAATAAATAATTTGGAGAAATTATTTATTGTTTGATGGTTGTTGTGAATGTTAATTGATAGTTAAATAACCGACTATCAATATTGGCCAATGCGTTGATCGTTTCGAAGAGACCGGGATCGGGATTAATTTCTCGAAAACCACTTCGATCTGGTTTGTACGTTTTCATGGAAAAACGATTTGGATTCGAAGATGGAGCAGTGAAGTGCAAGGGCTAGTCGCTACTAATCCTGAGGATGATTCCAAAATGGATGTAGTAGGAGTAGTGCCTTCGGTTCCGTTCGAACCCGGGACGGACTTGTATGGATGAATGCTTTCAGAACATCGTCGGGTGGATGGTGAGCATTCTAAGTGAAACGTTCTAAAAAGGTAACGCTTAGCCTCAAGCTTCATCAACTAGGAATGACTGAAAATCGGGGGTTATGCAGCAAGGCTAGGTGGGTAGAGCCCGTTAGGGTGAGGTCATCCCTGTCTAAATGTCCCTTTTTATTCGGCTTAGTCGTGCGGTTGCTGATCCCAACCACGGGGTGATATTACTCGAGATTATCCGTAAGGGGTAGTCCCAGTCTTGTGTTGCAGGGGGTCCGGAGTGATCCTCGGTATGCTGATCTAGACCAGGTACCATGACAGGTGGTACCCCAGTGCCTAGTCACTAGTTGGAAATCCATTTTCCCTACGTGCCTGTACAGTTTTGATTGTGCCCAACTATTGCTGAAACGAGAGATGCAAGCATTTCTGCTAGATTCTATTTTACTTTCTATAGACACTATTATAATATCAGAGAATTTTAATAAAAAGTGTTTTAGCTATCGTAAGGTAAAATCCCAACATTTTTATTTGTGAAGTGGTCTTACGAGATGCTTTTGTTTTCAATTTTTTTTGAAACTTTAATAATCAATTTGAGTGTGGTTTTCCCACGCTGGTTTTCCAGACGGGCTCGGGTGTTATTTAACTATAATGCTCGGGTCAGACCGAGTATTATAGGATACAGGAAAGGATGTTGTGGAGCTCAGGAGACGAGCTGGATGACGATACGTACTTCCGTATTTATGTTACATATTCCACTGTGTATTCAGATTGTGAGGACAAATTATGATTACTGTCCAGTTGAGTGTTATGTATACTCTGATGATGTATGTATAAACAGATATAGAATTTGTTTTGGTGTAAAGATTTGTGATTATCTATTATATTTTATTCCGCTGCGATGGTTAGATTCTGATGTTGTTTTCTATCTTCTTCTTCTACCTCTTCTTCTTCAACCCAAATGTTTCGTACTTTTGTTCATCTTGAGTTGATTTATGTAGAATAGTATTGACTCAAGGGGTACGGATTTACGGGTCGTTACAAGCCTTTTGACTTTGGTCAGTGAGTGGAAAAAAATAGCAAATAAGTCAAAAACTGAAAGAAAAAAAGATGATGAAAAACATGTGCAGAATAATCCATCCTAGAGCCAACTGCAGTAATAAAACCAATACTTTCAGATTTAGGACTAGGATACTGCAAATGCTTAGCATACTTGAACATAGAACAACGAGATGTAATCAAAACTTTCTTTACTCTAACATCATCATAAAATTAAGTTTATAAATATTTATACAAATGTTACATATTAAAATAACTTTAATTAATTGATTCAAATCCTTTTATTAAAACAGTGAAGTAGCATGGGAGGACAACGATACAATCAAAGGAGGATGCATAATAACAAAAAAACACTATGACATGTTATTGAAGGAAATTACATGGACGGACAGGTACATAAATTTATTTTCTTCTCAATAATATTTCTTTTAATCAAAATAATTATAAAAACTAATACCTAGTAGCTGTTTGATTGGAATTCATGCTTGGTTTTTTATAAATTATTTTGACTACTATTTATGACAAAACCGAGACCTATATATAAGCAAAAATGATACCTAGATTCTATTTGTAATAATTTTGTAACGACATGCTATTTTGTACCATTCATATCGACAATAAAACCATACATATCCGACTTGAATAATTCAAAATACCGAATTATTAATTAAAATTGGGCAAAACTTAAAATATACAATAAATAAATCAATCACAGATCATAGAGTAATATAATGCACGGAATAGATAAAGAATAGTAGTTCATGAAGCTACTATATACATCAGAGTTAGAAATAAAATACAACAGAATAGTTCAAATGCAGTGAAGTCTCCAATGCAACAGATGACTTCTCTGAACCAATCAACTGGAAAGGCTGGAATCTGAATCGATAGTTGGATCTCCAAATGAAACTCCAAACTCCAAAGGTGAGTCTCTAATGCTGTATCACTCAGTCTGACCTGAGCGTAAAGTAAAACACAAAACACTCGAGTCAGGATTAACATTCTTATATCAATAAATCCAACTCAAGTGAAATATCAACTGAAATACAAATAACTTAAAGGATGTTTGGGATAACCATCCTCTAAGGGTCCATGGAACTATCTACAAGGTAGAAATATACACTATAACACCGTGGTCATTTCAGCTTAATTTATACTTCAGAACCAAATATCATTTCACTTCAAATATCTTTATATTTCCCAAAATAGTATTTATATATATTAAATAATTTATACAATAAAGTTTTTCAATTCCCTCGACTTAACAAATCGTTTCAACATCAACCCGACCTTCCCATTTAAATTAAATTCAATCTCAATTTATCAATTTTTAATTCAACTCAATTCCTAAAATAAACACTTCAATTTATCGATCTCAAATTTGGATTTGTAATCACAAAAATACCCCTTTATATTTTAATATATTTCAAAACTTTAAGTATTCAACGTTTCAACCAAATTTTTATTCAATTTAGTTTTCTAAATAATAAATTCAAATTTGGTTCAACCTAAATTTCACTTTAATTCAATTTAGTTTCTAAATAACAAATTCAACTACGTTGATTTCAAATACAGATCCGAATCTCAACATAAACCATTTAAATTCCAATATAGTTCAAGGCTTTAATATTTAAATGTTCTATATAATAGTATCATATAGATCTCGATTTAACCTCATTATTATTTAGTCTTGAAATACTCCCTTATTAGATTCAATATCATTTAAGTAACCTTAAATTACATTTTACTCAATATTTTCTTTAATTTTATTAAACGTGAAATATTCATTAAATCACTTAAATCAAAAATCCAGTTACGAAATCATGCCTTTTAAATTTTCCATTCAATAATTTCAAATCGATTTAATTAAATAAATCCTTATTTAAATACCATTTTTAATAAACCCAAATTTATCACCCAATCTTAATTATTTAACTTTTTACAATGGTAAATTTTGAAATATAAATCTAAAATAATACTCAAACATATTATATGGATTAAATCAATCTCAATAATATTATTATTAAATATATATATATAATTTCCATTTATATATATAATATTTTAAGAACCAATATTTATTAAATCCCATATATTTCTTTTCAACTGTAGAAATTTATTTTCAAAATATTTATATGGACCAACGGTGTCTATATATATTTCCTATCATATAGTCAAGTGCTACGGATATTAATCATTTCAACCCGTACACTAAATATATACGGGTGGATATCATTTCAACCCGTAATCCCAAATTCAATTAAATGAAAATCGCTTGGGTTTATCATTTCAACCAATAACGATTTTCTCCTATTCTAAAGTCCATTCGGATATGTATCATTTCAACCCATAATGATTTCTATACTAACAGGGAACTTGCAGAGTGATAACAGATATGAAAATAATAATAACAACAGGCATATATCATCAAAATAAATATAAACAATAGGATATGGTGTCATATCCCATAAGTGAACAGTTATAGATAACAACATATATAACAATTTAAATAACTACAGCCTCATATTTCAATTGTCGTTTCAATTGAAATCAAATTTAATAAATAAAAGAACGTTAATCGTGAGTGATTGCTCACCACTCAAGCCTAGAGAATATAGAAGATGACATGGATACGCATACTGCTACAGACACTGAAATTTGAATTATGAATCGAAGCAAAGCAAAATTGGCATGAATTCAACGATCAAAGCTGATAACAAGAATTTATGGAACAAGTCAGAACGGGATTGGCGAAGATAATGGTATGAGTGGACTCATATATATAACTATATATATAAAGTCATATTCTAAATTCAACACATATTAAATTAAATTAAATATATATGTATTTATATTTTCCAAAATCATTGTTTTTTTTTGAATTCAAAACACATAAATTAGAATCAAGCATATATACAATATGAAATTTGAAATAAATACTTATATAAACAGACTAATATAAATCATGTGCTAGGTTACAATACTGACATATTTTAGCTGTAAGAAAGAGTATAATGAAAGAAGTCAACATTAGTTATAAAATATTTATATAAACCAAATGTAACATATATTTAGTTGACATAACAAATGAATTCTTTTATAAAATAATATACAGCGGGCGCTATTTCATAAAAATGCACATACAATACCATTTATATACGAACAACAAAAGTAGCTTATATATATATACACAGATATACTATTTAAAAATCAATATTTACATTTCAACTAACATCAGAAAACAAATATAAACTTTATACATTATATATGTTTTATGGAAAAAGAAAAAAAAAAGAACGCAAAGTGGATCCAACGTTTGGAATTCAAGGATTAGTCCTGAAGGCTAATACACCGTCGGATCATTTTTATTAAATTTTTGGATAAATTTCAGTAGAAGAGTAGCAATTTATTTAAAATAACATGGTGTGAAATGAATTGATGGAATGAATAAAGTAACGTATTATTAGTACCCATATAATCAAATGACACAATACGTTGGTTTCTTAATAACGACAGTAACGTTCAATTTGCTAAAAGTTAATTTAGGACGTTATCTCCGTCTTATTTGTAAGCAATTGATATATCATACCTCTTTTAAATTTAAGATCAGCTCATGGTACGGCGTATGAAAATTCAAATTCTATCACATCATATATTTATATTTTCAGTTTAGAAATGTATGAACTCATCAATTTTTTTTATATAAATGACGTAAAACACCACTGCTTATTAAATTTGTCGTGTACTGCGTTTAAATACTTCCAAAGCGTTTGTCAATTTATTTAAAAGCTATAAAATGAAAGGAGTGAAAAGAGAAAAAAAGAAAGAAAGAAATATATATGTATATATAAAATAATAATAAAACATGGGGAGAGAGATGAAGATACAGATGGTGGTACGTATCTTGTTCTATTCATAAGTAAATATCACCACGTTAAATTCCTTTGCATATTTTTAATTGCTATAACCAATGCTTTCATATGTAACAGGTCAAATATTATATACATAGCTACATATTATAAAGGGTTATGAAAACTTATATACATACACCTTATAGTATAATATATATAACTAGATAAAACGTATATATTAGATAATAGAACACAATAATATAGATGAAAAGAGAACTGCAGCAGGCTAGAATTTATAATAAAAAAAACAAAGTGTTGCAGGAAGTTGAAAACAACAACTAATGCAATAATATTTATTATAAGTTTTGAAATCCATTAGACAAAAGAAAACACAGCTTGTATAACATATCCATTAAACAAAATAGACTATATATAGTACTAGTACATAGTATATACTCATGCTATATGTAAACATTTAAAAAACGAAACATATATTGCAATACGATAAGCATACCGTTTATAAAAATATGGATGACGAGGGGAGGAGGCACGGAGTGGGTTGCGGCTCTTGACAGGTGGTTCTAGCTGTGGTGGCAGAGGCTTGACGAAGCTGTAGGAAGGAGAACTGGTCCTTTTAATTTTTCCATCATATGTGTTTTAGCATTGTAATGGGAAAAATCTATTTTTTTTCAAGAAGCAACAGAGAGGAAGAAAAATATGGTAGAGGAGAAGAAAGTGAGCAGGCTAGGAAATAAATAGAGGGAGAAGAAGTAACGGCTACAGGAAAAAAGTGGAGGAAAGGAGATGGCAAAAGAAATAGCTCACAGGCAATAGAAAATGGGAAAAGAAAAGCAGCAGTTTTGATGACTTTAAAAAAAATGCAAACATTATGTTTGATTTTTCTCAACGGCTATAAGATTACAACAGCTGCTTTTTAGTAACTGATTGAAATAAATAAAGGTGGAATGACAACAAATCTTGTAAGTAGGGAAACAACGTTAAAGAGGGAGTAAATTTTGGAAAAGCAAAGGTCACGCTGGCAATTAAATGTGAAGGCAACGTTACTCTACGTTTTATTTTTAAAATAAGAATGCTGAACGAAAATCAACAGTCAAATATGGTACGGTGTAAATGGCAAGAGTCACGCTGATTACTGAATAAAATAAAACGAATAACCATTATTATTTTTTTAAACGGTGGAAAAATGAAGAAATAAAAGGTCAGTGAAAGGAGGAATGAATATATTAGAAAAGTAACGGTTCTAGTAGCAACGGTCATCTTAGATTAAGTTGAAAATTTTATAATAATTTATTACCGTGGCTATGATACAAAATTTTGAAAGCAAGGAAACCAAAAGGTCACAATTAAAGGTAAGCTTTAAAATTTTAATAAATACAGAACGTATCTAAGTTTATACGTTTATAACTTTCCATCTGTAGTGTGTATATATAATGAATGGTCATAATGAAAGAAGTGGAAACAGGGAGCGTAGGAAAGGAAAGGTTAGAAAAATAAAATTTTCACTCTTAAATTCCAGAGATTAATAAGATAACGTACCTCTTTAATGAAATGTACAGCAACGGCACAAGCTAAAATTTAGCTGAAAGTTTAAAGAAATGAGGGGAAGATGTTTTTTTTTTAAATTAATCACTTCCTAGAATTAATATGTCAATGAAAAAAAGAAAGGAGATGAATCAGGGAAACATATTATAACTTATATATAACTATTAAACGGATAGATGGAAGAAAAGGTGAGCAGGTGAGTAAAAGTGGAAACTGATTTATAAGCGAAATGGAATGTGAGCTGTTGCCTGGGAAGAAAATGGAACGGTTTAAAAATTAAAGGCAATGTACTGCTGAAATTAAATGAGTATAAAACGTGTAAAAGTTATATACCGAAACGGCTATAAATTTCAAAATATTATTTAAAATTTCTCAAAATCAAATTAAATACGCTAAATAAAATCATTAAAAATTAACAAAATTTTTACAGGTCGTTACAAATTTGATACTCTGTAAATTTAATTATTTAGTTGACCATCATGTATGACAAAAGTGATACCAAAATAGTGTAAAACTGATACCTATTAGCTATTTGATTGAAATTCATGTTTAGGATTCTATAGATTATTTTGACTGTTATTTATAACAAAACTGATACCTATATATATGAAAAACTGATCTAGTTTCTGTTTGATGAAAGTTGATGCTATGTAATTTTAATTATTTAGTCGACTGTCATGTATGACAAAAATGATACTAAAATAATGCAAAACTGATACCTAATAGCCGTGTGTTTGGAGTTGACACTTACTTCCTTTATAAATTATTTTGACTATAATTTATATCAATACTAATACCAAAATATATGCAAAAATGATACGTAGTTTATGGTTGATAAAATATGATGATCGCTAATTTAAGAAACTGTTTTGAGTATCATGTACAACAACACTGATATCAAATCAATACAAAACTGCAGAAGTTGTTTGATTTAAGTTGATGCTTAGCTATTTTTATACTTTTCAATATATACTGCAACTATTAACATTACTAATACTGTTTATTATTTAATATTGCTTCACCAATAACAAAAACTTATAATTTCCTATTATTAATATAGATAATCTATTGGTATGTGTTTAAATGTGGGGTAGCTGTGCATAGCTATGCATTCACGACAATAATTACGATAAATAGAACTTTAATATGCAAATACATAGTATTGCTACATACATTGAATTGGAACTTATTTTTGTATTCGACCATAAGTGATGGTCTATAAAATATACTAGAGAGAACCCATGCTCCACACACGGATATTGTTCAAGTGTTGTGTATTTATTTCTTAACATTTGATAGTATAGATAATTTGTTGGATTTGCAGCTTTTGTTTCATGTTATCATATTGTTATTGAATTAATCAAAACTGAGGTTGGTATAATTAAGTTAGTACGATAACAAATGGGAGGAATTTCCTATAGTGATGAGGTATGTTAATTAGATCTACACTTTTGGTTTGTTTTCCTGTTTTGATAGTCCATTTATGTTCTCTGTAAAATTGAACATTTTGACGAAACCAATAGATATTTTGAACAAATAGCTAAAAATTAAAAAGATGTAAATCATTCCTTCAAAAAATATAGTTATGAAGCTAATGAAATGTTATTTAAAATATGATGTTGACTTCCCTTATATAATTAACAGTCAAAATATAAAACCCTGAATAGTATGTAGGTCATTCATTTGACAAGGTACAAAAGGCTGAAAGTCTTTCAAAAACTTGAGAAAATGGAATGAAACAAGGATAAAATTTTTATTTGGACCAAATTTGCAAACAAATTTCATGTTTAGGTCAAAGTCTATACTATTTACAGAATTAGGCCACTTCTGACCACGTTGGATGCCACATGTAATGGCGGCATTTCAAATGCCGTTGGCACACGTATACTGTGTAAAATTAAACTGGTGGCATTTGAGATGCTGCCAGTTTGCAGTATCCCAAATGCCGCCAATATCGGCTGCTTTAATAGGCAGCCACCTTTTTATGTTTGTCTTCTTCCAAAATTTTGTTAGATCTACAAAAATCCTAAATCCCAAACTAATAAAATATTTGCAAATTGTAGTTTAATCTTGACTAGATTTAGCTATAGACAAGGAGCAACATCTGATTCTTCGTCTTGAACAAAGGAATTAGCTATAGCAGGTATGTTATTTTGGAAACCCTAGTTCAATTATTATTTTTTCTCATTTGCTTTTTGGTAACAAATGATACTAGGTAACGAGTTGACTAAATAAATTGTAGAATGGCTCCCACGAACTTAATTGTGGAAAATATGTCGGTGGGTCCTATAAACCAGCTAAAGTATTGAAGGGTTGTAATTTGGTGCAGCTAAAAGAATCGATTTATAAAGCAACCAAGGTACTGAAGAATCTGACAGAGAGTTAATGTGTAACTGGCAGACAAATTCAAGAGCGAAAGCCATTAAAATAGTAGATGATGACGATGTGAAGCTAATACTTTCAGTGACATCGAAATCAATTGAGCTGTTTGTTGGAAAAATTAGGCGGTTGCAAGTAGCAGAACCCGTACGAGAACAAGAAGTTAATAATGTAATTTAGGACCGTCGAAGAACGATTGAGGCAGTAAGTATCAGTCGTGGAAACACGTCTTCGAGTTTCATTAATCCAACCATGAAAGCGATGTACGGTCAACAACAAGCCCTCTATGGATATTCGCCGTGTTTGACTTGTGACGACCCGGAAATTTTAACAATTTAAATTGGAATAAATAATTGACTCTAAATATTTAAAAGTTAATTTTAACTTGAATTTCAGATATCAATATTTACATGATAATTAAATCATTGAATTATATAGTATAGATATTGAATTTAATAATTGAAATTGGGTAAATTGTTGAATCTGAAACTCTAAGCCTGTTTAAAATAATTTGAAAGCTTATAAATTTTTTAATGATGATACTGAAGATAATAGAATGGATGGAATTTAATTTAAAGGTGATTTGTTCAGTTTTGAAATTATATCATTTAAATTGAATTTAAAAATAGCCTTCCGAGACACAGTCTCAGAATTCGACGAAACCAATTCCATTGGATCCGTAATAGTTAGTTATTATCGAATTTCAATTTTCATAACAATCGGAGTTGTCGTTTGACCCTGGCAGCTCAAAACGCTTGGAACTATTTAATCAATTTAATATAAAATTGATCGTTTTCTTCTGTAACTCACGCATATGATTGAATTAGCTTCCGAAACACGTCATTGTGTTCGGGACGCTGGTAAAACCTTATAATCGCCTAGCGGCATTCCTTAAGAGGTGTTCAAAATTTTATTTGGCGATTAACGAGACATTTGAAGTTTTATATATATATAAAAAATTAATTTAATTAAAACTAGTTCTCGTGTTCAAGAAGCTATCCCAACTTATATCTATCCCCGTCCTTTTCTTCAATCTAAAAGCAGAATAATCGAACTTAAAAAATAACAACAGAAATGGCTGATTTCCTCGAAGAAGAATGGCAACGCAGTCGCGATTGATTGGAGGGTTCGAATTCAGATCTAGGGGGCACGAGCTTGAGCACGACCGCGTGAGGGAGTGTCGCATCGATAGAAGGGGGTCGAAGCAGGTAGCGACGTCGTCGCGTTTGGGAAGTCGCGAGCTTTCGTCGACAATCGAAGGGGCTCTCGTTCTAGGGTTCTCGAACAGGCAGTGGCATTGAATCGTCAAGGTGAGATTTTCTGCCCTATCTAATTTAACTCCATTAATATTTATGCAGAAGAAAAAAAACTACATCCAAATTGGTTTGTTTAAAACAATTTTATAATAGGTCAATTTCAACATGTTTCAGATGTGATTTAGTTAATGGAATTAAATCAAGGATTAATTATTTGAGGATGGTTAAATAGCTAATCTAATCAGTTTAAGGAGTAATTAATCAATTTATTAAGATAATTAATTAAAGGTTGATAAATTTGTAAAACATATTTTAAGGATTGATTTGTTAATGTGATAAGTAAGTTAAGGTAATTCAAGATGATTAATTTATTTAAAATTGAATTATGAAATGAAATAAATTCAAGATAATTACATAAGTAATTTAAGGGTTCATTGGTTAATGTAAATATTAAACCAAAGAATAAATAATATAATAATTTAAATGATGATTAAGTAATTGAGGGTAATTACTTAAGTGGGAAAGATAGATGATAAAATAATTCTATTGATTCAAGTAATAACTAAGGTGAGTAATCTCACACTTCTGGACTTTTATTTCAATTTAAATTGTTAAATTTAAATGATTGGTTGAATGGTTGAAATTGAATTGATGTGCTATATTATAGAGTAATATATAGTCTATATTGGAATGGGTGATATTCTGTGATGAATATTTTTGGAAATTGGGATTGAATGTTGTGGTTTAATTCGATATTTCACTATCCAGAGTTATCGAAATATATATAAAATTCGATTTTTTAAAGAAATTAAATGGTGAACATTCGAAAGTGAAATAATTATAGGATAAAATAAAAATGAATTGGAAAGAAATAGAAGTGATATTTAAAGACTGGAGTTAAATTGTAAAGTAGAGATTTAAAACAAGTTCAAAATCCAAGTTAAATCTAACAAATAAAGTTTTAAAATATTAAGTGTTTTAAATAACTTGAATGTCAAAGTGCAATTTTAAATCGAATTGAATTTAAAAATAAATTTGGTTTTAAATTCCTTTAAGCTCCCATTATAAAAAGAGAAATTAAATCAGATTAGAATAAATTAAAATGTAAATGAGAAATCATTAATTTATATAGTTAATGATGTAAATAGAAATTGATTAGTTAAGAAAATAAATCAATATAAGTGACTTATGAGAAGTTAACTAACATAAGTAATTAAGGATTAATGTAATTAATATTGATAATTAATTTATGAAGCAATTAGGAATACTTATTGATTGGGATTAAGGATAATTAATAACGTGAAATTAATTAAAGATAATTAATTGAATTTAGTTGGAAAATAATTAATCCAGGGTGATTAATTAAGATGAATAGTGATGGGTTGACCAATTAATTGATTTGGAATTAATTAATGTTAAATGAAGGAATCTAAGTGATTGAGGTTTGAAATTCAATTGGAATCGATTGAATTGATTTGTATGTGCTTAAGCTTTGTTTATGGATGATTGAATGGTATTGAATGTTTTGGATGAGTTGATATACCTGATATGAAATGTTGTGTATTTCATTTAGATAACTTGGGTTAGGATGACATGAGACTCGAAGAGTCCGGGTTCGGGTATTAGGAAATACACGAAACCACTTTGAATATTTATAGATTGATATGTGAAATCTATAGGCTGAAATGAAGTGATTTAAAGGAATTGGACTATTTAAATCTAAACCATGGTACTTAGAAAATGGATGTGTGGAATAAGTGATGTCCATAATAAATTGGGGATTTTGTGAATTGAAATGGGTTACCCCGGGTTTTATATAAGTTGTTTGCTTGGATATTCCATGTTAGTTGGGTTTACTCACGCTGGTTTCCAGCCTAACCCGGGTGTTACTTTGGTGTAATGCTCGGGTCAGACCGAGTATTACAGATTTCCAGGTTAGGACATTCTGGAGCTTAGGAGGCGAGCTGGATGGCAATAGCGTATAGAGTATTTCCGCTGTATTTATATTATTGTAAATCTGTGAGATGATAATTGATTATATTCAGTGACTGTGTATATGTGAAACTCTGATGTATTAAATGTAATCGACAGATATAGTATTCTTTTGTAAGCTGCTATTATTTATTATTATATTTTATCCGCTGCGAATGTGAGATGTTTGGTGTTTCTGTTCTTCTTCTTCTATCTTTTTTTTTCTTTTTTCATAACTATCTGGGATTTTCGGGATCGGAAATTTCAGGTCGTTACATTTGGTATCAGAGCTGAAAGGTTAGGCGAGAACCTTGGCTCTGGTGGGAGTTACTCATTAAATAGAGTCTGTAGTACTCTAGAATTGTTTGAGCATATATATATATATATATATATATATATATATATATATGAGCGCGTACTTGTTATTTTCTTATATAAATGTTTTAAATAATTTTATATAAAAGTATATTTTGATATATAAGAAATATTTCATTCTAATAAATATTAAGGTAATTGGTTCTTAGATTATTGGAATTAAAATTTAGAAGTAATATAATACAACCAAATTTAAAGTCTTGAATTGGAATTAAATTAAGTAGAAATAAAAATACAACCAAATTAAAATTTAATTGATTGAAAATGAAATTCTAAATCTGGTCTCGGAATTTGAAAATTTTGTTTCAAAGTAATGAAAAATAATAAATAAGTATTATTTGGATAACTGGGACTTGTTGCAAACAATAGGTTGTTTGAAATTTGATTTGAATTTAAAACCAAGGGTGGTTTAAAATTTTAAAACATGGCGAGGAGGGCCAAGAAATAAATATGTATGTATGTATGTATGTATGTATGTATGTATGTATGGATATACATGATATCAAAGATAATTTGAAATAAACATTAAGAGGTTGAGTTTTGATTTTCCCTGAAGCGGGAACTCAAATTGAGTAAGGTTGATTGATTAAGTAAATTGGAATTTAACTTTGGGAAAGTTAAATAAGTGTAGAAAAAGCAACCTGAATTGGAAATTTCAAGATGAAATTGGAATTTAACTTGGAAAGTTAAATTGTTGATTTGAACTGGCAATTTGTGTGATCTCAAAACGGGTTTGAGATTTAAAAATTGAAAATGGATGAACGTTTTAAAATAAATTGGATGATATCATCCAATTGTTAATGAAAATCTTTAAATTGAGAATGGTATTGTATATAAAATAAATTTGAATAATTGAGTTTGTAAATTAAAATTTGTTTAAGAACCGGTTTCAAACTGGAAGATAAAATTTAATAATAAATTAAATTTTTTAAAATAAAATTGTATTGAACTCTTATTTGAACCTTGAAATATATAAGTAAAGATAATTTAAAATGGAATTTTGAGAATTGGACTCAGAAATTAAATTTTTTAAAAACTTTAAATAAAAGTTAATTTGGTTTAAAGAGTTAAACCAACCTTTGAAATTCAACTCGAATTTATATAATTCGAGATGGGTTAAAGTTGAAATTTAGATTCCATTAGTACTAATTGAATTTAGTTTGAATTAATTAGAATTAAAGTTGAATTGGGAATAAATCGAGTCCAATGGAATTTGGAGTTAGTTGAATTGGAATTAGGTCAATTTAAAATGGAAATTTAAATTGAATAGTAGGGGAAGTGAACAGTTTTGACTCTGAACTATTTTCAATATAAATTGTTTTAATATCAACTTATTTTCCAAACTATTTAGAATATACAACCTTTCTTTCTTTAAGCCAAATATTTTATACTTGTTTTACAATTATTTTTGAAGCTATCTAAGCGTTTTTCAATTGTTTTCTAAACTAATTACTATTTTTCAACTATTTCACAAAATAATTTCTATTTTACAACAATTTTGCAATTATCTAAATTTTTTGAAACTATTCAACTATTTTCCGACTATTTTACAATTAGTTAACTATTTCATAGCTATTTTGCAAACTAATAATTATTTTTCAACTGCTTATCTATTTTTAAGATTTTCAAGCTATTTTCTAAATATAAACTGGTCAGAGTTCAAACTGTTATTGATTTAAATACCCAACCGAGATAAGAATTGAAGTGATAATTCAATGAGAATTAAGGCAATTGTAAATAAGTGAAGGGGAATTTAAGGAAATGTGAATAGAAAGGAAATTGATTTGACTGATAATCAATGGAAATAAATACATAGGATGTACGTATATTATTCTATTCGCATAATGATTTGATCCAAATTCGAGCACAGAATTTTGAGATAGTTTATTGATCCGAGTGAGATTTTTCACTTGATTTTCGACGGCGAACCTGGATATGGATTGTTGATTGGTTCTGGATATTCTCTATCATAGTTATGGCTATGCAAGGAGAATGACGGTTTCTAATCAAGAAACCAGATCTGTGTCCGCACTAGGAAGTCGGGTGGACGATACTAGTTCGGAAGTGAAATTGTGTGATCGAGTGAGCGATCAGATGGGTATAGCATACGGATGATATGTGTATATCGTACGCATTTGAACGATAGTGATATTTAAAAGAGTAATAAAATTTGAATATTTGATTTTGAATAAACAAAGTTATATATCTTTGTTATATGTAAGATGAAACTCCATTTGTTAAATCTATTGCCGGAAGAAAAGGATTTTTGAAGTTGTTTGAAGTATAAAAGGGGTTTTATACAAGTTTGAAAGATCGAAAGTTTTTAAAAATTATATATATCTGAATATATATAAAGGCTCTTATGAGGATTTTGAAAAACGTTTTGGGAACCTTTGGATTTGGAAAGGCTTTTGATTTTTGGGTAAAATCAATATTAAAAATTTGGAAAGCCTAGTTTGAGAATTATCGATTTTGGAATAATCGATTTTGTGTAAAGGAGTTTTATATGAAATCATACTAGGTGTATGATTTGAAGATACTGTATGTATAGTATAAAATGTTTTGATGATGGCTCTGGGAAAAAAGGCGCTCCCTTGAAATGAACTTCTCAGGAGTGCCACTGGGTGGTGCTGCCTTGAGCCCTAAGGGGGGTTCTAAAGTTGATCCTGTGAGGAGTCCGGACAAAACTAGTTCCTGGGGATTATGGGTAGTGTGTACCATAGCGAAAGTCGTGTGTGCCGCTGAGAGCCAACAGTCTGCGTTTGATTTTACATCGGTAGACTGCGACCTATGGTAACAAAGCGAAAATCATGTGCGCCGCTGAGAGCCAACAGTCTGCGTTTGATTTTATATCGGTAGACTGCGACCTATGTAGGAGTGGAGAAGTTTCATTTCGACAGCGAAAATCAGAGGCCGCGGAGAGCCTGCAGTTACATGGACTTTTGTCGTGATGACAACGTAACCCTGGAATGTAACTGTGATCTGTCGTGGGTTCCACGGCGTAATCGAGAGGCCGTGGAGAGCCTATAGTTACATGGACTTTTGCTGCGATGGCAACGCAACCCTAGAATGTAACTGGGACCATGGATGGGAGTGATGACTTCCAGAGCATTCTCACCAAAGATATTTCCTCTATTTCAAAATGCTTTCAATATTTTCAATAAAATTATTTTCAAAAGTATTTTCACTGGATGTTGAAACGGGTATGCCAAGCACTTGTAGATTTTCAGTCTTACGTCTGATCAATGTATGTCTGAATTTCTATGAGAACAAGGGTGGACTGGTTGAGACATCGAGTTATAAAAAAAGTATTTTATAAAGAGCTATTTTATTAGTATGATGTGAATTTAAAATCATTTCTTTAAATAAAAGTGTTGGAATTTTGGAAAAATAAAAGGAAATCCAAACTGGAATTTTAATGAAGTGATTTTGTAATTAAAATCGAATATTGATTTAGAAATTGGAAGAAAGCTAATTGGTTAAATAAATTATTTGATAAAATATATTAATAAAATTTAACTTGGGTAAATAAATGGATTGTAAATTAATAATGGAGTTTGAAAATGACTTCGAATTGTAAATAGAATTCGACTTGGATTTGATAATGAATTGAATAAGTGGAGATGCTAAAAAAAATTGAAATAAAAAATAGAATTGGATCAAATAGTGATGGTTTTAAATGATGAATAAAATTCATGTGTGATTTGAATAATATTTAACCGAATTTGCAAGTAAATTAGATATAATGGAAGTGTTGTCGAATTAAATGAAGGTGAATTATAATAAAAATAGTTGAATTGCAAACAAAACCCAAATATGTAAAATAAATTAAAAATGGCCTTGTAATTAGTTAAATGAGTCGTGAATGAATTGAATTTAGGAATTTAATTTGTAATGACTAATTAAATGAATTTGTAGATTGAAATGAGATTTGAATGAAATAAAATTAAGTTAAGGTGAAAAGAAAATTTATTTGCAAATGATGTGAGCTCAAGTTATGAAGTTGAAATAATTTAAAGAAAGTAAATTAACTTAACTTTAAAATTTATAGAAATTTGGCTTCGAGCAAAAGTAAAAGATCATAAAAGTCTGGGTTAAATTAAATTGGAAATGGTTACTAATTCATAAGTTGAATGTGCCAAGCCTAATAAATTGTTTTGAATGAATCCAATGCGGAGATGAGATGAAATGCAATGTATGGTTGGTAAACAAATTAGAAATGAAAAGGAATTAAATTCAGATTGAGTTGAAATTAATTGGAAGTAGTTATAAACTAAAATAGATACTTTATTAAGCGAATATCGTCGAAATTGCATAACAATAATTGTCGTTTGGCGTAAACAAAAGTAATTAAATTCCTGTGAGTTGACAGAGATTAAATAAATTGGTTTTCGAATTAATTGAAGTGAAAATGAGCTTGTTTGGATTAAAAATCAATGGAATGTAAGAAATTGAGTTGCAAACCATTAAAATTGAATAAAATGGCTTATGACTTGGTTGAAAGTAATTTTATTAGCTTTAAAAATTATATAAATCGCTTATGGAAAACGTTTGGTGCTTGTTGTTTATGAAATGTATATGTTTAGCTATTGAAAGTAAGGGGAATGCTAATAAATTCTCTATATATGGCACTTACATATTTAAATTGAGTAAGTACAGATACCTGAAGGCCGTTTGGCTGGATTTGGTTGCACTAACTGCTAAAATAAATAAGCCGCTTGCTTAAAATGCTAAATGAAGGTATGCCTATGCAATACAAATAGGAAATATGAACTGTTTTTGTTTTTCCGACCGGGTGGGTCGATGTATATATATGTATCTCTCTTGTCAAATTGCAAAAGCTCCTCCGTACAAAGGAGACTCAGCCAAAAAAATTCGAAAATTTTGGGAGTTAGAAAATTTTTGAAATTTTTTGGGAAAAACTTTGTTAACGACAAACGATTTCAAATTGAAAATTTAAGTAATTAGTAGATGAAACTAATAGGAATCAGCTATAAATGAAAGAAACTCAATATTCAGAATTGAAGATAAATTGAAATCATATGGAAATGGGAAAAACTAAATTGAAATAGATATGAAACCTATTTAAGAAAATGTATAAAATGATTGGAAATGTTACGATTGAATATTGTTGCTTAGTAAGATATGCAGGTATTAAAGGGAAAAAGGATATTGGTTTTGAGTTCGGGAGATAATTTGAATTGCCCGACAAAAAGGTATGTATTTAAATTTCTGTATGAAATTGGATTGGGATTTTGGATCTTGCCACTTGGATTTTGTTTTCTTTTGGAATTTGGGAGCCCGTAGAGGCCTTTTGTTGTTGTACCGAGCTAGCCACGCAAAGGACACGCTGGCAAAAATTTTCGAAAATTTAGAGAGTTAGAAAAATTTTGAGAAAATTTTGATAATTCAAAATTTGGTTTTAAATTGAAATTTAGATGATTGAGCAAAAGGGTATTGTTTGAAACTATAGAAGGTTTTAGGAAGTTGGTTAAGGTGATAGTGGGCCTTTAATAAAAGACAGTTGTTAGGATGTTGAATTGTGAGTTTTGGAAAAAGTAAACGGGTATTGGCCTATTCTTCCTAACTAGTAATTTCGGGGACGAAATTCTTTTAAGGGGGGAGGAATGTGACGACCCGGAAATTAACAATTTAAATTGGAATAATTAATTGACTTTAAATATTTAAAAGTTAATTTTAACTTGAATTTCAGATATCAATATTTAATTGATAATTAAATCATTGAATTATATAGTTTAAATATTGAATTTAATAATTGAAATTGGGTAAATTATTGAATCTGAAATTCTAAGCCTGTTTAAAATAATTGAAGGCTTATAAATTTTTTAATGATGATACTGAAGATAATAGAATGGATGGAATTTAATTTAAAGGTGATTTGTTCAGTTTTGAAATTATATCGTTTAAATTGAATTTAAAAATAGCCTTCCGAGGCACAGTCTCGGAATTCGACGAAACTAGTTCCATTGGATCCGTAATAGTTAGTTATTAATGGATTTCAATTTTCGTAACAATCGGAGTTGTCGTTTGACCCTGGCAGCTCAAAACGCTTGGAACTATTTAATCAATTTAATATAAAATTGATCGTTTTCTTCTGTAACTCACGCATATGATTGAATTAGCTTTCGAAACACGTTTCATTGTGTTCGGGACGCTTGTAAAACCTTATGATCGCCTAGCGGCATCCCTTAAGAGGTGTTCAAAATTTTATTTGGCGATTAACGAGACATTTGAAGTTTTATATATATAAAAATTAAATTTAATTAAAACTAGTTCTCGTGTTTAAGAAGCTATCCCAACTTATATCTATCCCCATCCTTTTCTTCAATCTAAAAGCAGAATAATCGAACTTAAAAAAAATATAATAATAGAAATGGCTGAAGCCCTGGAAGAAGAATGGCGACGCAGTCGCGATTGATTGGAGGGTTCGAATTCAGATCTAGTGGGGCGCGAGCTTGAGCACGACCGCGTGAGAGAGTGTCGCATCGATAGAAGGGGGTCGAAGTAGGTAGCGACGTCATCGCGTTTGGGAAGTCGCGAGCTTTCGTCGGCAATCGATGGGGCTCTCGTTCTAGGGTTCTCGAACAGGCAGTGGCATTGAATCGTCGAGGTGAGATTTTCTGCCCTATCTAATTTAACTCCATTAATGCTTATGCAGAAAGAAAAAAACTACATTCAAATTGGTTTGTTTAAAACAATTTTATAATAGGTCAATTTCAACATGTTTCAGATGTGATTTAGTTAATGGAATTAAATCAAGGATTAATTATTTAAGGATGGTTAAACAGTTAATCTAATCACTTTAAGGAGTATTTAATCAATTTATTAAGATAATTAATTAAAGGTTGATAAATTTGTGTAATAAATTTTGAGGATTGATTTGTTAATGTGATAAGTAAGTTAAGGTAATTCAAGATGATTAATTTATTTAAAGTTGAATTATGAAATGAAATTAATTCAAGATAATTACATAAGTAATTTAAGGGTTCATTGGTTAATGTAAATAATAAACCAAAGAATAAATAATATAATAATTTAAAGGATGATTAAGTAATTGAGGGTAATTACTTAAGTGGGAAAGATAGATGATAAATTAATTCTATTGATTCAAGTAATAACTAAGGTGAGTAATCTCACGCTTCTGGACTTTTATCTAAATTTAAATTGTTAAATTTAAATGATTGGTTGAATGGTTCAAATTGAATTGATGTGCTATATTATATAGTAATATATAGTCTATATTGGAATGGGTGATATTCTGTGATGAATATTTTTGGAAATTGGAAGATTGAATGTTGTGGTTTGATTCGATATTTTGGTATCCAGAGTTATCGAAATATATATATAATTCGATTTTTGAAAGAAATTAAATGGTGAACATTCGAAAGTGAAATAATTATAGGATAAAATAAAAATGAATTGGAAAGAAATAGAAGTGATATTTAAAGACTGGAGTTAAATTGTAAAGTAGAGATTTAAAACAAGTTCTAAATCCAAGTTAAATCTAACAAATAAAATTTTAAAATATTAAGTGTTTTAAATAACTTGAATGTCAAGGTGCAATTGTAAATCGAATTGAATTTAAAAATAAATTTGGTTTTAAATTCCTTTAATCTCCCATTATAAAAAAAGAAATTAAATCAGATTAGAATAAATTGAAATGTAAATGAGAAATCATTAATTTATATAATTAACAATGTAAATAGAAATTGATTAGTTAAGAAAATAAATCAATATAGGTGACTTATGAGAAGTTAACTAATATAAGTAATTAAGGATTAATGTAATTAATATTGATAATTAATTTATGAAGCAATTAGGAATACTTATTGATTGGGATTAAGGATAATTAATAACGTGAAATTAATTAAAGATAATTAATTGAATTTAATTGGAAAATAATTAATCCAGGGTGATTAATTAAGATGAATAGTGATAAGTTGACCAATTAATTGATTTGGAATTAATTAATGTTAAATGAAGGAATCTAAGTGATTGAGGTTTGAAATTCAATTGGAATCAATTGAATTGATTTGTATGTGCTTAAGCTTTGTTTATGGATGATTGAATGGTATTGGATGTTTTGGATGAGTTGATATCTCTGATATGAAATGTTGTGTATTCGATTTGGATAACTTGGGTTAGGATGACATGAGACTCGAAGAGTCCGGGTTCGGGTATTAGGAAATACCCGAAACCACTTTAAATTTTTATAGATTGATATGTGAAATCTATAGGCTGAACTGAAGTGATTTAAAGGAATTGGACTATTTAAATCTAAACCATAGTACTTAGAAAGTGGATGTGTGGAATAAGTGATGTCCATAATAAATTGGGTTTTTGTGAATTGAAATGGGTTACCCCGGGTTTTATATAAGTTGTTTGCTTGGATATTCCATGTTAGTTGGGTTTACTCACGCTGGTTTCCAGCCTGACCCGGGTGTTACTTTGGTGTAATGCTCGGGTCAGACCGAGTATTACAGATTTTCAGGTTAGGACGTTCTAGAGCTCAGGAGGCGAGCTGGATGGCAATAGCGTATAGAGTATTTCCGCTGTCTTTATATTATTGTAAATCTGTGAGATGATAATTTTGTATATTCGATGACTGTCTATATGTGAAACTCTGATGTATTAAAATATAACCGACAGATATAGTATTCTTTTGTAAGCTGCTATTATTTATTATTATGTTTTATCCGCTGTGAATGTGAGATGTTTGGTGTTTCTGTTCTTCTTCTTCTATCTCTTTCTTCTTTTTTCATAACTATCTGGGATTTTCGGGATCGGAAATTTCGGGTCGTTACATGACTTAGCAATAAGGCGTTCAGTATACGTACCCCTATCCAAGTCAAGGTAGCTTTACATATTTTCTCGAAAGGCGAAACATTTATTTATGAAATTTATGTCATATTACATTGATAGTTGTGCGCTACTTAACAGTTTTGTCGCTGTATATGCAGTTATCTTCTTTGTCGACCAACACTACCTAGTCCTGCCGGTATGTATCCAACTCCATCTGAGTTATATGATCTAAGTCGGAGGTATTTATCATGAAGAATCAAAATTTGTTAGCTAGTATTTATCACACTGGTTTTAAATTAATATATGTCTGAATTGCAGATTTCTCGTGCATGATATTACCATGCAATTTAATGCCGAAGTGGAGAATGTAAATGTAAACTCAAACGACGAAGATGTTGATATTGAGATGGACGGGATGAAGGTGAAGATGTCAATGACGAACCCCATGTAAATAGTATGGATTTAGTGAATATGGCAAAAAATGACATGTCGTGGATATGTAGTATGCAAGTGAACAATGATCCTTTGAACTATGATTTTCTAGTTGAAGACAATATTCTCGAAGACAGTGATGAGGTGGAAATGGAAGTATCTTTGGATGATGATTTCAAATCATGGCAAGGTCAATTGTTGCAAATCTTGAGTTCAACAGTGAGCTGTTTTCAACCGTAAGCGATCAGAATGGATTCAAAGTTGGTATGATTTTTAGGGCGAAAGCCAAGTTGTTACAACAGTTGAGCGAATGGTCGATTATGCATGTCGTTTCTTCTAAAGCAATAAAACCAAAAACACCGTTGTTTATGATATACATGTAAACTATCCATGGAGAATTCATGCTATTGTGTCTAGAAATCAGAGTAGAATTGGTGCATTGTAAGAAAATATCCTATCGAACACATATTTGTAAACCCAACTATGAACTCCACTCACAAGCAAGCGATTTCCAATTTTGTAGTGACAAAGATCTTACCTTTTGTGAAAGATGATCAGAACATAACAATCGAAACGGTACAAGTTTTCATGGAAGAACAGTTGTTCGTGAAAATTAGTTATATGAAGACTTGGGGAGCTTTGAGTAAGGCGGTGAAAAGAATTTATGGCGATTGTGCAGATTCATATAGCAATCTAAGACAATATTTTACTAAAATGGATAGAACGAACCCCAGAAGTGTTGGGCACGTTACGATTGATGATTATGGAGTCTTCGATCGAGCTTTTTTGGCCTTTGGACCTTGTATTGAAGGCTTTGTTCATTGTTGTCCGTTGTTATATATTGACGGGACACATTTGTACGGGAAATACGAAGGGATTTTACTTATGGCCACTGCTGTTGATGCGCATGATCACGTATACCCTTTAGCGTACACAATTGTAGAGTCAGAATCCGGGGATAGTTGGTGGTGTTTTTCTGCCTGCATGCGGCAGTTCATTCATAGTGTTAACAATTGAAGAATTACCTTCATTTTGAATCGAATGAAAGGAATACCATTAGCTTTGGAATCGAATGGTGTTGGCCACATAAACACCGATTTTATGCTAGACATCTTAAAGCTAATTTTCAAGCTGCAGGTTTTAGAGAAAAATGATTAACCGGACTTTTTTTGCTGCTACTTGTGCTACGGTCACAATTGGATAGAAAGGAGTTTAGGAGTGAAAGAGGAGAATTGGAAATTTTGTAAAGATGATGGCGGTCGATTTCATGTCATGACCACTAACCGCGTCGAAAGTTTCAATGGTGTACTTAAAGAAGCTAGGTCTTTACCTGTCAAAGCTTTAGCTGCACGCACCTTTTTTAGGTCGGTTGATATCAATGAAGAAAAGCGGCAGCAAAACCAACTTCCCGTCTTACTTCGAAGTGGGAAGCCAAGATTGCCGAAAGAGATAACAAAGAAAGGCATACAAGAATAATTCGATTTAGTCAATCTGAGTGGTAAGTTGTTGTAGCGCCCCACTCCGAGACCCACTCTAGTAAAGAGTATTACAGAGTAATACCGTCTAGTAGAACGGAGAATAGAGTATAATGGAAGCGACCATATGTAATCCAGCTATAACTAACTACCGAATACGTCGAATAGGTGGTTTTCTTTTCTCAAGTGGTTCGACATATCCAATAGATATTTATAACGAAATTACAATGGCTAAGGAAAATAGGTTCAAAACAAACATAATACTAAACGATAACATCATCATACAGAACAGTCACAGAACATAGGTATAATATATCGTCAATACAGATCCAAATAACAAAAGGTGGGTACAAAGCCACCGCTCACACATGTGAGTCAAAAATATGTACATAAGAGACTGAATAATCAGAGTATCCAAATAGTGGACAAATACAAAGAGCTATCTATCAGCATAGCAGATAATGTCCAAGCGGAAGCACAGAAAGCTAAGTCCAGAGACCTAACCTGAAACAACTCGGTCTGACCCGAGCGAAAACACTCGGGTCAGGCTAGCTAAACAATCAGTAATAACTGAGATATATAATAATGCGGTACATAAATCAAACGGAACTTATCCAAAGAGAAGAGTAATATGGACTACATGAACATAATGACGATCCCTAATCATCAATAAACAGTAAAAATCTCCAAAGAGAATATCAACACCAAAGTGTTAAATAAATAAAATCGCCTCATATCATCGGCGTAGCCAAAGCTATATAAAGTTGCCCATAGGCAATAATACCAAGAGTGACCAGAGTCTGTAATTAATGCCCAAGCAAAGATCGATGCTCCAAGGAGCAATAGGGATATCTGAAAAGTCAATGAAATTGAATACTGAAAAGCAGTGTCCAAAGACACCATGAATCCACAAGGTAATCGCACTTACATCGTATGGTTCCATAGAACCAACACCGAATGGCGGTACTCGAATGGATATAAAAATCATCAGATAACACAAGTATAGCACGTGCACCGACCAGAGTCGTTATTGCCAAGTACTGTAGAGTTGTGATCGATCACTCGCACAGATGCGGAACGCGCGAGACGACGAGACCCTTCCTAGAAGGGTAAAGGCCCAGAGGCACATGCCGCAAAAACTGCTCCATAGAGCAGGTGTCCAGAGACGGTTACCCAGAGGCGTGGTGACCCAGAGGTCCAGTACTGGCCACCCAGAGGCTAATGTGTCACAAACTTCTTGGAGAGAAACCCGTAAAGTGTTAACAATGAGTCCCATACCCCACGTTCGCACTAAACGGTTTACTAACCAATAGCAAGCTCACACTCCAAACAATAAAAAGTCCACCTCGTATCATCGGTAAACTAGACCCAAAGGTCAAAACGATCAATCGAATAGGTCGGGGATTAACCGGAAAGAAAATACACACGGTTCCATAGGCCGGAGATTTCCTAACCGTTTAAGCACCTTTCCACTTCGCTCGACGTGCTAAAAGTGAGTGCGAGATTTTTATTATAGAAAATAATGGTGCGAAACAGATTTATAATTGATTTTGAAATCACTTTGAAACGGCTTTTGAAAACTCTCCTACTATGGAGTAATTAATTTAATAATTAAAAATAATATTATATAATAATTTCGAAAGCTATTTAGGAGTGAAAAATCCTTTTAAAATAGTTCATAAAAACCCGTATACGAAATCCAGAGACAAATCTCAATGAAATTGATAAATCAGAAAATCACTGAAAACCAATATTCGCGTTGGAAAATATTCCGAATGGTTGTGAATCGTAAGTTCGACAATTTTTGATTAGCAATTGAAGCCCAAAGGTTCATTGCAGAAGCAATCAATTTGAAGCGGTTGCACCAAATGGTGCAACACGGACTCGGTTGCACCAAAATGGTGCAACCGGTGGGTCGAAACCCGGCTGCACCAAATGGGTTCATTTTTTTTTTAGAACTAGCTGCACCGCATGGTGCAGCCTGGTGCGGTCCAGCCCGCATGGGCTGGGGGTGTAATGGGTTAAGCCCCAGCTCCCTGCGGGCTGGGGAGGGGGGGAACCCAGCTCGCATGGGCTGGGAGAAGGGGGCCGGCCCCAGCCGCATTGGCTGGAGATGCGCGGCCCAGCCCCAGCCCGTCTGGGCTGGGGACGCGCGGGCCAGCCCCACCCCGTGTGGGCTGGGGACGCGCGGCCAGCCCTAACCCGTGTGGGCTGGGGACGTGCGGGCCAGCCCGTGTGGGCTGGCCTGGTACCAGCTAGCCCAACCGGGCTAGCCTGCTGCGCCCGGGCAGTAGCCTGGGTGCAGCACAGGCCTGCCCTGGTGCACCCAGAGCCTTGTTTTCTGCCTGTATTCGGGCTGAAGCATTCCAGCCAGCTGGAAATGCAGTTTTTGATGGTTTTGGGGTGTTTTTTTCAAGTTTTTGGCATCAAATTTCACTAATAACAATCACTAACTACCATATGTTGATTACTACACTATATTAAAGGAGACAAAGGGCCAAAGCTTAGCATTACCTTATGAAGTAATATCACAAACACCTTATGTGCACACCCAAAATGAAAGCAAAGATGATCAAAGAGCTATGATTCACATGTTACATAATAAAACATGTGTTACTAAATGATTACTGAAATCAAAAGAGAATTAAACATATATTAGAAGAGGTTTTTAGCAATATACCTCTCTAGCAAGCACCAAAGACTATTATAGCATCAACCCAAGTTAGCAAAAGATGATTATGAGGCTGTAAGATCAAAAAAACACATAAAACATGTGTTACCAAATAAATTTCAGAAATTAGAAAGATATAAAAATGGATTTGAGGTGGGTATTTGCATTACCTTTGCATAGAATGACTTGCATAAGCTAAAACTAGAAGGAGATGAAGATAGAGGCCATTTTTGTTAAGAAAGCTTTAGGAAATGATTAGGGTTTTGATTAGGGATGCATGAATGAGGTTAGGAGAGTTTGAGATAATTTATAGAGGAGGTTTAGGGTGGGTTATTGGGTTAAGTTTAGTAACCCAATAAGAAGAGGGTTGTTTACATGTTTCCAAAAATTAGTCTAAGTGTTCATGTATGTTTATAAAACTCATTTTTCTTACCCAAACCCGTTTTAAAATCTCTCCTAAAATATTTAACTTTCTAAAAATAACATTTTATCCTCATTTTAAAATCCCATATTTCCCATTTAATTAAAATAGCCTTTTTCAAATAAATTTTGTTATTCCAAATCCTTTTACGCTTCATTAAAATAAAGAAAAATCCTAACTTTTATTTATTAATTGGTAATGCAAATCCCGGGTTGTTACAGACTCCCCCCTTAAGAAAATTACGTCCCCGCAATTCCTTAAGATAGATGTCGTCTATAACGTCAAATCCACAAAAGAAGTGATAGATATAAAATAGAGAATTCTTACCCGCAGAAGAAGATGGGAGAAAGCTAGGATAAGAGCGCTCGATAGATTCTCTGGTCTCCCAAGTGCAGTCCTTAGGATTCGGTGACCATTGAATCTTCACGAGTGGAATCTCTTTGTTGCGAAGGCGTCTAACCTCCGAATCAAGCACACGGAGAGGTTGCTGCTCCAAAGATAAGTCAGGTAAGATCTCTAAATCAGGCACGACATGCGGCTCAATGATAGAATCAGGATCGCGAACACACTTGCGAAGCTGAGAAACATGGAACACGTCATGCATTCCCGAAAAATGAGCAGGTAGAGCCACACGATGAGCAATGGGGCCGATGCGTTCCGTAATAGGAAATGGTCCAACATAGCGAGGAGCCAACTTTCCTGTAGAGCTGAAATGCACAACCCCCTTCATAGGGGAAATCCGAATGAAGACAAAATCACCAATGGAGAACTCAAGAGGCTTCCTACGGTTGTCCGCGTAGGATTTCTGACGGTCCTGTGCCTCCCTCATTCTCTGACGGATAAGAGCAATCTTTTCAGAAGATTCCTGAACTGAATCTGGACCAAGAATGAACTTCTCGCCAGATTCTAACCAACAAGCAGGAGAGCGACATGGCCTTCCGTATAGAGCCTCGAAAGGTGCCATACCGATACTAGACTGAAAACTATTGTTGTAGGAGAACTCTACAAGCGGTAAGTGATCCTCCCAACTACCTCCGAAATCCAGAATACAACAGCGCAAAAGATCCTCTAAAACACGATTCACCCTCTCCGTCTGACCGTCGGTCTGAGGATGATAAGCAGTCGAGAGATTCAGCTTTGTGCCCAAAGCTGACTGTAGGCACTTCCAGAAGCGACTAGTAAAGATAGTGTCTCGATCATAGACGATAGAGCTAGGAATGCCATGAAGTCGAACGACTTCCTTCACATATAGCTTGGCAAGCAGAGGAGCAGTCCGAGTGGACCTAATAGGAATGAAATGAGCTGATTTAGTCAAGCAATCGATGATGACCCAAATAGAAGTATGGTCTGACCTCGATCGAGGCAGACCGTCAATAAAATCCATGGATATCTGATACCATTTCCATAGTGGAATCTCTAGCGGCTGAAGAAGACCAGATGGACGCTGATGCTCGGCTTTAATCTGTTGACAAGTCATGCAACGGCTTACATAACTTGCAACATCACTCTTCATGCCCTCCCAATAAAATAGGCGACACATGTCGGCATACATCTTACTCGACCCAGGATGAATAGTGTACTTAGTGCGATGACACTCGTCTAGAATGTCACGCCTAAAAGATGAATCAGATGGCACAACAATACGGTTCTTCCTCCGAAGACACCGATGAAAATCAATAGAATAGTCCAGCAATGTCTCATCACTGGACCTGACTCGAGAAGATGAATGAAATGCAATAGGTCTGGATCCTGCCGCTGAGCATGGGCAATGCGATCAAACAAGATGGGACGAGCTTCCAAGCTGGATAATAAGACAGGAGCATCAGAAGATGGAGCTCGATCTCTAATATCACATAAAGATAGAGTCTCAAGAACATTCCACTCGGCAATCATCATAGAAACAACTGCCGAGTGTTTGCGACTGAGCGCATCTGCAACACGATTCCCCTTGCCAGGAGTATACTGAATATCTAAATCATATGAGGCGAGAAACTCAAGCCATCGCTGCTGCCTCATGTTGAGGTCTCTCTGGCTGAAAAGATGCTTCAGCGACTTGTGATCGGTGTAAAGAATGAAGCGTTCGCCTAATAGAAAGTGACGCCACGTCTTCAAGGCAAAGACGATTGCTGCTAACTCAAGATCATGAGTAGGATAGCGAACCTCATTCGGACGCAGTTGCCTGAAAGCATAAGAAACTACCCGATCCTTATGCATAAGCACAGCACCGAGCCCACTACCACAAGCATCGGTGTAAACAACAAGATCCTGGTTACTCTCAGGAACCACAAGAATAGCAGCATGAGTGAGAAGTTCCTTCAGTCGCTGAAAGAAAGCTTCACACTTATCAGACCAAATAAAGCCAACATCCTTACGAGTCAACGTCGTAAGGGGAAGTGCAACTCGAGAGAAATCCATGATAAACCGACGGTAATAACCCGCCAGACCAAGGAAGCTGCGAATATCATGAACGTTCTCGGGCTGCTTCCAATTCTGAATAGCTTCGATCTTGGCAGGATCGATAGAAATACCCTCAGACGATACAATATGGCCCAAGAACTTGACCTTGCTCTCCCAAAAATGGCACTTGGAGAGCTTGGCCTTAAGCTGATGCTGACGAAGAGTATCCAAGACGATCCGCAAATGATGAGCATGCTCTGCCTCGGATCTAGAATAAATAAGAATATCATCGATGAAAACCAGAACGAATTTATCGATGTATTCCCGGAATACTCGATTTATAAGATCGACGAAGAAAGCCGGTGCGTTCGTCAAACCGAATGGCATGACCAAATACTCAAAAGAACCATAATGAGTGCGGAAAGCGGTAAGAGGAATGCTATCTTCCGCAACTCGGAGCTGATGAAATCCGGTGGCAAGGTCGAGCTGTGAAAAGACCTTCGCACCGCTCAACTGATCAAACATATTGTCTATCCATGGCAATGGATAACGATTTCTGATGGTCAACTCATTAAGCTTGCGATAGTCAATGCAAAGCCTAAGAGAGCCATCGGGCTTCTTAACGAATACCACAGCAGCACCCCATGGCGAAGAACTGGGCCGAATGAACTGCTTCGCCTCAAGCTCTACTAACTGCTTCCTGAGTTCCTCATTCTCCTTAATAGACATTCCCGTAGGAGGACGCCCAACTAGGTAGGAGCCTGGAATGAGATCGATGCGGAACACAATGGCCCGCTTTGGCGGCAGGCCTGATATTGGCTCGAATATATCGGGGAAATCTCGAACAACAGGAATACGAGATATGTCCAAATCCTCATCTCGTGAATCAAGAGAAAATAAAGTAATATCAGAAATCCCAACATCCTGAAGAGCAATGGCTAACGGAGCAGACGAGTCAGGATGACGAAGAAATAATATCTGCTCCGAACAAATGATTTTGGCGTCGTACTGAGCGAGCCAATCCATGCCAAGAATCATGTCAAAGCCCAAATACTCCATAACGTGCAGATTCGCACGGAAAGAAAATCCACAAAGATCAATATCCATATCCTCATAAAGCAAGCTAAGGGTCGTGGATCCACCAATGGGATTCACAATCCTTAGTGAAGAAACCAGACAAGTAACATCCAAGGATAAAGCATCTACTAGCTCCTTTGATACGAATGAGTGAGAGGCAACCGTATCAAAGAGAACTCTACAAGATCTACCATGAAATAAAATAGAACCTTCGAGAATGGAAGGATGCGTACCTCGAGGCTGAGCTGAAGATGTAGGAGCCTTGGCAGCATTAAGCTTGCCAGATCTAGGAGGTGCAGTAGGACAAGTGGAGAACCTGTGTCCCTCCTTTTTGCAGAAGGTGCAATAGAGAGGTTTGGGACACTCTCGAATAAAGTGATCTGGAGAACCGCAGTTGAAGTATTTCTTCGGGGGACGTGTCCCACTAGGCTGAGCAGGAGTCTGGGACTGAGGACGAGTCTGAGGCTGAGTCTGAAAAGTAGAACTGCCAGTCTTCTTCTTGTTGTTCCAAGGCTTAGAATTATGAAATGGACCCCGCTTCTGATTGGGGTTTTTGGAACCCTCACCATCCCCATCACTGTCTCTCTCACGTTCAACCACTTCAAGGTGAAGCGCTGCGTCAACTAGCTCATCAAAAAGGAGCTTAAGTTAGAGCATAAGCTGTTTCTTCAAATATTTCTTTAGGCCTTCTACAAACTTGAGATTCTTCTTATAAAGAGTGCTAATGAACTCTAGGCCATACTTAGACAGGGCCTCAAAAGATGATGAATAGTCAGCAACAGAGGTCTTCCCTTGCTTAAGGTCAATAAAGCGGCGTGCAAGGGCTATCTTCTCGGACTCGGGAACAAACTTGAGCAAGAAGCGCTCTCGGAACTGATCCCAAATGAGAGTGGCCTCATCGGTCTCAGCAATAAGGAGCTTGTACCAATCCAAGGCACGGCCCTCAAGATGGCTAGAAGCAACAAGAACTCTGTCATCGTCAGGAAGGGTCATGAGAGTAAAATTATGCTCACAAACTCTGGTCCAAGCCTGGACCTCAAGAACAGTCTTGGAACCATTGAACGGCTTCCCTCCAAGATGAATAAAGTCGCTGCAGAGGCACGCAAAAGCAGACTTGCACGGTGCATCAGAAGCTGGTGCAGGAGACTGAGAGTTACGAACCAGCTCCATGATCTGGTCCGTGGTCATGTGTGACGCCCCACCTCTATACCCAAGCTAGCCAAGAACTTTACGGTGAATGCTGTCAACTAGCACGGAGAATAAGGCTGTTGAGGAGCGACCATCCGTGTAATTGCTTTGTGCGAGCATCAATATGTCAGATAGTATAACATGCTACTTTATCAAGAGGAAATCCGACATACCGGCACAAACTCAAAGCTACTACACAGTGGCTATAATATCTTCAGAAACAAATATAGAAATAAACATAACACAAATCAGACACAGACAATTCATATCACAAAGGCGGAAATAGATATGAATATTACACTAGGAAGTGTACATCAGAGTAATGGTCTAAAAAGATCCACAATATCACAAAAGAATAGTTACATGAACTACACAAAAGAATAAGTATACATTATGGAGTCTATATCTCAAATGTATACAACAAAAAAAACTACTAATCTAAGTAGTTAACCAAAAGTCAGAGAAATCAATCCCAAGAGAGAAGTCAAGTAGAAGCACCTGTAACATCTCGGTCTGACCCGAGTATTATTTAATAAGAAAATAATAAACGGATCACTCTAACTATAGATATCAGATGAAACGATATAGAATAAGAGATATGACTAAACACATAATAATCACAATTTCAAGCTGTGATATACATAGGTAATTGAAAATCTACGAGAGATTAATCAATATCACCAAATCTACACAAGAATCAAAGAAATGCCATACTCCTTATTTCGTTCATCAAACCACAAATATTGACGATTTTATCAATGTCAATCACAAAAGTCAATGACACACAAATTCACCTATGCACAAATATTGATAAAACTTATCAATGGAAATCACGAAAATTGGTGAAGCACAAATTCTAGAAATCATCTCAAGAAATCCAGTAAATGACACATAAATTCACCTATGCACAAAAATTGATAAATCATATCAATAGAAATCACAATAATAGGTGAAGAAGAAAATCTGAGAATTCGACACACGAAATCCAGAAATCACAAAAGTCAATGACACACAAATTAGGGGGGAGGCCTATCACAAGAACGGGAGCATGAAAACTCACCAACAGCTGTAACACATGAACGAGAAGCTATCTCATGGTAGCTAGCCATTAATTTGACACACGAATGGTCCGAAGACTTGACACACGAATGGTCCAAAGACCGTGGGTTGCTACCCCACCAATTTGAGTCGAAACTCCACAAAACGGGGTTTAATCTCCCGCGCAGTCAAAGTGACATCGCACATTGCTAGTCTAAATCACAAAAATGATCGTCATGATCATCGAGAAGTGTCAATTACACTAAGCTAGTAAATATATGAGTTTAGCTTCATGTCCCATAACCACTTTCTTAACTTAAATATTTACGAACAAACTGTAGATCTCCACTATAAAATTGTCACAAGAGATTCAATCGAACAAGTCCAAGAATTAACCGACAAAGTGAACGCAAGCGTTTCATACCACTTGTTTTACTAAGTCGTTTAATTCTCATACGAGTGAGGTAAAGGTTTATATATATACTAATAGATTGGAAAATGGTTTTATAAACGAATTTGGTATTAAAATAGTATTGAAATCGTTTGAGAAAAGAGTTTTAATATTTACTACTAGTATAGAAAACCTTTATATTTTTAAAGTGACAAAACACAAAGAAGATTGTAGGAACAATCAATCACTAAAATTCACATACGAAGATGTGAATAAAAATCCAAAGAAATCGATACTGAATCCATCGAAACAGATATTCACAGAATTCCCAAAGAAAATAAGTCATCAAAGTCAATAACAACTGATAACAACAATTAGGGAAACAACACAAATCGATTTGAGTTGGATATTTAAGCAACAAGGCAAAGCAGGCAAAAATCATCAGGTCGGTCGGCCGGACTCCCTGAGTCGGTCGACCGAACCTTAAAACAGAAAGTACTTAGGCACTTGGAAGCAAGTCGGTCGACCGGACCAGAGGGGTCGGTCGGCCGAACCAGAAACAGAAGTGCAACTGCACATTTGGAAGCAGGTCGGTCGACCGAACCAGGGGGTCGGTCGGCCGGACCTGTTTCCAGCCTCTTCCCTGCCTATTGCAAATGAGGTTCAATCTTGTCCAAATTGCATTCTCTCGAGCAACGGCGCTAAGGGATTATGCCAATCGACTACCCGGCCCTATAAGCTCTTCGATGCATCTCCAAAAACATGTTCAACCATAGAAGTTAGGATTTTTAACGAATTGAACTCAAAACACTAAAAATTGGAATATACACCAATTCAATCCAAACCAAAAGCAAATGCACACGAATAAGTGTTAGGAATTCATACCTAACAATCGAAGATAAATATAAGCATAGATGTGAGATAAAAATCTCTCCTTTTCACAAAATCAAACGAGAAGAAGCTTGAAAGCAAATGGAGAATCAACCTCTCTTCAACACAACCCAAATGAGCTTGAATCTATGCTCAAAAACAAGAACATTCCAAAAATTAGGTTTAGGAATTTCTGAAATTGGTAAGAGAATAAGTTGGAGAAGAGGAAGGGAATGCTTACCAATGGGTTCTCTTGAATTTGGAGCAAGGAAATTGAATTTGCAAGAAGAACTAGTGTTTTGGAGTTTTAATTTCCAATCTCACCCACCATTAATGACTTAGAACTGAAAAGAGAAGAGAATGAGGGTGAGTGGGGAAGAGTGGCTCAGATTTGAGCATAAGTTAACATAGGGCTGAGCCCAAAACCAAACCCAAAGTGAAAAGTAGCAAAAATCAACTTTCTCCAAACATATCGAAGCTTATACTCAAAAAGGTCACAAACGGCATTTTAAACTTAATGGGAGTGGTCCCGAGTCCTAATTCGACCGTATGCAAAAAGTAGCTTTTCGGACTAAAATCAGACTAACGATGAAATATTTAAATAAAATATTTAAATAAAAAATCGATAAATATGCGGGTTGTTACAGAATCCCCTCCTTAAAGAAATTGTGTCCTCGCAATATTTTAAGAAGAAGATATATAGTAACAACCATAAAAGCATATTCAACACAAAAGAAGTTTGAAATAAGAAGTTCACCTAAGAGAGCACGAGAAAGTAAGTCCGGATGTGTTCGCTCGATGTACTCTCTAGATTCCCAAGAACAATCCTTAGGATTTGAAGACCATTGAACTTTAACAAGCGGAACATCTTTATTTCGAAGTCGTTTGACCTCCGAAGCAATGATACGAATAGGATGTTGCTCATAAGTTAAATTAGACGAAACTTCAATCTCTTCCACAACACCGGGCTCAAGAATAGAATCGGAATCTCGAAGACATTTCCGAAGTTGAGAAACGTGAAACACGTCATGGATAGCAGAAAATTGAGCCGGTAATAAAAGGCGATAAGCCATGGAACCAATACATTCGGTGATAGGAAATGGCCCAATATATCGAGGCGCTAACTTTCCCGATCGACTGAAACGTACAACACCTTTCATAGGTGAAACACGAATGAACACAAGATCTCCCACAGAAAATTCTAACTTCCTTCTTCGATTATCGGCATAGGATTTTTGTCTACTCTGTGCTTCTTTCATCCTATGACGAATAAGATCAATTTTTTCTGTGGGATCCCGAATAAAATCTAGACCTAAAACCAGCTTCTCAACGGCCTCAAACCAACAAGAAGGAGATCGGCATGGCCTTCCATAGAGCGCCTCGAAAGGTGCCATACCAATACTAGATTGGAAGCTATTATTATAGGAAAATTCAACAAGTGAAATATGATCTTCCCAACTTCCACCAAAATCAAGCACACAAGAACGAAGAAGATCTTCAAGAGTTTGATTCACACGCTCAGTTTGTCCATCGGACTGGGGATGATAAGCGGTGCTAAAATTAAGCTTCGTTCCCAAAGCTTTTTGAAGACTCTTCCAAAATCCACTAGTAAACAATGGATCACGATCACTAACAATAGAAGTAGGAACTCCATGCAATTTAACAATCTCTTTGATAAAGAGCTTGGCCAAAAGAGGAACGGTTCGGTTAGACCGAACTGGAATAAAATGGGCGGATTTAGTAAGTCTATCAACGATCACCCATAAGCTATCATGACCCGAACGAGAACGGGGAAGGCCATCTATAAAATCCATGGAAATTTGGTCCCACTTCCAAATCGGAATTTCTAAAGGTTGCAATAACCCACCGGGCCTTTGATGTTCGGCCTTAACGAGTTGGCAAGTCATGCAACGCTTAACGAAGTTAGCGATGTCAAGTTTCATTCCCTCCCAATAATAAAGTCGCTTCATATCCGCGTACATTTTACTACTTCCGGGATGAATGGTAAATCTAGAACGATGTGAATCTTCTAAAATATCTTTATGAAGATCACCAATATTTGGCACGACAAGTCTACCAAATTTTCGAATGCCGCCACGAGAATCGATATCAAAGTCTTTCAAACCTTCAATATCAATTTTATCCCTAATATTTTGGCCAAGAAGAGCCAAGTCGGGATCTAGCCCTTGAGCTTCAAGAATGTGGTCTAAAAGAGAAGGATGAGCCTCAAGGCTACATAACACAAGTGATGAACACAAATCGGATACGCGGTCTCGAATCTCACAAGTGGATAAGATCTCGAGATCGTTCCATTCGGATATCATCATAGAAACAACAGCTTGTTGTTTACGGCTAAGAGCATCGGCGACACGATTACCCTTATCGGGTGTATAAAGAATATCAAGATCATAAGGAGCAAGAAATTCGAGCCAACATTGTTGACGCAAATTAAGTTCCTTTTGAGAGAATAAATACTTCAAAGACTTATGATCGGTATAAAGAACAAATTTCTCTCCTAAAAGATAATGACGCCAAACCCGAAGAGCGAAAACAATAGCCGCGAGCTCTAAATCATGAGTGGCATATCTGGTCTCAGCAGGCATCAATTGCCTAGAAGCATAAGCAATAACACGTTCTCTTTGCATAAGAACGGCACCCAAACCAACGCGACTAGCATCGGTATAAACAACGAAATCTTGATTCCCCTCGGGAATAACGAGAATAGGAGCATCGGAAAGAAGTTCCTTTAATTTCTGAAAAGAAGCTTCACATTTGTCCGACCAAATGTATTTAATACCTTTCTTCGTCAAGCTAGTGAGAGGCACGACAATCTTAGAAAAGTCTTTGATAAAATGGCGGTAATAACCTACCAATCCAAGAAAACTACGAATCTCCGTCACACTCTCTGGTTTCTTCCAATCTTGAATCGCTTCAATCTTTGAAGGATCCACGGAAATTCCGGATTCGGAAATAATGTGATCGAGAAACTTCACACGAGATTGCTAAAAGTGGCATTTAGAAAATTTTGCCTTTAATTGATTACTCCTAAGGTTTTTCAACACAATCCGAAGATGTTTTTCATGCTCCTCCTAGGTTTTAGAATACACAAGAATATCATCGATAAAGATGAGAACAAACCGGTCGAGGAAGTCTTTGAAAACTCTATTCATGAGGTCAACGAAATACGCTGGAGCATTCGTCAAACCAAATGGCATGACAAGCCATTCATAAGATCCATACCGAGTAGGGAACGATGTCAAAGGAATATTATCCTCTGCAATACGAAGCTGATGAAATCTAGTAGCTAAGTCTAATTGTGAAAAGACCTTAGCACCACTAAGCTGATCGAATAGATCATCAATCCGAGGTAAAGGATATTTATTTTTGATAGTAAAATCATTACGCTTGCGGTAGTCAACGCAAAGCCTAAGTGTACCATCGGATTTCTTCACAAAAATAACTGAAGCTCCCCAAGGCGAGGAACTAGAGCGAATAAATTGCTTCGTTTCCAATTCAGATAATTGTTTACGCATCTCCTCGTTTTCTTTATTGGACATACGATACGGAGGGCGAGTGATAGGTTGAGCTCCAGGAATGAGATTAATTCTGAACTCAATTGCTCGCTTAGGTGGTAATCCTAAAACGGGCTCAAATATGTCGGAAAATTCACAAACGACGTGAATAAGAGAAATAATATCACCCTCGTCATCATCATCGTCATCACGAGGATTTAAAGAATACAAAGATGCAACCAAGCTGGAATCTGAATCTTTAAGATTAATAGAAATCTGCTTAACAGATTGAGGATGTCGAAGATGAATAGTCCGCTCAAGACATAGGATATGGGCTTCATAACGGTTAAGCCAATCCATTCCCAAAATCATTCCAAAGCCTAAATAACGCATGGCATGCAAGTCGGCAAGGAAAGAAAAATCACACAAAATAATCTCGACATCTTTACACAATAAACTGATTGTTGTGGATCCACCAACCGGATTCGCAATTCTCAAAGAATTCATCAAACACAAAACATCCAAAGAAAAAGTATCAACAAGTTCTTTTGATATAAAAGAATGGGACGCACCCGTATCAAAAAGAACTCGAATAGGATGATCACGAAATAAAATAATTCCATCCAGAATAGAATGAGAAATACCTTGGCCACGAGATGTGTTGCCAGGGGCTTGAGCAACATTAAGCTTTCCCTCCTTCCTATTTTGAAGTTTGGGACATGCATGCATAAAATGGTCCGGGCTCTTGCAATAGCGACAAGTACGAGGCTTCGAACACTTGTTCGCAAAATGGTCTTTCGAACCACAATTATAGCATTTCCCTTGAGTAGAGGAAAAGGTCTTTTCAGCAGGAGTTGCTTGCCTCCCTTTCTTATTGGGATAAGGACCTTTGAATTTGCTTGGCCTCTTCTTGTTGTTGAAGTTTGGTTTGGAACCCACCACTTCAACATCATTCTCCCTATCCGCCTCTTCAAGACGAAGAGCGATATCAACGAGTTGGTCGAAAGAAACTTCTAATTTTAGAAGTAATGGCTTCTTGAGACTTTTGTTTAAGCCATAGACGAATCTATGGTTCTTCTTTAAAGGGGTGTTGATGTATTCAACCCCATATTTGGAAAGCGACTCAAAGGAGGTGACGTAATCAGTCACGGAGGACTCACCTTGAACAAGGTCTATAAATCGTCGAGCCAATGTCACTTTTTCAGCTTCCGGTACGAATTTCAACTCGAAGCGTTCTCGGAATTTCTCCCAAGTGAGATCCGCTTCATTAGTTTCAGAAATAAGAAGCTCGTACCAGTCCAATGTTCTTTCTCGGAGCATACTTGAGGCCACCTGAACTCGGTGACGGTCAATAAGATTCATGCGAGAAAAGATTCGATCGCATGACCTTAGCCAAGCCTGTACCTCAATAACAGTTTCGGAACCTTTGAATGGCTCCCCATCCAAATTAGCGTAATCGCTACACAAGCGTGCAAATCCCGACTTTGGGTGAGTAGGTTCCGGGTTAGCTCCAGCTGCTTGAGCATTAGTTACCAAATCAAGAGGCTGTTGAGCAGTCATAAAAACTCCATCCTGGGGTGGAGCGCTAGATGGCATGGCTCTGGGGCGGCCTGGTCTAGACATTTCTCTTCCTTTAGAAAGAAAGAAGAAGAAGAAAAAGGTTATTCACCAAATTGAATATCAAGCAATCTTGATAGATAAACAAGGAATCATAAGGAAAATAGGATGAATCGGTACGAAGACTCGAATTAAATCCTAAAGCACGACTCCTAAGAAAGACTTAGGACGATGATCCTTGTTATAATATTCCATATTGTTCCAAAGTTTGGCTCTGATACCAAGCTGTGACGCCCCACCTCTATACCCAAGCTAGCCAAGAACATTACGGTAAATGTTGTCAATTAGCACGGAGAATAAGGCTGTTGAGGAGCGACCATCCGTGTAATTGCTTTGTGCGAGCATCGATATGTCAGATAGTATAACATGCTACTTTATCAAGAGGAAATCCGACATACCGACACAAACTCAAAGCTACTACACAGTGGCTATAATATCTTCAGAAACAAATATAGAAATAAACATAACACAAATCAGTCGCAGACAATTCATATCACAAAGGCGGAAATAGATATGAATATTACACTAGGAAGTGTACATCAGAGTAATGGTCTAAAAAGATCCACAATATCACAAAAGAATAGTTACATGAACTACACAAAAGAATAAGTATACATTATGGAGTCTATATCTCAAATGTATACAACAAAAAAAACTATTAATCTAAGTAGTTAACCAAAAGTCAGAGAAATCAATCCCAAGAGAGAAGTCTAGCAGAAGCACCTGTAACATCTCGGTCTGACCCGAATATTATTTAATAAGAAAATAATAAACGGATCAGTCTAACTATAGATATCAGATGAAACGATATAGAATAAGAGATATGACTAAACACATAATAATCACAATTTCAAGCTGTGATATACATAGGTAATTGAAAATCTACGAGAGATTAATCAATATCACCAAATCTACACAAGAATCAAAGAAATGCCATACTCCTTATTTCGTTCATCAAACCACAAATATTGACGATTTTATCAATGTCAATCACAAAAGTCAATGACACACAAATTCACCTATGCACAAATATTGATAAAACTTATCAATGGAAATCACGAAAATTGGTGAAGCACAAATTCTAGAAATCATCTCAAGAAATCCAGTAAATGACATACAAATTCACCTATGCACAAAAATTGATAAATCATATCAATAGAAATCACAATAATAGGTGAAGAAGAAAATCTGAGAATTCGACACACGAAATCCAGAAATCACAAAAGTCAATGACACACAAATTAGGGGGGAGGCCTATCACAAGAACGGGAGCATGAAAACTCACCAACAGCTGTAACACATGAACGAGAAGCTATCTCATGGTAGCTAGCCATTAATTTGACACACGAATGGTCCGAAGACCTGACACACGAATGGTCCAAAGACCGTGGGTTGCTACCCCACCAATTTGAGTTGAAACTCCACAAAACGGGGTTTAATCTCCCGTACAGTCAAAGAGACATCGCACATTGCTAGTCTAAATCACAAAAATGGTCGTCATGATCATCGAGAAGTGTCAATTACACTAAGCTAGTAAATATATGAGTTTAGCTTCATGTCCCATAACCACTTGCTTAATTTAAATATTTACGAACAAACTGTAGATCTCCACTATAAAATTGTCACAAGAGATTCAATCGAACAAGTCCAAGAATTAACCGACAAAGTGAACGCAAGCGTTTCATACCACTTGTTTTACTAAGTCGTTTAAATAGATTTCTCATACGAGTGAGGTAAAGGTTTATATATACTAATAGATTGGAAAACGGTTTTATAAACGAATTTGGTATTAAAATAGTATTGAAATCGTTTGAGAAAAGAGTTTTAATATTTACTACTAGTATAGAAAACCTTTATATTTTTAAAGTGACAAAACACAAAGAAGATTGTAGGAACAATCAATCACTAAAATTCACATACGAAGATGTGAATAAAAATCCAAAGAAATCGATACCGAATCCATCGAAACGGATATTCACAGAATTCCCAAAGAAAATAAGTCATCAAAGTCAATAACAACTGATAACAACAATTAGGGAAACAACACAAATCGATTTGAGTTAGATGTTTAAGCAACAAGGCAAAGAAGGCAAAAATCATCAGGTCGGTCGGCCGGACTCCCTGAGTCGGTCGACCGAACCTTAAAACAGAAAGTGCTTAGGCACTTGGAAGCAGGTCGGTCGACCGGACCAGAGGGGTCGGTCGTCCGAACCAGAAACAGAAGTGCAACTGCACATTTGGAAGCAGGTCGGTCGACCGAACCAGGGGGTCGGTCGGCCGGACCTGTTTCCAGCCTCTTCCCTGCCTATTGCAAATGAGGTTCAATCTTGTCCAAATTGCATTCTCTCGAGCAACGGCGCTAAGGGATTATGCCAATCGACTACCCGGCCCTATAAGCTCTTCGATGCATCTCCAAAAACATGTTCAACCATGGAAGTTAGGATTTTTAACGAATTGATCTCAAAACACTAAAAATTGGAATATACACCAATTCAATCCAAACCAAAAGCAAATGCATACGAATAAGTGTTAGGAATTCATACCTAACAATCGAAGATAAATATAAGCATAGATGTGAGATAAAAATCTCACCTTTTCACAAAATCAAACGAGAAGAAGCTTGAAAGCAAATGGAGAATCAACCTCTCTTCAACACAACCCAAATGAGCTTGAATCTATGCTAAAAAACAAGAACATTCCAAAAATTAGGTTTAGGAATTTCTGAAATTGGTAAGAGAATAAGTTGGAGAAGAGGAAGGGAATGCTTACCAATGGGTTCTCTTGAATTTGGAGCAAGGAAAATGAATTTGCAAGAAGAACTAGGGTTTTGAAGTTTTAATTTCCAATCTCACCCACCATTAATGACTTAGAACTGAAAAGAGAAGAGAATGAGGGTGAGTGGGGAAGAGTGGCTCAGATTTGAGCATAAGTTAACATAGGGCTGAGCCCAAAACCAAACCCAAAGTGAAAAGTAGCAAAAATCAACTTTCTCCAAACATATCGAAGCTTATACTCAAAAAGGTCGCAAACGACATTTTAAACTCAATGGGAGTGGTCCCGAGTCCTAATTCGACCGTATGCAAAAAGTAGATTTTCGGACTAAAATCCGACTAACGATGAAATATTTAAATAAAATATTTAAATAAAAAATCAATAAATATGCGGGTTGTTACATCATGTATACGCCCTCAGGGTGAGGGTTGCTGGACTGTCCAGCATCAGCAGAACGGAGGTTCCTACCTCTCCCAACCATATTGAAAGATATGGTAAGGTTTAGTTAAGCACGATTCAAAGATAGATAATTCATTAAGGAATATTACGGAATATAATAGATTCCTACACATATTCCTAACTTATTTATCTAACAGTGGATATGTTCAATTTGGATCGTATTATAACGTATTGTACTACGTGTCTGTTCTGTGTTTGTTATGCTTAATTATGAACCTTAGCTCTGATACCAAACTGTAACGCCCCACTCCGAGACCCACTCTAGTAAAGAGTATTACGGAGTAATACCGTCTACTAGAACGGAGAATAGAGTATAATAGAAGCGACCATATGTAATTAGGCTATAACTAACTACCGAATACGTCGAATAGGTCGTTTTCTTTTCTCAAGTGGTTCGACATATCCAATAGATATATATAACGAAATTACAATGGCTAAGGAAAATAGGTTCAGAACAAACATAATACTAAATTATAACATCATCATCACAGAACAGTCACATAACAGTCACAGAACATAGGTACAATATATCGTCAATACAGATCCAAATATCAAAAGGTGGGTACAAAGCCACCGCTCACACATGTGAGTCGAAAATATGTACATAATAGACTGAACAATCAGAGTATCAAAATAGTGGACAAATACAAAGAGCTATCTATCAGCATAGCAGATAATGTCCAAGCGGAAGCACAGAAAGCTAAGTCCAGAGACCTAACCTGAAACAACTCGGTCTGACCCGAGCGAAAGCACTTAGGTCAGGCTAGCTAAACAATCAGTAATAACTGAGATATATAATAATGCGGTACATAAATCAAACGGAACTTCTCCAAAGAGAAGAGTAATATGGACTACATTAACATAATGATGATCCCTAATCATCAATAAACAGTAAAAATTTCCAAAGAGAATATCAACACCAAAGTGTTAAATAAATAAAATCACCTCATATCATCGGCGTAGCCAAAGCTATATAAAGTTGCCCATAGGCAATAATCCCAAGAGTGACCAGAGTCTGTAATCAATGCCCAAGCAAAGATCGATGCTCCAAGGAGCAATAGGGATATACTGAAAAGTCAATGAAACGAATACTGAAAAGCAGTGTCCAGAGACACTGTGAATCCACAAGGTAATCGCACTTACATCGTATGGTTCCATAGAACCAACACTGAATGGCGGTACTCGAATGGATATAAAAATCATCAGATAATACAAGTATAGCACGTGCACCGACCTGAGTTGTTGCCAAGTACTGTAAAGTTGTGATCGATCACTCGCACAGATGCGGAACGCGCGAGACGACGAGACCCTTCCCAGAAGGATAAAGGCCCAGAGGCACATGCCGCAAAAACTGCTCCATAGAGCAGGTGTCCAGAGACGGTTGCCCTGTTTACTAACCAATAGCAAGCTCACACTCCAAACAATAAAAAGTCCACCTCGTATCATCAGTAAACTAGACCCAAAGGTCAAAACGATCAATCGAATAGGTCGGGGATTAACCGAAAAGAAAATACACACGGTTCCATAGGCCGGAGATTTCCTAACCGTTTAAGCACCTTTCCACTTCGCTCGACGTGCTAAAAGTGAGTGTGAGATTTTTATTATAGAAAATAATGGTGCGGAACGGATTTATAATGATTTTGAAATCACTTTGAAACGGCTTTTGAAAACTCTCCTATTATGGAGTAATTAATTTAATAATTAAAAATAATATTATATAATAATTTCAAAAGCCATTTAGGAGTGAAAAATCCTTTTAAAATAGTTCATAAAAACCCGTGTACGAAATCTAGAGACAAATCTCAATGAAATCGATAAATCAGAAAATCACTGAAAACCATTATTCGCGTTGGAAAATATTCCGAATGGTTGTGAATCCAAAGTTCGACAATTTTTGATTAGCAATTGAAGCCCAAAGGTTCATTGCAGAAGCAATCAATTTGAAGCGGTTGAACCAAATGGTGCAACCCGGACTCGGTTGCACCAAAATGGTGCAACCGGTGGGTCGGAACCCGGCTGCACCAAATGGGTGCATTTTTTTTATATTTTTTTTTTTTTTTAGAAACAGCTGCACCGCATGGTGCAGCCTGGTGCGGTCCAGCCCCCAGCCCGCCTGGGCTGGGGGTGTAATGGGTTAAGCCCCAGCCCCCTACGGGTTGGGGAGGGGGGGAACCCAGCCCGCATGGGCTGGGAGAAGGGGGGGCCGGCCCCAGCCGCATGGGCTGGGGACGCGCGGGCCAGCCCCAGCCCACACGGGCTGGGGACGTGCGGGCCAGCCCCAGCCCGTGTGGGCTGGCCTGGTACCAGCTAGCCCAACCGGGCTAGCCTGCTGCGCCAGGGCAGCAGCCTGGGTGCAGCCCAGGCCTGCCCTGGTGCACCCAGAGCCCTGTTTTCAGGCTGAAGCATTCCAACCAGTTGGAAATGCAGTTTTTGATGGTTTCGGGGTGTTTTTTTCAAGTTTTTGGCATCAAATTTCACTAATAACAACCACTAACTACCATATGATGATTACTACACTATATTAAAGGAGACAAAGGGTCAAAGCTTAGCATTACCTTATGAAGCAATATCACAAACACCTTATGTGCACACCCAAAATGAAAGCAAAGATGATCAAAGAGCTATGATTCACATGTTACATAATAAAACATGTGTTACTAGATGATTACTGAAATCAAAAGAGGATTAAACACATATTAGGAGAGGTTTTTAGCAATATACCTCTCTAGCAAGCAACAAAGACTATTATAGCATCAACCCAAGTTAGCAAAAGATGATTAGGAGGCTATAAGATCAAAAAAACACATAAAACATGTGTTACCAAATAAATTTCAGAAATTAGAAAGATATAAAAATGGATTTGAGGTGGGTATTTGCATTAACTTTTGCATAGAATGGCTTTCATAAGCTAAAACTAGAAGGAGATCAAGATAGAGACCATTTTTGTTAAGAAAACTTTAGGAAATGATTTGGGTTTTGATTAGGGATGCATGAATGAGGTTAGGAGAGTTTGAGATAATTTATAGAGGAGGTTTAGGGTGGGTTATTGGGTTAAGTTTAGTAACCCAATAAGAAGATGGTTATTTACATGTTTCCAAAAATTAGTCTAAGTGTTCATGTATGTTTATAAAACTCATTTTTCTTACCCAAACCCGTTTTAAAATCTCTCCTAAAATATTTAACTTTCCAAAAATAACATTTTATCCTCATTTTAAAATCCCATATTTCCCATTTAACTAAAATAGCCTTTTTCAAATAAATTTTGTTATTCCAAATCCTTTTACGCTTCATTAAAATAAATAAAAATCCTAACTTTTATTTATTAATTGGTAATGCAAATCCCGGGTTGTTACAGTTGTGCACTATTTCGGTGACGAATTCAAAGTACTAATCACCGGTAACAGTTGCTCTTGTATGTGCAACATTCCTCTTTTAGAGCACCTACCGTGTACGCATGTTATGACTGCTTGCTCAACGGTTCCTAATGGAGCAAATAGAGTCCATCATGACTTCGCTTCAACATGGTATTCTACAGAGAAATACTTGGCCGCTTACACCTTCGAGTTTCACCCAGTCCAAGATAAACGCTATTGGAGTTCAAGTGACAATCAGTTGGTCCAACCTCCGGTGGCTTAAACACAAGCAGGACGTCCATGTTCAACTAGAATTAAAGGTACAATGGACGAGATGCAGAACCTTAAAGGAAATAGGTGCAGCAAATGTGTTGTTCTTGTGTGGTCATAAAAAAAGATTGTTGCAATACAGCAACTTGATGTTTTCATTTTATTTTGTTTGTAATTCTAATTCGAATGCATCCCAGTTTATCCGAGAATATTTTTTTGTGTAGTCTAATTTTGTACGAAAAGTTTATTCTACACGTATTTATTTTGTCAAAATTATTCTGTACTTTACTGTTAAATGAATGCATTCAAAGCTGCTAAAGAACTTTCTCCTGCGGCACTTGAGATGTCGCGTTCTATTTTCTGACAGGCAACATTTGAGATGTTGCAGTCAAGCAGCATTTTAGAAAGCGCTCTGTTGTTTGCCTCACAAATCAGTTGTCGATTTTGGCAAGCATCTAGAATGACTTTCATAACCACAAATTCAACTAAGCATAATATACTTCGAACATACAAAAATTATTTTGAATAATGATTCATTACCTTAGCATATTGGTTTTGAATTATGATTCATCATACAACAAGTTTCGAATATCATTACATTACATTTCAATTTTCTTTCAACTATCTACGTGGCCACAATGCCAAATACTTATACTCGTGAACCAACAATTTGTTTGCACATTCAAGATTCAACTTTTCCAAACGACTAACATTCTCTTGCATCTTTAAAGCGTATTCCACCCCCTAGGACATAGTTGTTGATCGAGCCACTTAAAATAATGGCAGCATTCAACTTGATGAAGCCGGATCTTACGATCGTTGTATCCAACGCAGCCGTAGAACCAACGTCCAGTGTTCCTATCATTTCTACAAACAACTACTTCGCATTCCTCTCCACAGTCACAAACTTTACACGGAGCTTGCGCTTTTAAGCTTGCACGATTTTAAAGACCGATGCCGCCTAAAAGACATGCATGGAGCGATAGTTGAAACAGACTTTCGGTCATAGCCTCTTCACGTGATGTCACCATTCACAACCAGGGGTTCTTTTTCAACTTGTGTCTCCGATACAAAATCAACTTCAAGGTCGGTGCCACTTAAAATCCCCTTTCCTTTTTGTTGTTCGAATTCGTCGTCATCTTTATTATTGTTTCGTCATCAATTTCGCAATAATCTGTTATCAACCTATGAATAGAAGCAAAAAAATACAGTAACAAACAGCAAGTTTGGATTTTGTTACCCAAGCTTTGGGATGAAAAGGTCGGATAAGATAAAATTTAAAACTAAAACTGAAAGAGAGTAGTATCAGACTTACCTTAGAGCCGCCTTTTTGAATTTTTGAAATGAAATGCAAATTTAGGTAAATAAAAAATTGATAGCAATTAGAAACTTGGAGCTTTTTCTCAAAATAGATTTGATAAATTTAGGGTGTGAGTGCGGTAATAGCAAAATCTCAAGAAATATATTGACAATAGAGTGCCATTTTAAATGCTGCAAACGTGTGTCATTTCAAATGTCGCACGGGGTGACATTTCAAATGCCGCACATAGGCAGCATTTGAAATGATGCTCTATTACTTACCCAACAAAGCAGCAAGCCCGGACATTACGGCGTTAATATTTCAACACTAGTCCAAACAATTTTCTAAACATTCACCACTGCACTATCGAGATATGAAAATGAACTCATGACTACATTCACTAGCAACAAATACAAGTCCACATTCAATAACATGCACAACGAAAACGAAATACAACAGTCACATCTATAGTCTCAACGACAAACAATAGTCTAAATTAGTTTTCAACAAACATCCCAAACAAATATATAGCAACTACGATCAGCCAATACTACAGTCAACATCCCACACGAAAATATACAAAAGTATGAGCAATACCTAAGACAGACCACTACGATCAGTCTAAAATTTTATCTCAAATTTTTAATTCCCAAGGAGTTTTCTTCTTCACTCTTCTCGGCTTGAGCATGAATTCCACCTCTTTCGGTGATAGTCACTCCCATCCTCACGTGTCCCTTCCGTTAGGGTTGAGACGGCCCAACAGGTTGTGTATGCTGGGAAGTTATCGCTCTGAAACTCTCACCCCTACCTTTCTTCCTTCTTTGATACTTTCTTTTCGGTTCGAAGGCCAGTAGGGCTGATGCAGTGTCCCCAAACGATGCGGGAGGGGTAACATCCTCGATAAGTGGTGGCATGGCAGGAGTAGGAGGAGGAGGAGGAGGCGGAGATGGGATTGGTCTTGACATCTAGCTCTTCGACAAACAAGATAGTAGAATTTGTTTGATAGAGAAGTATTTCACCTTGCTTTTTTCAGGAACCTCCTCCACAAGCTCCTCAATTATGTCCAACACATGATACATACGATCCGCCTGCATATAACATAAACCATTATGGGTTTCCTAACTACTATACAAGTTGTCAATATAAATATGTACCACATTCCATTCAAGCGAAGCACTTGGAGTGTAAGGTGCAACCTCTTGCTCAGGTTCTTCCTCTCGTCTTCTTAGCACATAATGCCGAATGATATTCCAATACCAACTGAGATAGTCCTCATCGGTCGGCGTAACTTTGTGCTCATCTTTCTCAGCTTGGAAACAGTTGTTCCATAACTCAATCATCATTTCAAACTCATCTTCACCGTATGGAAGAGTGTAATATGGAGTAGGATACGGTACGTGCTGGCGAAGACCAAACTGTCTCATGACTCTATCTGGTAGATGGTATGCAAAATCTCCAAAACAAAAAATCATAAGTCTTTCCCGCCATAACAACCTGTCCACTGTGCAAATAGTTGGAAGAGCCTGAAGATCTTCCTTGGTATATGGAATCCATGTGACTGCATTGTAGTCTAAGACATCAAAATCATTCCGAATTAACGCTAGATTTCGTCTGGGGCTCATTTTGGTATTCTTCGGAACAATTCAGCTGTAATAGAAAAAAGTTATAGTAAGTATTCAAAATTGTTATGTGTCGATACAACAATACTAACAACACTATTTTACCTCACTGCATATGTTTTAAATTGTCAATTATTTGTGTCTTCATAGATATACAACCAACCGAAAGATAAGTCACGACCATAGCTACAAGAGCGTAACTTATATTTAGTTATTGTTTACAACAATCTCAAATATGCAACAACGAAAAACTATGTACATACCTAAACTAGAGTCATACAGCCTCTGACGGACCGTTGTTGGACCCACGCAACTCGCGTAAGCTCCGTATACGTGAAAGCTAGCATCGCACCACTCCATGAATATTGCCGACATGACTCGAAGTTCCCTAACAACGGAAGCTATTGAAGGGCCACTCTTGTCTTCGATTGATCGCAAAATAGAAGTTGCGTGATGATGTGCAACATAATAGCGCGAGCTCGCTGGGCTATCTGCAAAGGAAAGGCACGACGGGGAATTTCACCGGCCAATTCCTTCCCAAACCATGTGGCCACTATCGACTCATTTCCCCACCTCACGTCTTATGGAAGAGACAATCCGAGAAAAGGCTCACATAAATCCATATAATTTCTTAGGAAATCTGGTTTTAGGATTGAATTCCTGTTAATCGGCAATCCGAGTAACACAATTGTGTCTTTCAAAGTGATGGTCATCTTACCTACTCTAAGATGAAATAGAGACGTATCCGTTCGCCATCTATCGATCAACGCTGTCAAAAGATTCTGATCGAGCTGTGTGTGTCCCAACTTATTAATAATATCGAACCCAGCACTAACTAGAAGTTCCACGACGCCGGGACGCGCTGATGTGATGAACTTTAAAGTAGAAGAATGGTTAATAAAGTCATCCGGCTCAACCCCTTATTGATAGATAATATCAGATGCAAGCTATTACGGTATTTACCAACACTTTGCAAAATGATAAACAAATTATATCAACATGTACCTCATTCATATCGTTGTTGTTTGTGCGGTGTTGAGCTTGTAGGTAAAGCACACTAGCATTGATCGGTCCGGGTGCCATTTCGTCATATTCTACCACAGTAGCATAACAAAATCATACTCATACCATAATACATCCTTAAATCAAATCAACACACGATTAAACATGTGCTCTATGCGCCCAATCTATTTGTTGTAGCATACAACCATAGATTTGCAACTAAAAAATAAGTTTAGCCCTTAATCCAAAATTCATAAAATAAATATTGGAGTCAAAATCGGTAGATTTCAAACCTATAGGAGGTACTTAAGAAGATGAGGAAGCCATTCTTCAAATTCTAGCAAGATTTAAGGAGTTTTTTATTTCAAATTTTGAATTTTGGTGAAATGGGGGATTGGGTTCAAATTTTGCTGAAATGAGAGAATGGGAAAGTGAAGTAATGTGATGAAGGGGTTGCAGCAAGACAGAGAGCAAAATTTTGGGTGGCATTTGAGATGCCGTAAACTGACAGCATCTCAAATGTCGCAAGTGTATCTTTACACAATATATGTGTACTAGCGGCATTTGAAATGCCATCAGTACACGTGGCGCTAATATGGCATTAGAACCTCATAGCACATTTTCATAGCAATCATGATCGTTTTGTCATCTACTGTAGTTGTATCGTCAACCAAATCTCGAACCACTTACCATGTGACATCTCTAAGGGAAGATCTTTGACCATCAGCGATAATAGTTATTTATTTTAACTTAAAGATTCCTGCTAACCTGGATTGAGCAACATTATCACACAATGACTCAGCTGCTAACACCCTATTAGATGGATTGATCTCTTTCGCAGCTAGTGTTACTACACCACCACCGCATATAGGTACAATTGTCAATCTGTCATATCAATACCATGAAGTTAAGATAGAAGTCCCAAAGATATGGTACCCTGTCCACTTATTATTTATTTGTAGTTAAACGAATGAATGAGTACATCAATTGTTTCTTACTGTACTTTGCTTGAGGTTTTCTCTCTGGATTCAAGGCTTAATCCACACAAAACAACCAACCCACATATTGCATAACATTCTCAACTTAACATTTTGGTGCATTATTTGTATAGCAATATACGTAGGGTTTCCATATTGTTTTACAGCTAAAGAAACAGCTCTTGCATGGTTTCCACTGCCATGAGCAGGGCCGGCCCAATGGGCTGGGCTGCCCAAGGCCGAGTAAAAGGCCAAGAAAAAATTGCAAAAATGAGAAAAGGGCAAGAAGGGAAAGGGAAAAAATAAGAGCAAAACCACAAACAAGTCAAATATCCAAAGAGGGAATTGAACTTGGGACATTCAGCTCCATTTTCGATAGCTTAACCACTCAACCAAATTGCCTTATTAAAGTAAAATATTGTAGAATTTATTTGAAGCTGAACAAAGTTCTTTCCACTCTTGTTGCCCCAACAAGGGGGTTGCCCAATGCAATTGCCTCATGGGCCTTGCCCATGGGCCGGGCCTGGCCATGAGTCATCATATCTTTACCGACTTAATCGTTAGGGGAAGAAATAGAATTAGAAGTGCCTCCTGTTATAAAGGCTCCTCCATTCTGGAAACATCCAATTCAAAGAATAGTTTTCATCCAATTTCACTCTTCGAAGACGATGTAGAAGGAACTGGAGCTTTATGATTATATGGACTGATGGGAACCTTTGCCTCTTTTATAGATTGAATATCAACAACATCACTCTGTATTTAACCCCTAACAGCTTCCCATAAATCTTCAAAGTTTTGCCTAGTTGAGATGAAGAAGTTCACTTTGTGTTTATAGTCTTAACACAATAACCTTTAGCTCTGACCATGAGAAGTCAGGGTATCAAAATATATTTGAGCTTAAATAATAAATTATAAACCCTCTTTTACAAACAATTACCAAACTCTTCCCTTTAATAATAAAAAAATAACAAAAATATTAAAAGTACAAAACTGGAAATTATTGAAGGTATGTGCAAGGACCAAAAATGCCAATGCAACTAAAAAAATCATACCACTATATAAATCGTTACCCATACTGCCTTAAGTGAATCACCGCCATGGATCCAAATTTTGATACGTGATACAATTTCAAGGAAAAGGTTGATGCAAATAGTAATTATCTTATGGTATAACATCAATTAAAAAATTCATAAATTCAAAGAGGCAAAAAGGTAAAGAAGCGGAAGTTATCTCCTTTAATTACTTAATTACTGTATAACAATCTAGTGCATTTATAGCATCAGTGAAAAATCATAGATGCATTCAAAGAGACAAAAAGATAGAGAATCCAAAGTTTTTTCAATCAGTTACTTGATCAGTTTTTATCAAATCTAACGCATTTATATCATAGGTAAAAAAACATAGATAAACTTAAGCAGGCAAAAAGATAAAGAAACCTATGTTTTCTCGTTTAAAGCGAATATTAGTCTCGGGTCCCTATTTCATAATCGAATTGTAAACCAGGTCCCTTAATCGCTAATTGCATGAATAAGGTCTCTACCTATTTAACATTACACCCAATAATTATTAGCATTCGCCAACTCATTAATTTTCAATTTTTAAAATGTGATTATTTTTATATGTTAATCGGTTTTAAGAATCGTTTTCACCATTAAATCACGAACTTAATAAACTTTCTAATGATATCTATTGTTAATATCTAAAAATAATAATTTATATAGTAGTGTTTAACTGTATTTTAGTAATGCGGTTAAAAACTACAGCTATTAAATGCAGTTTTTAACTGCATTTATGAAATGCAATTAAAACTGCACTTGATAGTTATAGTTTTTAACTGCATTACTAAAATGCAGTTAAAAACTTCTACTATTACGTATTGTTTTTAACTGTATTTGCTGCATATACAGTTCAAAACTGCACTTAATAGCAGTAGGTTTTAAAAAGCATTTCATGAATGCAGTTAACTACTGTTGCTATTAAGTGTAGTTTTTAACTGCATTTGTGAAATGTAGTTAACAACTACATTACTATAATGCAGTTTTTAACTGCATTTCACTAATGCTTAAAAAATTCATTATAGTAATGCATGTTTTTTTTATATTCGAATTTGAAACATATGAGCTTTGAAATTTTGGGTTTTAATATTCATAATGCATATCACTAAAAAGATAATAAAATTTGTGATTTAACAGTGAAAACGGTTTGTTCATACGACGTTTCTAGAACTGAAATAAATAGTGATGCTAAATTGATAGTTACTTGATACATAGAACTTGTTATCTATTTGCATTGTAATCTTTTATATAAAGTTATATACATCTTTATATGCCTATTACATTGAATTGAATCTGCTTGATACAGAAGCTATTACCTTTCATTTTAATAAGCATTTGCTTCAGATCAAAACTGATACCCACAAACAGACAAGCCAATACCTACAGCTACAAAACTGATACCTACATATATAAAACTGATACTAAACCTATATATAATCAAAACTAAAAAAAACAACTATCACAAATCATAAAAATGATACCTGTAGAATCAAAAAATGATGCTAAAGTTGATGCTAACTTTGATACTAAAATTTTTAATTACTTCATTTCAAAGCATATTATCCGTTTGCACCATTATCTTTTAAATACAATTTTTTATATTTGTTACCTACTTGATACTACAAGTGATGCAAACCGACACTAACAATATTTTTTTTTTAAATAGGGTGGACTACGGCATATAACTCATGATATTCATCATATCATTGAAAAAGAGCAAAACACCAATCAAAAGAAAACCCAAACAAATATTGAAAATAGTGACAAGGATCGTGTATGAGATACCGACGAACAATGATCACTACTGGAATTTAGCCAAGTTTATGTCAAGGCTAGAAGAAGAATAAAAAATAATGAAGTGATTTTCGCTTTTTAATGAATATATATTTCATATGTTGTGTTAGAACTAACATACATTTGAGATATTGTGTTAGTACTAATTGAATTTAGCTTTTTTTAATGTTGATATAAACATTCCTTCATATTATGTCAATTTGTTGTAAAAATTATGACCTTATTTCTGATGTTGTAAAAATTAGCTTTGTTTAATTTTTCTTACAGTTGATTTTATGTTATGACTGTAAATATATTTCTATTTACACCTGAAACTGATACTGTGTAACAACCAGGTATTTTCAACCATTCGCATACATTATAAGTGTATAGGTAGACACTCATGCCAGAATTGAATTGCTCAAAATACCGCGTTGTAAATAAAAATTTGGCAAACCTCAGAATATACAGTAAATAAAAATCACAGACATAGAGTATTTAAAATGCAGCGGAAGTAGAAGAAATAGTAGTTCATGAAGCTACTATATAAAAATATCAGAGTTAAATAAAACACAACAGAAGAAAATAAAGTACAACAGAAGTCTCAAGATAACAACCAAGTACAAGCTGAATAGAACAACAGAACTGGAATAGATAAAACTAGATAAGCAGATATCTCCAGCGATTCCAATCTCCAGAAAGCGGAATCCAAATCTGTGAATAACTCAGGCTGACCCGAGCGTAAATAAAAATACAAACACTCGAGTCAGGACATACATACTTATACAATGTAAACCAACTCAAGTGAACTGTAGCAAAGATACAAGTAACTTAGAAGATGCTTGGGACCGCCCATCCTCTTAGGATCCGTTAAACTATTTACTATGTAGTAATATACACTATATACAGTAGTGTCTAATCAGTAAAGTATAATCATATAGAAAATAGCGTTAAGGGGATGGTGAACCTTAACGCGGTCGGATCTTTAAAACCAAAATCGTAGTGGGCTCGCTATAAGGAGATGACACGGCACGCGAGGCAATGCCAGGGTGGATACACCGTTTGCACTCCCGGACCGGTGGTGATGGCAAGCCAGCAGCTTCCGTCCACCTCGAACAGTACCCCCGAATCAAAGTGGCGCCACATATCGAATCACAAAAGTAATAGAATGGTTTCCGATGGAGCATGCTCGATGAAAGGGTGCGACCCTTTGTATAGCCCGGTATAGCTCCTGTTTTAGTCATTTATGCCAACTCACGGGAGTTGGGTCCACGTAATATACCTCGAGAACGTCGCCACCATCCTACTTCATTTTGGAATCTCCACCGCGTACACGGTTGTTAAAGTGGTTTTCAGTATTGGCCGGCTATAAGACAATATCCGATCCCGGTCTCTTTAACAACCAATCGTTATTATAACCCGTAGTTATAACTTTAAAACAATATTTTATACTTCAAAAATAGAATGCCATTTCAACCCAAACCTTTATCAAAATAAAGATTAAATCATTTCCAAACCATTTCAATATATCATCATACCATATCTTTCAATACAAATATTTATCAAAATAAATATCAAGTCATTTCTAACCATTTCAATATTTTAAATTATCATATCCTTTAAAAACTTCCTTTCAAATCATTTTAATACATCAGAATATCATAACCTTTCAAAGCTTCATTTTTCAAATCATTTAATATCAAAATATCATATCTTTCAAAACTTCGTTTCAAATCATTTTAATATATCAAAATATCATATCTTTCAGTACCACATATCAAATCATTTTAATATACCAAAATATCATATCTTTTTGAAATCACATTTCAAATCTTTATTCATTTTATTCAATTTAAAATAGCATTTCAATTCATATTTCAAAACAGTTTATATTCCAAAAAAAATCATTTTTAATCATAAAAATGAAGTTATTATGTTAAAAATTAAATTATTAAATTTCCAAAATTTTCAACTTCCAAAGTTCATTTATTCACTTACGTTTATCAAAACAATGAAATTCCACTTTTCGCATCATTTAGAAAACGCTACGGAAAGTTACATTCAAAACAGTTCAATTTAACAAAAGACAACATTTTAAAATGTTGTATGGGTTTACTTAAATTTCAAATAAACTTAGTTAAATTCAAAAATTATAGCACTTACAAAAATTGCTATAATAGCTTTTAATTCAATTTAGCTTTTTAGTTCATTATCATCAACTACAACATTTACAAATGCTGTAATATCATTTACATTGTAATTAATAGCATTTCAAAATGCAGTCAATTAACTTCAAATATTCAATATAATTTCTCAACCAATTATATTTTTTTATTTAAAACATTTTTAACTCATAAAATCATACATTTTCACATATTATAAACATCATTTAATTTTCCTCAAGTTCATGATTTTATAAAGTTAAATTTCCATTCAAAAATCAAGATTTAATAATAATTCACTTATTAAATTGCAATGTTCAATTTTAAATTCATTGCATTAAATTTAAACTTAACACTTAAGTTCAAATTCTCAAATATATCTTAGTTTTATTTTTATTTACTTAACTAAAAGTTCACTTTTAAGTCAATTTCATAAATTTCCAATTTAGTTATATTTCAAAATTTCAACCTAAAGTATTCAGTCATTTCACATTTCAACTTTATTAAAAATCATTAATATGATATAAAATCAATTTAAATTCATTTAAATTCAAATTATCATAAATTTATCCTAATTTCATATTCAATTTAATTTCCAATTATAATTAAATCAAATTTTCCAAAATAACTTACATTCAAAATTTTCTAACTTTTCATTAATTCATTTCACTTACAATTATTCAAAAAATCAATACTATTTTACAAAAATCCTTTTTAATTAGATTTAAATCAAAATATTTTAATATTTACATTTCTAAAATAATTTTAAATTTTTTAAAAAACATATATTAACTACGGGTCTGTATATAATTTTCTACGCTAGGTAAAGTGATACAGGTAATATATCATTTCAACCCGTAATTTACAAAGAAAATCCGGGTTTTATCATTTCAAACCCGCAGTGCCAAGTAAATGAAATAAATTGAAAATCATTCAGGCCTATCATTTCAGCCCATAACAATTTTTCCTTATTCTAAAGTCCGTTCGAGTATGTATCATTTCAACCCATAGTGATTTCTAATTTACAGGGAACTTGCAGTGTGATAACTGATAAAATATACAGAATAGCATGAAATAACAGTAACATATGATATAAAAGGTGTAATAACAGGTGTGAACATCACATGATAATAATATAAGTAGTTATAACATGTTAATATAGTTCTACAGATTCGCAGGGTGTCAATTTACTACTTATATAAGTACATAATGTCTGGTGAGAAATACTCACATGTCACAAGCTGGAGAACGACACCAAAGCGCACGATACAGACACAATAAAGGCACAATAACACTACCATGATTTGAGAGTGGAGAGACAAATATAATTGCCTTGTATACATATAAACAAAACAATTCAAAATACATAAGTTTTTCAAAGCCAAATTACACTAAACGACACTAGGAATCAAAGCCCAAAACAAAGACAAATGCTTTGCATCTGTTCTCAACTTCACATACTTCAGTTATGAACTGAAATAGCACAGCCAAGGCATGTATAAAGGTCTGGTTTGGGTCAATAGTGGTCAGCCTATCATGGTTTAAAAGTGTGGAGATTTATAGGTGCAATAAGTCAACACTACAAGGCAATTTCAAGGCAAATTCAACAACTCTATGCTATAAATGGGTTCGGCCATAGGCTCTAGGGGAATGGCCAGTGGGTCCAGGTGGTTGTGGGTGATGTGGCAGAGGGTGGAGGTCAGGTCAGAGGTGGTGATGGTGGAAGTGGCGGCTAATGGTTATAGAAGGTGATGGTACCAAAACTAAGTTAGCTTGAGTACATAGGTGATGGATTTGTGGATTTTGGTGGTGGTGCTTGCCTTGGAGTTGCTTGGCCTGCCAAGGTGGTGATCTAGGGTGGATGATGATCAGAGAATAAAGTGGTGGAGGTTGGCCTAGATCTGGGAGTGGTGCCATGAAATTGAGAATAAGTTGCAAAATCACATAGAAAAACTAAAAAACAAGAGAAGAGAAGAAGATTTTACCAAATTTTTGCAAGATGGAGGCCATGATTTTTTTTTTTTAGGGTTGAGAAGCTTTGAAAATACGTGAAAAATATGAGAGAATGCAGCTGAAAAGAATAGAGAAAGGTACGGCCAAAATAAATGGTGTATTGATTGAAAAAGAAACGGTAAAAGAAACAGTGAAACGACCTTACGTTTCTTAGGTTTTAAAACCTTCCATACTTCCGTTTCTTTTAAATCAAGTAAAACAAAATAAACTTCAGCAAGTAGATATAAAACCGAAACAAACGAAAAAAAATAAAAATATATAATTAACTTTTAAAAAAATATAAAAAGAATTAAGAAATTGCTTAAAAATTGAAAACAGGGTTCAAAAATTACAATTAAAACATCAATAGCTTTGGAAAAATATCTACTTCATTTAAAAAGTATTCTAAAGCAAAATTTTGAAATAAAATAATTTATTTATCATTTCTAAAATAAAATAAATAATTAAATTGGAGAAAAATAGAAAAGAACTAAAGAAAATGTTTAAAAATTGAAAACAGGGCATGGAAATTACAAGAAAAATACTACTAGCTCTAGAAAAATTCCTACCTCACTTCAAAAATATTAAAAGACAGAAACATACATAAAATAACATATCAATACATATTACAATAAAATATGACAAAGAAAAATAAATTTTATACTATTTAAAATAACAAAATTGCAAAATAAACAAATTACACTCAATATTGAAATATACATAACTTTCACAATTTACATCCGTTTCCAACGAAACAAAAAGCAGTGTTCTTAAAATTTTATGTACTTTCATAATAAAAGATAAAATTTAAAATTTTCAAACTTTTAAAAATTTAAATTAAAAGTCAAAGTTTGACTATTTTGACCAAAAATTCACTTTTTGGAAAATATTCTTTTTAGTCATGCTTTGGAAGGATAATTCATATCAAAACTAAAGTTTATCATTCAAAATAAATAAAATAAGTTTTTAAATCAAAAATTCAATTAAAATAATTTAAAAAAATATCACAAAATGCAGGGTTGTTACACTCTCCCTCACTCAAAACTTTTCGTCCCCAAAAAGGAATGAGATACGGGAAAACACAGAAAAAGATAGAGTGAAACAAGATTAGGACAAGATGACAAGGAGAAGGAAATTATACATGATAACTATTGTGATAGGTAAGTTTAACAAGGTGCAGATTCATCAAAGATTATAGAAAGATTTCTTAACAGAAAGATTATAGAAAGATGTCTATACCAGTCTATAGGAAGATAAGAATAATAAGGACAACAAAAGATAATTTGAAAAACAAAATAAGGAAATAAATTTGAAAGCATGGAAATTTCAACTTAATTTTTTTTTATAAGTTAAATAAATCGTTAACTATCTCAAATTTCATTATTTTATTGTCCAATCATCTTAAATTAACAATTTTAAAACCATGGATTTGAAAAATAATCATTTATCACACTCACAATGTACTTAATAAATTTTATTCTTCTTTATTCCTAATTAAAATTAAATTTATTCCGCTCAATATATTTATCACTCATGTTAAACATACTTACACTTATTATAACTGCTTTCTTTTATTCTTAGTTCTTTTAACATTATTTTATTGTAAGTTATTCAATTACCCTCTATTATATTTACCACTGTTAATCATTTTATAATTAAAATTTAAGTGTATAATATTTATTATAATCACTCAAATTTTATAAAAAAAATCTTTTCATATTGTATATTATCCAATTACATTGTTAACTTCTAAAATTAAGGTAAGTTATATTGGAATGCAATTGAGTATTATACAAATAAAACTTTCCAATTCAATCATTTCAAGCTTAAATCATTTATTCAAATTTTTTTGATTTTCTTTTTATAATTGAAATTATTCTTTAAAATATAATTTAAGAATTAAATTTTCGATTTCTTCAACCCATTTAGAGATAAATAAATGTATGTACATAATTTATCGAATCAAATTTAAATCATATGTCTATATATATTATAGATCAAGTCATATTTTAGAAATTCAAATCAAATTGATTTCCAAAACAAAGCTGTAGCAAGACTACAGAGCGGTCTCTTTACTCCGAAACTCGAAAATGAATGTCGATGATGCTGCAGTCATTACCAAAGTTATTTCCCAGCGACAATGAGAAGAGCGCTAGTTTTAAACTTAAAATTCTTTGGAAACATATTCTTATTCGAAAGTACTTTAAATAATATACTTTAAAACTTAAACACAAGGTTTGAAACCATCGAAAATTAAATTCTCAAATTTCTTGTTCTAAATTCATTTCAGTTCCCAAATCAATTTATAAACAACTATCTATAAATTCATTTATAAAACAACAAATGATAAATTAAGTATTATCATTTCAAATAATCAATATTAAATCAGTTTATTAAGTTCCATAAATTTACTTATATATCAAAATTTATTTCATTAACCAAATTTTAAAATAATATTGTGTCAGTTTGTTCTGTCAAAGTGTTTTAGAAATCCTATCGATAAACTGATCAAACGAATCGATCGAAACCCAAATCAACATCAACAACTCAAACAACACAATATATAAAACAAAACATAGATATACAAGTACAATTCAAAATTTTCGAAAGAATTGATTGGAAACAAAAGACAAGATGATTAACTAACAGAGTAGAGAGGTGGATAAGCTTAAATAAATCATAGGCAACTTTTACCGGGTCAACCGTGATTTAAAGAATAAGATCAATGTGGATTTTTCTGGGGTAAATCTACATTCGATCTCAAGAGTTAGAGTTTGGGATAATAAAAGATATTAGCATCTAAACCAAGGATAGATATAAATCTCTGGTGAATCCATGCTAATTGTAAAGGAGCTTTCCCCTTTTTTTTCAATTTAATTTGAAATTGGCGTGACCGCCGACTCACTAAAAAGATCATTCGAAGTGGAGTTAGGGAATGCTCCAGAGTCAAAAGAAGTTGAATAGTGAGGGATACGAATGGATTTTGGAACCGTAGGGAATGTTCCAAAATTCAAAGAATTGAGTGAAAAAGGAAGAGATTCAAACTCGAATGAAAGTGATTCTGTAAATACATTCACTCCATATGCTGAGTTTTTCATAGAGCTACCAAAGCTATGATACCAACTGTAACAACTAGGTATTTTCAACCATTCGCATCCATTATAAGTGTATAGGTAGACACTCATGCCAGAATTGAATTGCTCAAAATACCGCGTTGTAAATAAAAATTTGGCAAACCTCAGAAGATACAGTAAATTAAAATCACAGATCACAGACATAGAATATTTAAAATGCAGCTGAAGTAGAAGAAATAGTAGTTCATGAAGCTATTATATAAAAATATCAGAGTTAAATAAAATACAACAGAAGAAAATAAAGTACAATAGAAGTCTCAAGATGACAACCAAGTACAAGCTGAATAGAACAACAGAACTGGAATACATAAAACTAGATAAGCAGATATTTCCAGCGATTCCAATCTCCAGAAAGCAGAATCCAAATCTGTGAATAACTTAGGCTGACCCGAGCGTAAATAAAAATACAAACACTCGAGTCAGGACATACATACTTATACAATGTAAACCAACTCAAGTGAACTGTAGCAAAGATACAAGTAACTTAGAAGATGCTTGGGACCGCCCATCCTCTAAGGATCCGTTAAACTATTTACTATGTAGTAATATACGCTATATACAATAGTGTCTAATCAGTAAAGTATAATCATATAGAAAATAGCGTTAACGGGATGGTGAACCGTAACGCGGTCGGATCATTAAAACCAAAATCGTAGTGGGCTCGCTATAAGGAGATGACACGGCACGCGAGGCAATGCCAGGGTGGATACACCGTTTGCACTCCCGGACCGGTGGTGATGGCAAGCCAGCAGCTTCCGCCCACCTCGAACAATACCCCCGAATCAAAGTGGCGCCACATATCGAATCACAAAAGTAATAGAATGGTTTTCGATGGAGCATGCTCGATGAAAAGGTGCGACCCTTTGTGTAGCCCAGTATAGCTCCTGTTTTAGTCATTTATGCCAACTCACGGGAGTTGGGTCCACGTAATATACCTCGAGAACGTCGCCACCATCCTACTTCATTCTGGAATCTCCACCGCGTACACAGTTGTTAAAGTGGTTTTCGGTATTGGCCGGCTATAAGACAATATCCGATCCCGGACTCTTTAACAACCAATCGTTATTATAACCCGTAGTTATAACTTTAAAACAATATTTTATACTTCAAAAATAAATTGTCATTACAACCCAAACCTTTATCAAAATAAAGATTAAATCATTTCCAAACCATTTCAATATATCATCATACCATATCTTTCAATTCAAATATTTATCAAAATAAATATCAAGTCATTTCTAACCATTTCAATATTTTAAATTATCATATCCTTTAAAAACTTCCTTTCAAATCATTTTAATACATCAAAATATCATAACCTTTCAAAGCTTCATTTTTCAAATCATTTAATATCAAAATATCATATCTTTCAAAACTTCGTTTCAAACCATTTAATATATCAAAATATCATATCTTTCAGTACCACATTTCAAATCATTTTAATATATCAAAATATCATATCTTTTCGAAACCACATTTCAAATCATTATTCATTTTATTCAATTTATAATACCATTTCAATTCATATTTCAAAACAGTTTATATTCCAAAAAAAAATCATTTTTAATCATAAAAATGAAGTTATTATGTTAAAAATTAAATTATTAAATTTCCAAAATTTTCAACTTCCAAAGTTCATTTATTCACTTACGTTTATCAAAACAGTGAAATTCCTCTTTTCGCAGCATTTAGAAAACGCTACGGAAAGTTATATTCAAAACAGTTCAATTTAACAAAAGACAACATTTTAAAAGTATGGGTTTACTTAAATTTCAAATAAACTTAGTTAAATTCAAAAATTATAGCACTTACAAAAATTGCTATAATAGCTTTTAATTCAATTTAGCTTTTTAGTTCATTATCAACTACAGCATTTACAAATGCTGTAATATCATTTACATTGTAATTAATAGCATTTCAAAAATACAGTCAATTAACTTCAAATATTAATATAATTTCTCAACCAATTATATTTTTTTAGTTAAAACATTTTTAACTCATAAAATCATACATTTTCACATATTATAAACATCATTTAATTTTCCTCAAGTTCATGATTTTATAAAGTTAAATTTCCATTCAAAAATCAAGATTTAATAATAATTCACTTATTAAATTGCAATGTTCAATTTTAAATTCATTGCATTAAATTTCAACTTAACACTTAAGTTCAAATTCTCAAATATAACTTAGTTTTATTTTTATTTACTTAACTAAAAGTTCACTTTTAAGTCAATTTCATAAATTTCCAATTTAGTTATATTTCAAAATTTCAACTTAAAGTATTCATTTATTTCACATTTCAACTTTATTAAAAATCATTAATATGATATCACTTTAAATTCATTTAAATTCAAATTATCATAAATTTAGCCTAATTTCATATTCAATTTAATTTCCAATTATAATTAAATCAAATTTTCCAAAATAACTTACATTCAAAATTTTCTAACTTTTCATTAATTCATTTCACTTACAATTATTCAAAAAATCAATAGTATTTTACAAAAGTACTTTTTAATTAGATTTAAATCAAAATATTTTAATATTTACATTTCTAAAATAATTTTAAAATTTTTAGAAAACATATATTAACTACGGGTCTGTATATAATTTTCTACGCTAGGTAAAGTGATACGGGTAATATATCATTTCAACCCGTAATTTATAAAGAAAATCCGGGTTTTATCATTTCAAACCCGCAGTCCCAAGTAAATGAAATAAACTGAAAATCATTCAGGCCTATCATTTCAGCCCATAATAATTTTCCCTTATTCTAAAGTCCGTTCGGGTATGTATCATTTCAACCCATAGTGATTTCTAATTTACAGGGAACTTGCAGTGTGATAAACTGATAAAATATACAGAATAGCATGAAATAACAGTAACATATGATATAATAGGTGTAATAAAAGGTGTGAACATCATATGATAATAATATAAGCAGTTATAACATGTTAATATAGTTCTATAGATTCGCAGGGTGTCAATTTACTACTTATATAAGTACATAATGTCTGGTGAGAAATACTCACATGTCACAAGCTGGAGAACGACACCAAAGCACACGATACAGACACAACAAAGGCACAACAACACTACCATGATTTGAGAGTGGAGAGACAAATATAATTGCCTTGTATACATATAAACAAAACAATTCAAAATACATAAGTTTTTCAAAGCCAAATTACACTAAACGACACTTGTTGTGGTTGGAGAGGTCAGGTGAATTTTGTTTCTCGGGTTCCCTCTTTTGTATTTGTTGGCAATGTTGTTTCGGTTGTTTGTTCTTGGGTTGCTGTTGTTTCATTTTTGACTTTGAGCCATGACACACTTTGGTGTGTGCTCCCTGGCATGGTAGCTCTGTCCGGGACGGGTGACATGTCAGGTCATGTAGGCAGTGAGCGCTTCGTTTGGAGCGGTCAATGCAGGTGTTATTGTTGGTTTCTGTTTTACTGCCATTGCGAGGCCGATTCTGTGTCATACATGGCCATCTTAGGTCTTCATTCTCTGATTGGTATTCTGTGGTCCTTATGGAGATATCACGCATTCAGGATCGAGAGGCCCGGGCGATATTCTTGGTCTTTTCGCATAGTGGTCACAGATGTGGATCACTATGCGGGAAGTCGGGAACTTTGCCGGCTTTCCTCGACTCCCTCAGTAGATGTCTCTGCTACGACCATTATGTGGACCTCATCTGTCTCGCGGGGCTGTCTCATCAGTGACAGTCCGGCTTGGGTTAGGTTCCTACAGCACCGTGGGTTGAGTATTATATGCAGCCCTACATACTTTCGTTTTATTCCGTCTGTCGAGGTGCCTTCGGCCTCATCGACTGATTGTTGCTCTTATCTTTGCTCCTTGCCTTCGTCCTCTTGTTCCTTATCCATTTCCATCCCGATGCTTAGCAAAGCGGAGATTGCGATCATTAATGATCGCCTCTCTCGCCTAACTAAGAATTCGGCTCCTTCCAGATCTACTCTTAGGCTATCGGGCTCGTCGGAGCCGACTCAGGCTTCTGCCGATTCCATCCCTCGAGTATCGGCATCCCGTGTGCAGAGATCTTCTCGTCGGCGCACGAGAGATCTCCTCTCCACTCCTCGTACTATCCGTACTCGCTCTATAGCGCCGACTGAGCAGACAGATCGGTCTGCTTTTTCATCGTTGTATCTTATTTGAGCTGGGTCTGTTATGTTATCTCTGTCTTGTCTTTTTTCCTCTGTTTCCAGGCTTACATGTCGAACTTTCTTTTCTGGAACGTTCGTGGTATTGGCAATGAAGCTTCTTGCGCTAGATTAAAGCGCATTATCCGTAAATATTCTATTTGCTTGGTTGCTCTGTTAGAACCTTTTGTAGGATCTGGAGAGATTTCCAGGGTTGTCCTGTCGCTTGGGTTTGGAGGTGTTGTATCCAATGTTTCGGGTAAGATTTGGATTCTCTGGTCCAAATGCTGTGTGGTTCATCCTTTGTTTGATTCGGACCAGCTTATCTCTGTGCTTTGCTCTGCTTCTCTTTTTCCCCATCCATTTCTGTTTTCGGCGGTGTATGCTAAGTGTGATAGGATGGAGAGATTATCCCTATGGGATGATATTCTTCATCTAGCTGAGATGGGCTTTTCGTGCTCTGTTGTGGGTAGTGATTTCAATGTTGTCGCTAGCCAGGCTGAGAAACTAGGGGGGCGGCTATAAACCGCTCTTCGGTCGCAGATTTCAATTCGTTCATTGTGAGCTCAGGTTTTTCCGAAATTCCTTTTGTGGGATCAGCTTATACCTGGTCTAATAACCAGGAGGGTCCGAATCGGATCCTTTCTAGGTTGGACAGGATTTTTGGGTCACCTGATTGACTCAGTCTTCCATTCTCTTTCTCTACATCGCATCTCCACCGTGCCTGCTCTGATCATTCCCCGTTGGTATTGCGATGTATTCCTCGATCTCTATCGGGGCCTTCTTCTTTCCGCTTCCTCAGTATGTGGTGTTCCCATCACTCTTTTCTTCAGGTTGTCGAGGAGTCGTGGTCCGCTCCTATTTCAGCTTCTCCCTTGGGGGGTTTCTCCCAAAATCTGAAACGTCTCAAGGCTAGACTTAAGACCTGGAATTCCCTTGTTTTCAAGAACATTTTCGACCGTGTTAGAGCGGCTGAGGAGTCCCTCATTCTTGCCGAATCATTGTTCGACGAGTTCCCTACTGCCGAAAACAGGGAGAAATGGGCGTCGGCCCAATTGGCTTTCTCTTCGGAGCTTCGTATCGAACACTCCTATCTTCTCCAAAAGGCAAGGGTAAAATGGGTGGTCGATGGGGATTCGAACTCCAAATTTTTCCATTCTTCGATTCACAAGAAAGCCAACCTTCTCTCCATTCGAGAAATTTTGAGACCGGATCTCTCTTTGGCGTCCTCCCCATCTGAAGTTAAGGAGATCATAGTTTCTCATTTTCAATCTTTTCCGGGTTGTCCCTCGGTAGTGGAGCAGGATCTGGATATCCTCTCTTTCAATCCCAGATTGATCCCTTCTGAGGAAGCCGATGGTCTGGCGGACCCGCCTACTACGGAGGAAATCCGTAGTTGCGTCTTTGCTCTCAGCAAGGACAGTGCTTCTAGTCCGGATGGTTTCAACGGATCTTTCTATCGCAAGGTTTGGTCTATCATTCAACTGGATTTTTGTTTAGCTATCCAGCAATTCTTTGCCGGCAGTCTTCTCCCTGTTAGTTGGTCTTCCACCAACTTGGTTTTAATTCCGAAGTGTGATTTCCCGTGGTCATGCGCGGAATTTCGTCCCATCAGCTTGTGTAATTTTTCCAACAAAGTAATTTCTTAGATTTTGGCCATTCGCTTAGCTCCGTTCCTTGACCGTATCATATCCTCCTCTCAGGCAGGTTTTGTGAAGGGTCGTCTTATCACTGATAATGTTCTGCTAGCTCAGGAACTGATTTCCCAGATTGACAGGAAGGTTAGAGGTTCCAATGTCGTTTTCAAACTTGATATGGAGAAGGCTTATGATCGCATGTCGTGGTTTTTCATTATTAAAGTTCTTCGTGCTTTTGGCCTTCCAGAAACCCTTATCGATTTGGTTTGGAGACTCATCTCCAACTGTTGGTTTTCCGTCCTCATTAATGGATCGGCCAACGGGTTCTTTCGGGCTGGTAGGGGTCTCCGTCAGGGTGATCCACTATCGCCTTCTCTTTTCGTGATTGCAGCTGAAGCTTTCATTCGAGGGATCCACACGTTAACGATTTTCGGCCAGGTTCACCGATTTGGTCTTCCGAGTAGGTGCCCCCTCATTTCTTCCTTATCCTTTGCAGATGACATTGTCATTTTCTCTAACGGTAACCGAACGTCTGTTCATCGCCTTATTCGCTTTATCCATCTGTACGAGCGATGCTCGGGCCAGCGAGTTAACTCGTCGAAGAGTTGCTTCGTTCATGCAAAGGATATGGCTTCTAACAGGGTTTCCTGGATCCATTCGTTTACAGGATTCAGGGAGGCTTCTCTTCCTCTTCCTTACTTGGGTGTTGCTCTCTACAGGGGCCGGAAACTCAATGCTCTTTTCGACCCTCTAACGGATAAGGTTAGGGGAAAGATCATTCGGTGGAATGCTTCGTTTCTTTCTCTGGCTGGAAGGTGGTTCTTATCAAGTCGGTATTAAGCTCGCTGGGCACTCATGTCTTCGCAGCGATGTCTCCTACCGCCTCTTTTTTCAGGTCTTTCCAATCTTTGGCTTCTTCATTCTTCTGGGGGTCGAAGGTTGATAACCACCGTCATCACTGGGTTTCGTGGGACGTGGTGTGTCGTCCCAAGGAAGAAGGCGGGCTAGGTTTGCGAAATCCTAAGGATTTTTGCACGGCTTTTGCTTGCAAGTTGTGGTACCGGTTTGGGACTGTCGATTCCCTTTGGGCGAAGTTCCTCCGTGCCAAGTACCTTTGTCTGGCCTCCACAGGCTATTCCGGCTGTCCATCCTTCTCTAGTGAAACTTGGAAGCACATGCAATCGGTGAAACCTTTCTCCGACTCCCACGGAGGCCAATCCGGTTGGGATGGTGGTTCGTTTTCTATCTTGAAAGCTTGGAATTCGGTTCGTCTTTCTTCCCCCATTCAACCTTTATTCTCCTTCATTTGGGACGCCAGAATCCCTCCTAAAGTTTCTCTGTTCATGTGGCGAACCTTTCATAAGGGATTGCCAGTTGATGAGAACCTTCAGCGGATTGGTATTCCTTTCGTTTCCCGTTGCAGTTGCTGCGGCAACGGGAATTCGGAATCTTTGGATCATTTAATCTATTCCGGTTTCTCTGCCAGATCCTACTGGAACTATTTCGGTAACCTTTTAGGTGTAAGAGGTTGCATCAACTCGTCGGTGGATTTACAAATGACCTGGTGGTACGGTGTCAAAGGTAAATCTCTCCGTTCTGTTGTTTTCCGCTTAATTCCTTGTCTTATTTCCTGCCACCTTTGGTGTGCGCGGAATAAGGATATCTACGACGAGTCTTGCATGGATCCTTTTTCGATTATTCGCCGGGTGAGGAATGATGTTTTCCTCGCATTTCGTGGCAGACCCTTTAAGGGATCGATTAGCTCTCGTTCAGCCCATCTTGTGGCTATGTTTTCTATTATCTGTATCCAGCCCCCCGACAGGGCGGGCGTTGGTTGATATCCATCCTTAAGCCAGGTGGTTCTGGTTTAACCTTCTTCGTCTTCCCCTTCTATTTTTTACTCTGATTTAGTGGCTTCTGGTTGCAGGCTATGTTTTAAAGGTTTGATTTGGGGTCTTTGGTTTCTTCTTTTTGGCTTGCATTGTTCGGTCGCTATTCTGGTTCTTATTTCGTCGTTCTCGGCTTGGGCTTCCTTTGCTGGTTCTTTTCATTCTGGTTCATTTCCTTTCTGGGAGGTTCCGCCGGTAGCATTCCTAGCTGTTTCTGATTATGGGGTTGTTTTTATTCGGCGGCTTCGCCCCCTTTGTTTTTATGGTCCTTCTGTTTGCTTATTTTTCCGTGTTCTACCCTCTCTCTATTTTATTTTCTTTTTCATTGGTCGGCTTCTGTCGACGTCTGTTGGTTTTTCTAGATTTGGGTTACCTGTCATGCTTGTTGACAGCATCTGTTTCCTATGTATATATTGGTGGAAAAAAAAACGACACTAGGAATCAAAGCCCAAAACAAAGACAAATGCTTTGCACTTGTTCTCAACTTCACATACTTCAGTTATGAACTGAAATAGCACAGCCAAGGCATGTATAAAGGTCTGGTTTGGGTCCATAGTGGTCAGCCTATCATGGTTTAAAAGTGTGGAGATTTATAGGTGCAACAAGTCAACACTACAAGGCAATTTCAAGGCAAATTCAACAACTCTATGCTATAAATGGGTTCGACCATAGGCTCTAGGGGCATGGCCAGTGGGTCCAGGTGGTGGTGGGTGATGTGTAAGAGGGTGGAGGTCAGGTCAGGGGTGGTGGTGGTGGAAGTGGCGGCTAATGGTTGTAGAAGGCGATGGTACCAAAACTAGGTCAGCTTGAGTGCATAGGTGATGGATTTGTGGATTTTAGTGGTGGTGCTTGCCTTGGGGTTGCTTGGCCTGCTATGGTGGTGATCTAGGGTGGATGATGATCAGAGAATAAAGTGGTGGAGGTTGGCCTAGATCTGGGAGTGGAGCCATGAAATTGAGAACAAGTTGCAAAATCACATAGAAAAACTAAAAAACAAGAGAAGAGAAGAAGATTTTACCAAATTTTTGCAAGATGGAGGCCATGATTTTTTTTAGGGTTGAGAAGCTTTGAAAATACGTGAAAAAGATGAGAGAATGCAGCTGAAAAGAATAGAAAAAGGTACGGCCAAAATAAATGGTGTATTGATTGAAAAAGAAACGGTAAAAGAAACGGTGAAACGACCTTACGTTTCTTAGCTTTTAAAACCTTCCATACTTCCTTTTCTTTTAAATCAAGTAAAACAAAATAAACTTCAGCAAGTACATCTAAAACCGAAACAAAGTTAAAAAAAATAAAAATATATAATTAAATTTAAAGAAAATATAAAAATGATTAAGGAAATTGCTTCAAAATTGAAAACAGGGTTCAAAAATTACAATTAAAACATCAATGGCTTTGGAAAGATATCTACTTCATTTTAAAAATATTCTAAAGAAAAATTTTGAAATAAAATAATTTATTTATCATTTCTAAAATAAAATAAATAATTAAATTGGAGAAAAATAGAAAAGAACTAAAGAAAATGTTTAAAAATTGAAAACAGGGCATGAAAATTACAAGAAAAATACTGCTAGCTCTAGAAAAATTCCTACCTCACTTCAAAAATATTAAAAGACAAAAACATACATAAAATAACATATCAATACATATTACAATAAAATATGACAAAGAAAAATAAAATTTATACTATTTAAAATAACAAAATTGCAGAATAAACAAATTACACTCAATATTGAAATATACATAACTTTCACAATTTACATCCGTTTCCAACGAAACAAAAGGCAATATTCTTAAAATTTTATGTACTTTCATAATAAAAGATAAAATTTAAATTTTAAAACTTTTAAAATTTTAAATTAAAAGTCAAAGTTTGACTATTTTGACCAAAAATTCACTTTTTGGAAAATATTCTTTTTAGCCATGCTTTGGAAGGATAATTCATATCAAAACTAAAGTGTATCATTCAAAATAAATAAAATAAGTTTTTAAATCAAAAATTCAATTAAAATAATTAAAAAAATCACAAAATGCAGGGTTGTTTGCATGAACTGATACTATTTTTGCACATACCTGAAACTATTACTGATACTAATACAATACAAAAACGATACCATATTCTATTACACTTGAAAATGATACTAATAACATGCGGTATTAGAGATATGTACTTTGTTTGAAGTTGTGTTCATTATTTTCAATATTTAAATTAGACAACTGCCTATAACTTAAACCGGCACACTGACTATTGCTTGTACTATTTGTATTTTACTTTTCTTGCTGTAGAAAAATATCTTAATTCAATTGTGATTGGGTATTTGCCTTTGAAATAATTTCTGAACACTCTAAGCCCATGTCATCTTCATTGTATTGAGCTGAAACATTTCAACTTTTTGAGTAGTCTGTATATCCACTAGTAGACTGTCATGTATTAAAAAGTGATATCGAAATAGTACAAAACTCAGACCTAGTACTTGTATGATTGAAATTCATATTCTATTATTTTATAAATTATTTTAAATGTTATTTACAACAAAATTGATACATATACATACATACATACATATATATATATATATATATGCAAATATGATACCCAGTGGCTGTTTCATATATTATGATGCACTATAAATCTAATTATTTAGTTCACTGTCATGTATGACAAAAGTTATATCAAAATAGTGCAAAAATCATACCTAGTACCTGTTTGATTTGAATTCATGCTTAGTTATTTTATAAATTATTTTAAATGTTGTTCACAACAAAACAGATACCTATATATATGCTAAAAGACACTAGTAGTCATTTGATATAGTATGATGCTCTGTAAATTTAATTATCCAGTTCATTGTCATGTATGACAAAAGTGATACCAAAATAGTGCAAACTCATACTTAGTAGCTATTTGATTGAAATTCATGCTTGGTTATTTTATAAATTATTTTGACTATTATTTATAACAAAACTAATACCGATATATATATAATTGATACCCAGTAATCGATTGATATAATTTGACAACAGCACTATGCGAAACATCACTTTTGCACTTCTAAATCATATATTGAGCTGCAAACTATTCACCATAACATAGTCTACATTATATATTGGCATTTACGCTCATAATTCTTCTCATAGTTTTGCACTTCACGACTCAGCGAACAATTAATTGAAGTCACTCCAAAACTAGAAAGAAAATATAAATCACCATGTATAAATGAAACTAATAGTATGCAAAAAATGATGCCATAATAGTTTATACCTGAAACTAACATTAAAAGCATACAAAAATCAATACCGTAATTTGTAATACCTAAAACTAATACTAATAGCATACAAAAACTAATACCATATTTTTACACGCCTAAAACCGACACTAATAGTTCTAATAAATGATACCAAATAACAATTAAAAATGACTAAACTGAATAGCATAAAAACATAATAACCCACCGCTTCCCATACCACCTATATATTCGAAAACACATAACAGTTAATTAAAATTGATAGTTTATAACAAAGTTCAACTACAAAGAGCAAATCAAAGTCAAATTTAGTATATGCTAAACCTATATGCTTATATTGTTGTGGAAAATTCTAACTCGAGACCACTCAAATCAAAACCCCAAAGTACAATGAAAAATGAGATCGTGGTGAGAAGTGTAAAAACAACCAATCAATACCTCAATCCAATCCAATACCAATCACCCAACAAGCAATACAAAATCAAAGCAATAACGATAAATAAATCATACATCGATTTAAGTGGTTCCACTGACATCTTGTTAGTGTACATCTACTTTGAGAGAAAACATTTATTAATACCAAAATTTTCACTTCGAACATCACAAATCTTCACACCAAACCTGGGTCAAAATATAGGCAAAAGTTCATCATGGACGTCTGTCACAAGTGACTGACGTCTTTCATAGGTCTCAGGAAATTATTCTTGAAGCCACAGATGTCTATCATAAAGTGACAGATGTCTGTCCATACTCTCGGGTTCCAAACCTTGTAATCATAGACGTTTGTCACTTTATGACAGACATCTATCATCTGATGCTGGCCATGGCCTTCCCTTTTCATTGCCATATTTTCCTCCTCTGAGCTCCGATTTGCGAATTGTTTTCACCGTTATAAAGTGACTATCAACCTCTTCAATTCTCTATATAGTTTCGCCAAAATTTGACACTCCACCTCAACACTATATTCATCTCCAACTCCAATGGTACCATATCATCATCAACAACCGATAGAACCAACTATCACCACTTCTATCTTCAACCAAATGTGAATGCTTTCCCAATGAGCTCTGGCAAAGCCACCACCCATTGCACTTCATCAACAAGCTCAAGCAAAGCCCTCGCCCGCTAACGGAGTGTTGAAAACAACCAAATCCTAAACCTTCTCACTAAATACTAAAGTGCTAATGAGTGTAAACTAGCACTTACCAAGAAGATAGAATCACAATCCCTCAGTAATACTCTTTCTCATCCATAACAAACTCCTCCCTCAACCGTTCCACCTCGTGGCACCTAGCACTTAACAAGCGAATTAAGTTCGGTCAATATTCGAACTTCCCAACTGACAATGCCTTAGTGAACTTATCCTCCGCATTATCCTTTATGTGCACTTTCCGAGATATACTTTTTTATCTTCATCCATGGCTACTAGAAATGGTTCTCTCGCTTCAATATGCTTAGTCCGTGAGCTAAATGCCAAATTCTCCGCTAAGTGAATAATATTCTGCATCGAACATCAACACTACGTATCCCAAGTCACATAACAATCGCCTCAAATAAAGTGCCTCCTTTTTCGTCTCTACCACGACTATAAAATTTGTCTCCATAGTGGATAAAGCAACTTGGTCTGTAATCTCCTCCAACTTATGGTCGTACCATCGAGTGCGAAGACATATGCAGAAGATGATTTTATTCGATCCCTATCACCAGCATAGTCTGACTTACAATAACTAACCAACTTGCAATTCTTCCCATCACTACAGCCAAAAACAAGACCATGAAATGATGTACCTCTAACATATCTCAATATAAGCTTCACCGCTTCCCAAGCGATTTTCTCGAATTAGCCATATACCGACTAACCATCCCGACGACATTTGTAATATGGGGACTTGTACACACCATAGCATACAATAGATTTCCAACCGCACTAGCATTTGGCACCTTTTCCATATAAGCCTTCTCTTCTTCCAAGATATGTGATCCTTTACTCAGAAGCTTCATACACAAATGTAAAGGTGTATTTGACGCCTTAACATTCTCCATGCTAAATTGACAAAGCACTTTCTCTATGTACTTCGTTTGAGTTAATTTCAACTCAAAACGCTTTCGATCCCTTTCTATTTCCATGCACATATCTTCTTTGCTTCTCCAAGATCCTTCATTTCGCACTCCTATCAAACTCAGTTTTAACTTATTGATTTCATTCTTATCCTTAGAAGCAATGATCATGTCATCCACATACAAGAGTAAATGCACCCAACGATCATTTTTCAACATCTTGAAATGTACACAAGCATCGTTGGTGCTTCTATCAAAATCATTTTCATGCATAAGATGATCAAATCTCTTATACCATTGTCTAGGTGATTGCTTTAAACCATATAGTGAGTTTTTTAACTTACAAACCAAATTATACTTACCATCCATAAAAAAAACCTTTCGGTTTCTCGTGTACATGTCTTCATCCAAGTCACCATGCAAGAAGGCGGTTATCATATTAAGTTGCTCCTACTCCAAGTCATGAATAGCAATTATAGCTAGTAATATCCGGATTGAAGTATGGCGCATAACCGGTGTGAATATATCATCATAATCCTTTCCCTTCCTTTGTGCAAACCCCTTAGCCACTAGCCTAGCTTTGTATCTCCCATCGTCCTTCACATTGTATATACATTTGCACCCAATAGCACGGTTTTCTTTAGGAAGTGGAACCAAATCCCAAGTTTAGTTCTTCAACGACGATTGCATCTCTTCTCCATGGCACAAATCCACTTCGAGCTATCACTCGACTCCATGACATCATCAAGGTCGATCGGCTCACCTTGGACTACGTGAAGAGCATAGTTCAAATTATCACAAAAACTAAGGTAGTTCCAATCACCATATCTAACGGGTGGCCTTATAGCACGACGACTAACCCGAGTAGCAATACTATCACCCAAACTCCTTTCGGCTCCACCTTGAACCGAATCCTCTCTAAAATCATATACATCACCAACACTACTAGAGGAGGAACACTGTGGATTATGTGATGTTACATCAATCACTTCCCCCTCACAAGTGTCTCCAACTACTCTACTCTCTCTACTCCTTGGACAAAATATGGAAATAACTTCCTTCTCCTTGGATTCACCATGAACCAAATCCGGAACATTCGATGAGCTCTCATTCTCCTTGAACAAAGTCGAATCATCAAAAGTAATATGACGAGAATTCACAACCTTTCATTTTCAGGTTCCAAATCCGTTAGCCTTTATTCCATCCGTATAACTAAGAAAAATCCCCTTGAAATTTCTAGGCTCAAGCTTATCACTTCCCGGATCATGCACATATGCCAGATTATTAAACACACGAAGATAACTCAAGTCAATGCTCTTTCTCTTCCACACTTCCTTCTAAATTTTTTTACCAATAGTCGAGCATGGAATTCGATTCATAATATGTACCATGGTTGACAAAGCTTCGGCCCAAAATCCCTTAGACAAACCCCCTGTCAATCTCAAGCATCGAGCTTTCTCAAGTAGAGTACGGTTCATCTCTCCGCAACACCATTCGACTGTAGATCTCCCGGTGTAGTAAATTGCCTTCGAATTCCATGGTGCTTACAAAACTCTAAGAATTCTTCAGAAACATACTCCCCGCCATTGTCGGACCTTTGAACCCTCAAAGACTTGCCACTTTTATTCTTAACAAGAGCTTTCCATGCTTTGAACTTTGCAAATGCCTCTGACTTGGCCTTTATGACATACACCGATACCTTTCGAGAAAAGTCATAAATAAAAGAAATATAATAGCGAGCTCATCCCAAAGAAGCTACCGACGTTGGTCCCCAAACATCCGTGTGAATATACTCAAAAACATCGAATGAAACTTTAGTTTGCTTCCCTATGACACATTCCTTGCAAAACTCTAGTTTTTGAAACTCTCTCCATTGATCATCGTCCTCTTTCGAAGTATACCAAAAATCCTCTCCGAGACATGACCTAACCTCAAATGCTACAGCCTAGTCGCATCCAAGCTACGAGATCTATCAACTCGCATACAAGTTTCACCTTCTATAGTCACTGCTTGAAGCAAATAAACACCATGAGTCCTAGCATCTTTCATCGCCAAAAGTGCATCCTTTAAAAACCGCAAGCTATCACTCTCAATAGTGATCTTACAACCTAAAGAATCCAGCTGCCCCAAAGAGATAATAGACTTCTAAAGCCCTGGAACATATCGCACATTAGTAAGAGTACGAACCACTCCGTCAAACATCCAAATTTGAATGGAACCAATGCCTTTCGCTTACAAATAACGTCATTACACATAACAATTGAATTTCCTTCTTTGTCGATATAAGAAGAAAAAAATTCCTATTCAGCATCAAATAATAAGACGCCCCCGAATCAACCACCCATTTGCTATCTGAAACATCTGATGCTACCACCGACAACACATCTACGTCTCCCTCACCAACTCCACTCTCAACTGCTACAGATGAAGATGCTACTTTCTTCTTTGCCTACTCCTTATCCGGACACTCATTCTCCAATGGTCGGGCTTCTTACAAATATATCACTTACCCTTTCTTTCCTTCGACTTTCCTCTCTAACCGAGGTTCCTTCATTTGAAACGCCCACGGTTCTCCTTCTTCGCATATCTCTCCTTCTCCACAAATAAAACGTGACTACTACTAGCACCACTACTTCCGTCACTTAAATCCTTTATTTGATCCCGCAACTTCATGCTAAGAAGACCGGTTTTGACATCATCTAGAGTCAAAGTGTATCGGCTATAGATCAAACTATTTGAGAAACCTATGTAACGGTCCGGCAACGAACCCACAATATCATCGCCTTTTGCTCTTCCTCAATCTTCAAATATACCACCTTCATCTTCATTAGAAAATCATCAAAAGTATTCAAGTGCGCCTTAAGCAAAGTACCTTCCTTCATTTTATAGATGAAGAACGTTTGCAACAAGATCAAACGATTAGTTAGTGGCTTCTTCATATACAACTCCACCAACTTGTCCCAAATACCCATAGCGATAAACTTACCACTAATTTCGGATATAACATTCTCCCCCGTAGAAAGTTGAAGTGAGCGAATGCCCGCTGTCCTATTTTCTCCCTCTCTCTCTTTCTCAACATCGAGATATCCGCCGGCAACAAATGTGTGTCAAACACTACCCGATGCACCTGATTCCTCTTAAGAATCGCTTTCATCTTCAATTGCCACTTTTCAAAATCATTATCGCCATTCCACTTGTTTATAACCAATTATGATCCCGAAGCCGTGTACGATCCATGTACATAAGGGACTACACCACTTTGGATTAACCATTGAGGAATTTGCTGAGGTATTATCTGATTGCGGCATTTCTACAACCAGCTACCAACACTAAAGCTCTGATAACAAATGTTGCCGAAAATTCTAACTCGAGACCACTCAAATCAAAACCCCAAAGCATAGCAGAAAAACGAGACCATGGTAAGAAGTGTAAAAACAACTAATCAATATCTCAATCCAATCCAATACCAACCACAATAACCCAACTAGCAATATAAATTCAAAGCAATAACGATAAAATATATCGCACACCGAATTTTGGTGATTCCACTAACGTCTTGTTAGTGTATATCTACTTTGAGAGAGAACCTTTATTAATACCAGTGAGAAGAGTACAAATATTGATTACATACGATCAATATTATAATAGAATTGATTTATGGAGAAAAGAATCAAAGAAAATTAGGATTAGATAAAACCCTAATTAGTGGAGCTTAAACCCTTACAGTCACTTTTTTGTCGCTCCATATATGAATCCAGAAAATAGCTTATGTAGAAGAATAGAAAACCTAGGCAAGATTCCAAAATTTCCCATTTGAATATCACAAATCTTCACACCAAACCCGGGTCAAAATATAGGTAGAAGGTCGTCACAGACGTCTTTCGTAGGTCTTTGGAAATCATCCCTGAAGCCACAGACGTCTGTCATAAAGTGATAGATGTCTGTCCATACTCTCTGGTTCCAAACCTTGTAGTCACAGACGTCTGTCATAAATGTCTGTCACTTTATGACAGACGTTTGTCGCCTGATGCTGGCCACATCACTCCCCTTCCATCACCATATCTTCCTCCTCCAAGCTTCGATTTGCGAACCGTTTTCACCTTTATAAAGCTACTTTCGACCTCTTTAATTCTTCATACAGTATTTCCAAAACTCAACATATATAACCAAGTTCAATTACATAAAATTGAAAAAAAGACATACAACCAAGTATAACTCTCAACAAATTCATAAAACATGAAAATCAAATCATATCTTCTTAGAAGCTTGACAATTACACTTATTGTGACCATATTGCTTGCATACACCACATCTATTTTGCTTATTTTGAAAATATACTGTAACATCCCGCCTTCTCGCACGATTTAAATCGACGATAAAGCACACATGTCGGACTTAAAACATACAGAAGAGCGGTTGTTATGGGGTAAATAAGAAAAAGTAAAGAAAGAAAAAAATAAAATAGAATCTTGCAACGGAACGATAAAATATAATAATCAAATATACAATTCATGAAGTTGTTTACAAAATATTCGATTATACTTATAAAATACATATCAGAGTTACACATAACATAGAATAATCAATAACAATGCAGCGGAACAAATGTGATGTAGTGGAATAAAATAAATAATAGTAAATCTTCGTCTTCGTCCTCCAGATATAAAGGCTTCAAATCCTGAAATGCTCAGGCTAACCCGAGCGAATTGAAAAGAAAAAACACTCGAGTCAGAACTAAATATCTTATGTGAGTTAAATCAACAGAAATAAATATGAATGTAACGGCATCAGAGATGTTTACGGGATTTGACATCTCCTATCCAGTGTTCAACGTGAGTGCGGTAACTTAAGAGATGTTCAGGATTCACAACCCCTAAGGATCCGTTAAACTATCTACTATGTAATAATATACGCTATTATAATAGTGTCTAAAGTAAAGTATAATATACTGAAAATAGCGTTAAGGGGTTACCCATATAGCCCTTAACACACTTTTATATTCCCATAGTCTATATAATACTGTAATCTCCCCTGTATTGGGCGTCGTCAAAGGGCACTACATAGGTATGGTACAAAACAAAATCGTATAAGGCTCGCTAGGGTAGGCGACACGGCACAACTAGGCAATGCCAGGGTAGATATACCAATTACGTTTCCGGGTCGGTGGTAATGCATAGCCGCAGCTACCGCCCACCGCGGGCCACACCCCCAGATCAAAGAAATCAAAAGTGGCCACCGAATAAATTCAAAAGTCAAAGTATAATATCGAAGGGATGTGTCTGATAAAAGGTGCTACCTTCTTAACCCGTCAATTGCTCATGTTTTAGCCACCTTATGCCAACTCACGGGAGTCGGGTCCACGTATTTACCTCAAAGGAAACGCCGCCGCCATCCTACTTCATTCTGGAATCTTTACCGCTACATGGTTGTCAAAGTGGTTTTCGGAGTTGGCAGAGAGTATGACAACTTCCGAACCCGCTCTCTTCAACAACCAAATGTTATTATAACACCGCGGTCTAATCAAAATAGTTTATACTTTTAAAACCAGAATATAATATCCATTTCAAATCCATATAAATACGATGATTTTCTCTTTTTTTTAAAAACCAAATCAAATTTGAGGTCATTCTCAAATATATCCTTTTCTAATATTATAACATTTCAAAGTTATAATATTTCGGAACCAAAACTTGAAATATAGCCTTTCAAAACATAAAACCTTGAATTTCATAACTTTGGAACATACTAAACCACTTAAATGGTTTAAATATTTAATTACTTTATATAGTAAAATAGCTTCTTCACCTTCACAAATCAATTCCAATATGGGTTTTAAATTCCCAAATAAACCAATATAATTTTCATATATTTCAAAGCTTTAATTATTTCGCCATTTCAAAACTAATTCTTTGATAATTTCATATATATCAATTTCAACTACTATTATTTAGATTTGAAATGTTTACTTAATAAATCAAATATCATTTTAGTAAAACCTTTAGGCTTCAAATAACTAGATATTCTTTCAATTACATTAACTTGATAATATTCAATTAAATCAATTTGATATTCATTTAAATCCTATAAACAAAAATCGAGTTATAAAATCATACCTTTTAAATCTCAATTTATTTGTATTTCAAATCAATTTTTTCGAGGATAATCCTTAAATCTTAAATTCAAATCAAATTCACATTTATCTTCCAACCTTAATTTTATTTGAGTCATTATAAACTCCATATACAATAGAATTTAAATAGATACTTAACCATATTATATAAAAAAAATTCAAACTTTATTATTTAGCATATTTTATAATTCAAAACAAACCTATACATAGCTCAATCAATAATAAAATAGCATTTACATAACATCTAAAATAAATATCTGTATAGCTCATATATTTCTTTACAAAACCATAAAAATCATTTCAAAGATAATTATATTTATATATATATATATATATATATATATATATATACCGCGGTGCCTGTATATAATTTTCTATCCTATGGTCAAGTGATACGGATATTTATCATTTCAATCTATAATTTAAAATAAAAATTTGTGGTTATATATCATTTCAAACCGCAATCCCGAAGGAAATAAATGCATAACAATTTGCAGATTAGGATGATATAAATAAAACATCCATCCATCCATCATAAAATCATACATCCATCACAATCATCATCCAAAACAATCAATCAATATCAATATATGACTGAGCAATTAACTGGCAGTTATATTCAATAATAAATTAAATAACGATTTTATTTAAATAAATGCAATTAACTAAGATGATGATTAAAATATACAAACAGTCATAAATAAATTCATAATCACAACATAAATTAATTTAACAAACATAAGAATTTTTAGAAGTTGTAAGTGGGTTAAAACACTTACCTTTTGAATTTAAATTGAATTTAAATCCAATTTAAACCCAAAATTTGGCAGTCTCAGAATTCGTCCAAACCAGCGTCAAGATGTTCGAAATTTCAATACGATCCTAATAAAAAACCGCTCGTGAATTGGTGCTCGTATGTGAAAGATATAGCGATAAATGTGTTTGAATTTCAATTATAAAAAAAACACATTACCACTTTCATACTTGCCACATCACAGCTAGCACATGCACACTCTTCTTCCAAAAACGCAACTAACCCAAGCCCAGCAAACACGCATGCAAAAAGAATTCGAACGCACGCCACCATGCCTTGGTCGAACGCGCCACTTTCCACTATGAACTGCCGTGCGACTCCGCCCTAAGGCCGCCGCCACCTTCCCTGAGCCTCGTGCAGGCAAAATGATGCTCATCGCGAACAACCACCGCCGAGATTTGTAACCCTAATTGAATTAAGTCACCAAATCTAGCTGTTGAAACATCAAACAAATGATGCCAATGCAATCCCCTCAGTGCTCTCTACAATACCCAGAACTGATTTCCCGATTAGACGAGGTTCGTCGTCAAGCGATGAACGGCCGAAACGTCTTCGATTTTTACTGATCAAACAATGAACGAAAATGAAAAACGAATCATGGATCTGAGATGCACTCATCGAGAGCTTCGATATATTATTTTTCTGAATTTTTTTGAGGAGTTTGAATTTTCATTTGATTTTTGAATTTGCAATTGAAATTAGGGTTAGCAACCATTGGAAAGAGGAGGAGCTGATGGAATTGTACGCACAGATAAATGAGAATAGAGGTAGGCTAGGGTTTATAACCAGGTATTTATGTATAAAGTTGAAATTAGAATAGATGGATCGGATTGAATATACATGCTAACGACAAACTGGCCCAAAAAGCCCATTTCGACTCCGGAATGAAATTGGGTCAACCCGTATATCAAAATAGATTTTTAAAATATTTTAAACGCGATGAAACAAGTTTCAAGTCCAAATTCTGTCATATGAAGAAGTTATGCTAAAATTAATATTTTCCAAATTAATTTCAATTTCACTGATTTCAAGGCGTTTCATGATCGTACGATCAAACGACAAGTCTGATTGCTACAAAACTTGAAACCCTACAATAATTCACCAATACGGATCCGATGAAACTGGCTTTGTTGACATCCGAGCCAGTGGCCAAAATGGCTATTTTACATTAATTAAATAATTTAAAAATTAATTAAATAAAATCCAATTTTTAAATTTCAATTCTGTAATTGAAAATTTTATCAATTTTATATTTCTTAATCATCTACAAAAATTTAAACAAGTTTAGATGTCAATTTTGAGTTGATTAATTCATCAATTCCAATGTTAACCTCAATTTCAATAAATTCACAAATTATAAATTTAATTTCCAACAATTCTATTAAATTTATTTTTCTCGTTCTATTATTCAGTTCGTTATTATTCAACGGATGAAATTAACATTTTTTTATGGTTTATTACGTTATTATTGCCAAAATTTCACTTAATTTCCATTACTGTAATATCTAGATATTTAATTTCATTTATTTGAAATAAACCCAATCAATATAATTTATATTCAAATAAACTAATAAATCTTGATTTACAATCCTACATCAACCAATAGTCATATTATAAATGGAATTGACATAAATTTCAAATATTACTTTAATTAACCTTAACGTAATAATTTATTTATATTTATTGCAATTGATTACCTATTATAATTTAATATACTAAATAAATGGTTAACTTACAATACTTGTTACCATTAACGTTTATTGTCAATTTCCAAATATATTCATTAATTACTATTAAATGTTCTCAATAAATTTATTTACTTGGTCTCAAACTTTCTTTACATCAATTCCTACCTTATAAATAAATCTATGTTTCTATTTATTTATTACATACCTACCTTCAGTCCTTGCATTAATCCTCATAAACATTACATTATTGATATCCTAATTTGATTTAGTAGACCAATTTGTTACAACTTTTATATACATTAACACTATTTCCCTTATTTTGATTATTATTTCATACATAATACATTCCTCTATACTATCTTATGAAAACAATATACATTTCTAATACTTTATTACATTTATTGGAATTAAATTTTCAAATTTACTAGATACAATAAATTATGACCTTATAGTTATTTCAATCAATTGGGATCGCACTAAATTAATTATTTATTAACTTACATCAACATAATTGTATTCATGTACATTCAGTAACAAATAAATCAATATATTATTTCACACATTAATACACTGATTGCATTTGTTTATACTATATTCCATTTAAAACTAAGTCATAACATTTGAATTATTATATTAAATTGGAATGTTCATTCAAGTTCATTAAGTATTAACTTGCAATAACATATTTCCTTAATTTACATCCAATTACTGTTAACCATGTTTTATTACATTAATCAATTCAATGCTTACCTCTAATTTTTCATATTTAATTTATATCCAGGTATAAACCTCTCTCTACTTCATTTATTAGAGTCTGTGCAGTTAATGCCCTGCTACAACCCCGCTATATCTCATAGCGGATTTCTATCGCTACGATTTTTCCATATAGCTCAAGAATATAGCATTTCCGCTTTAATCTCTGCTATTTCCGCTATATCCCGTTGTTTCCGCTACATTCTGCTATTCCTGCTATATCTTTTTTAATAAAATGAATTGAAAAATTGCATTTATACATTATAAAATTATGAAACTAATTTATTTGATTTAATTTTTAATATATTTTCAGTAATGAAAATGCTCTAATATTCTACCAAATTCAATTATGTTATATAACAGTTTTTCGTTTATTTAAAGTATATTCGCACATGTTTTTATTTAAAATTATTTATGTATTATTTTATTATTTAATTGAATGATAATTTTTCATTTAATTACCATTTATATATTTGTAAAAACATTAAGTACGAGTTTTATATGCTATTTTAGAGCCATCTGTTATATCCCGCTATATCCTCGATGTATCCCGGCTATGACGTTTTGCACCACCACCGCTTTCAATCTACAGAGCGCATTAACTGCACAGATTAGATTTTATTCAAATTAAAAATAAATAGGTTTTAATTACCATTGCTATATTTTATTTTAGCGGTCATTTCAATCTTAATTTATAAATTTTTTTACTTCTACTAAATTTAATTACAAAAATCTTATTTAATTAACAAATAAATTCCATTTACCAATTTGAACCTCTAATTAAACCATTTCAATCCCCTATACATTATTTATTAGTCAGCCAACGTTTTAAATTATTAATTTACCTTTTATCCCATTATAAATTAATGCACACATTAATTAAGATTTTAAATCAAATTAATCATTACATCTTGGTAACATTCTTTATTTACAATAAGAATAAAATCAACAGTTAATTGTTTCACTTATTGGAAATACATCCAAGTTCTTAACAATTAACTTACATTTATACTGTTACATTCAAGTTATTAAAAATTAACTTACCAATCTTATCCAAGCCTTTATTTCCATTAATAATTCACTAAATTTTTATTTCCTTCAACATTAAATTTAAAAATCTTATTAAATTAACAATTTTAATTATTGAAAATTTGTGGGTCGTTACACTCTCCCCCGCTTAAAACTTTTCGTCCCGAAAAGGAAAAGAAGGTAAAAGAGTAACTTATAAATCAATATTTTATTCAAAACATCATATTCATAGCAATAAATTTACAGAATAGGATAATTTAAATAAAATACATAGATTTGTAACAATTAAATCTTTTTATATTCAAATTAATAAAGTTTGAAAAACATTTTCAAAATATTTTCTAAGTCTATGGAAAATTTTGGCAGAGTCTCCTTTGTACGGAGAGGCTCGGGAGAAAATATAATATCAAATATAACAATATACAACATATAATTTCCAAAATAATATATCCCAACACGGAAAAACAATATAATAACGCTATAAAACCGTAATCCGAGAACGTGTCTATTTGTCGGGCACTTAACGCTTAAATTATGAAACCAAATGCAGTTGCAATTGCTTCCATAACCTGTATTTTACTTATATAATCCAAAAGATTTAATAATTATATAAAATGAAATATTTAAAGTGGTTTCAACCATAAACAAACAAATCAATACAAACATCAACCACTTGCAACAAAGCATACAACCATCACATAAAAATCAACACAAATCAAACATTCATTCATATCAAATAAAACAAATAGTTGTTCGGGTTCAAAACTTTAAATTGTACGAAATGAAAAATAAACTACTAAGTGTACCCTTCAATCAGTCTTAGGTGAAACTAAATAGATTATTCATCCATCCAAGCAAATTTAAAGTATCCTTACCCAAACAAGCATAAACCAAAACAAACAACAAATCAACCAATAGATCAAATTCACTCTTATTAATTTCATTCATATAATAATTTACCTTTTTAATTTACGTTTATTTCTTACAGTTTCGTTTACTTTTATTTATTTCTACCAAAATCTCATTTTCACTTATTCATATCATGAAATTTTCCTTTTTATTATATTACATTCATTTATTCACTGCTTAACTTCATTTATTTACAGTATTCATCTTTCTGCTTATTTTCAAAATAAATGACTTCAACACTTACTTATGTTTATTATCATTTCTTTATAACCTTTCTATTATATTTAATTAGTGGCCTTTCAGTCATAGCTTAAGTATATAATAATTATAACATTAAATTCTTATTTACGAAAGCAAATTCATTGAATACTTTTATTAATTCAATTTTACTTGTAAAGTTTCCCATTACATTTTCTTTTTAAAAATTGTAGCTTTTAATATTTTTTGTTAAGTTATATATATGCTTTTAAGAATGTAATTGAAAATTACACAAATCTATTCTATTTCCTTTAATTAATTTAATGCTCAATAATAATATCTTTTGTCTTATAGGTTACACATTAAATCTCTTATTTCCTTTAGAGGTTTCAATTATTAATTACCTACGTTCCAATTCACTACAATAATTGAAACTATTAATTAATGGAAACTTAAGAATTAAATACCGAGTTTAAATTTCAAATTATTTTAAAATAATAGATAAAGGTTTATACTTAAAACTTATATATCCAATTATACTTAAAACAACTAGAAATTTATATTTGGTTTATCAAACAAATCTGTAGTAAACTACTACAGTGGCCTTCCTACTTCGAAACTCAAAAACAAATGTCGATGATGCGTGCACTCATCACCGAAATTATTTTCCAGCGACAGAGAGGGGAGTACATAATTTATTCCTTTTCCAAATTTCTTTAAAACAAATCTTCAAATTTATTGAAATATTTATATCAGAAAATACTTCTAATAATATTATTCTTATATTCCAAAATCATTCAAAAGAAATTTCAAAACCCCGGAACTTAAGTTCTAAAATTTCCATTTTCCATTCTTTTAAAATCTTATTTCAACTATGATTTATAAATTCCATTACCTAACAACCAATATATTGCAACCAAATATATATCTATTTAAAAAAATTACTTTATATATAGAAAATATAATAGGCAAAATTATTTCATTCACCTATATTTAAACAAATATTGTGTCGGTCTGTCCTATTAAGTGTTTAGAAATCCCTATTGATGTCATAGCGTCCCATGCATCAACCAGAATTTATAAATACAAAACGGAACAAACTATCCCAATATTAAAACTTTTTATAACACTAGCAAATACACTCTCTCATATATACGCTCAACGACCCATCATAGGGTATTACTACCCTATTAATAAAGAGTCAGACCCCACAAAGCTAAGGTTTATCTCTAAACCTGGCTCTGATACCAGATGTAACGCCCCGCCCCTTTTCGCACGCTTTAAATCGACGATAAACCACACACGTCTGGCTTAAAACATACAGAAGGCGGGTTGCTATGGGGTAAATAAGAAAAAACAGAGAAAGAAAAAAACAAAATAGAATCTTGCAGTGGAACGATAAAATATAATAATCAAATATACATTTCATGAAGCTGTTTACAAAATAGTATACTTATACAATACATATCAGAGTTACACATACCATAGAATAATCAATAACAATGCAGCGGAGCAAATGTGATGCAGTGGAATAAAATAAATAATAGTAAATCTTCGTCTTCGTCCTTCAGATATAAAGGCTTCAAATCCTAAAATGCTCAGGCTGACCCGAGCGAATTGAAAAGACAAAACACTCGAGTCTGAACTAAAATATCTTATGCGAGTTAAATCAACAGAAATAAATATGAGTGTAATGGAGTCAGAGATGTTTACGGGATTTGACATCTCCTATCCAATGTCCAACGTGAGTGCAGTAATTTAAGAGATGTTCAGGATTCACACCTCCTAAGGATCCGTTAAACTATCTACTATGTAGTAATATACGCTATTATAATAGTGTCTAAAGTAAAGTATAATACACTGAAAATAGCGTTAATGGGTTACCCATATAGCCCTTAACACACTTTTATATTCCCATAGTCTATACAGTACCGTACTCTCCCACGTACTGGGCGTCGTCAGAGGGCACTCCATAGGTATGGTACAAAAAAAAATCGTATAAGGCTCGCTAGGGTAGGTGACACGGCACAACTAGGCAATGCCAGGGTAGGTATACCAATTACGCTTCCAAGTCGGTGGTAACACATAGCCGTAGCTACCGCCCACCTCGAGCCAAACCCCCAAATCAAAGAAATCAAAAGTGGCCACCAAATAAATCCAAAAGTCAAAGTATAATATCGAAGCGATGTGTCCGATAAAAGGTGCTACCTTCTTAACCCGTCATTCGCTCCTGTTTTAGCCACTTTATGCCAACTCATAGGAGTCGGGTCCACGTATTTACCTGAAAGGAAACGCCGCCGCCATCCTACTTCATTCTGGAATCTCCACCGCGTACACGGTTGTCAAAATGGTTTTCGGAGTTGGCAGAGAGTATGACAACTTCCGATTCCGGTCTCTTCAACAACCAAACGTTATTATAACACCGTGGTCTTATCAAAATAGTTTATACTTTTAAAACCAGAATATAATATCCGTTTCAAATCCATATAAATACGATATCATTTTCTCTTTTTTTTTAAAACCAAATCAAATTTGATATCATTTTCAAATATATCCTTTTCTAATAATATAACATTTTAAAGTTATAATATTTCGGAACCAAAACTTGAAATACAGCCTTTCAAAACATAAAACCTTAAGTTTCATAAATTTGAAACATACTACACCACTTAAATGGTTTAAATATTTAATTACTTTATATAGTAAAATAGCTTCTTCACCTTCACAAATCAATTCCAATATGGATTTTAAATTCCCAAATAAACTAATATAATTTTCATATATTTCAAAGCTTTAATTATTCCACCATTTCAAAACTTATTCTTTGATAATTTCATATATATCAATTTCAACTACTATTATTTAGATTTGAAATTTTTACTTAATAAATCAAATATCATTTTAGTAAAACCTTTAGGCTTCAAATAACTGGATATTCTTTCAATTACATTAACTTGATAATATTCAATTAAATCAATTTGATATTCATTTAAATCCTCTAAACAAGAATCAAGTTATAAAATCATACCTTTTAAATTTCAATTTATTTATATTTCAAATCAAATTTTTCGAGGATAACTCTTAAATATTAAATTCAAATCAAATTCACATTTATCTTCCAACCTTAATTTTATTTGAGTCATTATAAACTCTATATACAATAGAATTTAAATAGATACTTAACCATATTATATAAAAGAAATTCAAACTTTATTATTTAGCTTATTTTATAATTCAAAAAAAAATTATACATAGCTCAATCAATAATAAAATAGCATTTACATAACATCTAAAATAAATATCTGTATAGCCCATATATTTCTTTACAAAACCATAAAAATCATTTCAAAGATAATTTTATATATATATACCACGGTGCCTGTATATAATTTTCTATCCTATGCTCAAGTGATACGGATATTTATCATTTCAATCCGTAATTTAAAATAAAAATTTACGGTTATATATCATTTCAAACCGCAATCCCGAAGGAAATAAATGCATAACAACTTGTAGATTATGATGATATAAATAAAAACATCCATTCATCTACCATAAAATCATACATCCATCACAATCATCATCCAAAACAATCAATCATATCAATATATAACTGATAATATGCAACAGGTAATTAACTGGCAGTTATATTCAATAATAAATTAAATAATGATTTTATTTAAATAAATGCAATTAAATGAGATGATGATTAAAAATATACAAATAGTCATAAATAAATTCATAATCACAACATAAATTAATTTAACAAACATAAGAATTTTTAGAAGTTGTGAGTGGGTTAAAACACTCACGTTTTGAATTTAAATTGAATTCAAATCCAATTTAAACCCAAAAATTTGACAGTCTCAGAATTTGTCCAAACCAGTACCAAAATGTTCGAAATTTCAATACGATCCTAACAAAAATACCGCGCGTGAATTGGTGTTCGTATGTGAAAGATATAGCGATAAATGTCTTTGAATTTCAATTATAAAAAAAAAGAACACATTGCCACTTTCATACTTGCCACGTCACAGCTAGCACGTGCACACTTTTCTTCCAGAAACGCAACTAGCCCAAGCCCAGCAAACACGCATGCAAAAAGAATTCGAACGCACGCCACCACGCCTTGGTCGAATGCGCCACTTTCCACCATAAACTGCCGTGCGACACCGCCTTAAGGCGGCCACCACCTTCCCTGAGCCTCGCGCACGCAAAACGATGCTCAACGCGAACAGTCGCCGTCGAGATTTATAACCCTAATTGAATTAAATCGCTAAATCTAGCCGTTGAAACGTCAAACAAACGATGCCGATGCAATCCCCTCAGTGCTCTCTACAATATCCAGAAGTGATTTCCCGATCAGACGAGGTTTGTCATCGAGCGATGAACGGTCGAAACTTCTTCGATTTTTACTGATCAGACGAGGTTTGTCATCGAGCGATGAACGGTCGAAACTTCATCGATTTTTACTGATCAGACGATGAACCAAAATGAATTATGGATCTGAGATGCACTCGTCGAGAGCTTCGGTATTTAATTTTTCTGAATTTTTTTGAGGAGTTTAAATTTTCATTTGATTTTTGAATTTGCAATTGAAATTAGGGTTAGCAACCATTGAAAAGAGGAGGAGATGATGGAATTGTACGCATAGACAAATGAGAATAGAGGTAGGCTAGGGTTTATAATCGGGTATTCATAGATAAAGTGGAAATTAGAATAGATGGATCGGATTGAATATACGCTCTAACGACAAAGTGGCCCGAAAAGCCCGTTTCGACTCCGGAATGAAATTGGGTCAACCCGTATATCAAAAAAGATGTTTTAGAATATTTTAAACGCGATGGAACAAGTTTCAAGTCCAAATTCCATCGTATGAAGAAGTTATGCTAAAATCAATATTTTCCAAATTGATTTTAATTGATTTCAATTTCACTGATTTCAAGGCGTTTCACGTCCGTACGATCAAACGACAAGTCTGATCGCCGTGGAACTTAAAACCCTACAATAATTCACCGATACGATCCGATGAAACTGGTTTCGTCGAAATCCGAGTCAGTGGCCAAAATGGCTATTTTTACATTAATTAAATAATTTAAAAATTAATTAAATAAAATCCAATTTTTAAATTTCAATTCTATAATTGAAAATTTTATCACTTTTATATTTCTTAATCATCAACAAAAATTTTAAAAAATTTAGATGTCAATTTTGAGTTGATTAATTCATCAATTCCAATGTTAACCTCAATTTCAATAAATTCACAAATTATAAATTTAATTCCAACAATTCTATTAAATTTATTTTTCTCATTCTATTATTCAATTCATTTTTATTCAATGGATGAAATTAACATTTTTTTATGGTTTATTACGTTATTATTCCCAAAATTTCGCTTAATTTCCATTAATGTAATATCTAGATATTTAATTTTATTTATTTGAAATAAACCCAATCACTATAATTTATATTCAAATAAACTAACAAATCTTGATTTACAATCCTACATCAACCAATAGTCATATTATAAATGGAATTGGCATAAGTTTCTAATATTACTTTAATTAACATTAACGTAATAATTTATTTATATTTATTGCAATTGATTACCTGTTATAATTTAATATACTAAATAAATGTTAACTTACAATACTTGTTACCATTAACGTTTATTGTCAATTGCCAAATATATACATTAATTACTATTAAATGTTCTCAATAAATTTATTTACTTGGTTTCAAACTTTCTTTACATCAATTCCTGCCTTATAAATAAATCTATGTTTGTATTTATTTATTACATACCTACCTTCAGTCCTTGCGTTAATCCTCAAAAACATTACATTATTGATATCCTAATTTGATTTAGTAGACTAATTTGTTACAACTTTTACTTACATTAACACTATTTCCCTTATTTTGATTATTATTTCATACATAGATCACAAATTTACATTCATTTATACTATCTTATGAAAACAATATACATTTCTAATATTTTATTACATTTATTGGAATTAAATTTTCAAATTTACTAGATACAATAAATTATGACCTTACAGTTATTTCAATTAATTGGGATTGCGCTAAATTAATTACTTATTAACTTACATTAACATAATTGCATTAATTTACATTCAGTAACAAATAAATCAATATATTATTTCACACATTAGTACACTGATTGCATTTGTTTATACTATATTCCATTTAAAACTAAGCCATCACATTTGAATTATCATATTAAATTGGAATGTTCATTCAAGTTCATTAATTATTAACTTGCAATAACATATTTCCTTAGTTTACATCCAATTACTGTTAACCATGTTTTATTACATTAATCAATTCAATATTTACCTCTAATTTTCCATATTCAATTTATATCCAGGTATAAACCTTTCATTACTTCATTTATTAGAGTTTTATTCAAATTACAAATAAATAGGTTTTAATTACCATTGCTATATTTTATTTTAGCATTCATTTCAATCTTAGTTTATAAATTTGTTTACTTCTACTAAATTTAATTACAAAAATCTTATTTAATTAACAAATAAATTCCAAATACCGATTTGAACCTCTAATTAAACCATTTCAATTCCCTATACATTATTTTATTAGTCAGCCAACGTTTTAAATTATTAATTTACCTTTTATCCCATTATAAATTAATGCGCACATTAATTAAGATTTTAAATCAAATTAATCATTACATCTTGGTAACATTCTTTATTTGCAATAAGGATAAAATTAACATTTACATTGTTTCACTTATGGAAATACGTCCAAGTTCTTAACAATTAACTTACATTTATACTGTTGCATTCGAATTATTAAAAATTAACTTACCAATCTTATCCAAGCCTTTATTTCCATTAATAATTCACTAAATTTTTATTCCCTTCAATATTAATTTTCAATATATTATTAAATTAACAATTTTAATTATTGAAAATTTATGGGTCGTTGCATATAAAAATCATCCTTTCCGTTTTATAGAAGCTCTACCGGCACATCCTTTCTCCTTAGAAGGCTTAATAACATCTTCAATACTTGCACAAATAATAGGCTTATCAAAATTAGGAATAGGATTAATAGCATTAGCATTAGAAGAATGATAAGCATCCACGGTGAAATAATATTCAGTAAAATCATAAATGGACAATTTTGAATTGTTCATACACTTAATAGTGTGAGCACAAAGAAATCCTGTAACTTTCCTTTGATTGCAACTACAAATTCATTCTTTAAGATCAACACGATGAGAGTTTGGCCATTTCACTTCAAAAAAAACTCTGAAGATTTGTATACATCCCATCCAAATCCTTCTTCTATTATTTCACTTAAACGAAACTTAATAGAAGGACAAAGAGTAGTATTCTACAAACAACACCTCTCTCTCCTTTTAGTTATTTCATAACTTTTACACGAATACCATCTAAGCATGTAGTAATAAGCAATGCTCGTTCGTACAAAATCAAACTATTAAAACTTTTAGTAATGTTAGAACTATATTCACCATAAGGTTTCCCAGAAAAAAATCAACCCACTTATCATAAGGCTTAACCTTCAAAAAATTCACAACAGTAACACAAACCTATTTCACAAAATTTAGAACATGCTTCTTCATCATACAAATTAGAAGCTCTTGAACACATTTTGAACAAATAAAATATAGACAAATTGGCATTCTTTGCTTTTACAACTGAAAGAAGGTATTGTTCCATATGAAGATAGCAGTAACTATGGAAGGATAAAGGAAAAACCTAACGAATGCCTAAAATGAAACCTTGATGGCGATCTGACATAAAACTAAATCACAATCTTCTTGAAGCATTTGTTTTAAATGATTAAAAAACCATTTCCAATTATCCACATTTCATAGAGAAACCATACCTATAGCCAAAGAAAAACCCTGCAAATAAGATATATTAAAATAGAATTTAATCAACTATCAACTTAAAACCGATGCCTAAAAATGGAATATCATCTAAAATATGGGGAAAACAATTCAAAATTCTCCAGAGCCTAAAAGATACTAAATATCTATCCCAAAACCTCTGAAGATATATGTAACGACCCGCTATTTTGGACCATTCAAATCGACAATAAAACCATACATATCCGACTTGAATAATTCAAAATACCGAATTGTTAATTAAAATTTGGCAAAAATTAAAATATACAATAAATAAATCAATCACAGATCACAGAGTAATATAATGTAGCGGAATAGATAAAGAATAGTAGTTCATAAAGCTACTATATCCATCAGAGTTAGAAATAAAAAACAACCGGATAGTTCAAATGCAGTGAAGTCTCCAATGCAACAGATGACTTCTCTGAACCAATCAACTGGAAAGGCAGGAATTTGAATCGATAGTTGGATCTCCAAATGAAACTTCGAACTCCATAGGTGAGTCTCTAATGCTGTATCACTCAGTCTGACACGAGCGTAAAGCAAAACACAAAACACTCGAGTCAGGATTAACGGTCTTATATCAATAAATCCAACTCAAGTGAAATATCAACTGAAATACAAATAACTTAAAGGATGTTTGGGATAACCAACCTCTAAGGGTCCATGGAAGTATCTACAAGGTAGAAATATACACTATAACACCGTGGTCATTTCAGCTTAATTTATACTTCAAAACCAAATATCATTTCACTTCAAATATCTCTATATTTCACAAAATAGTATTTATATATATTAAATAATTTATACAATAAAGTATTTTCAATTCCCTCAACTTAACAAATCGTTTCAACATCAACCCGACCTTCCCATTTAAATTAAATTCAATCTCAATTTATCAATTTAAATTCAACTCAATTCCTAAAATAAACACTTCAATTTATCAATCTCAAATTCGGATTTGTAATCACAACAATACCGCTTTATATTTCAATATATTTCAAAACTTTAAGTATTCAACGTTTCAACTAAATTTTTATTCAATTTAGTTTTCTAAATAATAAATTCAAATTTGGTTCAACATAAATTTCACTTTAATTCAATTTAGTTGCTAAATAACAAATTCAACTACGTTGATTTCAAATACAGATCCGAATCTCAACATAAACCATTTAGGTTCCAATATAGTTCAAGGCTTTAATATTTAAATGTTCTATATAATAGTTTCATATAGATCTCGATTTAACCTCATTATTATTTAATCTTGAAATACTCCCTTATTAGATTCAATATCATTTAAGTAACCTTAAATTACATTTTACTCAATATTTTCTTTAATTTTATTAAACGTGACATATTAATTAAATCACATAAATCAAAAATCCAGTTACAAAACCATACCTTTAAATTTTCCATTCAATAATTTCAAATCGATTTAATTAAATAAATCCTTATTTAAATACCATTTTTAATAAACCCAAATTTATCTCCCAATCTTAATTTTCAACTTTTTACAATGGTAAATTTTGAAATATAAATCTTAAATAATACTCAAACATATTATATGGATTAAATCAATCTCAATAATATTATTATTAAATCTATATATAAAATTTCCATTTATATATATAATATTTTAAGAACCAATATTTATTAAATCCCATATATTTCTTTTCAACTGTAGAAATTTATTTTCAAAATATTTATATGGACCAACGGTGTCTGTATATATTTCCTATCATATAGTAAAGCACTACGGATATTTACCATTTCAACCCGTACACTAAATATATACGGGTGGATATCATTTCAACCCATAATCCCAAATTCAACTAAATGAAAATCGCTTGGGTTTATCATTTCAACCCATAACGATTTTCTCTCATTCTAAAGTCCGTTCGGGTATGTATCATTTCAACCCATAATGATTTCTATATTAACAGGGAACTTGCAAAGTGATAACAGATATGAAAATAATGATAACAACAGGCATATATCACCAAAATAAATATAAACAATAGGATATGGTGTCATATCCCATAAGTGAACAGTTATAGATAATAGCATATATAACAATTTAAATAACTACAACCTCATATTTCAATTGTCGTTTTAATTGAAATCAAATTTAATAAATAAAAGAACGTTAATCATGAGTGATTGCTCACCTTTCGGGGCTAAACAGATTTGACAAGGAAACGTGCTAAGAATTCCAAGCGACGCTAGATGGATACGATTCGATGGAGAAAACGGGCACGACGGACAAAGCTGATAACAGGAATCGACGGAATCAAATTAGAACCGGATTTGATGAAGAAAATTGGTATAAGAGAATTTGAAAACAATATCCATTTAAAGCACATATACATATATAAATCAAAATAAATATATTATTTTCTTATTAAATTAATATTTCTTTTTAAGACCAATATCAAAATAAAATACGTATGTAAGAAAAATCATTGTTTTGTATTAAAAATCAAATGTAATAAAATTTGAAATAAATATTGTAACTTTCATATTGAAATGTACATAAACACATGCAAGTTTAAAGAAAACAATGTTGAGACCCATTTTCAACATAAATTATATTAACTGTGACAAAGAAAGCTACAAACACTAATACTAACATAACAGTTTTAAATGTATTGTCACAACGTAATTCTTATCATACGACACACCCTACAAAATGCACACTAACTACAAATGCAGACTGTCAACATATATATGACAAAGAAAAATGTGAACAATGTACCGAATGCAGACCGTACTATAACATCAATTATATATTACTCAAAATCAATATAAAAATTGAAAAACCAACTTATGTTAATTCCGTATATAATTTAAAATCAATAAATAACTTTCAAAAATTAAATATATACAAATAAATAACAGCCTTTTAAAAGTTATAAAAATATAGATATATGTATCTAAAATTTGAATCAATAGTTAATCCCAAAACGTACTATATCCATAAAATTTGAAAAACCAAGTTTACACTTATACATATTATACATATATTATATTTTGGAACCAATATTGTATCCAAAAAAAACACATACATAAAAAAAATCCTGGTAAACATAAAATTTACATTTTCAAACCCAATACATACAATCAAAATTTTAACTCATAAAAATAAAACACATGTATAGTTTCACTATATATATATAAATAAGATTCGAAACCAACCAACAAAACCAGAAAAATTGAAATTTTGTAAAGCTTATAAAGTATGAATATATATATATATAAAACAAAATAAAACAATAACTTATGCACACAAAAAAACACAATACTTAATGAGACAAACGCACAAGTTATATTACCTTTCAAGATATTATATATATATATTAATATATATATATATATGTTAAAAGTTTTCTACAAGGCAAAATGGGTGACAAGGTGAGATACGGCTGCGTGTAAGAGTGTGAAAGAAGAGAGAGGGTGGAGAAAGAAAAATTAAGGAGAAGAAAGTGACAATAGATCCTTGCTTTACCAAAAAAAAGCTTATAAAGGTGAAATAAAATGAGCCGTAAAAGAATTAATGAATACAAAAAAACGTATAGTTCAAAACGGTGTGGGCCTCAGGTAAATATCCATTCATATCTTTTTTGACATATATAAAACGTATGAAAAGCTTTAAAATGAAACGAGTATATATTAATTATTATTATAAAATGTTTTAAAGTGACTAGGGAAATAAATATATGGAAGTTGATAAAGCAGAATGAAGAGACCCAAAAATGGAATGACAAATAATAATTTTGAATTGATAGAAAAAAAGTAATAGCTGGCATAACCCAAAGATATAAAGGTAGAGGAAAACGCTTTGCATAATATAAGGTGAGCTTTCAAAAAATTTTTGAATGTTTTATAACTTTCCAGCTGTAGTGAAGAAAATGGAATTTTAAAGGCAAAAATTAAAGTGACCGTTCCAATTAAATGAATATAAGACGTATGCATGTTTTGTACATTCATACTTCCAAAATGGTATGACGTGGCAATGGTCGAATTTCAGTAAAAGTTGAAATAAATGTGAGAAATGAAATAAATAGGAATGAACCGCATTTTTCCAAAACGAAACGTATGCAACAAATCAGCAAATAAATAGAAACGTGTAGGGAGATGACTGAAATAAATAGAAAATGTTAAAATATAAATAAATATAACATACATGAAAGGGACAACAGGACGATTTAGAAATTAATAAATGAGAAACGTATATCCCTATACGTTTTAGTTTCAAAAAGGACAGAAAATTTTATCAAAAGTTATAAAGAGTTAAAAGCATTGAAACGTGGTTTCCGATGAAATTTATTTAATTCCCAACTGAGATGAGAGAGAAAGGGAAAGATTTCAAACAAATGAATATATTCCAAATGAATGTAATATAAACGGTCATGGTGTGGTTCATCAAAAAATTTAATGCAATTTGTAGTTGTGTGAGTTGTACGTTGACTTAAGGAAAAAAAATAAAAGCAATTAATGGCTTGATTTAATAGTACGTTTCAAATTTGAAAAGAAAAGAGAAATAAGGGTAGAAATTTTGATTTCAATTATACGTAAACCAAATATTAAAACTTTATTTCAAAATATTATTATTAAAATTTCTCAAAATCCAAATTAAATACGTTACAAAACCAATTAAAATTAATAAAATTTTATGGGTCGTTGCACTCTCCCCCACTCAAAACTTTTCGTCCCCGAAAAGTAAGGAGGTAGGAGAATAGAACAACCAGAAATAAAGGTAGATTGAAAGTCAAGGGTAAATAATTAATTCAAAACTATATAAATTTTACTTGAAATATTCATTTGAAAACTTCATTTGCGATTCAGTTATCTTTAATACTTTAAAATTTTCAAAACTCATTGGAATTCAATATGTTTAACTAATACCTTTATACATATATGAAAGCTATTTGAAAACAATTATTTGCATCATTAGTTATATTTACAAAGAAGCTATTGAAAACATTAAATCCATAATTCATAAATTTATAAATTTGTCTTTAGATACTTTTCAAACATTATTAATAAATCATTCACTTTAAATATGTTTTATTTAATTAATAACTTCAAAAATATTTACAACACTAAAATTTTCTATTAAACAATGTAGTATACAAATAAGCAATATTTAAAAGATTATATTCAAAAAGGAAAGAAGGTAGATTCGGAAAAACTGAATCAAGGTGAACAACTAAAGCTGAGAAGATAAGGTAGATTTAAAGAATAGAATCGGGCATGAACCGTAAATTTCAAACCATAAGAGTTTCAATTTCAAATATTAACACAAAATTTCTTTGTTGAAAAATACCTTTATAATAAAATACCTTTATATCGAAATAAATCTTTCTTTCAAAAATATTTTTATAACTCGATGTTTCAACAAGTTTATCCTCGTTCTTGCAGACTCTGGCCATGCGTTGATCATGCGCAAAGCTAGAATTCTTCAAGTACTTAGTAGACTTGTTTCAACACCCAATGAAAGTACTTGAAAAACCTTTAAAACAGATATGGAAAGTACAATCCAAACAAAACAACCAAATCAAAACCTTTGTCCAACCATGGTTCGCAGATACACAATGGTTACGCCTGGATCCCCCAGGAAACAACCCGTATCCGTAAGCTTTCTCAGCCCTGCGAGTTACGCCGTGATGACTAGTAGAGTGTAGGATACACAATGGTTACGCCTGGATCCCCCAGGAAACAATCCGTACCCCTAGGCCGTCTCAGCCAGGCAGTTTCGCCACTAATCGCGACCTACACAGATTGCAGGATACACAATGGTTACGCCTGGATCCCCCAGGAAACAATTCGCACCCTTAGGCCAGCCTCAGCCAGGCAATTTCGCTATGCAGTCGCGAGAGAAAAAAACCATGGGTTACGCCACGGTGGGAACACTCGAGTATCACATTCAGAAAACCAAAAATCAGAGAGAATAATATCTATAGAATGAATCCACAATGTGGCCACAAAGCGGATATCAAGCAGAAGGCACTTTCCATATCATTGCTTCGAAAATATATATCATATAGTACCTTTTCAAATACCTTCAAATATCATACTTATATAAAGTCCATTATATATAGGATTCTTTTTTTCAAATCGAATACTTTCCAAATCAATAGTATATCAAATCATACTTATATAGACTTCGATTATATAAAATTCTCTTTCCAAATTGAGTACCATTCAAATCAATAGATCTCAAATCAACTTCATACTTATACAAATCCATTTTATATAAGTTCGACCACTCCCAAATCAAGTGCTCAATAATATAAGGTTCTCAATTTCAAATCATTTCAATATCAATTCTGTGACGCCCCACCTCTATACCCACGCTAGCCAAGAACATTACGGTGTAATGCTATCAACTAGCACGGAGAATAAGGCTGTTGAGGAGCGACCATCCGTGTAATTGCTATGCGCGAGCACCGATATGTCCGATAGTATAACATGAATTTTATTTCAAGAGGAAATCCGACATACCGACACAAACACAAAGCTACTACACAGTGGCTATAATAATCTTCGGAAACAAATATAGAAATAAGCATAACACAAATCAGTCACAGATAATTCATATCACAAAGGCGGAAGAAGATATGAATATATAACTAACACATGAAAGTGTATATCAGAGTAGTGGTCAAAAAGATCCACAATAATACAAAAGAGTAGCAACACGTGCTATACAAAAGAATACATCTATGAGTCCATATCTCAAGAGTATACAACAAAATAAACTACTAATCTAAGTAGTTAGCCAAAAGTCAAAGAAATCAATCCCATGTGAGAAGTCAAGCTGAAGCACCTGTAACATCTCGGTCTGACCCGAGTATTATTTAATAAGAAAATAATAAACGGATCAGTCTAGCTATAAATATCAGATGACATGATATAGAAAAAGAGATATGGCATAAACATATAATATCCATAATGGCATACTACTATAAGTATGAAATTGAAACTCAACATGAGATTAATCAATATCACAAAAATCTTCACAAAGATCCAAAAAGGGTTTCATACCCAAAACTTGAATTCACAACAAGTCAATGACACACGAATTCACCAATGCATAAAAATTGATAAATCATATCAATAGAAATCACAAAAATAGGTGAAGCATAAATTCCAGAATTCAACACACGAAATCCAGAAATCACAAGAAAGGGGGGAGAGGCCTATCACACGAACGGGAGCATTAAAGCTCACCAACATATGTATCACACGAACGAGAAGCTATCTCATGGTAGCTAGCCATTAATTTTTGGCACACGAATGGCCCGAAGACCATGGGGAGCTACCCCACATGTGTGAGTCGAAATCACACCGAAACAAAGAGACATCGCGCAATTGCTAGTCTAAATCTTAAAATGATCGTCATGATCAAAGAGAAGTGTCAATTACAGTAAGCTAGTAAATATATGAGCTTAGCTTCATGTCCCATAACCACTAGCTTAACTTAAATATTTACGAACAAATTATAGATCTCCACTAGAAAATTGTCACAAGAGATTCAATCGAACAAGTCCAAGAATTAACCAACGAAGTAAACGCAAGCGTTTCATACCACTCGTTTTACTAAGTCGTTTAATTATATTTCTCATACTAGTGAGGTAAAGGCTTGTATATACTAATAGATTGGAAAACGGTTTAAGAAAATGAGCTTTGTAATAAAATAGTGTTGAAATCATTTAAAGAAAGAGTTTTGATATTTACTACTAGTATAGAAAACCTTTATATTTTTAAAGTGACAAATCACAAAGAAGATTGTAGGAACAATCAATCACTAAAATTCACATTCGAAGACGTGAATGAAAATCCAAAGAAATCGATACCGAATCCATCGAAATGGATATTCCAAGAATTCCCGAAGAAAATAAGTCATCAAAGTCAATAACAAATGATAACAACAAATAGGGAAATAACACGAATCGATTAAATTTGGAAAACCATGCAATATAGGCGAAATAGGCAAAACAGCAACAGGTCGGTCAGCCGGCTACAGAGCTCGGTCGACCGGACCAGAAAAACAGAAATGCTCGGGGTAGCAGGTCGGTCGTCCGGACCCTGAGTTCGGTCGGCCGGACCCTGAGTTCGGTCGGCCGGACCTGTAGCCAGCACCCCCCAAGCCAATCTAATGAATGCCAAACTCTTCCATATTGCTATCGGTCGAGCATCGGCACTAAGGGTTTACGCCAATCGACTACCCGGCCATATAAGCTCTTTGGTTCAACACCAAAACATGATCAAAACATCAAAGCTATGATTTTTAAAGAATTGAACCCAAAACACTAAAAATTGAAATATTCACCAAATCAATCCAAACCAAAAGCAAATGCACACGAATAAGTGTTAGAAATTCATACCTAACAATCGAAGATAGTTATAGACAAAGATGTGAGATAAAAATCTCACCTTTGAACCCAAACGATTGAAAAAGAAGCTTGGAAGCAAAGGAGAATCAACCACTCTTCAAATCCAACTCAAGAAGCTTGATTCTAAGCTTTAAAAGAAGAACATTCCCAAAGTTAGGTTTAGGAATTTTTGAAATTGATAAGAGAATGAGTTGGAGAAGAAGAAGAGAAGCTTACCAATGGGTTCTTCTATTAGTTTGGAGTTAGAGTTTGATTTGCAAAAGAAAACTAGGGCTTGGAGTTTTAATTTCCTCTTCCACTCTCCATTGTTATGAAAGCTTGAATATTAGGAATTAGAAATGAAGTAACGAAGAGGATAAGGGGTTGGGACTGAATACATAAGTGGGGTTATTGGGCTCAGCCCAAACCAAAGCCCTAAGTGAAAAAGTAGCAAAAATCAACTTACTCCAAACATATCGAAGCTTATACTCAAAAAGGTCGCAAATGGTATTTTAAACTCAATGGGAGTGGTCCCGAGTCCTAATTCGACCGTATGCAAAAAGTAGCTTTTCGGACTAAATTTCGAATATCGATAAAATAGTTAAATAAAATATTTAAATATAAAAATCGATAAATATGCGGGTTATTACAGACTCCCCTCCTTAAAGAAATTGCGTCCTCGCAATATTTAGAAGAAAATATAAAGTAACAACCATAAAAGCATATTTAACACAAAAGAAATTTGAAATAAAAGGTTCACCTTAAAGAGTACGGGAAAGTAAGTCCGGATGTGATCGGTCGATGAACTCTCTAGACTCCCAAGAACAATCCTTAGGATTTGAAGACCATTGAACTTTCACAAGCGGAACATCCTTATTTCGAAGTCGTTTGACTTCCGAAGCAATAATACAAACAGGATGCTGCTCGTAAGTTAAATTAGGTGAAACTTCAATCTCTTCCACAACACCGGGCTCAAGAATAGAATCGAAATCTCAAAGGCACTTCCGTAATTGATAAACGTGAAACACGTCATGCATGGCAGAAAACTGAGCCGGTAATGATAGGCGATAAGCCATGTAACCAATACGTTCAGTGATAGGAAATGACCCAATATATCGAGGCGCTAACTTTCCCGATCGACTGAAACGTACAACACCTTTCATAGGTGACACACGAATGAACACAAGATCTCCCACAGAAAACTCTAACTTCCTTCTCCGGTTATCGGCATAGGATTTTTGTCTACTCTGGGCTTCTTTCATCCTATGTCGAATAAGTTCGATCTTTTCTGTGGAATCACGAATAAAATCTGGACCTAAAACCAGCTTTTCACCGGCCTCAAGCCAACAAGAAGGAGATCGGCATGGCCTTCCATAGAGTTCCTCGAAAGGTGCCATACCAATACTAGATTGGTAGCTATTATTATATGAAAACTCAACAAGAGAAATATGATCTTCCCAACTTCCACCAAAATCAAGCACACAAGCGCGAAGAAGATCTTCAAGAGTTTGATTCACACGCTCGGTTTGTCCATCAGACTGGGGATGATAAGCGGTGCTAAAATTAAGCTTCGTTCCCAAAGCTTTTTGAAGACTCTTCCAAAATCCACTAGTAAACAATGGATCACGATCACTAACTATAGAAGAAGGAACTCCATGTAATTTAACAATCTCTTTAATAAAAAGTTTGGCCAAAAGAGGTACGGTTCGGTTAGACCGAACGGGAATAAAATGGGCAGATTTAGTAAGTCTATCAACGATCACCCATAAGCTATCATGACCCGAATGAGAACGGGGAAGGCCATCTATAAAATCCATGGAAATTTGGTCCCACTTCCAAATTGGAATTTCCAAGGTTGCAATAACCCACAGGGCCTTTGATGTTCGGCCTTAACGAGTTGGCAAGTCATGCAACGCTTAACAAAGTTAGCAATATCAAGTTTCATTCCCTCCCAATAATAAAGTCATCTCATATCCGCGTGCAATTTACTACTACCGGGATGAATGGTAAATTTAGAATGATGAGAATCTTCTAAAATATCTTTACGAAGATCACTAATATTTGGCACGATAAGTCTACCAAATTTCCGAATGCCGCCATGAGAATCAATGTCAAAGTCTTTTAAACCTTCAATATCAATTTTATCCTTAATATTTTGGCCAAGAAGAGCCAATTTAGGATTTAGCCTTTGAGCTTCAAGAATGCGTTCTAAAAGAGAAGGGTGAGCCTCAAGGCTACATAAAACAAGAGACGAACATAAATCGGAAACACGGTCTCGAATTTCGCAAGTGGATAGAATCTCGAGATCGTTCCATTCGGATATCATCATAGAAACAATAGCTTGTTGTTTACGGCTAAGAGCATCGGCGACACGATTACCCTTACCGGGGGTATAAAGAATATCAAGATCATAAGGAGCAAGGAACTCGAGCCATCGTTGTTGACGCAAATTAAGTTCCTTTTGAGAGAATAAATACTTCAAAGACTTATGATTGGTATAAAGAATAAATTTCTCTCCCAAAAGATAATGACGCCAAATCCAAAGAGAAAAAACAATAGTCGCGAGCTCTAAATCATGAGTGGCATATCTAGTCTCAGCATGCTTCAATTGCCTAGAAGCATAAGCAATAACATGTTCTCTTTGCATAAGAACGGCACCCAAACCAACGCGACTAGCATCGGTATAAGCAACGAAATCTTGATTCCCCTCGGGAATAACAAGAATAGGAGCATCAGAAAGAAGTTCCTTAAGTTTCTGAAAAGAAGTTTCACATTTGTCCGACTAAATGTATTTAACACCTTTCTTCGTTAAGCCGGTGAGAGGCACGACAATCTTAGAAAAGTCTTTGATAAAACGGCGGTAATAACCTGCCAATCCAAGGAAACTACGAATCTCTGTCACACTCTCCGGTCTCTTCCAATCTTGAATCGCTTCAATCTTTGAAGGATCCACGGAAATTCCGGATTCGGAAATAATATGACCGAGAAACTTCACACGAGATTGCCAAAAGTGGCATTTAGAAAACTTTGCCTTTAAATGATTACTCCTAAGAGTTTCCAACACAATCCGAAGATGCTTCTCATGTTCCTCCTCGGTTTTTGAATACACAAGAATATCATCAATAAAGATGAGAACAAATCGATCGAGAAAATCTTTGAAAACTCGATTCATAAGGTCAACGAAATAAGCTCGAGCATTCGTTAAACCAAATGGCATAACAAGCCATTCATAAGATCCATAACGCGTACGGAATGATGTCAAAGGAATGCTATCCTCTGCGATACGAAGCTGGTGAAAAACGGTAGCCAAGTCCAATTGCGAAAAGACTCTAGCACCACTAAGTTGATCGAATAGATCATCAATCCGAGGTAAAGGGTATTTATTCTTGATAGTAAGATCATTAAGCTTGCGGTAGTCAACGCAAAGCCTAAGTGTACCATCAGATTTCTTAACGAAAATAGCCGAAGCTCCCCAAGGCGAGGAACTAGAGCGAATAAATTGCTTCGTCTGCAAATCGGATAATTGTTTACGCATCTCCTCATTTTCTTTATTGGACATACGATAAGGAGGACGAGTAATAGGTTGAGCTTCAGGGATAAGATTAATTCTGAACTCAATTGCTCGCTTAGGCGGTAATCCTAAAACGGGCTCAAATATGTCAGAAAATTTACGAACAACGTGAATAAGAGAAATTATATCTTCCTCATCATTATTATCGTCATCACGAGCATTTAAAGAATATAAAGATGCAACCAAGCTGGAATCCGAATCTTTAAGATTAATAAAAATCTTCTTAACAGATTGAGGGTGTCGGAGATAAATAGTCCGCTCGGGACATAGGATGTGAGCTTCATAATGGTTAAGCCTATCCATTCCCAAAATCATTCCAAAGACTAAATAACGCATGACACGCAAATCGGCTAGGAAAGGAAAATCACACAAAATAATCTCCGCATCTTTTCAAAGCAAACTAAGAGTTACGGATCCACCAACCGGATTCGCAATTCTCAAAGAAGTCATTAAAGCAACAACACTTAAAGGAAAAGTATCAACAAGCTCTTTTGATATAAAAGAATGGGATGCTCCCGTATCAAAAAGAACTCGAATAGGTTGATCACGAAATATAATAATGCCATCAAGGATAGAATGAGAAATACCTTGACCACGAGATGTGTTGCCAGGGGCTTTAGCAACATTAAGTGTGACGCCCCACCTCTATACCCACGCTAGCCAAGAACACTACGGTGTAATGCTGTCAACTAGCACAGAGAATAAGGCTGTTGAGGAGCGACCATCTGTGTAATTGCTTTGCGCGAGCACCGATATGTCAGATAGTATAACATGCATTTTATTTCAAGAGGAAATCCGACATTCCGATACAAACACAAAGCTACTAAACAGTGGCTATAATAATCTTCGGAAACAAATATAGAAATAAGCATAACACAAATCAGTCACAGATAATTCATATCACAAAGGCGGAAATAGATATGAATATTACACTAGGAAGTGTACATCAGAGTAGTGGTCTAAAAAGATCCACCATAATACAAAAGAATAGAAAAACGTGCTATACAAAAGAATACATCTATGAGTCCATATCTCAAGTGTATACAACAAAATAAACTACTAATCTAAGTAGTTAGCCAAAAGATCATATGATAACCCCAGAAGAGAAGTCAAGCAGAAGCACATGTAACATCTCGGTCTGACCCAAGTATTATTTAATAAGAAAATAATAAACGGATCAGTCTAGCTATAAATATCAGAAGAAATGATATAGAATAAGAGATATGACTAAATGTATAATAATCACAATGTCAAGCTGTGATAAATAAGTAATTGAAAATCAACAAGAGATTAATAAATATCGCAAAGATCTCCTCAAAGATAAAAAGGAATGTCATACTCCTAATTTCATTCACCAAGCCACTATAAATGACATATATATCAATGCCAATCGTAAAAGTCGGTGAAACATAAATTTCAGAATTCAACACACGAAATCCAGAAATCACAATAAAAGGATGGCCAATCCCATAAACTGGACATCGACGCACCTAGAAAGATACGCCCCATGCACGGTCGAACATTGACGCACCTGGAAAGATACGCCCCATGCTCTAGCATCGACGCACCTAGAGAGATACGCCCCATGCACAAATAAACATCGATGCACCTAGAAAGATACATCCCATGCATAAATAAACATCGACACACCTAGAAAGATACACCCCATGTAATGTCTAACATCGATGCACCTAGAAAGATACGCCCCATGCATAGACGAACATCGACGCAACTAGAAAGATACGCCCCATGTCCCGACTTATTGAGCCGATTGCTCCACGGGGTAAACAAACATCGATGCACCTAGAAAGGTACACCCCAAGCATAATAAACATCGACGTACCTAGAAAGGTACGACCCATGCGTGAAATAAACATCGACGTATCTAGAAAGATACGACCCATGCGATAAATGAGACGAAGCTCAATAAAATGAGGTACAATCCTCCATACAGACAAAGAAACATCGCACATTGCTAGTCTAAACCACAAAGATGATCATCATCGATCAATCGAGAAGTGTCAATTAAACTAAGCTAGTAAATATATGAGTTTAGCTTCATGTCCCATAACCACTTGCTTAACTTAAATATTTACGAACAAACTGTAGATCTCCACTAGAAAATTGTCACAAGAGATTCAATCGAACAAGTCCAAGAATTAACCGATGAAGTAAACGCAAGCGTTTCATACCACTTGTTTTACTAAGCCGTTTAATTAGATTTCTCATACGAGTGGGGTAAAGGTTTGAATATACTAATAGATTGGAAAAACGGTTTAAGAAAACGAGCTTTGTACTAAAATAGTGTTGAAATCATTTGAAGAAAGAGTTTTGATATTTACTACTAGTATAGAAACCTTTATATTTTTAAAGTGACAAATCACGAAGAAGATTGTAGGAACAATCAATCACTAAAATTCACATACGAAGATGTGAATAAAAATCCAACGAAACCGATAAAGAATCCATCGAAATGGATATTCAAAAATCCCTAAAAAGGAGTCATCAAAGTCATAATAAATGATAACAACAAATAGGAAACATCACGAATCGATTTAAGTTGGAAATTCAAGCAACTAGGCGAAATAATATCATCAGGTCGGTCGGCCGGCTACAGAGCTCGGTCGACCGGACCCTGTTCCCAAAAAGTCTCGGGAAGCAGGTTGGTCGGCTAAGCCCTGTAGCCAGTCGACCGGACCAGAGACAGAAAGGTGCCTATGCACCTTAGTAGCAGGTCGGTCGACCGGCCACAGGGCTCGGTCGGCCGAACCTGTTCCCAATCCCTTCCTATCCCATCGTATACTATGGCCAATCACGACCAATTCGCAACCACTCGAGCATCGGCACTAAGGATTTATGCCAATCGACTACCCAGCCCTATGAGCTCCTCGTTGCATCACCAAAAACGCATTTGAACATCAAAGCTATGATTTTTAAGGGTTTGAACCCAAAACACTAAGAATTGGAATATTCACCAAATCAATCCAAACTAAAAGCTAATGCACATGAATAAGTGTTAGGAATTCATACCTAACATTCAAAGATAATTATAAGCATAGATGTGAGATAAAAATCTCACCTTTGAACCCAAGCAATTGAAGAAGAAGCTTGAAAGCAAAAGGGGGAATCAACCACTCTTCAAATCCAACTCAAGAAGCTTGATTCTAAGCTGAAAAGAGAAACATTTCCCAAATTAGGTTTAGGAATTTTCCGAAATCAAAGAGAGAAAGAGTTGGAGAAGAAGAAGGAGATGCTTACTAATGGGTTCTCTTTGATTTTGGAGCAAGAACTTGAGCTAGCAAGAGGAACTAGGGTTTGGAGTTTTAATTTCCACTCTCTTCCACCATTGTTGCTAAAGCTTGAAGGGTTAGGAATTAGAAATGAAGTAATGAAGAGGAGAGGGGGTTGGGACTGAGTTAGTAAGTGGCTAATGGGTTCAGCCCAAACCAAAGCCCTAAGTGAAAAAGTGGCAAAATTTCACTATCTCCAAACATATCGAAGTTTATACTCAAAAAGGTCGCAAATATCATTTTGAACTCAATGGGGGTGGTCTCGAGTCTCAATTCGACTATTTGCAAAAAGTAGCTTTTCGGACCAAAATCCGACGAACGATAAAATATTTAAATAAAATATTTAGATATAAAATCGATAAATATGTGGGTCTTAAAGAAATTGCGTCCTCGCAATATTTAAGAAGAAAATAAGAAATAAAAACCATAGAAGCATATCAACACAAAAGAAAATTTGAAATAGGAAGTTCACCATAAGGAGCATGAAAGAGTAAGCCTGAACGGGATCGCTCGATGAATTCTCTGGATTCCCAAGAGTAATCCCTAAGATTTGAGAACCATTGAACTCTCGCAAGAAGAACATCTTTATTCCGAAGGCGCTCAACCTCCGAAGTAATGATGCGAATGGAATTTTGCTCATAAGTCAAAACTGGTGAGACTTCAATTTCATCAATAACACCAGCTCGAGAATAAAAACTGGAATCCTAAGGCATTTCCGTAGATAAAAGATGTGGAGAACGTCAAGAATAGCAGAAAATTGAGCTGGTGCAATGACGCAGTATAATAACAGTACGCCCGAGAAATTAGAAACTCAAATAATTTGGAATATCAGCGTAGTACAAAAACGGTACACCCAATGAACCAAAGCCCGAATAATTTCGGAACACCGACGTAGTACCAAAACGGTACATCCAATGAACTGATAAACCGGAACAACGATGTAGTAAAATAATGGTACATCCATTGATCCAGATAAGACGGAACATCGATGTAGTATAATAACAATACATCCGATGAACCAAACACCATAAAAGAACATCGGACACTAGTCCATAAAAGAGATGAGATGAAACTCAATAAAATGAAGTATATCAAAACGTTCGATGAACTTGATAAAAAGATAATTCCATTCAGACAACATCAAAGAATCAACAACTTGTTGCCTACGACAAAGCGCATTGGCAACACGATTTCCCTTTCGGGAATAAAAGAATATCAAGATCATAAGATGCTAGGAACTCGAGTCATGAAGTTCCTTATGAGAAAATAAATATTCCAAGCATTTATGATCGAGATGGAGAACAAATTTCTCATCCAAAAATGGTGATGCCAAACTCTAAAAGCGAAAACAATAGCCGCGAGCACTAGATCATGAGTGGCATACCTAGTCTCAATCGGCTTTTAATGATTTAGAAGCACAAGTGATAACATGTTATCTTATGCAAGAGAACGACATCCAAACCAATACGATTAGCATTGGTACTAAAGATAAAGTCATGGTTCCCTTCGGAAAACACAAGAATAAGAGTATCGGAAAAGAATTCTTTCAAATAATTTTCCTTCCCAAAAAACTAAAACTTTCAAAATTACAATTAACTCAATGTAAAAATCTTTCTAGAAAAATTTACATTTTACAAGTCAATATATCGTGTCTGATTGTCTCATCAAAGCATTTAGGAAATTCCTATCGATAACATTGATCAAGCGCGTCGATCAAAATTCTTAAAGCACTCAATGGGTAATACAATCACAAATCATCTTCTTTATAATAAACAAGTTTCTTAAAAGTTTTACAAATATTCTTTGCTTGCTTTAAGAACAAAAATCCAATTTTTACTTATAAATAAATCTTTTGGAAAAGATATGCAAAATTTTAAATTACTATTTTCATCCAAAATCAATAAATACAAGAATGGTCTCATCGAAATATTCATAGAATATTCGATTTATAAAATGGATGAAATAAGCTGGATAAACCGAATGACATAAAGTCATTCATAAGAATCATAACGAGTGCGGAATGCGGTAAGTGGAATGCTAACTTCCGCAACTCGTAGCAAATGAAAACCGGTGGTAAGGTCAAACTGAAAAGACCTTAGCACCACACAAAAGATTACTTAGGTGATAATCCTAAGACAAGCTCAAAAATACCGGAAAATTTCTCAAACTACATGAATGAGAGAAATAACACTTTCCTTATAAGTGGGCTTAAGGAATAAAATGATGCCATCAAGTTGGAATCAAAATCATAAAGGAAAAATAGAAATCTTCTTAACAGATAGAAAATGTCGAAGATGAGTAGTCCACACGGAAAATAGGATATGAGCTTCACAACGATTGAGCCAATCCTTACAAAAATCAATTCCGAAGCCTAAGTAAAAATCGGCTCGGAAAGAAAATCACATAAAATAATTTCGACATCAATAAAGACAAATTGAGTGTTGCGGATCTACCATCCGGATTCACAATCCTCAAAGAAGTTGTCAAGCCCAAAATATTTTCAAAGAAAAAGAATCACAAGTACTTTTGATATAAAATAGTGAGATGAAACCCATATAAAAAAGAACTCAAATAAGAAGATCACAAAATAAATGTAATCAAGGACTAAATGAGAAATACCTTGACCACGAGAAGTGCCACTAGGGGCTTGCACTGCATTGAGCTCTCCCTCCTTCTTACTTTGAAGTACGGGACATGCAGTAATATGGTGACCTGAATTTTTGCAATAGCGACAAAAGAGGGGTTTCGGACACTCCCTTGCATAGTGGTTCGTGGAACCACAATTGTAGCATTGTCCACGACTAGAGGTAGGTGCTTTTGCTACCGAGGTTTCTTGCCTCCCTTTCTTGTTGGGAATGGGGCCTTTGAATTTAATAGGCCTCTTCATGTTGTTGTTGAAGTTTTGTTGGGCACGCACAACTTCAACATCACCTTCATTATCAGCCTCTTCAAGACGAAGAGCGATATCAATAAGCTGATCAAATGAAACCTCAAGTTTCAGGAGTAATGGCTTCTTAAGATTCTTATTCAAACCATAGACAAATCTCTGATTTTTCTTCAATGGGGTGTTGATGTATCCAACCCCGTATTTGGACAGAGATTCGAAAGATGCGACATAGTCTGTCACAGAAGATTCACCTTGAACAAGGTCAACAAAACGCCGTGCTAAAGTTACTTTTTCAGCCTCCGGCACAAACTTCAATTCGAACCTATCTCGGAATTTCTCCCAAGTGAGATCCGCTTCAACGATTTCAGAAATTAAAAGCTCATACCAATCTAATGCTCTTTCTTGGAGCATGCTAGAAGCCACTTGGACTCGATGTAGGTCAATAAGATTCATGCGAGTAAAGATACGATCGCATGATTTGAGCCAGGCTTGAATTTATATAAAACTCTCGGATCCCTTGAATGGCCTTCCACCCAAATCGGTATAGTCTCTGCACAAGCGTGCGAAACCGGATCTAGGATGAGTAGCTTCTGGATTGGGTCCAACTGCTTGAGCGTTCTTAACAAGATTTAAAAGCTGCTGGGCAGACATAAATACTCCATCTTGGGGAGTAGCACTAGATTGACCGGCGCTGGGACGGCCTGGTCTAACCATTTCTCTTCTTTAAGAAAGAAAGAAAGAAGAGGAAAAAGTTATTCTCAAAATAAATATCAAGCAATCTTGATAGATAAAACAAGGAATCATAAAGAAAATAGGATGAATCGGTACGAAGACTCGAATAAAATACTAAGGCACGACTCCTAAGATGGATTTAGGACGATGATCCTTGTTATAATATTCCATATTGTTTCGAAGTTTGGCTCTGATACCAAGCTGTGACGCCCCACCTCTATACCCCATGCTAGCCAAGAACACTACGGTGTAATGCTGTCAACTAGCACAGAGAATAAGGCTGTTGAGGAGCGACCATCCGTGTAACTGCTTTGCGCGAGCACCGATATGTCAGATAGTATAACATGCATTTTATTTCAAGAGGAAATCCGACATTCCGATACAAACACAAAGCTACTAAACAGTGGCTATAATAATCTTTGGAAACAAATATAAAAACAAGCATAACACAAATCAGTCACAGATAATTCATATCACAAAGGCGGAAATAGATATGAATATTACACAAGGAAGTGTACATCAGAGTAGTGGTCTAAAAAGATCCACCATAATACAAAAGAATAGCAAAACGTGCTATACAAAAGAATACATCTATGAGTCCATATCTCAAGTGTATACAACAAAATAAACTGCTAATCTAAGTAGTTAGCCAAAAGATCATATGATAACCCCAGAAGAGAAGTCAAGCAGAAGCACCTGTAACATCCCGGTCTGACCCGAGTATTATTTAATAAGAAAATAATAAACGGATCAGTCTAGCTATAAATATCAGAAGAAATGATATAGAATAAGAGATATGACTAAATGTATAATAATCACAATGCCAAGCTCCTAATTCCATTCACCAAGCCACTATAAATGACATATATATCAATGCCAATCGTAAAAGTCGGTGAAACATAAATTCCAGAATTCAACACACGAAATCCAGAAATCACAATAAAAGGATGGCCAATCCCATAAACTGGACATCGACGCACCTAGAAAGACACGCCCCATGCACAGTCGAACATTGACGCACCTAGAAAGATACCCCCCATGCTCTAGCATCGACGCACCTAGAGAGATACGCCCCATGCACAAATAAACATCGATGCACCTAGAAAGATACATCCCATGCATAAATAAACATCGATGCACCTAGAAAGATACACCCCATGTAATGTCTAACATCGATGCACCTAGAAAGATACTCCCCATGCATAGACGAACATCGACGCAACTAGAAAGATACGCCCCATGTCCCGACTTATTGAGCCGATTGCTCCACGAAGTAAACAAACATCGATGCACGTAGAAAGGTACACCCCAAGCATAATAAACATCGACGTACCTAGAAAGGTACGACCCATGCATGAAATAAACATCGACGTATTTAGAAAGATACGACCCATGCGATAAATGAGACGAAGCTCAATAAAATGAGGTACAATCCTCCATACAGACAAAGAAACATCGCACATTGCTAGTCTAAACCACAAAGATGATCATCATCGATCAATCGAGAAATGTCAATTACACTAAGCTAGTAAATATATGAGTTTAGCTTCACGTCCCATAACCACTTGCTTAACTTAAATATTTACGAACAAACTGTAGATCTCCACTAGAAAATTGTCACAAGAGATTCAATCGAACAAGTCCAAGAATTAACCAACGAAGTAAACGCAAGCGTTTCATACCACTTGTTTTACTAAGCCGTTTAATTAGATTTCTCATATGAGTGAGGTAAAGGTTTGAATATACTAATAGATTGGAAAACGGTTTAAGAAAACGAGGTTTTTACTAAAATAGTGTTGAAATCATTTGAAGAAAGAGTTTTGATATTTACTACTAGTATAGAAACCTTTATATTTTTAAAGTGACAAATCACGAAGAAGATTGCAGGAACAATCAATCACTAAAATTCACATACAAAGATGTGAATAAAAATCCAACGAAACCGATAAAGAATCCATCGAAATGGATATTCAAAAATCCCTAAACAGGAGTCATCAAAGTCATAATAAATGATAACAACAAATAGGAAACAGCACGAATCGATTTAAGTTGGAAATTCAAGCAACTAGGCGAAATAGGCAAAATATCATCAGGTCGGTCGGCCGGCTACAGAGCTTGGTCGACTGGACCCTGTTCCAAAAAAGTCTCGAAAAGCAGATCGGTCGGCTGAGCCCTGTAACCAGTCGACCGGACCAGAGACAGAAAGGTGCCTATGCACCTTAGTATCAGGTGGGTCGACCGGCCACAGGGCTCGGTCGGCCGAACCTGTTCCCATTCCCTTCCTTGCCCATCGAATACTATGGCCAATCACGACCAATTCGCAACCACTCGGGCATCGGCACTAAGGATTTATGCCAATCGACTACCCGGCCCTATGAGCTCCTCGTTGCATCACCAAAAATGCATTTGAACATCAAAGCTATGATTTTTAAGGGTTTGAACCCAAAACACTAAGAATTGGAATATTCACCAAATCAATCCAAACCAAAAGCTAATGCACGTGAATAAGTGTTAGGAATTCATACCTAACATTCAAAGATAATTATAAGCATAGATGTGAGATAAAAATCTCACCTTTGAACCCAAGCAATTGAAGAAGAAGCTTGAAAGCAAAAGGGGGAATCAACCACTCTTCAAATCCAACTCAAGAAGCTTGATTCTAAGCTAAAAAGAGAAACATTTCCCAAATTAGGTTTAGGAATTTTCTGAAATCAAAGAGAGAAAGAGTTGGAGAAGAAGAAGGAGATGCTTACTAATGGGTTCTCTTTGATTTTGGAGCAAGAACTTGAGCTAGCAAGAGGAACTAGGGTTTGGAGTTTTAATTTCCACTCTCTTCCACCATTGTTGCTAATGCTTGAAGGGTTAGGAATTAGAAATGAAGTAATGAAGAGGAGAGGGGGTTGGGACTGAGTTAGTAAGTGGCTAATGGGTTCAGCCCAAACCAAAGCCCTAAGTGAAAAAGTGTCAAAATTTCACTATCTCCAAACATATCGAAGTTTATACTCAAAAAGGTCGCAAATGTCATTTTGAACTTAATGGAGGTGGTCTCGAGTCTCAATTCGACTGTTTGCAAAAAGTAGCTTTTCGGACCAAAATCTGACGAACGATAAAATATTTAAATATAAAATCGATAAATATGTGGGTTGTTACATTAAGCTTTCCCTCCTTCCTGCCCTGAAGCTTGGGGCAAGAAGATAAATAATGATCCGGGCTTTTGCAATAGCGACAAGTACGAGGCTTTGAACACTTGTTCGCAAAATGGTCTCTGGAACCACTGTTAAAGCATTTCCCTTCAATAGAGGAAAAGGTCTTTGCAGCAGGAGTTGCTTGCCTCCCTTTCTTATTGGGATAAGGACCTTTAAATTTTTTTGGCCTCTTCTTGTTGTTGAAGTTTGGTTTGGAAGCCACCACTTCAACATCACTCTCCCTATCAGCCTCTTCAAGACGAAGAGCGATATCAATGAGTTGGTCGAAAGGAACTTCTAATTTTAGAAGTAATGGCTTCTTGAGATTTTTGTTTAAGCCATAGACAAATCTTTGATTTTTCTTCAATGGGGTGTTGATATATTCAACCCCGTATTTAGGGAGAGATTCAAAAGACGCGACATAATCTTCCACGGAAGATTCACCTTGAACAAGGTCAATAAAACGGCGAGCCAAAGTCACCTTCTCAGCTTCTGGTACGAATTTTAACTCGAAGCGCTCTCGGAATTTCTCCCAAGTGAGATCCGCTTCATTTATTTCAGAAATCAAAAGCTCGTACCAGTCTAATGCTCTTTCTTGGAGCATACTAGAGGCCACCTGAACTCGGCGAAGATCAATGAGGTTCATGCGAGAAAAGATTCGATCGCATGATCTCAGCCAAGCCTGGACTTCAATAATAGTTTCGGAACCTTTAAATGGCTTCCCACCCAGGTGGGTGTAATCATTGCACAAACGTGCAAACCCAGATTTAGGGTGAGTAGGTTCCGGATTAGAACTAGCTGCTTGAGCATTCGTGACAAGGTCAAGAAGTTGTTGGGTAGTCATAAAAACTCCATCGTGGGGTGGAGCACTAGATGGTCCAGCTCTGAGACGACCAGGTCTAACCATTTCTCTTCTTTAAGAAAGAAATAAAGAAGAAGAAAAAGTTATTCTCAATATAAATGTCAAGAAATTCTTGATGGATAAAACAAGGAATCATAAAGAAAATAGGATGAATCGGTACGAAGACTCGAATTAAATCCTAAAGCACGACTCTTAAGAAAGACTTAGGACGATGATCCTTATTATAATATTCCATATTGTTCCGAAGTTTGGCTCCGATACCAAGCTATAACGCCCCACCTCTATACCCACGCTAGCCAAGAACACTACGGTGTAATGCTGTCAACTAGCACGGAGAATAAGGCTGTTGAGGAGCGACCATCCGTGTAATTGCTATGCGCGAGCACCGATATGTCAGATAGTATAACATGAATTTTATTTCAAGAGGAAATCCGACATACCGAATAAAACACAAATTTACTACACAGTGGCTATAATAATCTTCGAAAACAAATATAGAAATAAGCATAACACAAATCAGTCACAGATAACTCATATCACAAAGGCGGAAGAAGATATGAATATATAACTAACACATGAAAGTGTATATCAGAGTAGTGGTCAAAAAGATCCACAATAATACAAAAGAGTAGCAACACGTGCTATACAAAAGAATACATCTATGAGTCCATATCTCAAGAGTATACAACAAAATAAACTACTAATCTAAGTAGTTAGCCAAAAGTCAGAGAAATCAATCCCATGTGAGAAGTCAAGCTGAAGCACCTGTAACATCTCGGTCTGACCCGAGTATTATTTAATAATAAAATAATAAACGGATCAGTCTAGCTATAAATATCAGATGACATGATATAGAATAAGAGATATGGCATAAACATATAATATCCATAATGGCATACTACTATAAGTATGAAATTGAAATTCAACATAAGATTAATCAATATCACAAAAATCTTCACAAATATCCAAAAAGGGTTTCATACCCAAAACTTGAATTCACAACAAGTCAATGACACACGAATTCACCAATGCACAAAAATTGATAAATCATATCAATAGAAATCACAAAAATAGGTGAAGCATAAATTTCAAAATTCAACACACGAAATCCAGAAATCACAAGAAAGGGGGGAGAGGCCTATCACACGAACGGGAGCATTAAAGCTCACCAACATATGTATCACACGAACGAGAAGCTATCTCATGGTAGCTAGCCATTAATTTTTGGCACACGAATGGCCCGAAGACCATGGGGAGCTACCCCACACGTGTGAGTAGAAATCACACCGAAACAAAGAGACATCGCACAATTGCTAGTCTAAATCTTAAAATGATCGTCAAGATCAAAGAGAAGTGTCAATTGCAGTAAGCTAGTAAATATATGAGCTTAGCTTCATGTCCCATAACCACTAGCTTAACTTAAATATTTACGAACAAATTGTAGATCTCCACTAGAAAATTGTCACAAGACATTCAATCGAACAAGTCCAAGAATTAACCAACGAAGTAAACGCAAGCGTTTCATACCACTCGTTTTACTAAGTCGTTTAATTATATTTCTCATACGAGTGAGGTAAGGCTTGTATATACTAATAGATTGGAAAACGGTTTAAGAAAACGAGCTTTGTAATAAAATAGTGTTGAAATCATTTAAAGAAAGAGTTTTGATATTTACTACTAGTATAGAAAACCTTTATATTTTTAAAGTGACAAATCACAAAGAAGATTGTAGGAACAATCAATCACTAAAATTCACATTCGAAGACGTGAATGGAAATCCAAAGAAATCGATACCGAATCCATCGAAACGGATATTCCAAGAATTCCCGAAGAAAATAAGTCATCAAAGTCAATAACAAATGATAACAACAAATAGGGAAATAACACGAATCGATTAAATTTGGGAAACCACGCAATATAGGCGAAATAGGCAAAACAGCAACAGGTCGGTCGGCCGGCTACAGAGCTCGGTCGACCGGACCAGAAAAACAGAAATGCTCGGGGTAGCAGGTCGGTCGACCGGACCCTGAGTTCGGTCGGCCAGACCTGTAACCTGCACTTCCTAACAGAGGCTGGGAAGTGCTCGGGGTAGCAGGTCGGTCGACCGGACCCTGATTCGGTCGGCCGGACCTGTAGCCAGCACCCCCCAAGCCAATCTAATGAATGCCAAACTCTTTCATATTGCTATCAGTCGAGCATCGGCACTAAGGGTTTACGCCAATCGACTACCCGGCCATATAAGCTCTTCGGTTCAACACCGAACATTATCAAAACATCAAAGCTATGATTTTTAAAGAATTGAACCTAAAACACTAAAAATTGAAATATTCACCAAATCAATCCAAACCAAAAGCAAATGCACACGAATAAGTGTTAGGAATTCATACCTAACAATCGAAGATAGTTATAGGCTAAGATGCTAGATAAAAATCTCACCTTTGAACCTAAACGATTGAAAAAGAAGTTTGGAAGCAAAGGAGAATCAACCACTCTTCAAATCCAACTCAAGAAGCTTGATTCTAAGCTTTAAAAGAAGAACATTCCCAAAGTTAGGTATAGGAATTTCTGAAATTGATAAGAGAATGAGTTTGAGAAGAAGAAGAGAAGCTTACCAATGGGTTCTTCTATTAGTTTGGAGCTAGAGTTTGATTTGCAAAAGAAAACTAGGGCTTGGAGTTTTAATTTCCTCTTCCACTCTCCATTGTTATGAAAGCTTGAATATTAGGAATTAGAAATGCAGTAATGAAGAGTATAAGGGGTTGGGACTGAATACATAAGTGGGGTTATTGGGCTCAGCCCAAACCAAAGCCCTAAGTGAAAAAGTAGCAAAATCAACTTACTCCAAACATATCGAAGCTTATACTCAAAAAGGTCGCAAACGGTATTTTAAACTCAATGGAAGTGGTCCCGAGTCCTAATTCGACCGTATGCAAAAAGTAGCTTTTCGGACTAAATTCCGAGTATCGATAAAATATTTAAATAAAATATTTAAATATAAAAATCGATAAATATGCGGGTTGTTACAAATTCAGTTTCAAAATCATATATGTTTTCACCAAATTTTCTTCTAAATTTCAAAGTTCCCAAAATAATAGGTTTAGAAAATTATCCCAGTTTCCAAATTAAAATAATTCAAGTTAAACAAATTCATTTCCAAAATCACCATATAAGTACTGGTTTTTAATTTCAATTTAATTTCAAAACCAAATATTTTCTCAAAATCAATTATACTCAAAATGGTTTCCAAATTTATAATTATCCCTTTAAAACATTTAAACTATCTATTTCTATTTGAAATATCCAATTTACCTTTCTGAAAGCCATTATTCAAAACTATTTTTTTTTAAAACATTTCAAAACTAAATTTATATTATTTATCGATCATTTTATACTCTTCGAAATTTCTTAGCTTTGAAAATTTAATCTCGATTTGGAAGTGTTCGAACATTCAAAATAGTTAGGGTAATCAAATTTCCAAATTCAAGAGTTGAAAATCAACATAAATCAATAAATCAGTTTCAATAGATAGGATTATACTAAATCAAATCCGAAACTCGAGGACTGAACACCGGTCTCACTTTAAATTGTTTCAAATATATACATATATCTTTCGAAAATATCAAATTATACTTCGGAATTTGAAATCAAAACGGTTTTACAAAATCACTCGCATAGCGAAGCTATTAAAGAGGCATCTTTCCCACTCTGAAACTCGAAAATCAATGTCAATGATGCATGCACTCATCACCGAAATTATTTTTCAGCGACATAAGTGAGTTCCGGACTTCTACTTTCTTGAAAACTTCTTTGAAATTTCTTCAAAATTATTGGAATTCATTTGAACTCATTTGAAACATTTCTTATTCGAAAAATACTATTAAATCGTATTATTTTTATATATTTTCCAAAATCTTAAAACCAATTTCAAAATACCGGAATTCAATTCTCGAATTTCAAATTTAACCCTTCAGTTATAAATCATTTTTATATAAATCAATTTCTTATAAATTTCCAAAATTTTAAATCCTTTCAAAACTTTTATATATAGAATAACATTTCTTTTTTTTTATATAAGTATATAATCCTTATCGAAAACATTTTTACTTTTATATATAGAATAAAATCATAGTTATCAAAATAATAATTTCGGTATAAACAATTTCAAAAATACAACATATCCGATTTTTCAAAGGGTGATTCAAGAATGGATTTCAAAACAAAGATAGAGATTTAAATTAGAGGAACTACAATCAATAGAATCTTGATTCGAAGATAGACTCGATCGAAGATGAGATAATTAAATTACAAAATAGAAGATGGATATACTTCTACAAATCTCGGCGACCTTAATAAGGTCAACCGTGACCTTAGGAATATAATCGATGCGAAATTCCAAAACAAATCGACATTCGATCGCCAGAGATACAATTCAACATATCAAGATATAGCAGCATCGTAAACCGTGGATACAGACATCTTCGGTGAATCAATGCCGATTGCAAAGGAGTTTTCACCCCCTTTACAAAACATTCAGTGGAATTATGGGATACTCCACAATCAAACGAATATAAATAGAAGAGACAAGAATGAATTTCGGAGCCGAGGGACATTCCAAAATTCAAAGGAAATCGAGTCAGAAAGGAAGAGATTCAACTCGAACGAAAGTGATTCTGTAAATAAATTTACCATATATGCTAAGTTTTGCCTAGAGCCAAAGCTCTGATGCCAACTATAACGACCCACTATTTTTGAACCATTCAAATCGACAATAAAACCATACATATCCGACTTGAATAATTCAAAATACCAAATTGTTAGTTAAAATTTGGCAAAACTTAAAATATACAATAAATAAATTAATCACATATCAAAGAGTAATATAATGCAGCGGAATAGATAAAGAATAGTAGTTCATAAAGCTACTATATACATAATAGTTAGAAATAAAATACAACCGAATAGTTCAAATGCAGTGAAGTCTCCGATGCAACAGATGACTTCTCCGAACCAATCAACTGGAAAGGCTGGAATCTGAATCGATAGTTGGATATCCAAATGAAACTCCAAACTCCAAAGGTGAGTCTCTAATGCTGTATCACTCAGTCTGACCCGAGCGTAAAGCAAAACACAAAACACTCGAGTTAGAATTAACATTCTTATATCAATAAATTCAACTCAAGTGAAATATCAACTGAAATACAAATAACTTAAAGGATGTTTGGGATAATCGTCCTCTAAGGGTCCATGGAACTATCTACAAGGTAGAAATATACACTATAACACCGTGGTCATTTCAGCTTAATTTATACTTCAAAAACAAATATCATTTCACTTCAAATATCTCCATATTTCCCAAAATAGTATTTATATATATTAAATAATTTATACAATAAAGTATTTTCAATTCCCTCAACTTAACAAATCGTTCCAACATCAACCCGGCCTTCCTATTTAAATTAAATTCAATCACAATTTATCAATTTAAATTCAACTCAATTCCTAAAATAAACACTTCAATTTATCGATCTCAAATTTGGATTTGTAATCACAACAATACCCTTTTATATTTCAATATATTTCAAAATTTTAAGTATTCAACGTTTCAACTAATTTTTTTTTCAATTTAGTTTTCTAAATAATAAATTCAAATTTGGTTCAACCTAAATTTCACTTTAATCAATTTAGTTGCTAAATAACAAATTCAACTACGTTGGTTTCAAATACAGATCCGAATCTCAACATAAACATTTAAGTTCCAATATAGTTCAAGGCTTTAATATTTAAATGTTCTATATAACAAATTCATATAGATCTCGATTTAAACTCATTATTATTTAGTCTTGAAATACTCCCTTATTAGATTCAATATCATTTAAGTAACCTTAAATTACATTTTACTCAATATTTTCTTTAATTTTATTAAACGTGAAATACTCATTAAATCACTTAAATCAAAAATCCAGTTACAAAATCATACCTTTGAATTTTCCATTCAATAATTTCAAATCGATTTAATTAAAAAAATCCTTATTTAAATATCATTTTTAATAAACCCAAATTTATCTCCCAATCTTAATTATTCAACTTTTTACAATGGTAAATTTTGAGATATAAATCTTAAATAATACTCAAACATATTATATGGATTAAATCAATCTCAATAATAATATTATTAAATCTATATATAAAATTTCCATTTATATATATAATATTTTAAGAACCAATATTTATTAAATTGCATATATTTCTTTTCAACTGTAGAAATTTATTTTCAAAATATTTATATGGACCTACGGTGTCTGTATAAATTTCCTATCATATAGTCAAGTGCTACGGATATTTATCATTTCAACTCGTACACTAAATATATACGGGTGGATATCACTTCAACCCGTAATCCCAAATTCAATTAAATGAAAATCGCTTGGGTTTATCATTTCAACCCATAACGATTTTCTCCTATCCTAAAGTCCATTCGGATATGTATCATTTCAACCCATAATGATTTCTATACTAACAGGGAACTTGCAGAGTGATAACAGATATGAAAATAATAATAACAACAGGCATATATCATCAAAATAAATATAAACAATAGGATATTGTGTCTTATCCCATAAGTGAACAGTTATAGATAATAACATATATAACAATTTAAATAACTATAGCCTCATATTTCAATTGTCGTTTCAATTGAAATCAAATTTAATAAATAAAAGAACGTTAATCGTGAGTGATTGCTCACCTTTCGAGGCTAAACAGATTTGACAAGGAAACGAGCTAAGAATTCCAAGCGACGCTAGATGGATACGATTCGATGGAGAAAACGGGCACGACGGACAAAGCTGATAACAGGAATCGATAGAATCAAATTAGAACCGGATTTGATGAAGAAAATTGGTATAAGAGAATTTGAAAACAATATCCATTTAAAGCACATATACATATATAAACCAAAATAAATATATTATTTTCTTATTAAATTAATATTTCTTTTTAAGACCAATATCAAAACAAAATACGTATGTAAGAAAAATCATTATTTTGTATTAAAAATCAAATGTAATAAAATTTGAAATAAATATTGTAACTTTCATATTGAAATGTACATAAACACATGCAAGTTTAAAGAAAACAATGTTGAGACCCATTTTCAACATAACTTATATTAACTGTGACAAAGAAAGCTACAAACACTAATACTAACATAACAGTTTTAAATGTATTGTCACAACGTAATCTTATCATACGATACACCCTACAGAATGCACACTAACTACAAATGCAGACTGTCAACATATATATGACAAAGAAAAATGCGAACAATGTACCGAATGCAGACCGTACTATAACATCAATTACATATTACTCAAAATCAATATAAAATTTGAAACACCAACTTATTTTAATTCCGTATATAATTTAAAATCAATAAATAACTTTCAAAAATTAAATATATACTAATTAATAACAGCCTTTTAAAAGTTATAAAAATATAGATATATGTATCTAAAATTTGAATCAATAGTTAATCCCAAAACGTACTATATCCATAAAATTTGAAAAAACAAGTTTACACATATACATATTATACATATATATTATATTTTGGAACCAATATTGTATCCAAAAAAAACGCATACATAAAAAAAGTTCCAGGTAAATATAAAATTTACATTTTCAAACCCAATACATACAATCAAAATTTTAACTCATAAAATAAGACACATGTATAGTTTCACTGTATATATATATAAATAAGATTCGAAACCAACAAACAAAACCAGAAAATTTGAAATTTTGTAAAGCTTATAAAGTATGAATATATATATATAAAGTAAAATAAAACAATAACTTATGCATACAAAAAAACACAATACTTAATGAGACAAACGCACAAGTTGCATTACCTTTCAAGATATCATATATATATGTTAAAAAAAATTCTGCAAGGCAAAATGGGTGACAAGGTGAGATACGGCTGCGTGTAAGAGTGTGAAAGAAGAGAGAGGGGGGAGAAAGAAAAATTAAGGAGAAGAAAGTGACAGTAGATCCTTGCTTTACCAAAAAAAGCTTATAGAGGTGAAATAAAATGAGCCGTAAAAGAATTAATGAATACAAAAAAAACGTATAATTCAAAACGGTGTGGGCCTCAGGTAAATATCCATTCATATCATTTTTTGACATATATAAAACGTATGAAAAGCTTTAAAATGAAACGGCTATATATTAATTATTATTATTATAAAACGTTTTAAAGTGACTAGGGAAATAAATATATGGAAGTTGATAAAGGAGAATGAAAAAACCCAAAAATGGAATGATAAATAATAATTTTGGATTGATGGAAAAAAGTAACAGCTGGCATAACCCAAAGTTATAAAGGTAGAGGAAAACGCTTTGTACAATATAAGATGAGCTTTCAAATTTTTTTGAATGTTTTATAACTTTCCAGCTGTAGTGAAGAAAATGGAATTTTAAAGGCAAAAATTAAAGTGACCGTTCCAATTAAATGAATATAAAATGTATGCATGTTTTGTACATTCATACTTCGAAAATGGTATGACGTGGCAACAGTCGAATTTCAGTAAAAGTTGAAATAAATGTGAGAAATGAAATAAATAGGAATGAACCGCATTTTTCCAAAACGAAACCTATGCAACAAATCAGCAAATAAATAGAAACGTGTAGGGAGATGACTGAAATAAATAGAAAATGTTAAAATATAAACAAATATAACATACATGAAAAGGACAACATGATGATTTAGAAATTAATAAATGAGAAAATTATATCCCTATACGTTTTAATTTCAAAAAGGACAGAAAATTTTATCAAAAGTTATAAAGAGTTAAAAGTATTGAAACGTGGTTTCCGCTGAAATTTATTTTATTCCCAACTGAGATGAGAGAGAAAGGGAAAGATTTCAAACAAATGAATACATTCCAAATGAATGTAATATAAACGGTCATGGTGTGGTTCATCAGAAAATTTAATGCAATTTATAATTATGTGAGCTGTACGTTGATTTAAGGGAAAAAAAGCAATTAATAGCTTGATTTAATAGTACGTTTAAAATTTGAAAAGAAAAGAGAAGTAAGGGTTGAAATTTTGATTTCAATTATACGTAAACCAAATATTAAAACTTTATTTCAAAATATTATTGTTCAAATTTCTCAAAATTCAAATTAAATACGTTATAAAACCAATTAAAAATTTATAAAATTTTATGGGTCGTTATAATATAATCATCACTAATGAAATAATAATGGTAGTCAACTACCCGTTTAGAAATAGCGACAAGGAGTCTAACAAACCAAAATAAACCGATAACAGTCAAATAAACAAAACAACTCCCCCACATAATGTAATAGTCTAGTCCCACTTAATAGACTACTATGCGAGTTTACCTAATCCCACAAAATAGGCAAACATTCTCTACTTTACACAAAATAAACTGAAAGGTCTGCATATAACACCTGCCCAAGGGTCAAATGGGCAGCCATGTCATGCCATAACAAACCTAATCCTACAAAATATGTCTGCCTACCTGAATCTAAGAATGTATCAATTTGCACATCATGTAAATTGAGTCATCGTCTCTCGGGGATCTATCGGCCTAAAATCCAAAATCTCTAAGATAATACAACTCTAAGTGTTAATTACTGTCAGTCAAGTAATCAAAAGAATTTAACTAACAGTCCCATGCCAGATCGTAAATTCAAGTATTTACTAAAAGCTAGTAATTTCCACTCAAACTCTATTTAACAAATTATAATAATAAGGGAAAAAATTGTATGAAATGTTCCATACCTATTCGACAATTCAATATTTATTAAAATTCTTTGTTTCATAGAAAAACACAAAATCCAATAGAAATGGAAATCATCCAGTTGTCCAATTTAAATGAAATCAATAAGAAAATTTTAAACAAAAGAAGAATTTTATAAAAATTGCTTTGGTTTATAACTTTTAGATAGTAAGAAAATTCCGTTCAAAATATATATATGTATTATTAATAATATTTTCAAAGTCTTAAATTACAATAAAAAGCCATACTTTATTATTTATAACTGAGTCATAATTTGATATTATAAGAAAAGATTATTTCTTATTTACTATTATAAGGAAAGATTACTTCGTTTCAAATAAATTTTATATGTGTGTGTCTGTATCATTCCTTTTCCAAATCAATTTACACATAGAAATCAATTTTCTTCTTTGATATATAAAATATTACATTTATAAAATATTCACATTTTACAATTTTAAAACGTCATAAATTTGATGAGCAATTTACAAAGTTCAAACAAATTCCCATAAGATTATTAAAACCATCGAAAAACCATCAAACGAAGACAGTCAAACAAAGCAAAGCATTATATGATCAATGAATTTTATGATTACCTACACCTTTCAATAATCAACAATCCATTCAAATTCTACACTTAAACAGACAATTCAACAAATGCATCCATTAAACTAATTAAAACCATAGCAAGCAATTTATTTCAAGCATTTCAATAATTCACTACCAAATATTATAGAAATTATTAATCAAATCAAGCATGCAAAAGGGATATTATCGTTTATGTAGATATAGAAGTTTGATTAAAAATAACCCACCTTAACCGTTTGTTTTGCGCACTCTACTATCAACGATGAAGATAACATTAGCTTTGCCTTGACCATACCATTAACATCACTACTAGTACCACGATTTACACCCTCACCCTAAAACTCACGCATCTCCATATCGCGATGCCAAAGCATTTACCAACCACCGCCATGCTCGACATCCTCCATCATCGCCGCTAGTCCAATCCTGGCCTCCATTGCCGATATCATGACTCACCAAATCGCCCTCCTTGCGTCGCCTATCAGATGCCGCAGTCGCATCTCGCTAACTAGGCATGATCGTCTGTCGCAGTGTCCTTTGCTCCGTGTTTTTTTAGCCGGTTGGATTTGTGAAACTAGGGCTTTAGGATTTGAGGTCAAAATGAAACGGGTTGTAGGCTGGCAAAAGAAACAAAAGAATAAGATTAGGATTTCTTTTGGGCTAATGTTGTTTGGGCCATTATTTTATTCAATTAAATCCTATTTTCCAGTTTCCTTTTATTGTTATTTTATTTTATTTTTCAGGTAACTCTTTTAATTTGTGTATAGTTATATTTTCGTTGAATTAAATTGATTTACCTCTCATTTTACGAAATATAATTCGATAACTACACAATTCAATTCAATATATTAATACAATTGAATTGTTATTTTTCTACTACCCATTGCATTAACGCAAAATAATTTTATTTTTCTCTAGTTATTTTAATCGTATAAAAAAATTTATACCTAAAAATATTTTATATGTTATTGAAACGTTATATTTGAATTTTAATGCATTATCTAATAAAAAGGAAATCGTTGACTATTAAATATCATTATAAAAAATCCCTTTATTAAATAGACTTCAATTGAATAATAATTTAATTTAAAAAATAAAAAATATCAAAATTTGTATCCAAACACTTCTATTTTAATTAAATTAATTTAATATTACACCTTTAAAACATGGTTGTTACAGACCTCTCCCCTTATGAAAATTGCGTCCTCACAATTTCTTGTAGGGAGACGTCACTCACATGCAAGCATTTACTGAATTCGAAATCTACTCTTAAATTGAAATTCATACAATCCACTTAGTGGTCAACATAAAAATCATATTTATCATAACTTATAAACATAATAGACTCATTTCTTAACCTTTATTATATTTTCACATAAAAAAATTTCTAGGTGTCAAAATTTTCAAAAAATTTCGACAGAGTCTCCTTAGTACGGAGAGTCTTTGCAATTTCACAAATATAATATATATAATATACATCGGCCATACGGTCAGAAACACAATACATATTAATATTTCTAATACTTTTATATTTTAATCCAAAAGCATACCTTTACCTTAGCATTTAAAGAAGTTATTTAACTTATTAGTGCGCAAAAGCAAGCTAAAATCGCCTTTTAGTCCAACCGTGTTTCATGAGTAGCCGTTCTCATTTAAATTTAATATTAGTCACATAGAAGAAGTACATAAAAAGTATGCAACCGTTTACATTAAAAGCAATACGACGTTCATATTTAACCCATCTTCAATTAATTTTTCTAAGGCCAAACCATTGAATCAAGTTATTATTTCTAAAATTAAATGGTCATATAGTATTTTAACTTTCCAAAACATTTTTCGGATTACAAAATATGGATCACAACTCAATTTATGGTAAATTTTCTAAGGATGAGTATAGCAGATTTTATATATATATATATATATATATTTATATATATATATATATATATATATTATTACACAGGTCTGCTTAACAAATTGACGTTTTTAGATTATAAAACAATGAAATTTTTCAAAACTCTTAACATGAAAGTTGTTTCATATGCCATTAGCTTTTTGAAAAGTGCAAATTCGTCGAAATCGGATAAACCCAAAAGTTACAACCAATTCACCTAGGCTTTGTAATTCTAATAGTAAATGTTCAAGTCGGAATTTTGTTCCAACTTGACTAGGTTTTAACATTACTAAAAATTAAAATTCCAAAAAGCAACGAACATAATAGTTTTTCTCTATTAAAATATCATTCCATAAAAAAGAGATTCATCAAAGTGGAAAGGCAAAATCAAAAGTCATGGCTAATTAAATACACACGATTTCAATTGATTTTCAACTTTACGACAGCGATGACATCTCTTTCTTTTTTCATGTTTTATCATTAACTAATTTCATACTATTTACAACTTGAAAAATAATTCAAACTTGAACTCCATTAATTCCAGACTATTTTTGAATTTAATATAATCCAAATATCCTTCTTCCTTGCAAATGAAAATTTACTAAATAACTTGTATAAAATACAAGTGTATTTTCTAAAAAATAACTTTCTTTAAAACTCAATGTTCGGTAAGTTTAAAGCATTTTAATAACCCCTCTGATGCATTAAAATATGTTGTTAGCATACTTAAATCTTTATGTGAAGTATAAAACAAGTTCAAGAATATTACAGAATCTTAAATTAATCAAAGAAAGTGAAACAAATGAACTGGGTCAAAGGGTTTAAACCTAGAAATATTTCCAGTAACTTAAAAACTCTTCCATTATCATTCATAGGTTTTAAATCAGTAAATCAACGTATTATTTGATGTATATGCAATATGCTTTAGCTTAATAAGAAAGAAAATCAAGGCATGAGGAAGAAAACATGAAAGCAAGCTTACTATCAAAAATTTTGGAAATTAAAAATCTTCCTACAGTAAGTTTCAATCTTCATCATTTTTTCTTCATTGCTTTAACTCTAACCCTAGGATGTTTTTAATGTTTTCAAATCATCATTCCATTGCAAAGCTTGAGCTTGGGATAGGGTTTCGCTTCATTTTCAGTTTCAAGTTAATCATCAAATGAATGATCGAAACAAAGATTGATGCCAGTATATATTAGCCTAAGTTATTATTGCTAGACAATCAAAGTTTTGATGCGCAAAACATTGGAATGCTATGCTGTTTATTTTTACAGTGAATGATATTGTCAGTTGATGAAAGTTTAAACACAAGAAGAATGAAATATACTCGCTGAAAATGGAGATAAGGAGAATTATACTCGCTGTAAATCGAAAGGATTGGAAACACTCGCTATAACTTATTAGTTATATAATTAGTTTCACTATAAATTCAAAGAGAGGGTATACTCACTTTAATATGCGTAAAATCAATTCAAATCAATCAATTTTTTTTTGAAATTTAATGATTTAGTTACACTTACCGATTTATGTGATTTTCATCAAGCAAGGTTGTTCATATATATTAAATCAAAAGGAGAATGTTTATATTCACTTTTAATTTATATTTTATACACAAGTTCCTTCCAATATATTTTAATAATTAATTGCTAAAATCACATCAATACAGAAAATCATAAACAACTAAGTAACACCACACATAAAATTTTGCACACACGTTACACGCAAAATTTCATTAATTAATATACACACACATATGTGCATTTTTAAAATATGAAACTAATCATTTAATATTCAATCAAAATTCCATATATACACTAAATTTTCTTAATTCTCAATCAAAATAGACATTGTTGTTATAAATTTACTTCATGGAACAAGGGAGGGCTTCCCAATAAAAAATTTACTCTTTAAATGATAATCATATTTATTTTCCAAAATATCATTTGTATATTTTGAACATATTGTTATGTCAAATTACCTCGTTCAAGTATTTAGGAATTCATATCGATAACGCTGATCTGACGTATCGACCAAAATTCTTAAAACACTCAGCGGATAATTAACACAACCAATTCTTAAATCATCTTATTTCAAAAATAATTTCACTATTACTTCACTTCAGAAACAAAGCTTATTTCTTTATTATATTTCCAAAAACAATATTTTTATTTTAAAGAGGTTCTTATATAAATATAAGTCTTGCACTTCTTCTCACAACCCATATTACTCTTCAAATATTTTTATGAATTAATTTCCCAATTATTCAAAAATATAAAAGGTTTGTTTTATCATTTCAATTTATTTTTATAAAATCATTTATAACATTTTCAATCAAATATCCAACCAAACAACATCAATTATCATGCAAACATTCATATCATCTAATTAGAATTTACAACACGTTGGCTATTGATATATAGGCTACTTTGCTATTTATGTATTATAATAATAGATATATTTAATACAACATTATTTAGGCTAATTAATTTTATTTGCAAGTTTATTAGTTTTACATCAATTCCTAGTACGACTTGCAATATTAAGACAACAAGTTTTAATTAACGATAAATAAAGTTTAAATCACTGTACTTGAAAATTAACATTTATACTTATTGAAAATTAAAATAAGGCTATACTCACAAAAATGAGATCTTATTTATTGGAGTAAGATCGTACTCGTGTTTCAAAGAAAATTATATACTTGGTATTTATTTATCAAAATCATACTCCTTCCATTTTAATTAACCAAATATTACCAATAAGGTCATTATTCATTTGCTTTACATGTTATAGGCTTGTACTCCTCATTCCATTCATTTATTAAATGATAAATCCACACACTTTATGGCATATAGAACTGTTTTAATACCATTACAATATCACATTTCAATGATTCCATAAAGTTCCTTTGATAGAAAAAAATCATACTTTTATATAACCGAACTATTATTCAATTTCAAAAATGTGTAATAACAATTAGCATTACACCAAATGAGTCGAGCCTCATTTTTAAAATCATATATTAGTGAATTAAAATTTCTTTACAAAATTATATGCTTAACAAACCAAGTATATTTCTACCCATTTTCTACATAACTTGCAATACTATAATATCAAAAACCATATCATATAGATCATCCTATAATTCAACTATCAAGGTAGTTAAGTTGATTAAAAACAATAAAAGTTTTAACTCACTATAAATTTATCTCTAAGTGTATCAATAACCAAAGTGATCAAACATTAAATAAGATCGTAAAGAAAACAAGGTGAACTTGCTATTATAGTACAATAAAATAGTTATACTCACAACTGACTTGTATTTATTTACTAAAGGAAGAAATTCTAAAATACGACCCACATGATTATCCCTATAATCATTCTATATTCCTATCCCTAATAGATAATTAAATCATTGTCTACCATGCACCTAAAGGACAATACTTTAGGTCATCTAGGTTTAGACCTCAACTATATGCAAATTATATTCCATAATGCTCTGAAATCAGCTCTGGTTCCAAGCTTTAATGACCTCACCGTTATACCCATATTATTAAAGAACATTAGAAGTAATGTCATCTAACAACATGGGGAATATGGCTAATTAAGTGCGATCGAATGCGAATATATCTTTGTACTAACCTTGATGCGTCTTCACTATCTTTAGAGGATTTGAATTGAAAATTTTGACGCATACAATATTATTACAAAGTAATAAACACAACGATTAAAAAGATTTATAGTAGTATGTAATATAGACAAAACAGAATCAGAGTCACAGATCACAACGGAATAATATACATCATATATATAACAGAATGTGAGTCTACAAAATATCAGTACTAGACCCACCTAATATATATATTCATCACATCCAAAAGTATTGTATCAGGTACATAAAGGCTACTAGATAATACATATGACATATCTTCCTAAATTTAAACATATATAAGAATAAAGTAAACTAAAATAGTCAAAATAGTTTACTCCGGTCTTAGCATAAAATCCAAAAGTCAACGATTCCCTATACCTGTATAGTCTCGGCCTGACCCGAGTACATAAAATATAAATGGGTCAAACTATATCGAAATGAAAGGGTGAGATACTAATATCATAAATACATGACTTAAATAATGGGCCATAATAAAAATATGCCGGAGCAAATGATCATAAAAGGACATATCAGTTTAATTCACCATTTCATAAATCCATATATAATAACTATGAATAAGTCATCTCGAAATATGCCTAAATCCAAATAATCATAATAATATAGCATATCATACCAAATCACCATTTCATAAGTCGATGTTAAGTCTCAAATGGATTATCATCTAAATTATGGTGACAACAATTCAAAATTCTCCAAAGCCCAAAAGATACTAAATATCTATCCCAAAACCTCTGAAGAAATAATCATCACTAATGAAATAATTATGGCAGTTAACTATCAGTTTAAAAACATTGACATAGAGTCTAACAAACCAAAATAAACTGACACTAGTCCAATAAACCAAAAAGGCTCCGCCACATAGTGTAATAGTCTAATCCCACAAAATAGACTACCATGTGAATTTACCTAATCCTAAAAAATAGGCAAACATTGTCTACTGTGAACAAAATAAGCTGATAGGTCTGTATTTAACACCCGTCTAAGGGTCAAAGGGGCAGCTGTGTTATACCATAACAAACCTAATCCTCCAAAATAGGTCTGCCTACCCAAATCTAAGAATGTAGCAATTTGCAGATCGATGAAAAATGAGTCTTCATCTCTTGGGGATCTATCGGCCTAAAATTCGAACACTCTAAGATAATACAATTCTAAGTGTTAATTACTGTCACTTAGGCAATTCAATCATTTATTACAGTTCTTTGTTTCCTAGAAAAACACGAATTCCAATAGAAATGGAAATCATCCAATTGTCCAATTAAAATTTAAATGAAATCAATAAGCCAATTTTAAACAAAAGAAGAATTTTATAAAAACTTTTTTTAGTTTATAACTTTGAAATGGTAAGAAAATTCCTTTCAAAATATATATGTATTATTAATAATCTTTTCAAAGCTTTTAAATTATTATAAAATCCATATTTTATTATTCATAATTAAGTCATAATTTACTATTATAAAAAAAGATTGTTTCTTATTTTCTATTATAAGGAAAGATTATTTCTTCTCAAATAAATTTTTGATGTGTTTATATATATATGTATGTACGTATGTATGCACAAGTGTGTGTGCGTCATTCCTTTTCCAAATCAATTTACACATAGAAATCAATTTTCTTCTTTGATTTATAAAATTAAATTTGAAAAAATTCACATTTTACAATGTTAAAACATCAGCAATTTGATAAGAAATTTACAGAGTTCAAACAAATTCCCATAAAATTATTAAAACCATCTAAAAACCATCAAACGAAGACAGTTAAACAAAGAAAAGCATTATATGATCAACGAATTTTGTGATTACTTGCAACTTTCAATAATCAATAATCCAATCAAATTCTACACTTAAACACACAATTCAACAAATGGATCCATCAAACCAATTGAAATCATAGCAAGAAATTTTACTTCAAGCATTTCAATAATTCACTACTAAATATTATTGAAATTCTTAATCAAACAAGGCATGCAAAAAAAGGATATTGTCATTGATGTAGATATAGAAGTGTGAGTTAAAATAACTCACCTTAACTGCTTGTTTTGCGCACTCCACTGTCAACGACGAAGATAGCATCATCTTTGCCTTAACCATACCCTCAACATCGCTGCCAATACCACGATTTACACCCACACCTTGAAACACACGCATCTCCACATCGCGACGCCAAAGCATTTGTCAGCCATCGCCATGCTCGACAACCTCCGTCATCGCAGCCAGTCCAATCGCGGCCTCCGTCGCCTATATCGTGACTTACAAATTGCCCTTCTTGCATTGCCCATCAGATGCCACAGCCGCACCTTGCCTCTCATGCCATGATCGTCTATTGCGATGTCCTTTGCTCCACGTTTTTCTATTTACTTTTCTTTTTGTGCGTAGTCTATTAGATTTGTGAAACTGGGACTTTAGGATTTTGGGTCACAATGAAACGGGTTATAGGCTGGCAAAAGAAACAAAAGAATAAGATTAGTACTTCATTTTGGGATAATGTGGTTTAGGCTATTATTTTATTCAATTAAAATCTTATTTTCCAGTTTCCTTTTATTTTCATTTCATTTTATTTTTCAAGTAACTCTTTTATTTTATGTATAGCTATATTTTCATTGAATTAAATCGATTTACATCTCATTTTAGGAAATATAATTCGATAACTACACAATTCTATTCAATTTAATATATTAACATAATTGAATTTTTCTTTCAACTACTCGTTACATTAACATAAAATAAATTTATTTTTCTTCAACTACTTCAATCGTATAAAATTATTTATAACTAAAAATGTTTTATATTTTATTGAAATGTTTTTTTGAATTTTAATACATTATCTAATAAAAAGGAATTAATTAAGTATTATATTTTATTATAATAAAATCCTTTATTAAACAAACTTAAATTGAATAATAATCTGATTTCAAAGATAATTATTATCTCGCCTTTTGGCAAGATCGTGACACCAAAGACTTGGATAGAGATTGAAGACAATCCATCCCGAAGATCGGTCATCTACAGGTCAACGATGGATATAGGAAAACTTGGTTCAAGTCCGAATCGAGCTACAACTAACATGGTATGACAAGCAAAGCTATGGAAAACAACGTTTCAAATTTCAGGTCAATCAGAGTTCATATGCTCAAGATATGGATCGATCAAGATCCATGTTAGACGCGTAGATTTCGTATCCAACAACCCACATCCATTATTTCATATCCATCCTATCGATATGAAATGAGCACAAGTCCATCACTCAGCATCCATCATTCGTATCCATTAGTTTTCAATAGCTTTCAGCACTTGCCGGATCGATTGTAGTCAACTCATTCAACAATTATATATTTCGTATCGATCACATCAACAAGTGGCTATTTTTTCATATAGATCAGCTAATCGATCGATACGAAGAGAGGGGTCAAGGATCAATACGAAGGAGAGAGTTCAACATTGATATGAAGTCAAAGATAGATGATCGATACGAAGCCTTCAGCCTTCCTAGCAGATTTAACCTTAGATCGATCATATCTCTCAAACTACAAGTCCAAATGCCACGAAATTTTCACAGGAGCTTGCATATCAACTCAAGAACCACCATGATAGATCGTAGCTCAATCATGCCATTTCTTAATCGATACGAATCATGCATGGATCGATCAGGGATCGATCCCAAACGACTCCAGATCGATCATGTGGGCCCATCTACGTATGAGAAAGGGTATTTCAAGATTTGAGACAGATATTTCTAGCTCGACACCTATAAATAGCACCTCCACACCAACTAAAAGAGGACCTTTGACTCCACTATGCCGTTACTCTACCGCAACTCCATTGTAACTCGAGTGTTAGTGTTGTACTGTTGTAGTTAGTTATCAATCATTAATAAATAGGAAAACATTCAAAGTAGACGTAGGCTACAATGCCGAACCACTATAATTTCTTGTCTCTTTCTATTTCTGCATGCTTTTATTGGTGTGATCGTTAGATTAGCCTCGTTTTCCATTTACTTTATTCACTTTAATCTTTTCAATCACATCCGAAGAGTGTTGTGCTCAATTTTAGTACGAACACTTTGGTGCTTTCGCATAGTAATTCAAAACTCAACTTAATGAAGGAACATTCCATCCACTCTCTTGATCGTTGCATGACTAAACGGGACATAGAGGATTAAACAGCAGACGTTGGATTGCTATCAAGGAGTGGGCAAGGAACTACCACTCAAATAGTGCTCCTAGAGGCCGGAAAACCAAGCTAATATGTTAAGAACTAGTGGTTACTATATCATGCTTCCAAGGTGGATCGCAATTTCCCCTAATTGACCAGCTTTCAAATGCCTGAATTGACAACTATGGTACGATGGCTAATGTGACAACTACCCTACACTGTCTACTCTGCCAATTTTAAGCATAGCTAGCCACCAATGAACCACCTTCAAATTCCTGCATCCTGATCATGCCGTCTCGATATGACTAGAAGCATGCATACAACCTCAAGAGGACTTCCTTAATACCCTATATGGGTCTCCCGCCTGGATGAAAGTTTGGGGCAATCACCAATCTATGAGCCCATCTTAACCAACCCACCATCCAATTAGCATCACTAACCACTCAAACGTTGGACAATCATGCATACATCGTTCATCAGTATTACAAGACCCCATAGCTAGAGAATGGACCTGATAATGACGATTGGAGTATCTTTCCTAGTGGAGACCTACTCATTGAAACCATTCTACATGCAAAATTTCCAGTGAAAATTCAACATGCTAACCATCTCGGTGTACTATGGAAAATACAACCCCCGACATTACCTCATGAAGTGAGAATGTCGCATGGACTCCACCAAGAGTGATGAATTCCATCAAATGCATATGTCCTCCCACTATTACTCAAAGAAGAATGTCAACCATGGTTAGACCTACCATTTCTACTTCTCATATTGCTGAAAGCAATAAAGAAGCAAGTAACCAACGAATTGATCAAAGTCCACAGCTAGTTGCTGCCAATACCGACAAATGAATTCATAATAAGAGCTTATTTCCAGATTTTGATAAGAGAACAATGGATAGCCGCCAACAACTACACCAACATATCTAGGCCAATATTGAGTAGATAAACCAGATGAAGGATCAACATGGTAATATAAGGAGGGAACCTACTCCACACTCTAAATCTGGAAACTCCTCTTCTTTAGATGGCTATCATGGACGCCAACGCCATAAGGCTGCTCCGAAAAGGAAAGCTCTGACAATATGTGCAAGCCCCATAAAATGACGAGAAGGGAATGCCTGACCTCTATCAATAAGAACTTTGATTAAATTGAACCACTTGCATTAGACTTCCAACTAAGAAGAGCTAGACCGAAGTGTAATAGCGAGCATACAACGCTGCTTCACTTATCTATGAGATTTAATCTGATCTTTTTGAATTATTTCTATTTCAATTTCATTTATGTTACGAAATATGACCACTTTGATTAAACTACTTGCAAATGGTGTAGGTAACTTAGTACTCAATGTTGGGTGCCAAACAACCTCCATGAACTATGATCAGGTCATTGAGGTATCATCATGACGAGCATATCAGGACGACCATGATTCAACCACTCATCAGCTACTATATGCTCTGATTGGGAGGCAAGGCATCAAAGCAGAATAGACCGACAAGGTCAGGACTCTTGTACAAAGTGGATGCTATCGACCATCCACTCATCCGCCTATGCAATTTAATTGGAGATCTAAGAATTACTTGAAGTGATATATCCCAGCAATGCACTCCCCATCTCATACTTGAAGCTCGTCAAAATACTTATGCTTCTTCCAAAGCCCAGTAAGATTGAAGGCACACTATGGATGGATGTGACATGACAGTCCATGCATCAAATCCTACATTACACACTTGGGGTTTGTTTGAGATCACAAGTCTAAAGTGGATATGATTTGACCATTCACTCTCCAGCTCGCGTCTATTATTCGACAAGACAATTATGCCTTAAACCGACTTCGTCAAGGCCGGAGCCCTAATTTACAATCATCATGGATTTACTGCCATCTCACTAAACATTAGGAGCTATCGTTTCAATTCTCTTCCCCGACCTAATCGGAAGAGCGTAAAGTATCAAATGGACGCGACTCGACGATCCACTCTCCAATTCTTTCCCCTAACACTGCAGGCAAGGACATGACTCTAAGTAGATTTGGTTCAACCATCCACTCTTTTTCCTAAATTCAATGTTCTCCAGAGCATTACATTTACTCCTTAAGCTTGACAGAAGCAGAATCTAAATCAAAGACGACGCAGTACGATCGTCCATGTATCGGCTCCTATACCGGATGCAATGGCAGTTTGACTGCCCAAGCTTAAATTGGATGTGATCTGACCGTCCAACTCGAGGAGGATGGATCCGTCCATCCACGACCTCATTTATTTCCAAAGCTTGAGGCGGATGGAACTGCCCATCTTCCATTTTAAGGAGGATGTGATCTGTCCATCCATGACCTTAACTAACTCTTATCCCTAAAGTGTGGGTAGGAGCATCTTTCCTACACAGATGTGATTGACCGTCCGTTAAACAACTCTAGATTTTAGAAGTGCGAACTGGAGTATAAACATTGACGGGTGTGACTGAGCACGGACTGGGGTATAAACACCAAATGGGTGTGACTGACCATCCATCAACTAACTCTGGTCCCGAGAGTGCGGACTGGAATATAAACACCAAATGGGTGTGACTGACCACCCATCAACTAAATCTGGTCCCGAGAGCGTGGACTGGAGTATAGACACTAAATGGGTGAGACTGACCACTCATCAACTAACTCTGATCCTGAGAGCGCGGACTGGAGTATAAACACTAAATAGGTGAGACTGACCACCCATTAACTAACTCTGATCTTATGAGCGCGGACTGGAGTATAAACACTAAATGGGTATGAATGACCACCCATAACTTAACTCTGGTCCCGAGAGCACGAACTGGAGTATAAACAACAAATGGATGTAACTGACCACCCATCAACTAACTCTAGTCCCAAGAGTGCGGACTAGAGTATAAACACCAAATGGATGTGACTGACCACCCATCAACCAACTCCAGTCCTCAAAGCATGAATTGGAATATAAATACCATAAGGGATAAGGCTTGATTGTCCATCTATCGACTCTGATTCCTCAGCAAGTTTTGTAGTATAAATAGTGGATGTGGTTTGACCGTCCGCTTTCCAACTCTTCCTCTGACTTGGGGGCACATTATCACACAAAATCAAATGTGATTCGACCATCCAGCACTAAGAGGGCACGACACGATCATCCATGCATCAACTCTTGTCCTCGACATGGGACTTATAACATAAATTTATAGGGATGCACTTCAACACTACAAGACAAAAAAATTTCCTTGATTCGACAGGGAGACGCAAACAGGCTTAGCTGGATGTCTTATTCTGAATGGATGCGACTACCCATCCTACCACAAATGAACGTGACATGATTGTTCATCCGCTAACTCTTGCCTATGGTATGATAGGTTATGCGTGCGACATGGACGAATGTGACCCAACCACCCACCAATCAATTCCTTCCTACGAATCAGTGGGAGAAAAATTAAATTAAAGTTGTTGTAATGTGACCGACCACACTTCCACTTTTGCCCTTGACTAGGGGCAGAGGAATTGACCTAGGAAAATGCGTTCCGACTATTTTCTACAAAACTCTTAGTCCCCATAGTATGGACAGGGGTATAAACATCAAATAGGTGTCATTAATGGCCCTTTAACTGACTTTAATCCCCAAAGTGCGACTACGAGCATTGATAGATGAATGAATGTAATTCAACCATTCATTCGCCAAATCTAACCTAAGCTTAATAGAAGGAGTATAAACTCATTATAGATGCAATTAGACCATCCACAAACTAACTCTGCTAACCCATGACTGAGGGCAGAAGTACAAATCACTGAAAGAAGAGAAAGGTGACTCACTACATCTCTAGCTTATCGTCCTTTACAACATAAGGCAACGACTACAAGGAGGCCTTAATGCTAACTAATCTAAATAGCGTCTGAAGTTATAGGCGACTAATTATATCGTACCATTGGATTGACAGGCAATATCGATCTGGACTTTTCATATCATACCATCGACAGGCAATGAGGTCCGAGCTTTTTACATCGTGCCGCTAAATCGACGATCAATATCGATCCACATCGACCACAAATGGGAGTGACCCAAACGTCCTTCGAACAACTCCGATCACCATAGCATGGATAGGATAATAAACCATGGATAAGTGTGACTTGATGATTCATTCACCATATACCACCTTTGATCTATCAGGAGGAATATGAAATCGGATGAGCATGACCCAACTGCACCAGAGTCAACTTTATCCCATTACCGAATGGGAGAATATAAATCAAACTAGATGCGACTGACCATCCGACTCTGGATAAATGAGATGCTACCATCTATGTAGTGATTCTTGCCCTTGGTTTGACAAAAGGAGCATCGACCCCGTAATATGATACAACCATCCATTCTCTAGTCTAGCCCAGAGTATGGCAACACCTGCAACAAAGGTGGATGTGATTGATCGTCCAATATCCAAATAATGCCCAAAATTCAATGGAGCATCAAAGTATTTTGCCAAGAAGGAAGACCATAATATGATGCCGGGTAGGCGCGACTTAGCCTTCAATAAATTAACTAAGTCCCATGGTTTGATGGGAAAGAATACGAGATTAAAGCAGATGTGGCTTGCCTTGCCACTCATCGATGTATGCCCCAGACTTGGGGGCACGAGCGAGAAGATAAGATGAATGTGATTTGAACATTCATCAATCATCTCTGGTTCTTAAAGCTTGAACTATAGTATAAGCAGAGTTAGAACGAGACTCAAATGTCCATGTAATGCATCCACCAACCCAAGACCGGGGGGAAATAGTAATTATCTAAGAGTTGACTATAACAACTCGATCCTATGACCCATGCCTGATATTTATAACAACTTCAGGTTACGGCCGAAAGGATGCCTAGAGATAGAATCATCGGATCGATGCCCGGACTTATAGGCAACTAATCATCTTTCCAACCCTTACAACGAGCAGTGAACCGCAAGTACATTAAGTGGAGAGCGCATTATTCAGAAATACAAGCAGATTCAAACTCAAAGCTGGAGCCAGCTATGCAGCTGCATGCGATACGAGGCTAAATTCCGCTAAGCCTTTGGTTCAACGTACCTAAAAGGCTAATCATTAACCATTGTAAATAAGCACATGGAGTGCCTACAACCCATCACGAGTATCGATGATCAGATCACAACTCAGCGCATTGATGATGAAAGAGTCAACTGCTTTGCTCCAAGTGAACCTTGATGTGTTCGCTTGCACTTAATCTTATGTATATACGTGGACTCTCGGCAGCCATTGAGAACCCTGTATTAAATGTCGACCCAAGGCATGTCTCGATGAATAAAAACTATACTGCACTTAAAGAGGAGGCGAATCTACTCAAAACCAATGGGTTTATCCATGATGTCGTCTACCCAAAATGAGTATCAAATCCTTTACTTATGAGAGAAACAAACGGAGAGTGGCGAACGTACGCCGACTACTCAGATTTTCACGAGGCATGACAAAGCATAGTTTTCCACTTCTAAGGATCAACCAACCGGTGGAATCGGCCGTCGGACATGAATTACTCACTTCCATGGGCGCAAACTCTAGATATAATCAGATATTAAAGCATGTCCTAGACTAGGAATACAATAGTTTCGTTATTGACTTGTGCCTATGGTACTCTATTACAATCCCCGGATTCAAACTTAAGGACACTGGTGCTACTTACCAAAGAACGGTTAACAGATCGTTAAAAAAATTAGATCAGCCAATCGATGAAATTATATATGGTTAATATGCTTGTGAGATCACGACTATCAAATGACCATATCGATGACTTGGCAGAGATATTCAGTGCTCTCCAAAAAATGCAGAATGAAACTTGATCCTTTGAAATGCTCTTTCAGTGTTGCATCAGAAAAATTCTTGGGTTTCATCATCAATAATCGTGGAATTGAGGCTAATTTCCAGAAAAATCCGACAATTAGAGACATCAATGTACCAAGGACAACCAAGTAGGTACAAAGTCTAGGTCAAAAGGTTACCGTCCTAAGCTGATTCAACTCTAGGGCCATCTACAAGTGTATTCTCTTCTTCAACCTGACCAAGAGAGCGAAGATAACTTTTGAATGGACTAACAACTGTGTTGATGCAATTCCATCTCTGATAGATCGCTAAGAGAGACCTCCCATTTTACCTAAGTCGTTGGATCGTGAAGATTTATACATCAATTGGGTCGTCTCAACAAATGCCATAAGCATCGCAATGCTATGTGAAGAGAAACGAATCCAAAGACCATCATATGATGAAAACTAGCTATTGACAAGCTCACCCTATTAACATCTATATCGACCAACCATTACAATAGGTCCTATAGCAACCTTAGATGTCCGGAAGGTTACTCAAATGGAATATCAAGCTAAGCCAATTTGATATCACTTATCTCTCTCGAAGAACTATCTATGGTCTAACATTAGCATACTTCATATCTGAATTCACTGCATTAGCCTATCCGAAGAGCAGTGGAGAACCGTCCAACCGATGGAGAATGTATATAGATGGAACTTCCAATAATCGGTTTTCTAGCATTGAAGTTGCGTTTAATGATTTCGAAGGAACGATCGATCTGCTATGCCTTAAAACTCAACTTCCCTACAAAAAAATAACGAAGCTAAGTATGAAGCCTCGGTCGCCACACTCAAACTTGCAAGAAAACCAAGAGTGGAAACTTTACATATCTATTTCTGGTTAGTGGTATGCCAGCAGGGAAGATTATCTGATTAGGGGGCAACGTCTTTCTCCTTATCTTTGCTCGGTCCAAGAGCTACTAGCGACTTCGAATATTACACCATTACACACATCCTCGGAGAACAAAATGAAAAAGCCAAGTCACTGGCCAAGCTAGCCATTTCTGGGGATGTGCGACAAATAGACTTTGTCCCAGTTGAAATACTTATTATTCCAAGCATTGACAAATAAAGATCGACTAAATCTTAGAGATGGAGCCAAAAAAGGAGTCACGGATGACTCCTATATAAGATTATCTACAACAAGGAATCCTTCTTGAATGGAGGAATGATAAGTGGCATATCCTCCACGAAGTTGTCCCATGAGTTAACACTTGTACATTTCTATCGATCAATAAGAAGCACACCCTATGTAAGTCCATCTCGTATCGACAACCATCGATACAAAGTCTACATTAATGCATGCTTGATCGATCTAGGAGAATATCGATACGAGAAAAGGATCAAAACAACCACAGGCCGTTGTTGCCACTCAGGTTTTACATCAATCCAGGAGATGATCGATACAAAACTCGATTCCAAAGAAACTATCAGTCGATGGCAAGGACCTTTTTTCACCAAAATCCATCAAAAACAAGAGGGGGAAAAGAACTTGACAACGACTCGTGAATGTGCAAGCATAAATGAGAGTTTGGTTAAAATACGTGCATGTATGCCATATTAACATTTGATTTTCAAAGTTAACAAGAATTGAATACTTGCCTGGTGACAACCAGAACAATGAACGATAAGTTACTAGCACTCGACCTAGAGTTACAACAAAAACTGGGTGATCATTGACAATCTACACCTCGATATTTATACTACTGGAACTCTACCAAAGGTCACATCACTTGATGAAAGAACAACAACTGTTCAACAAATCGGATAGAACTTTTTCATAATAAAGGTTGCAGCTTTTCAAAGCATGTCATGTTCACACAGGATGTACTTTAGGGGACAAATGTTACCCCGCCTTTTGGCAAGATCGTGACACCGAAGACTTGACTAGAGACTGAAGATAATCCGTCCCAAAGATCGGTTATCTATAGGTCCACGATAGATTCAGGAAAACTTGATTCGAGTCTAGCTCGAGCTACAACTAACATGGTATGACAAGCAAAGCTATGGAAGGCAACATTCCAAATATTAGGTCAATCGGAGTTCATATGCTCAAGATATTGATCAATCAAGATCCATGTTAGACGCGTAAATTTCATAATCATCAACCCACATTCATCATTTCATATCCATCGTATCGATATGAAATGAGCACGAATCCATTACTCGGCATCTATCATTCGTATCCATCAGTTTTCAATAGCTTTCAACACTTCTCGGATCGATCGTAATCAACTCATTCAACAGCTATACATTTTGTATCGATCACATCAACTAGCGGCTATATATTTCATATAGATCGGCTAATCGATCAATATGGAGAGAGGTCAAGGTTCGATAAGAAGGAGAGAGTTCAGCATCGATACGAAGTCAAAGGCAGATGATCGATATGAATTGTAATCGCAATTAATCAATAAGAAGCCTTCAACCTTCCTAGAAGATTCAACTTTGGATTGAATATATCTCTCAAATACAAGTCCAAATGCCATGAAATTTTCATAGCAGCTTGCATATCAAGTCAATAACCACCATGATAGATTGTAGCTCAATTGGGCTATTTCTTAATCGACACGAAGCATGCATGAATCGATCAGGGATCGATCCTAAACGACTCTAGATTGATCATGGAGGCCCACCAACATATGAGAAAAGGTACTTCGAGATTTGAGGCAGATATTTCCAGCTCTACGCCTATAAATGGCACACCTACGCTAACTAAAAGAGGACCTTTGAATCACTACACTGTTACTCTGCCGCAACTCCTTGTAACTCGAGTGTTAAAGTGTTGTACTATTTTAATCAGTTCTCAATCATCAACAAACAGCAAAACATTCATAGTGGACGTAGGCTACAATGTCGAACCACTATAATTTCTTGTCTCTTTCTATTTCTGCATGCTTTTATTAGTGTGATTATTAGATTAGCCTCTTTTTCCATTTACTTTCTTCACTTTAATTTCTTCAGTCACATCTGAATAGTGTTGTGCCCAATTTTGGTACAAACAATAGTAATTATCAAAAATTAAATCCAAACACTTTTATTTTAATTAAATTAATTAATATTACACCTTTAAAACATGGTTGTTACAATTAACATCAATGTCGACATACCTAGATTATATTTCTTCAATGCTTCCAAATATCAACTCAAATCATTGTAGGACATAATATCATTACCATGCAATTCCATCAAAGCATGTTGTTTTTCGGAATAAGCAAAAGAGTAAGACAAAGTAAGATTGTATTCACTTCTAAAAACATCTATTATATCTTTATACTTCTAACTAGGACAATGATGAATCTCATCAACGATCAATGGCTTAATAAATGCATTAGAAAGACATGGGTTGTTCACATTTCTAAGGTTATCCCCACAAGAATGATCACTAACCGTATGTCTAATGAAAAACCTATTTTGTTGTCCCAAATCACAAGAACCATGCACTTTAAAATGACAACCATCCTTAAAAAAGGAACAAATATCAATAATTCTTTAGCACAATTCTTCAAAAACACTAATTTTTGTATCCCTTTAGAAGTTGGTATGCCATTAAAAATTCTCCAAAATCATCAGCTCCTCCAAAACAAGAACCCAAAAAATAAAAAATGGATAATATCGAACCTCTCTTCAGCGTATCCTTCAAATATCTGTTTTTATGGAACATCGAAACACAAAGATGCACTGAAAGATGAATAATTAGGAAGAGTAGATGAAATCAAAATAGATCTACCACCATCATTTTGCAATGAAGAACTCTTAGCCATGACAGTAAAAGGAAAGAATGCATTCTTCTTGTACAATTGAAAACAAATTATACTTTGAAGATTGAAATCGGTATCAACCACGATAACTTTATTATTAAGCACATAAAAAATCTCAATGGATGAAGGAGTAAGTTGAGACCAATATCGACAAATTTATTTCTTCGGTTAATAAAAAGAACAATCAATGAATAACCGAGTGTTGAATGTATTATCATCGAATACAAGCAAAACAAGAAGGCTATTCTCACCGCTGCAAAAGAAAAAACACTAGCGAAAAAGTGTTTGGTTCAGATTGTCATTTTACTTAATTAGAGTAATTTCGTTTATAGAATAATCAAAAAATAATAAAACAGTTTTCCAAAAATGATACCTACTGACACTAGACCGATACCTAAAAACTGATCCTTAAGTTAATAGTAAAACTGATACTCAAACAGACTTCATTAAATGTTATACTAAAAAAACATTAGTTCAACTCATTGATTGTTTGGTCATCGTCATATTTACTCTTTAACTGTTTAATTTTTATATACTCAAATAAACAAAACATTAAAAATGATCCACATCGCGCGAAAAAGATACTAAGAAAAAACAAAAATGATACTTAAAAACTAATCCTCGCTGAACTTAACACAGCAATATATTTTCAAACAAACAAATATGAATGTAAGAATGAAACTTCAATTAAAAAAATATTTGCTTCGGGTAGTCATTTTATTACAGTATGATCATTTTCTTTATACGACAAAAATCAAAAACAAAAAATAACAAAAAAAATTCAAAAATGATACCTATTGACTCTTAAACTGATACCTATTGACTCTTAAACTGATACCTAAAATATGATTAACAAATTAATAACAAAAATAATACTCAAATAGAGTTCATTGAGTGTTTGATACTAATAAAACACTAATTCAGTTTTAATCCAAACCGATATGAATCCAAGATATACATCAGTGATAAAAAACCAAATAACATTCAATTTAAAATAAATAAGAAAAAGTGTTGCATAAAAAAGATAAGAAAATAGAAAATACCTGTTGCTAGTGCCCAAATTTGCCATAGATTATGAAAGAAGAAAATAGAGCAATAAAACTAAATTCAATTTTTAAAAAGAAAAACAAGAGAATGTTAGAAATAATCAAATTAAAACTCTGATGGAAGAAAAAGAAAAAATAGAATACCTAAATCTAAAAATTTCTAGTGTCGATTAGGAAGAAACGAGAATTGAAATCAAAATAGTACGAATGGATTGCGCACAAGAATAATGAAGAATGTAGAAGTGAATCTAAATTTGAATGTATATAATATAAAGTGAAGAGGAATTAAATAAGCAGAAGAACAAGATCGAAAAAGAAAAGAAGAAAGCGCATAGCGACAACTATGGGTTTTTAAAATATTTTAATGCTTTTGTCCTTAGGAATAAAATATTGGTAGGCTATCCTATGTAATAAAAAAGCCTATAATTTTGTCCTAGGGCATATTTTCCTATTATATATTATGATATCTAAAATGTTTAAAACAACATAAGTATACATGCATGTATATGAATTGAATTTTGAAATTAATATAATATAATTTAATTTAAATTGCTTAATTAAATAAATTAACTAATGGTTAATTAAATAAATAAAATTAATAAAATTAATTAGTTATAGCTTAATTAATTAAATGATTATACACATGTATAAGACATATATGTTATATTATAAATGTTATAGTATGTAATAAATATTTAATATAAATGTTATATTAAAATAATATAAAATTAACTAAAATGTTAATTAATCAAAAAGTTAATGAAATAAGATTTAATTAATATAATTTACTTATATAAGACTATTATATAAGTAATATGAAATATAAAGGTTATATAATAATAAAACTCACATAATATGAATGTATAAACTAAATGTGGAACACTAAAGAAACCCTAAATATACTTGAGGGATAAATACATAAGTATTGTACGTATACTGTGATTTTTAATGTATTTGAAACTTGAATCACGAGAGTATTTAATAACAAATATATTATTCCATAAGTCGATATCACTTGGTATAATATATTTAAGAATATGAACCTGTAATATAATGTTTCCCGCTATCATTTATATATTAATAGATTACTCGCTTACTCTTTACTTATTGAGCTTTCCTCAAACTGGGGATGTTATGTGTAGTACTATTAATATATTAAATAAATGAGATAAGATAACTGCATATATTTATTGAGCTTTCCTTAAGGTATGCATTATACTTAAGCCATCACAAAATGAAAGGTTCGAGTGAATATTCGTACTTTTCTTGTTGAGGTTTCTTCAAGGTAAAAGCAGTTTTAGGACAAAGAATCACGGGTTAGGAGTTGTATATGATACAATCGATAGGAAGTTATCCATCATACATGGAAGTATGATTTGTTGAGCTTTCTTCAAGGTAAGTGCCCAAGGTATATGAGTCCTAACGCCCCTTAGTAAAGTCGAAAGACTTCTATGTTTCGCTTAGGGTTTGGTGAAACATAAAAGACTAGTGAGGCCTTATTATAAAAATGAAATGAAATATTTAGCTTTTCTAATATTATAAGAACATATGCTATACAATGTTATAATAATCTACAACGATAAATTTTTACATTTAATATCATTGATAAAATGTTTATCAATTAAGATATACGAATGATTTGAATCAAAGGTTGAAAAATAGAAAAAACTAACATATACTTACTGATAAATGCTTCTTGGACGTTAATATTTCAGTACCCATACAAGCACTTGATTTACAACTGCTGAATATGTTCGTAATTTGGTCGCTTGCGTTATAATTAGGTCAAGGTCATGTATTACATTCTTTGAGCTTTGAACTCGAAAAGAAATACAAGACTACGAATATTTGATCCATATACTATTGCACATAAATGTTATATGGTGAATGGTCAAAGTTAGTAACATACAATATTTTGATGAAATTAGTTCATCTGAAAAACAAAATAAACCACAATATGAGATCAAGTATTAAATTTGATTGATTACAAAAGGATCGTATTGTGTTAAATTTAGCAGTAGACCAAAGCTACAAGATAGATCTAAGAATTCGATCGTTGAACTTTTAGTTTGACCAGTTTACGTAAATGCAACATATACGATGTCCTTAAATGTAGAGGGCAATCGAATGCGCTTTTGTAAAGAGTTCATAATGATATTGTAGCAAAGGTTTTCTTTTGAATGGTTTAACCATTTAGAAAGGAAAACAAATGTACAAGAGTTGACGTGATTTAAGGTACAGTTAGGATGAAGAGAGCAAATAGTTACTTCTGCTTCATAAACAAACATAGGAAATAAGAACTGTAACAATAATTGATACTTAATATTGAAATAAGAAATATGATTTCTACTTAGAAATGTATTTTCAAATAGAAAATTGTGTTATATGAGATTTACTTCATTGGGTCAAGATATTTGATCAAAGAACTCTCTATTGTAGACTAGTTGCAGTATATGAAATAAATAACTTATTAAGTGAAGGATGGACCTCCAAATTTAATACACTATAGTAGTAATGGTGGAAATAGCGGAAGCATGCCATATAGCACTTATTGATTACATCAAATTACGAAAATTGTTTTTGTAAATATACCGAACATTATTTATGAAATAATGACTATTTTTTAGTGTTGATTGAAAATATACATAGTTATATTTCAATGTGAATATTATGAATATTCATTATGAAATAAAACTATAATGTGATACTTGTTTTAATGACAAAGTGATGCATTGGAAAATATAGAAGTATCTAAAATTATTTACAATTATTTTGTAATTATAGACTAGGCCATAGTTTTGAGAAATTATTTTGTTATATGATTATGAATCATGTAATATAGGTTCATTATATCTTAAACAATTAAGAGCCATGCACCCATATAGTGGGAGCATCATAAGAGTTGATGAACTCTTTGGATTGATACATATAGATGTATGCGATTGTAAGTCTATTAACACCAAAACGGTTCCACGTACTTTAATCATATTTACCAATGAATTGTCAAAGACATGGACATGTGTATTTGATACATGTGTATAAGTCTATGGTAATCCCATAGAATATACAACGGAAGTAAATAATGTATCATGCAATAGAAATGATTCAATTTGATCAAATAAGTGAGTATATTGGAAAGAGTTCTGAACATAGCTAAAAAATGAATAAAGTTCAATGTCAAAAGTCGCTCCTCCATGTGATATATAATGATGATCAATAAGGAGTAATTGAACTTTATTAGACAAAGTATGATTAATTGTGAGTGAAGTTGAGTTAATTTCTTTCTATAAGGTCATGTACTTAAGAGTAGTACACAAGTTTAATATTATTTTATCTAAATAATATTTTATAAAAATCATATAAGATGAGGCTTATAAGAAACCCCAATATATCCTAGGCCAAGGAGTTAGCAGGTTGTTTGAGTCGAATGTATGCACGTAATAATTATTGGTGAGGGATCTTGTATGAATCTTCCTAAAAATAAGTTTGGAAAGCACTGTCATTAGATGACATACTTATGTTTTGAACATAAATTATGTAAACTAAAACCAAATTAGTTTTATATGTAAGGAATAGAATGTTTATGAATACCTATTCCATTGCATCGAGAAACGATTGTTGTTTGAAGAAATATCAACTTCATAGTGAAGTAATTTTTTGATAAATTATTGGTAGTAAACTGGAATTGGATAGATCTATAGATAAAGATGATTACATGGGATGAAATGAAATTAAACTAACCTAACCTAAATATGCGCATCACATTAAAGAGAAAGTATGAGTTTCTTATCAATGTCGAGAATAGAAATCCTCAGTTGTTAATTAAGCCATTAAGGCTATTGACTCTATGATATGGTATGATGAGTAAATTTAAAGCGATTCCAAGTACGTTATCAAAATATGATTTTTGTAGTCGTATCCGAAGGGATGTGATCGATCGGTCGCGATTATGTCTTTAAGAGACTAATGCAGTTGGAATTAAATGAGCAATGTTGGTAAGAATAATCTCGTAAATTCCAATTGTCGAAATTAGCATAATAGATTATTATTCAACATGCTCAAATTAATTCAGATTTACTCATAAAATTATCACTTTGTATGATTTTTTGTTTGGTGCATGTGTATTGAAATTGAAAATTCTAAACAATGATTTAGGGTAAGTTGTTTACACATAATAACCAAAATGCCATGAAGTCATTGGGAGCGATATTGAGTTTGTGAGTCTTTGGATATGATTCAAGAAATGGTAGAAAGTATCATTTTATAAGCATCATAATTGAATATATATTTTAATAGAAATATGAAATTGTTTGATTATCAACCAAAATGCAGACAAAGCGTGTGTTCATAAGAAAGAACGTTAAAAGGTACATTGATATTTCTAAACTATAAGTAAACAATACATTGCTGATTTTAACAACGTACTTGTGCTAAAATCAACCTTAGTTGTTTTAATACACAAATTTGGATTGTAAATAATGTCTTTTATAGTGAGTATAAATGATACTGGGAATTCCCCAAATTGATATGAAAAGCACCTTATTAAATTGTTTAGTATGAAATATGTGAGATGAATTCCTTATGCATTGGCAATAGGAATTATCATACATGCTATGTTATCCACGATATCATGATTTGTTTATGTATTTGATACATGAAGAAAATATCAAATCCAAATTGATATAACTAATGGTAGTTTGGAGTATTCTCGTATATTTACAAAATACTAGAGAATTGTTTATATAAACAACGAACTTATTGTGAAGAAGTGTTCAGACTCAAAGTTTCTTAAGTGACATTGAGTACGATATGTCAATCATAAATTCAAGTTAAGAATCTTTTAATTATAAGTGTTCCAAACAAAAGATTTGTAACGACCCAAAATTTTCGAACCCGAAAATTCCAGATAGTTATGAAAAAGAAGAAAGAGATAGAAGAAGAAGAACAGAAAAGAAACACAATATCTCGCATTCACAATGGATAAAATATAATATCAATAATAATAGTTATACTAAAGAAAACTGTATCTATCAATTTACATCAATATATCAGAGTTACAACAATTTTATACATACATTGGACAAATTCAATTCAAAATGTCTTAGATATATACAATAATACAACAGCGGAAGCACTCCATACGTTCATTCATCCAGCTCGCCTCCTGAGCTTCAGAACGTCCTTACCTAAAAATCGGTAATACTCGGTCTGACCCGAGCATTACATCAAAGTAAACCCTGGGTCAGGCTGGAAACTAGCGTGAGTAAACCCATACAAAAGCATACAACTTGTATAAACCCAGGGTAACTTGTATCAGGTTACAACCTCACAAGTTGTTATAAACATCACTATTTCACATATCAATTTCTAAGTATCAAAATTTAGGTTTAATAATCCAATTCACATAAATCATATCATTCCAGCCTATTGATTCAACATATCCATCTATAAAAATTCGAAGTGGTTTCGGGTATTTACTAATATCCGACTCTGGTCTCTTCGAATCAATGTCACCTTATCCCAACATATTCAAGTGTTTAAATTTAATACTGGTTGTCACTTTCATACAGCAATTCACCATCGATAACCACATTATCTCTATTCAACTCAACATATCATAAAAAACATCTCATTTCCCAAACATCACAATCGCATATAGAGGATAACTATTCAAATATCATTCAATCATTCATAAACAAGATAAATCAGTCATACCATTTCTAATTTAATTAACAACCAATGAATTAATTAATTACTTTATTACTTAAAACCTTGTTTTTATATGCTACTAATCAACCATCACTTAATTTTTCTTCTTAATTAATCATCCTTGATTAATCATTCTCTAATTACAATATGAAATTTTCCTTAACTAAATAAACCCAAAACTACCACCATTCCATAATTAATTATATCCAGTAATTACCCACTAATTACTTCACTACGTAATTTTACTTAATAAAATACTCTAAGTAATTTACTTAACCCATCGATCCAATGATTACTTAAATTGATTATACAAATTAATTAACTTAACTAATCACATAAATTTAATTAATTACCTTGAGTAATTAATTCCTCAAATTGCTTCATTAAGTAATTATACATAATCAATTTCCATAAATAATTGTCTTTAATTATTAATATACTTAATTATTAGGAAAATCACCTTAATTAATTATCTAATAATCCAAAGTTAATGATCTCCATTAGTAATTAACAATTCTTTAATTTCTTCTCTTAATTAAGTGGTTATTTAACTTAATCCAACAATTAACAAATCATTAATTAAGTAATTAGTTAACTTCTTATATTTAAAAATCCTTAATATATTAAGAAAATCATTTATCCTAGTTACTCTTTCACTTAATAACAAATCATTTACATAAAGTAACTATTCTTATGTAAATTAATTAACCTTACTTAATTTTTTATAAATCAAAATCTTAATAACTTAAAGACAAAAACCCTTATCATAATTGCTTGCTTAATTATCATTAAACCATATTTACAAATAACACATCTAAACATCAATTTAAAAGAAATTCAAGCATCGTAACTTTAGCCTTTAAGATCCTTGAAATCGTCCACAAATTGTTTAAATACATTTATCATATAGTTATTTCAAAATTTGATTATCACATCCTAAAACTGATCTACTTTAATTATATTTACAACCTGATTTTTACTTTGCTTCAAAACTTAAAAACATTGCCTTGAAACAAAATATCTTAAACTTTGAATCTCCAACTGTTCATACTTAATTACTTGAGATCCTGCATCACTTCTTCAAAAATTGAAAACAGTTTGCAACACCCAAGCTTCTCGAGTCAAACTCGTACTCTTCTCAAACAAAACACTGTATACTCGCGTTCATTCCCTGCTTCGAGATGATATCAGAAAAATTTCGAGCACGACACGAAAAAAATCGCCATCTTCTCAAGCTTCAATCGGCCCAGAACAACGTGCAAGTGGTGCACGTAAACCATCGTCTCTGACCCCTGTAGGTCATGGCGGCGATTCTTGACGATCACAACTACCCCAACAAGCATTCTCGAGAACCCAGAATCCAATATCCCATTACAAATCAAAAAGGAGCATTCGATTGACTAATGCCGATCGAAAAAATTCCCTTGCTCCGGCGACTCCGACCTCAAGCACCACTGCCATCCTCACCGCACCTATGTCTCAACCCCCAGTGTAACAGCCCGCAAATCCGTACCCCTTGAGTCAATACTATTCTACCTAAATCAACTCAAGTTGCACAGAAATACGAACCATTTTGGTTAACGAAGAAGAGGTAGAAGAAGAAGGAAATAGAAAACAACAACAGAATCTAACCATCGCAGCAGAATAAAATATAATAGATAATAAATGGTCTTTACTCAAAAATCAAAGATCTCCGTTTATATATATTACATTATCAGAGTACATCAATCACAGTTCAACATCAATATCATACAATGGATACACGATAACTCAAGATACACAACAACTCAAACACAGCGGAATATATATATATATAGTTAAACAAGTACGGAAGTACGTATCGTCGTCCTGCCCGTCTCCTGAGCTCCACAACATCATATCCTGTATCCTATAATACTCGGTCTGACCCGAGCATTACAATTAAATAACACCCGAGTCAGTCTGGAATACCAGCATGAGAAAATCACACCCAATGGATTAATAAAGTTCGAGAATCCTTTGAAAAACAAAAGCATCTCGTAAGACCACGCCACAAATAAACATGTCGGGTTTTTACCTTACGATAGCTAAAACGATTTTTATAGAAATCCTCGGATATTATAATAGGGTCTATATACAAATACTTATAAAATAGCCAAAATTGTTACATGATTAAATTCCAGCTACTAGCCATAGAGTGGGTAATACAAACAAAACTCGTACAAGGCTCGTAGGGAGAATGGATTTCCAGCTAATGACTAGGCACTGGGGTACCACCTGTCACAGTACGGGGCCTAGATCACCGTACCGAGGAGTACGCCCGCTCCCCTGAAACACAAGGCCGGGACTACCCCTTACTGGATAATCCCGAGTGAGATCACCCCGCGGTTGGGATCATGTAACGACCCGCATTTTTGGACAGTTTAAACCGACGATCAAATACATAGGCAAAACACACGTCGATTCCAAACCATTAAAAGGGCAGATAGTTATTGGGGTAATTAAGAAAAGAAAAGGAAGGGAAATAAAGGAAATGAAACAACACAGAATCTCACAGCGGAAGGCTAAAGTATAATAATAAAATAACAGTTCATGAAGCTGTTAATTAAATGAATACATTTGAAATGAATACATTTGATTATTATTATACAACATTTATCAGAGTTACATACACAGCAAATATCATACAACAATGCAGCGGAATGGGATGAATATAATAGTAGTAGATAATATACCAAATCTTCGTCTTCATCCTCCAGAAATAGATCCTCAAAAATCTGAAACTCAGGACTGACCCGAGCGTAATGAAAAGACAAAACACTCGAGTCAGGACTAAAATATCCTTATGAAAGTTAAATCAATCGTAAATAAATATGAGTGTAACGGCGTCAAAGATGTTTACGGGGTTTGACATCTCCTATCCAGTGTCAACGTGCGTGCAATAACTCAAGAGATGTTACGGGATTTTCCATCTCTCAAGGATCCGTTAAACTATCTATATATACAATAAGATACGCTATATAGATAATGTCTAAAGTAAAGTAAAGGTATCAAAATAGTGTTAAGGCGACGCCCATTCACCGCTTAACACATTTTTATTCCCAAGAGCATATACAAGACCGTAGTTTCCCCAAAACCGGAAGTCACCAGAGGGCAATCCATATACTCAAGGTACAAATCAAAACGTAGTGGTCGCGAATAGGATAATCAGTATGACAAGGTACATGAGGCAATACCAACTAGGATACTAGTAGTTGCGTGATCCGGACTGATGTTGGGCATAGCCAGCAGCTACCCCAACACCGCGAAACAACACTCCCAAATCAAGGGGTGCACCCAAATCGCATCACAAATGTAATAGATATGGTATCGAAGAAGTGTGTCCGCTAGAGGTGGCGAACCTCAATGGCCCGGCGCGGCTCCTGTTTTAGTCATGTCAGGGGTCATCCAATAATCGTTCTCTTTCTTCAGTCAACGCGTTCACCAAACCATCCACTTCATTCTGGATCATCACTCCGCGTATAATAGTTATTAAAGTGGTTTCGGTATCGACAGAGAGTATGTCCATATCCGATCCCGGTCTCTTTAATAACTACGTATTATTACACCGTTGGCTCTTTTACATTTCAAATCGATTCATAATTTGATATCAAAATATCATATTCGCTTCAAAAATTAAATCTATTTCAAAAATCATCGTATCCTTCCAAATGTAATATTTCATTTCAAAATCATTTTTCCGCATCAATATCTCATTTCGATTTCAAATTCATTTCGGATTTCAATTTAGATTGCAACTTCATTTAACCCAATTCATATTTAAATTCAAGATTTGAATATAAACAAATTCACCTTATTTACCAGCTTGAAAATTTTAGAAATAGTTTTAAGTAGTTTAAAAGTAGTTTAAATAATAAAAGTTTAAAATAGTTTAATAGAAAATATTTAAATAGTTTAATAAAAGAAATTTGAATATAAAATGGTTTATGTAGTAAAATAGTTTGAAGAATCAAAACAATTTCAATATTTAAAGAATATAGATTTTAAATCATTTATACTAAAATATTCATTAAAATAATAATTCCAAAGTCAAACCGGTCAACTTCCCAATTTCTACCCAAATCAATTTCAATTTCCATTTCGATTTAACTGATTCAATTCCGATTTCAACTCGAATAAATTTTGATTCCATATAAATTTCGATTTCAATAAACAAATTCCGTTCACTTTCAATTTCCAATTTCAAATTAATTTCCAATTCCAAATTAATTTCCAATTCCAATCCCAATCCCAAATGAATTTAAATTTCAATTTCAAATTAATTTAAATTCCAATTTCACATTAATTTCCAATTTCAATTCCAAATCCAATTTCAAAATATCGATTTAAACATTAAATCAATTTACTTTCAATACCAAATTTTGAATCCAAATTTCAATTTTAAACTCAAACCTGAAATATCATTCCATATAAATTTTCAAAGAAATATTCAAAGTTCTAATAAAAGTCCAATCTTTTAAAATAAATCAACTTCCAGAAATTTAGGCCGTATTTCAATTTTTTAAAACTAAACTTCAATTTATTAATCAATTTCGTTTATCAAGTTTAAATTCCAACATTTCAAGCTCCAATTCAAAATAATTCAATTTCCATAATTTGGATTTTATTCTTAAAATCAATTCATTTAAATAATTTCAAAACAACCTTTAAAATTAATTAATTTAGCCAACCCGGTGTCCGTATAAGATTTTCTATCCTATGGCCAAGTGATTATTTGTTTCAGTTAAATGTCAGGGATGATTATGTATCATTTAAACCAACACAGTGTCATATGTATGTATAACAGGATATATATAAGCAAATAAACATCCAAACAATTAAATATCAACCAATAGCATCCATCGCAATAAATCATCCAGTAGACAATGCAATTCATGACAATTTCATAATTCTCAATATCAGGTAATTTAATCGCAATTCAATTTTAATTTCAATTTGACTGTCAATTTAATTTTCAACGGTGAATTCAAATGACAATCTATATGACAATTAAATTTTATCAAACAACGATAAATAAAATTCATATCACTTCATAATATTAAATTTAACTACCATAAAGATATTCTAGTACGTTGTGAGCGTTATAAAACACTCACCTTGATTTTACGATTTTAAATCAAATCGAACGGCGTTCAATTTAACTCAAAATTTCTCTAGCTCCAAATGCTACCAATCCAACTCCATAGCGTAGAGCTCGTCCATACGATTCCAACGCAACTGGTTTCGCGCGTTTCCGACCTCGTATGAAAAAGATATGAATTTTCAAAGTTACACGAATTTAAATATAATTAATTTGCTATTTTCTTTCATACATTTACAACTTTCAGATCTGGCCGCTCATTCCCACACTTCAGATCTGAGCCGTGCCTTCATTTCTTCCACCTTCCCAGGTTTATACGTGAGCAACACAACCCACCTCTTCCAACCTTTGACCGACGAATTCGCCAACATCACTCGACGAGAAGTTGATCGGAGACCCACGTTAGAAGCGCCTATGCAAGAGCTACCCACGGCCAGGAGATGGATGAACTCGGCTCCCCTCATCACCTCGATTTGCGTGAAAAACGCAGCGACTTCCATCTCGATTTCCCGTTGACTCGAAGCTCCGTTTCCGATCATCTCCGTATGGATTTGAAGCTCTCGTCGTGCTCTACAACTTTGTAGTTGACGACTTTTGCTAATTGCTGATGGATTGAGAGATATTAAGGGAAGAAGTTTCGAAAATTTTCAGCCATTGAGATTAGGGCCGGCTGCTGTTGAAGACAAGGGCTTGAGTGCAAATGAAATGATAAAGGGGTCCTTTTATAGAAATTTACCGAAAATCACTATTCACTCGATTTTTCGAACTCCGATTTACGCGCGGTGACCGGCGTTTCTAGAGTTTATCCCACGTTCCGGACACAATGGAATAGGTTTCGAAAGTTAATTCGATCGTATGTGTGAGTTACGGCAATAAACGATCAATTTTAAATTAAACCGATTAAACGAATTTCTATGCGTTTTGGCTTGCCCCGGACAAACGGTAAATCCGTTTGACTTGAAATTTGAAACCTTACAATAATATCACATTACGGATCCAATGAAACTGGTTTCGTTCAATTCTGAGACTGTTCAAAAATTAGCTATTTTACAGTCGATAATTAAATATTAAAATATTCAATTTTCACAAATTAACTCAAAATTTAATTTTAAAATTTCTATAACATTCTTATAACTCCAATATGATAAGATAAAATTTTACAAATCATTTCAATCATATTCAACTCGATTTTCAATTATTTCTGAAATTTAACTTATTAAATTATCGATTTAATTACCTAATTAAATCCAATATTCGAAAAGTAAATTATTCGACTGTTTAATTTCAATATAAAATTCCCAATTTTATATTATTAACTTTTAAATCAAATTTCAATTGTTCACAAATCCTATTTTTAATTTCACAGTAATTAACAATCTTTTACAAGGCAGTTTTCCATTATAGATCCAATATAAAAGATTAGATTAGATTCAGCGTTCAATTATATTGTAATTCAAATTCAAGTTATTTAATTTCAGATGAATTCTTTTATTTCGATTTACACTTTCATAAATGAATCAACCATTTACTTATGCATTATTATCAATGGTTTATAATTCATTTACTTTCATTTTCTTCAGCAATCATCTTATTTAAATTCACAATAATATTAAATTATATTCATTTACGTTGATTTCCATATTATAACTTCAATATTAAATGTAACATTTTATTTATCCTTTGTTTACAATCATAACCAATTTGGTTTACAATCACATTCAATTCATTATCTATATTCACTATAAGTTAACATCCATATTTCATTTACAAATAAGTTATTTCAGAATTCAGTTTTGTATTTTAACTTGTAATTCACATTTAACAACACAAAATTTTATTTCCTTCGGGTTTTTTTTTTCTCTATCAAAATTTTTTTTTTTTTTTTTTATTTTAATTCGTATTTTTAAAGTGTTAAAAATACGGGTCGTTACATTCTCCCCCACTTAAAACTTTTCGTCCTCGAAAAGGAACGGAGAAGGGAAAAGAACTATGTATAGAATTCAACATTAGATGTATTATATTCGAAATTATCTACTTATAAAATAATGAAATTCCATTTATAAAGTCATTACTACGCTTTTACTAAGTTATTCCAAACGCCTTTTAACTTTAAAAGTTAGTTATCAAAACAAGTTATAAAAAAAAATTTAAATCTTGAAAAATTTTCTAACACCCGGATTTACGGAAAATTTCGGCAGCACCTCCTTTGCGCGGCTAGGACCGAAAAAATTTCACAGTGGTAAAATTGCATGATGTACATCTCATTACAAGAATGAGGCATCCCAAAACATGGGGAACACAATAATATACCAAAACATAAACCGAAATCCGAGAACGTACCTTTTATTAAGCGTTTATTAGCAATTTTACTTACATTTTGCATTTTAGCGCAGAAGCGAGCTCCACAAGCGAAGCGCAACCCCTTTGCTACCTACTAAAATGCTCAATAACCAAGTTAGAACCATGCATATAAAGATAGATCAATACACTTAGCATAAACAACATACATATAACATGTTTAGCTCCAAAACTTAAATTCCAATTCCAGGACAGCAACGAAACTCAGTTTTTTTTTTGGTCAGCAAAACGATAAAGTTTGACAATGGAATGTAAACAAAAGTTGTTGCATTCGTTTCAGGCTTTCCGGAATGTCCAAAATTATCAAATTCGGACCATCCGTCCAAAAGTTACGGCCGTTTTACTAAAATGATACGCTTCAGCCCCGAGCAATTAGTGCAGGCCTGAAATGTAATTTCAGATTTTCGACCTCTTAAATGACAGAAATAAGAAAAGCTTATAAAATAAAAGTTGGAGCTTAGGTTCTAAGCTTTCCAGAAAGTGCAAGATCGTCAAAATCCGATATACCAGTAAAAAGTTATGGTGAGAATACTAAGGTGCTTTAGATTTCTACTTCGCCCAGGCCAGCGACTAATATTGGTGTTTTAAGCCTAGTGGATGAAGGTATTTATCAAAACATTCTAAACAAAAGATGTAGCACAGTTTCTAGGGTTTCCGAAAAGTCCGAGATCGTCGAATTCCGTTTAGCCATTTAAAAGTTATGGTTGTTTTCGTTTCAGCATATACTGGACAATTTTGGTTTTTTTTTTTTTCAAAAATTTTCTTTTATTATTTCAAAGTACAACCCATCAAAACTTCAAATTTTCTAAAGAACAATCGTAACCACAAAGTCATTTATTTTCTTATTCATCCATGCAATATGTTTACATTCAAATTTTTTTTTCCGGTTTATTCTAGTTTGTTTCATTCACATTTTTAAATTCAAGTCAATTTGCTTCAATTTAAATTGAATTCAATCATATCTATTTCACTTTGCTTCAAATTTGAATTTAATTATTTTAAAATTTTATTTCATTTATTTAATTCCATTAACACCAATGAATTCTACTTAATCAATTACCATCCATCTAACAACCAATGCATATCAAACATTAACATCCATCCAAAATCTACACAAAATCAATTATACATATCCAAGTCAAATTTTAATTTCACACACTTCCAAGTTTATTAACATTTAGTTATATTCAAATTTAATTATTTTCCATTTAAAATTTTTATATTTCATTAATTTTAAACTTTTTTTTCATACACTTGTATATATCATTCATTTTACAGCTTAAATTTCTTTTATATTTACAACTATCAATAGATCTTCACATTTTATTATTTACTCTCACACTGGTATATTATTCCTCTACTTATCCTTATTAGCACTTTAAACTTTTAAAATATTTGGTAAGTTATAGTTATGCAAATAGAATGTAGTTAAACAACATACAACTTTTTTTTTTTTATTCAGAGTTGAATTTTCAATTAATTAATTCTTTAGTCATTACCTAAATTTCACTATAATTTAATTTTACATTTACATTCACATATAGTATTTCCATTTTATATTCATCATAATTTTGAATCACCTTTAATGTCATTTAAATTCCAATTATTTACTAACAATTTTATTTATATTCGCAAACCATTAATTAAATGCATATTTCATTATTCAAACTTATTCGTGTATATTATCCAATTAACAATTCATATAACATTTTTGAACTTCTTAAATATTTTGGTAAGTTATATCTATGCTATAGAATGAAATTTAATACTATGTGAGTTTTACAGTTTCAATTTTATTTTAACTTCATAGTTTCCTAATTCTGAGGATTTCTACTTCAATTGATATTTCACTTAGCTCTTAGGTTTATTTCTCATTTCACAATTCAGAAGTTCCTTAATGATTTAAGTATTAATTCATTACAATTATAAAAAAAATCATTAATTATTAAAGAACTTAAGAATTCCAATCCCGGTTTCATTTCAAATCAAGTTTTGAAATAATATATATTTATATAATTTATATATCAAATCATACTATAGAGAACACAAAAAAAAATTCAATTTGAATCAAACAAGGTTTAGACAAGCTAGTAAGTGGTCTCCCCCACTCGGACTCTCGAAAATAAACGCCGATGATGCGTGCACTCATCACCGAAATCATTTTCTAGCGTCAAGAGAAGGGAATATAACACCTATCATAAAAAAAAAAATCCTTCGAAAACAATTTCAACTCAAATATACTATCATATAATACTCATATTATATTTTCAAGTTCTTGTAAGTCAATTTCAAACACCGGAATTTAAATTCCCAAATCCAAGTTAAAATTCATTTATATTCATTATCAATTGTGTTTACAAGATTTCATTTTCCTAAATCCATTGTTATTTAATCAATTGTTGTAAATATTGACTAATCAAACAATAACGATAATAATCTAATATTATCACCTCCTAACAATCAATTCAATCAAAATAAATAAATATTCGAAAAATTCTTTTATATAAAGATATATTCCAAAACGATATTGTGTTGGTTTGTCCTATTCGAGTGTTTAGAAATTCCTATCGACGCCTTGGCGTCCCAAGTATCGACCAGAATTCATAAATACTCAACGGAACAAATTAACACAATATAAAACCATTTTATATCAAATAACAAGTACGCTCTCTCATATACACTCAACTCATTCATATAGTTTATCTCTATTTCAATGAGTTATTCCCCACTAGAGCCAAGGTTTATCGCTAAACCAAAGCTCTGATACCAACTGTAACGACCCGCATTTTTGGACAGTTTAAACCGACGATCAAATACATAGGCAAAACACACGTCGATTCCAAACCATTAAAAGGGCAGATAGTTATTGGGGTAATTAAGAAAAGAAAAGGAAGGGAAATAAAGGAAATGAAACAACACAGAATCTCACAGCGGAAGGCTAAAGTATAATAATAAAATAACAGTTCATGAAGCTGTTAATTAAATGAATACATTTGAAATGAATACATTTGATTATTATTATACAACATTTATCAGAGTTACATACACAGCAAATATCATACAACAATGCAGCGGAATGGGATGAATATAATAGTAGTAGATAATATACCAAATCTTCGTCTTCATCCTCCAGAAATAGATCCTCAAAAATCTGAAACTCAGGACTGACCCGAGCGTAATGAAAAGACAAAACACTCGAGTCAGGACTAAAATATCCTTATGAAAGTTAAATCAATCGTAAATAAATATGAGTGTAACGGCGTCAAAGATGTTTACGGGGTTTGACATCTCCTATCCAGTGTCAACGTGCGTGCAATAACTCAAGAGATGTTACGGGATTTTCCATCTCTCAAGGATCCGTTAAACTATCTATATATACAATAAGATACGCTATATAGATAATGTCTAAAGTAAAGTAAAGGTATCAAAATAGTGTTAAGGCGACGCCCATTCACCGCTTAACACATTTTTATTCCCAAGAGCATATACAAGACCGTAGTTTCCCCAAAACCGGAAGTCACCAGAGGTCAATCCATATACTCAAGGTACAAATCAAAACGTAGTGGTCGCGAATAGGATAATCAGTATGACAAGGTACATGAGGCAATACCAACTAGGATACTAGTAGTTGCGTGATCCGGACTGATGTTGGGCATAGCCAGCAGCTACCCCAACACCGCGAAACAACACTCCCAAATCAAGGGGTGCACCCAAATCGCATCACAAATGTAATAGATATGGTATCGAAGAAGTGTGTCTGCTAGAGGTGGCGAACCTCAATGGCCCGGCGCGGCTCCTGTTTTAGTCATGTCAGGGGTCATCCAATAATCGTTCTCTTTCTTCAGTCAACGCGTTCACCAAACCATCCACTTCATTCTGGATCATCACTCCGCGTATAATAGTTATTAAAGTGGTTTCGGTATCGACAGAGAGTATGTCCATATCCGATCCCGGTCTCTTTAATAACTACGTATTATTACACCGTTGGCTCTTTTACATTTCAAATCGATTCATAATTTGATATCAAAATATCATATTCGCTTCAAAAATTAAATCTATTTCAAAAATCATCGTATCCTTCCAAATGTAATATTTCATTTCAAAATCATTTTTCCGCATCAATATCTCATTTCGATTTCAAATTCATTTCGGATTTCAATTTAGATTGCAACTTCATTTAACCCAATTCATATTTAAATTCAAGATTTGAATATAAACAAATTCACCTTATTTACCAGCTTGAAAATTTTAGAAATAGTTTTAAGTAGTTTAAAAGTAGTTTAAATAATAAAAGTTTAAAATAGTTTAATAGAAAATATTTAAATAGTTTAATAAAAGAAATTTGAATATAAAATGGTTTATGTAGTAAAATAGTTTGAAGAATCAAAACAATTTCAATATTTAAAGAATATAGATTTTAAATCATTTATACTAAAATATTCATTAAAATAATAATTCCAAAGTCAAACCGGTCAACTTCCCAATTTCTACCCAAATCAATTTCAATTTCCATTTCGATTTAACTGATTCAATTCCGATTTCAACTCGAATAAATTTTGATTCCATATAAATTTCGATTTCAATAAACAAATTCCGTTCACTTTCAATTTCCAATTTCAAATTAATTTCCAATTCCAAATTAATTTCCAATTCCAATCCCAATCCCAAATGAATTTAAATTTCAATTTCAAATTAATTTAAATTCCAATTTCACATTAATTTCCAATTTCAATTCCAAATCCAATTTCAAAATATCGATTTAAACATTAAATCAATTTACTTTCAATACCAAATTTTGAATCCAAATTTCAATTTTAAACTCAAACCTGAAATATCATTCCATATAAATTTTCTTAGAAATATTCAAAGTTCTAATAAAAGTCCAATCTTTTAAAATAAATCAACTTCCAGAAATTTAGGCCGTATTTCAATTTTTTAAAACTAAACTTCAATTTATTAATCAATTTCGTTTATCAAGTTTAAATTCCAACATTTCAAGCTCCAATTCAAAATAATTCAATTTCCATAATTTGGATTTTATTCTTAAAATCAATTCATTTAAATAATTTCAAAACAACCTTTAAAATCAATTAATTTAGCCAACCCGGTGTCCGTATAAGATTTTCTATCCTATGGCCAAGTGATTATTTGTTTCAGTTAAATGTCAGGGATGATTATGTATCATTTAAACCAACACAGTGTCATATGTATGTATAACAGGATATATATAAGCAAATAAACATCCAAACAATTAAATATCAACCAATAGCATCCATCGCAATAAATCATCCAGTAGACAATGCAATTCATGACAATTTCATAATTCTCAATATCAGGTAATTTAATCGCAATTCAATTTTAATTTCAATTTGACTGTCAATTTAATTTTCAACGGTGAATTCAAATGACAATCTATATGACAATTAAATTTTATCAAACAACGATAAATAAAATTCATATCACTTCATAATATTAAATTTAACTACCATAAAGATATTCTAGTACGTTGTGAGCGTTATAAAACACTCACCTTGATTTTACGATTTTAAATCAAATTGAACGGCGTTCAATTTAACTCAAAATTTCTCTAGCTCCAAATGCTACCAATCCAACTCCATAGCGTAGAGCTCGTCCATACGATTCCAACGCAACTAGTTTCGCGCGTTTCCGACCTCGTATGAAAAAGATATGAATTTTCAAAGTTACACGAATTTAAATATAATTAATTTGCTATTTTCTTTCATACATTTACAACTTTCAGATCTGGCCGCTCATTCCCACACTTCAGATCTGAGCCGTGCCTTCATTTCTTCCACCTTCCCAGGTTTATACGTGAGCAACACAACCCACCTCTTCCAACCTTTGACCGACGAATTCGCCAACATCACTCGACGAGAAGTTGATCGGAGACCCACGTTAGAAGCGCCTATGCAAGAGCTACCCACGGCCAGGAGATGGATGAACTCGGCTTCCCTCATCACCTCGATTTGCGTGAAAAACGCAGCGACTTCCATCTCGATTTCCCGTTGACTCGAAGCTCCGTTTCCGATCATCTCCGTATGGATTTGAAGCTCTCGTCGTGCTCTACAACTTTGTAGTTGACGACTTTTGCTAATTGCTGATGGATTGAGAGATATTAAGGGAAGAAGTTTCGAAAATTTTCAGCCATTGAGATTAGGGCCGGCTGCTGTTGAAGACAAGGGCTTGAGTGCAAATGAAATGATAAAGGGGTCCTTTTATAGAAATTTACCGAAAATCACTATTCACTCGATTTTTCGAACTCCGATTTACGCGCGGTGACCGGCGTTTCTAGGGTTTATCCCACGTTCCGGATACAATGGAATAGGTTTCGAAAGCTAATTCGATCGTATGTGTGAGTTACGGCAATAAACGATCAATTTTAAATTAAACCGATTAAACGAATTTCTATGCGTTTTGGCTTGCCCCGGACAAACGGTAAATCCGTTTGACTTGAAATTTGAAACCTTACAATAATATCACATTACGGATCCAATGAAACTGGTTTCGTTCAATTCTGAGACTGTTCAAAAATTAGCTATTTTACAGTCGATAATTAAATATTAAAATATTCAATTTTCACAAATTAACTCAAAATTTAATTTTAAAATTTCTATAACATTCTTATAACTCCAATATGATAAGATAAAATTTTACAAATCATTTCAATCATATTCAACTCGATTTTCAATTATTTCTGAAATTTAACTTATTAAATTATCGATTTAATTACCTAATTAAATCCAATATTCGAAAAGTAAATTATTCGACTGTTTAATTTCAATATAAAATTCCCAATTTTATATTATTAACTTTTAAATCAAATTTCAATTGTTCACAAATCCTATTTTTAATTTCACAGTAATTAACAATCTTTTACAAGGCAGTTTTCCATTATAGATCCAATATAAAAGATTAGATTAGATTCAGCGTTCAATTATATTGTAATTCAAATTCAAGTTATTTAATTTCAGATGAATTCTTTTATTTCGATTTACACTTTCATAAATGAATCAACCATTTACTTATGCATTATTATCAATGGTTTATAATTCATTTACTTTCATTTTCTTCAGCAATCATCTTATTTAAATTCACAATAATATTAAATTATATTCATTTACGTTGATTTCCATATTATAACTTCAATATTAAATGTAACATTTTATTTATCCTTTGTTTACAATCATAACCAATTTGGTTTACAATCACATTCAATTCATTATCTATATTCACTATAAGTTAACATCCATATTTCATTTACAAATAAGTTATTTCAGAATTCAATTTTGTATTTTAACTTGTAATTCACATTTAACAACACAAAATTTTATTTCCTTCGGGTTTTTTTTTTCTCTATCAAAAATTTTTTTTTTTTTTTATTTTAATTCGTATTTTTAAAGTGTTAAAAATACGGGTCGTTACAGATCAGCAACCGCCCACTAAGCCGAAATAAAAAGGGACATCTAGATTGGAATGACCTCACCCTGCTTGGGTGCTACCCTCCTAGCCTTGCTGCATAACCCCTGATTTTCAGTCATTCCCATTTGATGAGGCTTGAGGCTAAGCGTTACCTTTTTTAGAATATATACCTTAGAATGCCCATCATCCACCTGACGATGTTTCGTAAGCATTCATCCATACAAGTCCGTCCCGGGTTCGAATGGAACCGAAGGCACTAATCCTACTATATCCATTTTGGAAATATCCTCAGGATTAGTAGCGATTAGCCCTTGCACTTTACTACTCCATCTTCGAATCCAAAATCGTTTTCATGAAACGTACAAACCGGATCGAAGTGGTTTTCGAGAGATAAGTCTCGATCCCGGTCTCTTCGAAACGATCAACGCATTGGCCAATATTGATAGTCGGTGATTTAACTATCAATTCACATTTACAACATCCATGACACAATGAATAATTTTCCAAATTATTTATTTATCTCAAAATATCTTTACAAGATATATTTTCACTTTCCAAACTCCTTTGGAAAAAAACAGTTTTCAAAACTATCTGCCTTACTCAGAATAAATTCCAAGTATTTCTATTTCACTAGAATCACCAAGCACAAAACTTAAGATTTTTAAAATAAATCTAAAAACACCTTATTGTAAAATATATTTAACATTTGATATAGAAAAATTACTTTAGTACTTAATTTAAATAATACTCTAGAAATAACTAAAATAAGCTTACTTTATAAATATAACTAGATTTTCTTTTTTTTACACGAAATACCAAATCATTCTTTAAATAATTATTACGATAATAGATTAACCAAAACACTTACTTCAGGATTTACTTTAAAATATTTAAATTAAGACTACTTCAATGATTTACTAAAAATACATACTATATAAACATTGGAAATAAAGTTACTTTATAAAATATAAAACTAGGCTTTCACCTTTCAAACAAATACTAAGTCACTATTTATAAATATTTATTACGGTAATAGATTTGAAAAATATTTACTTAAAAATTTAAGATAATAAGTTTTCTAAAACATGCTTTTTAAAACAACATTAAAACCTTTAACTTATATCTAAAATTTACTTTGAACATACTTGGCTATCCAGAGAAATATCCCTCTCTTCACATTCTTCCTTAAAATTTCAATTTCAAACTCTTGAATCAATTTCCAGATTGATTTCCCATTTACTTTCTTTTATTTCAAAATCTATTAATTTCAGATTTCATTTCTTAATTATGATTTAAAATACTTTAACTAAAAATTTCAATTTTTAGTTTCCTCAATTACCTCCTTATCCTTTTATATAAATTTAAAACTTAAGTTTAAAATAATTCTTTATTCCTTTAAATTAATACAACATAATTTTACAATTCATCAATTTTTGTTTATTCAACTCTTTTCTTTACATACTCGAAGTTATTTATTATTATTTTCATATTACTTCTATTTCTTTTCAACTCATTCTTAATTTATTCAAATTTCCTATAATTATTTTACTTACAAATTCATTTCTTCTGTTTTCTTTCCAAAATCCAATCTATATAACTTTGGTAATTCATTTTACCCAAATATATCCAATCAACCCTAACATTCAATATTCCAATATAACTCATCATAGAATATCAATATTCACAGCAGAGAATATTAAATAATTTAAATAAATATTGAGGGATCCAGTTGGATCCCTCCAACCTGTTTTCCCTGCATCCACAGACGTTAGCACAATATAGTACACCAATTACAAAATATCATACTACATCACATCGATCAATTCAACCATCCAAACAATTATTTAACTGTTATCATTTAAATTTAAATCTAAACTGAGTGAGATTAACTCACCTTCGATTTTGTAATTGCAATCCATTCCAATATTGCCTTGGTTTTTCTCGATTTTTGACCTTGTATAAACAATTTATGATTTATTAATATTTGAAATAATTGAACAATTTAAATTCCATTAATAAATTTAATTAACCAATTTTTTATTTAAACAAATTTTCTGGACAAATACAATTTAAGTTACAAAAATAATTAAATAGATTAACTTACAAATAAACCACCTTAATAATTGATTTTAAAATAACTTGTGAACTAAAATATCTGTGGATATATCTATCTATTTCATTTTCCTTTTAAAACTACCTACGCATATACTTATAAAATAATTTATACTGTCATTTAAATTTCTACCTTCCAAATCATGCCCATACACGGATTATTTTCTCTTTTTTTTCCAGTTAATATGCATTTGTATAACTCTTTAAACATAATCATCTTCTGACCTATATGTATACGTTTAATATATTCAATAAAAAAAGTAATTACCTGACGTTGACAAAATCAAAGCCCTAAAAACGAACCAGTGGCCTCCCCATCTCGAAGCGCCCGCCTCCGCTAATGGCTGCACCCACTCACGCAACCTCGGCCTACTGTCGTAGCCTCCCACACTACCACCACACATCGCGCCTCACCCAGGATCGATCGCGACCTCCCTCCATACCACGCGCGCGCGAGACTCACGAAACCCCACTTTAGTCGCCACGAATTTACCAGATCGCCACCTTCCCCAAACCCTAATCGCGACCATTGACACCTCCAGGAGTTCGCCTGCCTTCTTCTATTGCACGCGCGCGACTACGATCTTGTTCGAGATCGTCCGCCACTTTGCCGTTCGCCATTCTTTTTTTTTTCGAAGCCCGGTTACGGATTGAAGATTAATGGCTTCGGCCATTGTTGATTTTTAGATGCGAATTCGATTCTGAAAGGCTCGGCATTTTTTTTTCTCACAGAGGGATTTCAATTTAGGGGGAAAATATAAGAGGAAGATAGAGTGGCGTATAGGAGAAGGTTTGATTATTAATTTAATTCAATTTGATTATCTAGGCATTTACCAACAGTACGATCCAATGTAACTCCCAAACTCTGCGAAAATCGAAATCCTATAATAATATAATATTACGGATCCAATGGCACTGGTTTCCTCGAATTCCAAGACTGTGCCTCGGAAAACTGTTTCTTAAATTCAATTTAAACGATGAAATTTCAAAACTGAATAAATCGCTATTAAATTTAATTTTAAAACTTCTATTATCTTCAATATCCTCAATATAAATTTTATAAGTCTTCTAATTATTTTAATCGTCTTAAAATTTTAGATTCAATAATTTTCCAACTTCAAATTATTTAATTCAATAGTTAAATTATCGAATAAATTGTGATATTCGTTAGTTCAAGTTAAAATTGCTCTACTGAATACTTAAAATCAATTATATATTCCGATTTTTAATTGCTTGAAAATTCCGGGTCGTCACATTCCTCCCCCCTTAAAAGAATTTCGTCCCCGAAATTACTAATTAGGAAGAATGATCCAATACCACTTACTTTTTCCCCAAAACCAAACAGTTCGACATCCAACCAACTATCTATTACAAAAGAGCATCATCATTCTTATTAACTTCAAAACCTTTCCCTAGTTTGCAAACAATCCTATTTGCCCAACCATTCAAGTTTTAATCTTAAAGCCAATTTTGAATTATCCAAAATTTTCTCAAAAATTTTCTAGCTCTCTAAATTTCCGAAAAATTTCGCCAGCGTCTCCTTTGCGCGGCTAGCTCAGTACAACTACAAAATGGCTCTACGGCCTCCCAAATCCAAAAAGAAAACAAAAGGCCAAGCGGCTCGATCAAAATCCCAATCAAATTTCACACCATATTTAAATACATACCTTTTTTTTGTCTAGCATTTCAAATTTTATCTTTTGAAATCAAATCCAATTCTCTTTTCCCTTTATATTACCTGCATATTCTGCTTAGCACTAATATCCAATCACAACATTCCAAAAACATTTTATCGACTTCCTTACGAAATGTCAATATTAATCCATTCCAAATATTAACCTAGAATATATTTAAAGATCAATTTCCAATTAAGAATTCACCATTCCATACTTAAGTTAGTATAATCATTTATGAGTTTCTTATATTTACTTTCATCTTACCACTTTAGTTTATATCTAATCCTATTCAAGTTGATTCCTTCATTTACATATGAATTCAATTCATCTTTAACTCTGAATATATAAATTTTATTTGTCATTTATTACTAATTCATGTCATTATTTTAACTAGTTTCATTTACTAACTTATTTCAATTTCCAATTTGAAATCGTTTTGTCGTTAAAAAAAATTTCAAAAATTTCAAAAATTTTCGTACTCCCAAAATTTCTGAAATTTTTTGGCAGAGTCCCCTTTGTACGGAGGAGCTTTTGCAATTTGACAAAAGAGATAAATATATATACATCGACCCACCTGGTCGGAAAAAACAAAAACAGTTCATATTTCCTATTTTTATTGCGTAGGCGTACCTTATTTAGCATTTTAAGCAAGCGGCTTATTATTTTTAGCAAATAGCACAACCCAATCCAGCCACACGGCTCCCAAGTACCTGTACTTACTCAATTTAAACATGTAAGTGCCAAATATATGAAGTTTAAAAATATTTTACTTATTTGCAATAGTTAAAACATATGAATTCTAAAAGAAATGCACATCAAACATTTTCCGTAAGCAATTTTTTACAGTTTTCATACCAATTCCACTATTCTAATTAATTTACAGACCATTTTCATTCAACTTGAATGGTTTAAAACTCTATCGCTTACATTTAATTTATTTTAAACAAACTGAACTCATATTTAATTCAACTGCTCTCAAAATCAATTTATTATACTTCTATCAACTCATAGAATTTTAATTACTTCCATTTACATCCAACGACAATTTATTCTATGCAATTCGACGAGATCCATGTGAATAAACAAGTATTTATGTTTTATAACCAATTTAAATGGATTTCAACTCAATTTATACCTAATTTTATTTCATTTTTAAATTTATTCACAATTCATATATCCACATTTTCATTGCATTTTAAATTTGAATACATTCACTTGCATTCCATTTTATTAACCAAACTAGTTCATTCAAAACCCATTAACACATTAGGTTCATCTTCATTACCAATTAAATTTCCTTTTTATTGTAATTCATTCATGACCATTTATTTAGCTTGACCCATTCCAAGCTTGCATATTACTACCCATTTCCAAATTTATTCAAACCAAGCTTTAATTTAAAGGTCTTCCAATCTTACTCGTAGTCGAGCTTCTAATTATTCTCAACTTAAGTTAATTTACTCAATTTATTTCACTTCAAACTTAAGTTCACTTCCATTTGATTCTTATTTATTCCATCCATTTATTTATTCAATATAATTAGTTTATCCACTCAATCCATTTTGAATTTTTCATTTCCTTAAATATTATTTAAAACCTACCAAATTCTATTTCGATTCTAATTTATTTTTACTTGATTTAAATCCAACCCAATATCATTACACTTAGTTTTAAGTTGAATTCAATTCAACTATCTTCCATCTATTTAGCTTAAGTCAATTTACTTCAATTTATTCAAATTTTATACTTAAGCTCATTTTTATTTTACAAGTAAATTTTTTTCTTTTATACTCGACTTAACTCAAATGATTCCAAGGCCATATCCAATTTATTTCAACATATTTGGATCTTATTCGCAATAAAAACCATTACTATTTCAATCCAATTTCATTTTTATTCGATACCTTTCCAATTATATTTAATTTGTTAACACTTCAAGTTACATTTTAATTAATAACTCAAGTTCTGATTCCACCATTCACCTTAATTTACCATCAAATTTTATTAACTCACAATTCAACTTCATTCTCTATTTATTTAATTAATGCAAAACCACTTTCAATTATATTTTCTTCACTAATGATTCAAGTCGAATTTGATTTATAACTTGAGTTCTATTTCCAAACTTCATTATTAGCTTACAATTCAGCTTCTATTTAACTACATTGAACTCCATTTACACATTTCATTAACTAATTTATTATCAATTAGTTCTTCCCTTATTTATAGTTCAATACTTGATTTTTAAGTCCCAATATCACTTCACTTAATTTTCTTAGTTCAAACTATTTTATAATTCAAGTTTTGATTTTCATTTTATTTTTCAATTCATCAAAAATATTAATTTTGGGTTTTCATTTCCACTTATAAATTTATAAGTCACAACTTATTATTTACACAATTCCATTCATTATAGGCTTGGATATATCCTCCTTTTATTTTTAACTCGAAATTTACACTTATTTATAACTTAAGCATATTTTATTTCCATGGATTTCCAATTCTTTTATAAGTTATTCTTATTTATTTATTTCAATCCAATCCTTAACCAATTTATTTTTCAGCTCAGTTTTATTTTAAACTCAGATTTATTTAATCTCAATTCAATTTCAACTTAATTTGAAAACAAATGGATATTATTTTCAGCCTATTCAATCAATTTCAATCCAGTTAAATTTTATTCTCCAATCCCAGTTAATTTCATTTTTAACTTTTCCCTTTAAATTTAAATTTCCGACATTCAAAGCTTATATTTCTTTCCTGATTTAAAAAAAATCATCTTAATTTATAAGCTTACAACTATCTCATCAGGATTTTTAAACACCCGGCTTTTGGTTTCACATCATTTTTGAAATCTCCAACATTTCAAAATCACACTTCTCAAAAATTTTAAACCAATCCTGATTTTAAATCAATTTGGCAGCAATTCATCACTTAGAAACTCGAAAATGAATATCGATGATGCTGCAGTCATCACCGAAGTTATTTTCCAGTGACTAAAGTGAATTTAATGCTATATCACTTCTAAAATCCATTTTTAAAACAAATTTCCTTTCAGAAATAACCCAAAAACAACAGTGCTGCTATTTATCTTCAAATACTTCGACAAACACTTCCAAAGTCTCCGGGATTTTAAATTTCCAAATCTTGCTTAAATAAATTTTAACTATAATTCATTTGTACAGTTTATGCTTATACAAATTCTCATTTGATTATATTTCAATTTATAATTCACATTTACAATTCATATTTATGAATTTTATTTTATAATGAATTTATTTCCTTAACTTTGGTTATATTTTCAATTTCTAGTTAAATTTTCACCTAACAATGATAATACTTTAATATTGTCATTTCTAACATCCAAGCAACCATATATTAGCTAAGTAATTTACAAAAACTTTCTTTATATCAAAATATATTTTTGGGTAAAATTATTTCATTCACCATATTTAAAACAATACTGTGTCGACTGTTCTATTTAAGTGTTTAGAAACCCCTTCGATACAGTTGTCCAGACTGTGCCGACGAAGGTTAATATGCCACTCAATAAACCAATCAACACAATATTAAAACAATTTATATTCACTAACAAATACGCACTCATATCTATTAATACGCTCAAACTCATTATAGAGTACTACGGCCTCTATTTGAAATGAGTAATTCCCACCAGAGCCAAGGTTATCACCAACCTATGCTCTGATACCAATTGTAACAGCCCGCAAATCCGTACCCCTTGAGTCAATACTATTCTTCCTAAATCAACTCAAGTTGCACAGAAATACGAACCATTTTGGTTAAAGAAGAAGAGGTAGAAGAAGAAAATAGAAAACAACGATAGAATCTAACCATCGCAGCAGAATAAAATATAATAGATAATAAATGGTCTTTACTCAAAGATCAAAGATCTCTGTTTATATATATTACATTATCAAAGTACATCAATCACAGTTCAACATCAATATCATACAATGGATACACAATAACCCAAGATACACAACAACTCAAACACAGCGGAATATATATATATAGTTAAACAAGTACGGAAGTACGTATCGTCGTCCTGCACGTCTCCTAAGCTCCACAACATCATATCCTGTATCCTATAATACACGGTCTGACCCGAGCATTACAATTAAATAACACCCGAGGCAGTCTGGAATACCAGCGTGAGAAAATCACACCCAATGGATTATTAAAGTTCGAGAATCCTTTGAAAAACAAAAGCATCTCGTAAGACCATGCCACAAATAAACATGTCGGGTTTTTACCTTACGATAGCTAAAACGATTTTTATAGAAATCCTCTGATGTTATAATAGGGTCTATATACAAATACTTATAAAATAGCCAAATTGTTACATGATTATATTCCAGCTACTAGCCACGGAGTGGGTAATACAAACAAAATTCGTACAAGGCTCGTAGGGAGAATGGATTTCCAACTAATGACTGGGAACTGGGGTACCACCTGTCACAGTATAGGGCCTAGATCACCATACCGAGGAGTACGCCCGCTCCCCTGCAACACAAGGCCGGGACTACCCCTTAGTGGATAATCCCGAGTGAGATCACTACGCGGTTGGGATCAGAAACCGCCCACTAAGCCGAAATAAAAAGGGACATCTAGACTGGAATGACCTCACCCTGCTTAGGTGCTACCCACCTAGCCTTGCTGCATAACCCCTGATTTTCAGTCATTCCCATTTGATGAGGCTTGAGGCTAAGCGTTACCTTTTTTAGAATATATACCTTAGAATGCCCATCGTCCACCTGACGATGTTTCGCAAGCATTCATCCATATAAGTCCGTCCCGGGTTCGAACGGAACCGAAGGCACTAGTCCTACTATATCCATTTTGGAAATATCCTCAGGATGAGTAGCGATTAGCGCTTGCACTTCACTGATCCATCTTCGAATCCAAAATCGTTTTCACGAAACGTACAAACCGGATCGAAGTGGTTTTCAAGAGATAAATCTCGATCCCGGTCTCTTCGAAACGATCAACGCATTGGCCAATATTAATAGTCGGTGATTTAACTATCAATTCATGTTTACAACATCCATCACACAATGAATAATTTTCCAAATTATTTATTTATCTCAAAATATCTTTACAAGATATATTTTCACTTTCCAAACTCCTTTGAAAAAAAACAGTTTTCAAAACTATCTGCCTTACTCAGAATAAATTCCAAGTATTTCTATTTCACTAGAATCACCAAGCACAAAACTTAAGATTTTTAAAATAAATCTAAAAACACCTTATTGTAAAATATATTTAACATTTGAGATAGAAAAGTTACTTTAGTACTTAATTTAAATAATACTCTAGAAATAACTAAAATAAGTTTACTTTATAAATATAACTAGATTTTCTTTTTTTTTACACGAAATACCAAATCATTCTTTAAATAATTATTACGATAATAGATTAACCAAAACACTTACTTTAGGATTTACTTTAAAATATTTAAATTAAGATTACTTCAATGATTTACTAAAAATACATACTATATAAACATTGGAAATAAAGTTACTTTATAAAATATAAAACTAGGCTTTCACCTTTCAAACAAATACTAAGTCACTATTTATAAATATTTATTACGGTAATAGATTTGAAAAATATTTAATTAAAAATTTAAGATAATAAATTTTCTAAAACATGCTTTTAAAACAACATTAAAACCTTTAACTTATATCTAAAATTTACCTTGAACGTACTTGGCTATCCAGAGAAATATCCCTCTCTTTACATTCTTCCTTAAAATTTCAATTTCAAACTCTTGAATCAATTTCCAGATTAATTTCCCATTTACTTCCTTTTAATTCAAAATCTATTAATTTCAGATTTCATTTCTTAATTATGATTCAAAATACTTTAACTAAAAATTTCAATTTTTAGATTCCTCAATTACCTCCTTATCCTTTTATATAAATTTATAGCTTAAGTTTAAAATAATTCTGTATTCCTTTAAATTAATACCACATAATTTTACAATTCATCAATTGATGTTTATTCAACTCTTTTCTTTACATACTCGAAGTTATTTATTATTATTTTCATATTACTTCTATTTCTTTTCAACTCATTCTTAATTTATTCAAATTTCCTATAATTATTTTACCTACAAATTCATTTCTTTTATTTCCTTTCCAAAATCCATTCGATATAATTTTGGTAATTCATTTTACCCAAATATATCCAATCAACCCTAACATTCAATATTCCAATATAACTCATCATAGAATATCAATATTCACAGCAGTGAATATTAAATAATTTAAATAAATGTTGAGGGATCCAGTTTGATCCCTCCAACCTGTTTTCCCTGCATCCACAGACGTTCGCACAATATAGTACACCAATTACAAAATATCATACTATATCACATCGATCAATTCAACCATCCAAACAATTATTTAAATTTTATCATTTAAATTTAAACTGAGTGAGATTAACTCACCTTCGATTTTGTAATTGCAATCCATTCCAAAATTGCCTTGGTTTTTCTCGATTTTTGACCTTGTATAAACAATTTATGATTTACTAATATTTGAAATAATTGAACAATTTAAATTCCATTAATAAATTTAATTAACCAATTTTTTATTTAAACAATTTTTTTGGACAAATACAATTTAAGTTACAAAAATAATTAAATAGATTAACTTACAAATAAACCACCTTAATAATTGATTTTAAAATAACTTGTGAACTAAAATATCTGTGGATATATTTATCTATTTCATTTTCCTTTTAAAACTACCTACGCATATACTTATAAAATAATTTATATTGTCATTTAAATTTCTACCTTCCAAATCATAACCATACACGGATTATTTTCTCTTTTTTTCCAGTTAATATGCATTTGTATAACTCTTTAAACATAATCATCTTCTGACCTATATATGTACGTTTAATATATTCAATAAAAAAAGTAATTACCTGACGTTGACAAAATCAAAGCCTTAAAAACGAACCAGTGGCCTCGCCATCTCGAAGCGCCCGCCTCCAGTAATGGCTGCACCCACTCACGCAACCTCGGCCTACTGTCGTAGCCTCCCACGCTACCACCACACATCGCGCCTCACCCAGGATCGATCGCGACCTCCCTCTATACCACGCGCGCGCGCGACTCACGAAACCCCCCTTTAGTCGCCTCGAATTTACCAGATCGCCACCTTCCCCAAACCCTAATCGCGACCATTGACACCTCCAGGAGTTCGCCTGCCTTCTTCTATTGCACACGCGCGACTACGATCTTGTTCGAGATCGTCCGCCACTTTGCCGTTCGCCATTCTTTTTTTTTTTCGAAGCCCGGTTACGGATTGAAGATTAATGGCTTTGGCCATTGTTGATTTTTAGATGCGAATTCAATTCTGAAAGGCTCGGCATTTTTTTTCTTCTCACAGAGGGATTTCAATTTAGGGGAAAAATATAAGAGGAAGATAGAGTGGCGTATAGGAGAAGGTTTGATTATTAATTTAATTCAATTTGATTATCTAGGCATTTACCAACCGTACGATCCAACGTAAATCCCAAACTCTGCGAAAATCGAAATCCTATAATAATATAATATTTCGGATCCAATGGCACTAGTTTCGTCGAATTCCGAGACTGTGCCTCGGAAAGCTGTTTCTTAAATTCAATTTAAACGATGAAATTTCAAAACTGAATAAATCACTATTAAATTTAACTTTAAAACTTCTATTATCTTCAATATCTTCAATATAAATTTTATAAGTCTTCTAATTATTTTAATCGGCTTAAAATTTTAGATTCAATAATTTTCCCAACTTCAAATTATTTAATTCAATAATTAAATTATCGAATAAATTGTGATAATCGTTAATTCAAGTTAAAATTGCTCTATTGAATACTTAAAATCAATTAAATATTCCGATTTTTAATTGCTTGAAAATTTCGGGTCGTCGCACCCAGCTCCTCCAACAAGCCACGCGATCGACTCCGATCAAGCCACGATGACGAAAAACCCACCGAAAGGCAACGTCAAGAACCAGTGTGCTAAACCCTACTTCGATCCTTCCTAGTCACTACAATCACCAGAAAAATATCCTGTTATTTTTCCTAAGGCCGACAGCACACCAACCTCCTCCAACCCAAAACTCGACTAACTCCACCATGCCGATCATCAACAATCGCCAAAAATGCCCGAAATGATCATCTCGAAAATTCTCTTAAATTAACAATCTAAAAATCATGAAATGTATATTAAAAATCAAGTCTTCCCATCACTAATTCATTCAAGCAATTCAAAACAGAGATTGAATTAGTTGATTTTTATCCTATATATTCATTTCCTCTGTTATTCCATTAAAAAAATATTTGTTGAATTTTAAACCTCGAAACTATTTTTAAAACTACCATCATACATTAACAAACATCTTTCATTCAGATATCAATGTCTAATACTGTCTCGATAGAGAGATTTGAATTTTAGAAGGTAAATCAGAGATTGTGCAACAATTAAAGATCAGGATCTTGAATATATATAAACAGACATGCTCACACACATACATCTAAATTTCTAGGCAATTTTCAGGATGAAGCACTTCCATATAAGCCAATATTTTCAGATCCCATAAAATTAAATCCAAATGAAACTGTTTTGAAAAGGGTTACTCACCTTTTTGTTTGAACAGAGCAGGTTCGAAAATCTGTAAACTGAGCTTGGAAGTTGATCATTGAACTGCTATTTATTATGATCTGTACTTGACTACTTGCTTGATGTATGAATTAAATCTCTCTTAGTTGCTGAGTTATTGAATTTTATTCTACTACTTGCTGCTGAATTGCTGAGTTGAAACAATTTGACTCTTGCATTTGCTTTTCAAGTTTTTGAGATGAATTGTAGCTTCAGATTTATGAAATGAATTCAAGTTGTGAAAGAGAAATGGTGAAGCTTGTTTTCTTCTTTTCTAATAACTTAAAAAAATTATTAAAAATAAAAGAAAATAAATATAATTGGGACACTTGTTAAATTATGGAGTAAATTAATTACACTTGTTTTTGCATGTAACAATAGGTTGACACTTGTAATTATAATGTATTAAAGTGTTTTAAAATTTTTCTTTTCTCTTTTTTTATATCTTATTATAGTTAAATTTTAGTTTTATATTAATAATATCTTAAGTGTCATCAAACTTCTCTTTGTTAAAATTTTATTTATTAAACTTACATTTGTAATTATGCATAATATATTTATTTTAAATGTTTATAAAAAAAATTTATTTTTATTTATCAATCACTTTCTTAAGAAAGTTTCCTTTAAGGAAAATAATATAAAACAAATCCTGTTTTAAATCCAAAATAATTTAAAGTATTTATATTTTAAATTTCAATTTAGATCCAGAATTCCAATTCTAATTCAAAATTAAAAATCAACTCATAAATATAAATATACACTTTTAAGCAACACATCTTAAATTTGTTTTAAAGAAAATAATTTTTTTTCTATTTAAAATCTGCTAATATATATATATATATATTCAATCTTTATTATTTTCAGATATTTAAAATTCAACTTTTGTTAAAATTTTAAATTCATTTATATATTCAGATATTTTTATTATCAAATTTCATTTGTTTAATCAAATGAAATCAGTAACTTAATAGTTTTAAAATTAGTTAACTATCAAATTAACAGATGTTCAAAAATCTGGGTTATCACAAGATTGTAGTTGATTCAATGGAAAAGGCTAAGTATATCGCCTTGAATAGCGTATCAATAAAGAAATATATATTAATATAAATGCACAAATTTATAACTGAGCCGAGGGTGGTTCTAAATGTTGAGAATCCCATAACGTTGTTATATGGTAACAATGTCATGACATATTTCATAATAGAACTTAGATCTCACTAGAAGTCGGAAAATATACTTCGAATTGTTCCATATGATAAAGATAGTCTATCTGCCAAAGAGAGTTAATCGACAGAGTATATGATTAAAACATAATAGCATACCCGTTCACCGAGGGACTGATCTAATTGGTTTTAAGAAAACTGATTTGAGAAGTTGGAATAAGATTCCATAATTGACTCCAAGTGTAAGTTGGAGATTGATAGAGTTAAGGTTATGTCCTAGGGAAATTATGTAACTTGTTGCATATATCTTGTTTGTGCTAAAATTGGTCACAAACCTCGAATATTGTAAAAGCACCAATATATGAATACAAATCAACAATACTCTAACACAAATCTCAGATCCAGGCTAAACAGAGAACATCAATTGAAAAATAACGAACAGAAACACGAGATTTATAGTGGTTCGGCTATCTCTGGCCTACGTCCACTTCAAATGATAATCTTTTTATTGATGTTCTTGCTGGTTACAGTGGGTTACAGCAGTAATTTTTTAGTACAATGATGGAGTTTGAGTGCAATCATGATTTTGGCAGAGTCTAGACGTTGCTAGATCCAAAAGTCCTTTTTCTATAGGCTCTAGGCTGCTATTTATAGGTGCTCCATGCAAATATCTCGCTCAAACTTCAGGAGACTCCTTCTGGCACGTGAGTGGGCCCATGTGATAGGTTCCATGAAGTTTCGACTCGATCCGTGATCGATATGAACGTAATTCATATCGATCAAGATTTTGTCCAATCGAGTCGAAACTTGGCATGAACCTTCTTTAGCACGTACGTAGGCTTTTGTGAAAATTTCATAGCATTTGGACTTGTGGATTATGAGATACGATCGATGCAATATTGTGCTTTTATAAACGTTGTCACGTTCGAATTGATCCTTCGTGTCGCTCCTTTTCATATTGAACCAGGCACGTGATAGCATGTTGACGTGGCGCGCACTCTTCGGATCGATCCACTCTTTATGCCGAGTTGATCGAGTCTTATTTGCGCCTTGTTCGTATCGTCGTAGCTCTGTTCGCATCGATGTTATCAAGCTATTTCGCATCGATGGTTGGGGGTCATTACTTCGTATCGATCGTTAAAGGGGATGCACCATTCGTATCGATCGACCTTGATTCTGTTCGTATCTATCAACTGATCGATACGAACTAAGGTTTCATGATTCTTGGGGATCGATACAAATAGCAAGTTTTGGATCGATTTGAACAAGGCTCCCATTAGATTGACACGAACAGTGTAATTCACAGGATCGATGTGAACAGAACCGACGCGATGACTCGATTCGAACACATGGATACGAACAGGACTTCTTGGATGGGTTCGAACACACGGGAATCTGATCGATACGAACTCGATGGATGCGAAGCGAAGTCATATTGATCAACACGAAATTGATCGATGCGAACAGATCGGTTTCATGGCTTTCTGATCGATTCGAACTTGATCGATTCGAAATCAGACTCCCCCTGATGGATATGAACAGTGTGTCTTTCTCAACTTATATCGATTATATCTCGATCACATGAACTCCGATTGACCTGAAATTTGAAATGTCGGCTTTTATGGCTTCGCTCGTCATGTCTTGTCAATTGTAGCTCGATCCGGATGTGCACAAAATTCATCGACATCCATAGTGAACCTACGATGTATAATCAAAATTCGGAACGAGCAATCATTAATTTTCAATTAATTTCTTGATACCTCGACTTTGCTAAAAGGTGGGATAACACTTTGCCCCCCAAAACATGCCTTTTGGCAAAAGGTGTGTTTTGAATAGCTTCAAATCGAATGTTGTGAGTTCATGTTTTATTCATAGCTATAGTATTTTCAATCAGGTTTACGGCTGTTCGAAGCCGAATTAGTATCCATTTCCATCCATGGAAGTCAATAATGAAATTCTACAACCTCTCCGGACTATTAATGGTCACTTCGGACCCTTGCCTAGTCCATTCCAGACCCAAAGATAGAATAGAAATATCCTTTTGCGCTCCGGCGTTGCTTTCTATCCCTTGCACTCTTCCCCCAGAGAGGGCATATAGCGAAGTCTTGGTCTTTCTAGACCGATCATAACCTCTCCGGGCTCTTGTTGGATCCCGTTCTGTCACTCTCCGGTGAAGGGGAAATGGCGTCGAGTGAGCCAATCCTGTCACTCTCCGGCGAAGCGGCAACACCCCATGCACTTCGGTTCAGTGTTTCTGAATATTAAGCGATGTCATGGCCTAAATCCTAGGCTGATCATAGCCACTCCGGGCTCTTATCGAACCCCAATCCAATCACTCTCCGGTGAATGAGAAACGACGTTAAGTGAGTTGATCATGTCGCTCTCCGGCGAAGCAACTCACTTCATGCACTCCGGACCCCGCCTCTCCGGGTAGGGTCATAAAGCGATCATTTTCAAGCTGGTTTTTAATATTCATCCTTTAACTCTCTGGTCAAAGGTTTATTTCGAGAAATTCAATTTCATTTATCAAATTCAAATCCTAGATGTTCAATCTCAAACATCAGGAAAAACTATGCCTCTCTGGGCAGAGCGGTCTATTACCATCTCAGAGCATGCCTGGGGATCACTCCGGTTCCCACACATGTGTAAGTGGAATATCCGTTTATTTTAAAATCAAATCTAAGAAATTTGGTCGACCAAAGTCCAAATCCTGAACTTGGCCCTTGCCATCATAATCAATTGATAACGAGTCGTGACCCCAATCCAGGATCAGTTCTGTTAGGTGGAGGCGGTAGTTGCTCAGGTCCTATGGCCACCGTACGTTCTCTGGTGTATTGTGGCAATCTACCACTTCTGGCATGTTCTTCTACCTCATCCTTCAGATGGCGGCATTCATCGGTGGTATGCCCTTATAGCTCAAGGAATAGGCAGTACTTTCCACTCCTACGTTCCTCCTTTGTGGGATCTCTCCTGGGTGGTTTTTGATAGGGGAGTTGCCCCCAGTCTCCATTTAAATCAGTTCCAGGCTTGCCGTCAAGTCTATGTACTATCTGAATCTAGGTTCTTGGAATTTCTTTCGTTTATCAGGACCATCATATCTGTCGTCCTGCTTTCACTTTACTTTGTCCGCTCCAGATTGTTCTTTGGAGGTTCCTTCGCCTTGCACATTGTTTGTTTCTAGTCTCTCGACACGTGAATCTTCCAACCGAATGAATCTTTCAGCCTCATGATAGAATTCCGCTAGATCTTGTGGTGGATCCCTTGCCAGGAATCCTTAAACTCTGTGCCTTCAGCAACTCCTGCTACCGCCACCATAAAAATCATCGATGGATCCGGGCGATCTACTGAAGCCATCATTGCATTGAATCGTAATAGAAAATCTTTTATGGACTCTCCGATCCTCTGCTTTATCGATGCTAAAGTCATCACACTCTTGGGTCACGTCACGTGGACCCTGAACTTTCTCCTGAAACACTCTACTAGCTCGCCCCATGTTCTGACCGATCCTTTCTCTAGCTGCCTAAACCAAAGTGCAACCAAATCTGATAAGAATAAAGGGAAACATCGTGCCATCACTTCCTCGGATGCTCCCAGCACTTCCATATGTTTGATATATCTGGTAATATGCATGGTTCGGTCTGACTTTCTGTCGTAAGGGTCCAGCATGGGCAACTTGAACTTTGGAGGATTCCTCGCATTCTTGATATTCGAAGTAAACGGACTCCGACTAACTTCCTCCAATCCTCGGCTTGACAATCGTCCTCTCATGATTCGTCGCACTAATCCCGCCATCCTTTCATCTTCATCCAGGGGTTGTCTCCTCAGCATGCCTCTATCCTGCTCCCCAGGTCTCGAAGGGTGTTTTGGGTAATATTCTTCATGTGGCTCATTAGCATTAGCTTGGCTCTGGCCTGTTGAGCTCCATCTATGGGTCTTCCAGTGTCAGATCCTGAGGGTCTGCCCCCAAGTCCTTGCTGATTGCCTTCAAGCTCTGCATTCTGGTTTTGAATCTAACCTCTGTTGGTTTCTGCAATCCTAACTCCTTGTCCTGTATTCGCAACCGTCGTAGTCGATCCTAGGTTTCGTGCTCCAACCGCTCTCATCTGCTCAAAGAAGCTTTCCATCATATCCTGTTGACTCTTCAATAATCTTTCATGTATTGAATCTGCCATAGCCTCCATCTCGTCCCTGGTGATGTAGATCGAAGCCTTTCCTTCTCCATCTCCAGAGGATGCCTCTTGACTTCCTCCTTGTTGGCTTCTCTCGGCTCTTTGTCTTCTACTTGTTTGTCACGTCATTGTCTTTCAAATCTGAATTCTTCAAGCTTTCAAATCTGAACTCCAAATCTGTTGTAGAAGTGCTAGTTGTTCTCAATGAAAGCCGCAAAGTGTTTGCACCACAATTGGTCACAAACCTCGAATATTGTGAAAGCACAAATATATGAATACAAATCAGCAATACTCTAACACAAATCTCAGATCCAGGCTAAATAGAGAACAACAATTGGAACATAACGAACAGAAACACGAGATTTATAGTGGTTCGGCTATCTCCGGCCTAGTACACTTCAAATTATAATCTTTTTATTGATGTTCTTACTATTTACAGTGGGTTACAGCAGTAATTTTTGAGTACAATGATGGAGATTGAGTGCAATCATGATTCTGGCAGAGTCTGGACGTCGCTAGATCCAAAAGTCCTTTTTCTGTAGGCTCTAGGGTGCTATTTATAGGCGCTCCATGTAAATATCTTGCTCAAACTTCGGAAGACCCCTTCTGGCACATGAGAGGTCCCACGTGATCAATCCCATTAAGTTTTGACTCAATCCGTGATCGATACGTACGTAATTCGTATCGATTAAGATTTTGTCCAATCTAGTCGAAACTTGGCATAAACCTTCTATAGCATGTACGTAGGCTCCTGTGAAAATTTCATAGCATTTGGATTTGTGGATTGTGAGATATGATCGATGCAAGATTGTGCTTTTATGAACGCTGTCATGTTCGAATCGATCCTTCGTGTCTCTCCTGTTCGTATCGACCCAGGCATGTGATAGCATGTTAACGTGGCGCACACTCTTCGGGTCGGTCCACTCTTTATGCCGAGTTTATCGAGTCTTATTTGCGCCTTGTTCATATCGTCGTAGCTCCGTTCGCATCGATGTTATCAGGCTATTTCGCATCGATGGTTGGAGGTCATCACTTCGTATCGATCGTTAAAGGGGATGCACCGTTCGTATCGATCGACCTTGATTTTGTTCGTATCTATCAACTGATCAATACGAACTAAGGGTTCATGATTCCTGGGGATCAATATGAACAACGATTTTTGGATCGATGCGAATAAGGCTCCTATTAGATCGACACGAACAGTGTAATTCATAGGATCGATGCTTACAGAACCAACGCGATGACTCGATTCAAACACATGGATAGGCATAGATTTCTTGGATGGTTTCGAACACACGGGAATCTGGTCGATACGAACTCGATGGATGCGAAGCGAAGTCACACTGATCGACGCAAAATCGATCGATGCGAATAGATCAATTTCATGGCTTTCTAATCGATTCAAAATTAATCAATTCGAAATTAGACTCCCCCTGATGGATACGAACAGCATATCTTTCTCAACTTGTATCAATCATATCTCGATCATATGAACTCCGATTGACCTGAAATTTGAAATGTCGGCTTTTACGGCTTCGCTTGTCATGTCTCGTCAATTGTAGGTCGATCCGGATGCGGACAAAATTCATCGATATCCATAGTGAACCTGCGATGTATAATCGATATTCGGAATGAGCAATCATTAATTTTTAGTCAATTTCTTGATATCTCGACTTTGCTAAAAGGTGGGATAACATATCTAACTCAATAACCAATTTTGTTCAAAATCAAAGGTATTTTCTTTCTATTATAAACTTAATATAATGAGGTTATATTAATTAATTTAATTAAAAGTATGTTTAATAGAAAATTCATAAATGGTACATTTTGCGATAGTTGTTACAAAGTATTGTAATCATGAGTAATTTATCACAATAAAAATAAATATATCATTTCAAATGTTCCTAGTCAAGATGCATCGAGACTAGATATCGATGTATCCGTTGAGACTATAGTACGTAATGCTCTTCAAATATTGGACAGTGTAGTACTCGTTGCTGTTGGGGGCATCAAGGGGTTACATACTGATAGTTATTGGATAACTATGGAACGACTCACTCGATAGTTTTTTGTTGGTTAATATATAAATAACTAAGCTCAAAATAAAATACCAATGTGAGTGACTTACACAGTTCTCTCGACTTGAGAATACTGTGGATCTTCAATATGAAAGCTCCGTTTGGATTATCATGAAATCAAGGCATGGCGTTCCATTGAGTGACTATAGTTGGGTCGAGTGTAAGTAGGAAGCAAAACACTATTCAAGAGAGGATTCGTCTCCTTAGTTATATGGGGTTAGTATCATGGTCAACTCAAGTTAACTCAAGGTCAAAGTCTTCGGCCAGAGCATTTTAGTTAATGATACCTGTTATTATTGAACCAAGTATTATATGTTTGGACTATAGAGTTGAATATGAATGATATTGGAATTTTAACCATTACCGAATTCCATAAGTCCAAAGTGACATAGTTTTGATGAAGAGAATTGGTGTAAAATAAATGTCACAACCAAGTAATGCTTAATAAAGTGAAATTGGATTTCACGAAACAAAGTAAGTAATAAATTTGGCCAAAATGTTACATCATATGCTAAATGACGTGTGAACGATAACTTTCGAATAGTACGATGTTAATCGCTGATCGAATTTACACCTGACGAGTCACACAACTGAAATGATGAATTCTCTTTAGACCAAATGATTTAATTAGTGTATAATTTTAATAAATAAACTAAATTAATTAATATTTATGAAATATTAGTATAATATTTTGAATATGATTTGAGTAATAAATATTATTGCATATATTTATAATAGTTATAAATATATCGATCGATATGCGATATCGATAAGCAATTAAATTAGACTTCTTTGGTAATATTTATTTGGGTTTAAAATGGATTTAAGGCCTATTAAAGGGGCAGGAAATTTGAACCAAAATGAGGGCTATATAGACCATAAGACGGTGAACAAAGGCTTCAATATGGAGGGCTAAGGTGGAGAAGAAATGGTAGGATACTGATCCTAAAGTATCTCCAACTTCTTCTCTATATAAGCATCTCTATCCTCTATATTTAGAAGATTTTTTGGCTTCCTCATTCATCGTTATTGTGGCTGAAATACTTCCTCAAAAACCCTAGAAAAATCTCAAATGAACTCAAAGCAACAGCTATTTGACAGCGATAGGTATGCAAATCAAGACTAGCAATTTAACGAATCGAGGAAATTTCTAAAGGAAGAGGATTCATCTTTTCAACTTGGACTTAAGGGCATCAGTTATGGGTAACTATTTATTTACTTAATAAGGTATGTGATTATGGTATGATAATTCATTGTTTAAGTTATCTATGTATATATGTTACTATTGCTTAGTTAGTTAGGTAAGATTTCTATAGGTAATGTTGTTGTCGCAATAATGATTGGCAATGTGCCTAAGTTTAATGTGCTCATACATACACATATATTATTAATAATCTAATTTTCTATACCAAATAAATGTATTTTATCTTAATTGTACATTATATATATATATATAAACATGTAAATTAATTTATTTACACAATCTATATCAAAACACACATATATTTGTATGCATATATACGTATATGTATATTACATAAAAATTTGATTTTGAATATATTTTTATCTTAATTATGAATTTTAACAGCCAAAAATAATTTCCCTATTAATATTAGATATCATTTTATCATTATTTAATCACGGTAAGATTTAATGAATTCATATAAATAAATATTTTTTTGATAATTAAATTTTAAATTTTTTTAAATTATTCTACCATCTAATAAGATCAACTTTTAGATTTTTTGACTAATTTTTTGAATTTTTAAAAATTAACCAAAAAATCGGCTTATTAGTATTTAATTAATTAAAAATATAATTTTACTTGGAAAAATCTGGAAAAAATTTATACCACTTAAAATATTATACTTTTTAAAAAAATTAAAATTTGATGTTGTAATATATAATTAATTTGTATTATTTATCTGTGACAGTTTGACGAATTAATTCATAAAAAATATACATAATATATTAAAATTATAACAAATTCGGGTCTGTAATGATTTCAAACTGGAATATTACAATAAAATAAAATAAAATTATATATATATAAAATAATACAAACTTACATTTAATTATTATATTTATATTTATACATATCATAATTATTTACTTTAATTTGTATGCATGTGCATAAATAGACAAATAATTTAGTTTCTTAAATTGATAATTTTATATGTACACACACATATGTTAATTGTTATTTATAATATAATATATAAATATTATATATATTTATAATAGTTTTTCATAATAAATAAATAGATTTTTTTTGAAAATTGGTTAATTTCTTTATTACTACAGAAACAGGCCGAAGCCCAATGTTACAAAGAATATTTTATACTAAATACAGAACTCGAACATTCTATATCTAATCTACTTCCTTAAGCATCACTTAATCTATTCATGGTGGCTCCCGAATCTCTGATAGATTTCCTTTATCGTCTGCCTTCCACTTCCACTTGTCCAGTAGTGATTTTTCTTGTCCCTTTAGGCTGGTAAGTAGTTTCTTATTTATTCGCAGAATCATCATTTTAACACCTCGATCTATTTGCGCTTTCACTGATTGAAGTTTGTTTCTTTCCTGTTGAAAGTCTGTTGTTCCTCTCACGCCAGAGGTTCCAAATGGTAGCTGCGAAACAAATTTTGAATACTTCCTGCAGAAAGTTCGCACTGTTTCTCCGGTTGTTCAGGTAAACAATTTCATCTTTTATTGTTTTAACTTCAGTCGACCCCGTACACTTCATTTTCTGATGACTCCAAACCAATTTAGTGAAATTATACTCAAAAAATAAGTGTTCATGACTCTCATTTTGTTCATTGCATAAGCTGCATGTGATTTTTTCTATAATCCCCTAGTTTTTTAAACGATCTTTTATGGGAAGTCTACCAAGAATAGCTTTGTATGTTGTGTGTGCCATTTTTAGGGTAACCGATTTACTCCAGATTAAACTATACCACTCAACTGTTTGATGTTTATATCTGGTTATCTCCATTGTTTTACTGAATTGAAATTTATCTGTCTTTGAGTGTTTCAAGCTCCGTTCATCACATTCTCTGTCTGGGTATATGGGAAGATTCTGAATTTCCTGAGTGAAGTTTCTTGTAACAATTTGTTTTTCACATCTCCAAGCTCCTCCTTCAATAATACTTGAAACTGCACAGTTAGGTTGACCATAATCCGAGAAACCTTCCATTCCTAATCTATCAATTAGGCTTTTATTATTGAACCAGGGATCTCTCCAAAGATCAGTTGTATTTCCATTTGCTATTTTTCTTTCAATTAGAGGTTTCAAAAATTCTCTGTGTTTCAGGATATTCTTCCATATTACAGATGCATTGTTATCTATTGAATCTATCCAGAAATTTGTTTTAATGTATTTAGCTCTTATCCATTTTGGCCATAAATTCTCTGATGATATTATGTTCCATGCCAATTTGATTCCATATACTTTTTTGAGTTCAAATAGATTTTTAAGACCCACTCCACCTTCCTTTTTAGGTCTACACAAATCTTTATAACTGATTTTGTGTAGTTTCCCCCTCCAAATGAAATCAGCACATACTGAATTGATTTTCCCCTGAGAGCAGTCAGGAATCTGAATATTTGGAGCCAGTATCTGACTTTAGAAGTGATCACTGTGTGGACTAGCTCCACCCTTCCAGCAAATGATAAAAGTTTGGATCTCCATCCTTGTAATTGCTCTCTTATTTTTTCTATCAGTTTTGCACATTCTTTATCTGTAATTGAATTAGTAGATAATGGAATGCCCAAGTATTTAACTGGGAGAGTCCCTTCTGCTACTCCAACTCTATTTAACAGAGTCTGCTTGTTCTTGCAAAATTTGTTAAAATAACATTTAGTTTTACCTTCATTGAGTTTCAACCCTGCATATTTTTCTATTTGATGGAAGATTTCTTTAAGCTCATCAATTGCCTGTGTAGTAGCTTTCATGGCTACTAGTAGATCATCTGCATATATAAGGTGAGTTACCTTTGGTGAAATTCTGTGCATAGGGATAATCTTATTATTATGACATGCTATTTCCATTTGTAAGGAAAACCACTCCATTGCCACTGCAAATAGGTAAGGGGATAGAGGGTCCCCTTGTCTTAGACCTCTGCTGCTAGAAATATGTCCTCTAGGAATTCCATTCATCAGAATTGAGAAAGTTGGGGAGAAAATACAACACTTTATCAGCCTTAAGAGGCTCTCTGGCACCCCCATTTCGTTGAGCATGTGAATAACAAAGTGTCTATTCACTTTATCATACGCTTTATGTAAGTCTATTTTATGACACATTTTGTCTGCTTCTAGTTTATTAAAATCTCTAATTAATTCATGAGCTAACAGAGAGTTTTCTGAAATTAATCTCCCCTTTATAAATGCATTTTGGTTTTGAGCAATCAAATTTGGGAGAACCTTGTTCAGTCTAGAGCATATAATTTTACTCAGAATCTTGTAAGAAACATTGCAGCAAGATATAGGCCTGTAATCTTCAATTCTGTTTGGTTTTTTAATTTTTGGAATTAGAGATATAAAAGTGTGGTTAATTTCTTGTATAAACTCACCACAGTCCAAAGCTTCCTGATATGCTTCCATCATGTGATTTTTCAGGTGTTCCCAGTGCATTTTGAAAACAGCTGCCCCCATACCATCTGGTCCAGGGCTGGCATCAATATGGATGGACTGAACAGCTCTCCTCCGTTCCCTTTCTGAAATCCTAGCTGTGAGCATGTCGCAACCTTCTTGAGAAATTTTCCTTCTACACTGGACTACAGGTAAGACTTGCAGTGAATTCCCATTATATAAATCTGTGAAGTATGCAAGAGCTTTGTTTTCCATTTCCTTCAAGTCATTCACTAATTTTCCTTCCTCATTTAACAATTCAGGATATTATTGTATTGAGATCTTTGCGACATTTTGGTGTAAAAATATTTAGTGCATTCGTCCCCCTGTGTTATCCAGTTTTCTTTTGCCTTCTGTTTGATTTCCATTGATTATTTGTGAATTTCCTCTTTAAGTCTACCCTTTAACTGATAGAATTGTTTGTTGAGTTCCTCATTTAATGGGTCTTTGTCTAGAGAATCTTGAATAACCTGAAGCTGATTTTGAGTGTTTGCAATAATATCCCTGTTTTTTGGCCTCCTTCTGTTCCATTCCTCGAGTCTATGTTTCATAGTCTTGAGCATCATTATGTATTTATACATATTGTTGCCTGGAGGATGTATGATATTCTCTATATTTAAAGCCTCTTTATATCCTTCTAGCTGATGCCAATTATTTGCATATCTAAATGGCTTACCTTTACTGTTATTACTGTCATTATTAAACTTAACTAGTAAAGGGCAATGATCACTAGTCGAACTAGGAAGAACTATAGTTTGTAACACAGGGATTGTGTTTATTAGCTCTGAATTGCATAAACATCTGTCAGTTCTAGAAGAGATATTTCTACCCTCACCACTCTTTCATGTGAAATGCAGGCCAGTATGGGATGTTTCCAGTAATCCACTTGCAAGTACACATTCATTGAATTCTGCTAATTGGGCTACGATCAGTGTATTTCCTCCTACTCTTTCTTTGGTTTTTAAAACGGCATTGAAATCTCCCAGTACTAACCATGGCTTTTTAATTTGTCTAGAAAGGTCTATTATTTGCTGCCATAGCACTATTCTTTCATAGGCCAAATTTTTTGCATACACAAACGTAATATATAGTTCCAAACCTCCTATATTTTTAAAAAACATAGTCAACTGTTGATGTTTATTGGGCATCTGCAATTATAAGTAAATGCATATAATTGGATAACATACAATACATATAGAATGAGCTAACATGTCTGTTGCGATGTAAATCCTAACATCTATATACAGACATGTTATACCTTGCACGAAATATTATGTTATGGATGTACATACATTTACATATGTATAAGATACATTTATATACTTATATAATAAGTGAAAATAAACCAAATAAATTTCAGACAACAGTTTATGAATTTAAATAAAATACATGATTTTATTTAAACTAAATTTAGAAATATTCTAAATTGATTAGACTTTATATGCACAATAAAGTCTAGTAGGGTAAAAAATTTCGAAATTCACCCATAATTTCTGCTCCGGGCATGACTCGGTTCCCACAGATACAACTAAATTGTACATACAATGCTCCCAATATATTAAAATATGGAAATTTACATTCCAAGTCAAATTAGGGCATTCCAAATGATTGCTAAACAATTTACATCCCAATTAACATAAATTTGGAATAAACTTCACAATCTTTTCAACGTAATATTTTAAAATACTAAGAGGACAAATTTCCAAAATATTTAGATTAGGGTGGATATGTTATTCCATTACAATTACATACTTATGAAATATGTAGGCAAAATTTCAATTAAATATATTGACTTTAAGGCTACAGTTCAACAGATCTTACATAGGCATAATAATCAAGTAAAATTCAATGATATATATTTCAATGCTATATACAAATCTTATCATTTCCCACCCACCTTCGTAGCTTTCCAAATCTTCCAAATCCGAATCCATTTCTTTAATTAACTCATTTTCCCTTTCCATCCCAAAAATATGTATAACAAGAACTAAAAATACCCATTAGAATTACAGATCTGAGAGAGGATCTAAGTTAAGTGGAATAAAGATTTATAATTATAGATATTACGTTTTTCTGCAAAATTAATTCACTCCTCTTCTTCTTTTTTATTTTCCATCCTTCTTCGATTCATATATATATAATATAATATTTCTGTAACTTTTAGAAATAATAGAGGATAAAGAATGATAGAGCTCTACTATTTTGTTTAGAAAATATGAGAAGAAAAGTGAGGAGCTAGGCCTTTATTTATAGGCATTCGAATCAATTATGTCCGGCCAATTATACTTTATTAATTTTTATTAAATACGGGCCATTCGACCATGGTACAAGGCACGCCGACCTTAGGTCGATCAGGCTACCAAAGGTAGGCGGTGTTCGGTCGCTAGAGGTCAGCTGGCCATGCATTGGTGTCGACCGGTAAGGTCCATACATATATCAATTTTCATTTCCTTATTCATTTTTTAATTATTTTTGATCTGCACCTTCAAATGCTTATAAATTTTTCATTGAACTCCAATCGCAAAACTTTATATATGAAAGTTGCTTAATAAATCACCACGAACACAATGGTGCAAGTTTCGTAGTCAAATTCTGACATTTGCTCAAATTCTATTTTTAGCCTTATTAATTATTTATTCATTTTCTTTAATTAATTACCATTTATTTTATGGAGTGTCACATTCTCCCCGCTTAAAAGAATTTCATCCCTGAAATTTCTTAAGGATTAAATCATGTAACATAACGCGCAACCATTCCAAACTATCCAACCAATTAATGTACAACCAATATTGCAACCAATCGTGTACAAATGCATTGTGTATCACAATATATATGACATATATGTTTAATAATCGGTGCCTCTTATATGAATGCATTCTTTAAAACAATTTTAAAAATATAATGCAAACAACCTGTATATACTAGCAATTCTATATGTATGCAAGTTTTCAAAAATCAAAAATCCTTTTTTTCACATAACAAATTCCACATTACCTCGACTAGAAGTAAGGTTCGGGCAATTTTTCATCTAATACACCTAACACACCATTTTTAACGTCTAAAATTTTAAAAATCATTTTTTCCTATATCTATACTCCTTTGTTGGAAAAATAATTTAGATGGAGAATTTTATATCTCTACCCTTTTTTGGATACTTATTCCATTGTATCTTGGAACCTTCTCTTTTGCCCCTAAATCTTTTCCAACTTTTTCAAATACAATTTTGCACAAGGAGGTTTATTTTTGGATTTTAAAATGGAATTATTTTAGAATTACGTTTTCTTTACTATCGACAAGTCATGGAAATAGAAATTACAAAGCTAAAACATGTTTTTCTCTTGTTACTCTCTATGTTTTATATACTGTCACCCATATTGAATGGTGAAATTCATATTCACCAACATGTTGACCCTCCCTACCCGAAGCAAGTGGCACATGAAAATTAAAAAAATTCTCATTTTTCGTTAAAAATCTTTTTTGTCCTTTCAATCAAACTTGCAAAATAGTTTGAAAATTAAACTATTCAAAAGCATTTGAAAACAGTTTTTTCAAAAACATTTGGACATAATTTTTCAAAAGCATTTGAACATGATATTTTAAAAGCATTTTCCTTTTCATCCTTAAAACAAATCAAGCCACATCTTAATATAATCGGAATTCAGTCTATGAGTTAATGCACATGATTGATCCTAGCATTGCGCAGTTAATCTTAGATTTTGAAAACCTTTTCTTTTATTTTAAAACATCAATAATACACATGCATATTTATAAATTTTAGCTTTTAAAGCATAGGGATAGTGATATGTGGTTTCATAATGGCCCTTCCCTATCCTTCGCTTATTAAATTTTATTTTTTCTAAAATTCTAAAGTTTTTGGGATTTAGGCATTTATTACTTTTAGTTGCTAATTTGATTAATTTCTTAATTTATTTATAAACTTCTAGTATTTCCTTACATTTCATCGTTAGGTAAGTGTTTTTATGAGATTTCCTTATTTATACTATTTTCCAACATATATATAGCAGTCAAAACTCATCTAGAAATCAACATGATAATAAAATAGGAACATATCTTATATCATATCGAAGGCTTTTTCAATAACCGGATAGAGACAACTAGCAATTATAACCCAACTAACTTAAAAGAAATAATTGTCGGAAGCTTGCCTCCAACATCAACTGGTGTTAATGATGTTGTGGCCATATCACTCCTTAATCAATTAAAATGGACATTTCTAGTATGCCATATAACCCACATATGTTAACTTACCTTCTTAGCTTCTAATAAATAAGGTGCTTTCATTACTTCAATTATTACCCCGATTATGGGATAAATTGTGCGTTCCCACACTGCAATGGGTAAGAAATATAAACTTTGCAATCTGGAATAACTCGTTGCAAATTTGACTTCATGGAATTACTTTCATAGCAATTATCTTGCCTTTTTTAACCATGATTCAACCATCTTCCTCTATGTGTGTTTGCCATCTCATTACCTTCTTCTTGACTGTCAACTTGTGGTAGTTAATGTACACCATCTTGCGGAAACTTGCTCGATCCATTTTCACATCTTACTTCTGGACGCTTGCAACATATAGGTTCTTACTTCCCTTCTGTCTAGATGAAATGTACATCTTCAATCAGTAATCCATGGAAATCCACAATCATAGAGAAGTCCAGGCCTTACAAAAGAGACAAGTACAATCCTGCTTCAGAGAACCTTCTACATGTCATGCTCATACTTCTCTTGGCCAACGCCTTATGGTATTGTCTACACCCAATGGGGTAATCGAGGTAGGTACATAAATTTAGCTCAATTTATTGTTCCAACTCATAGTTGTCCATCTTTTCAAATATGGTCGATGTTTGAACCAAAAAATAGCACAAACACCAATGAGATTGAGTGGAGAATAAAAGGTGAAGAAAAGTAAATTAAAATGAGCAAGAAAAAGAACACAAAGCATTTTATAGTAGTTCGACTAAACTTAGCCTGCTTCCACTTAGTGATTTTATTGATTATATAACTGACTTGCAATTACAATTTCTTATGGATCGGTATAAATTTGTCGATGATTACAAGAGATTAGAGTAAAAGACCAAGAAAGCCAAAAAAATCCACCAAAATGAGCCCCTGCCCTCCTATTTATAGATGTAGGTTTCCTAAAAAATCGCCCCCGTGATCTCCACATTATTCCACGCCTAGACCAATTCTTCAAAGAAAAATGAGAGACACCTCATCAATAATCATAGGTCGGTACGGATCCATGAAAATTGATTCCAAAGATAGCCAAATAAATCACTTTGAATGCTTTAACTATGCTCGATGCATGATTAGCTTCATGATTCCAAACTTGTTTGCATCATCATTGGCTTGTTTTTGAGTCCAAATAATGGATCAATGGAAAAATGAAGTTGTTGATTTCAGGTGCTCGAGGAGATTGATGGGGATTGCATAGAATCGATGCAGTGGAGCATGGAATTGGCTTTTGGCATTAAGAGTATTGTATAAGAGGAGTTCGGGCTAGCATGGATGGAATATGGTGGATCGGTATTGATCCAACAAATTGATGGACTTTGGGACCTTTGTCCTTTTGATGGTTTGGTCTTTGCCTCGTGGCATTGTTTCCTCTTGGTTTCTGGAATCTTGTGGCTATCTCTCCAGGCTTCCTTCCTTGATAGCTTTCAGGTTCAATTCATCCATTCTATCCAAGTACTGCCTAGTCAAAAGGTTGGATAACACTTTCCCCCTCAAGTACGTCTTGTTTCGAACATGGTGTGCTTTGAATAAGGACAAGTCGGGATTGTGGTAAAGGATTCCACTCTATGCTTCGAATGGCCGTTGTCCTTTTTTGAATCGCTTTTTTAATGAGCTACTTCTCTAGCTATTCATCATGATGCTTTACCAGCATCTCACACTACAAATTTAGAGTGCGCTCTCAAAATCTGTCAATCCATGTTTTGTAGTTTCGAACCAATTCCTTTTTGGATTTTTCAAGTTTGAATTTGATTTCCTTAGACTCTAGTCGTTGGGTGATGGATATCTACACGCATGCGTATGTACGTGCATGTTGTTAAGAAGCTCCATTATCACATGCTCATAGATATGAATTCATATATATGTCATCACCACCACCAATAATTTTCCATTTTTTAATAACTCGGTACCGACCCAAGGCTTCGGATCGGTACCGATTCATGAATTTAAGAAAAAGTCTTCATTTTTCATAGCTTGGAAATTTAGGTTTTAGGTATATAACCCACTCCTTTCTATTATCTTCCTCATTTTTTCTTATTACCTAAATCATGCTTGCATCCACTATTAGAAAGCTTTGCCTTTAACCCCAACCTTACGACCTTGTTGCTCGCTTCAAATGCCACTATCATTATCGACCACCTTCAGATCTGACCCTTGACCATGACCTGCCACCATCAAAGTCGAATCCCAAATTTGACCCAACCCATTTCCTTCCACTTTAACTCACTCCCAAACCTGAGCCCAAAATTAAACTCCTCGAATCTACTTGAGACTATTGAATTAAGTAGGTGATGGGGCCGATCTTAGATGTGGATGGGTTCATGTTGTTGGCCGTTTGTTGGATCGGGGAAGGAGATGAGAGGAGACCAAAATCCACTCAAGTGTTTGGGTCGGTATTGGTCCAAACCCTTGGAGGTTTTATCTTTGGGTTCCTCTCTCCTTTATAGGCTATGCTCCAATGGTTGACCATTTGATCTATACCAAACTCGAACTCCTAAGTTCTGCATTTCCAATGCATGGCCATCGACGTGAAGTTCGTAAGGATGGTCAACAATGACGGTTATTTTGGATAGTATCCGGACTTCAAAGTGAATTTTTTTTATAATATCGGAAATTTGCACTGCACGACACTGCACAAGTTCCACTTTAAAATAAGGGGTATAGCTTATAATTAATCTGATGTTAATTATCTATTAAGTTTTTATAGAAACGGAGCATAGACGTTCCAAGCATCATACCACTTTGACTTCATGTCCATCGACTTCTAGGTATACGAAATCTGATGTAGAGTCGAGTTTGACTACAACTCTTTCTACACAACATACACCAACATAGCCTATACCCTAACCTATAAATTCGTAAGTGGATCAACCTCGTCCAAAGGTTCCTCAAGTGCCTATAGAAGGCCTTGAAGTCGAAGCTGGTCCTGACGCTCTTGAGGAAGCTGCTATTTTAGATGATTATGTTGATTCTATTGCTTCAAAGATTGAAGTAGGATCACTTTATAGAATTTATGATAAATATGGAATCCCATAAGGGGATGTACCGGTCTCAACACACCACCGGAGGGCTCACCATCCTCCATAGGGTTATACTACTTGCAATTGATACATGTGCATGCTAAGATGTGTTCCACCCTTCAATTCTTTCATTCATCGAATCTTGAAGTTCTTGAGATTGGCTCCAGCGCAACTACATCCTAACAGTTACGCTTTTCTTCATGGCACCTTTACTATCTTCGCTTAAAACATGTATCGCATGCCCAACGACAAGATATATATGTGTGTGTGTGTGTGTGTGTGTGTGTGTGTGTGTGTGTGTATAATTTCAAAAGCCAAAAAAGAATCCCTTCTCTGACTTATCTTGAACCGACTAAGAACGCAGAGTGATTACTGGTGCTTGGAATAAATTAAGTTATTTCAAGAGTGAATGGTTCTATGTCCGATGTCCTCCTGCGTTTGCACAAAGATGGTTATCCGGACGTAAGTCCTACTTCATATGTTTGATATGAACTCGCCTTATGATTCTGCGAGCTTAACTTATTTTCTTTTTTTGTCATTCAAATGTTCCAATATGACCCATTTGCACGGCACTTGCAGATGCCATCAGAACTATCTAGAACTTCCGAAAGAGGATAGAGAATGTGGAGTTCTTATCACCGATGAGAATATCCTAGCCTTTAACTTGTTGGAAGCGGGCCATAGCACCGGTCAAATCCAAGTGGTCGCTGATGATGATGATGGCAATAGTAACTTTCTTAGAGATGGCGATGCGAATCTTGATGTACCCCTTGTTCCAAGTCCAAGGGCTGAAGCTGAAAAAGAACAAGAGCACCTCAAAGAAGGAGAAATTATGGGCGAAGGTGACGAAGCTGTCCATGATGATGTTGTTGTAGGCTATGAGCCTTTAATCGAGGAACCCATAGATGACCGCCAGTTTGTCTTGAAGAAAAAGCTAGTCGTAAAGATTTCCAAAGGGCAGACCTCTACACAGCACCCTCTGGCCACAACTGTAGGGTAAAATCCATCTCTCCCTTTGAAGACATATTCACTTGTCTGGGATTGATTCCAACCGAGATTAAATCTTTTGACCTTAACAACATGAGCCTTGAGGGTTTTGATTCCTTAATCCGCTTTGATGATAACATGACTTCCATCAGCGCAGGAGAGATTATTTCCATCAGTAAAGCTCCAACACATGGTCCGTCGGGGGGACACTAGGACACTCACACACATATGCATCGCACTACACCTATTTTGTGTCCTTCATTATTGGAGCTAACTTGTTCTTGTTTCATTTGCAGAATCAATGGAGAGGAAGTACATGTTTCAGTATTTGGAGGAAAATGTGTCATGATGGCAGAGGCATTGCCCAAGCACGTATTATCAAAGTGGTGGCCGAGACTCAAAGTCCATCCATAGGTCCAATCATGATAGAGGAAGTAATGACAAAGACTACTCATCTTATGACTCTGCTTTCGGATATTGCTCTAGGTCAAGTCACCTTCGCCAAGAGGCTCAGATAAGCATTCTGATCGTCATGATGACTTGCCATCGGGCGATGATTCTCATATACTACCTCCAGCTTCCATCCTCATCCAACACTTGACATTGACTCGTATATGTCGACCTTTCGACTGCAGGCACCATAAAGGCATTCTTAGACCTCTTACCATACGGATGGAAAGAAATCGACGAAAGCTTCGGTCATCATTGCGGAAAAATAACTTGTCATTGACTTCCAAATGGTTGAACTAAAGGCATGGTTCTAAGAGGTCTGTTTTGATGGAATCATGTCCTTGCCCAATCTGAAGGAAATTTCACCAGAGGTTAAAGGCATGAAAGTTGCATATGTATCGGATGCTTACGACCAGTATACTATATGGAGGTGGAGGATAAAGAAAATCTCTAAGGTTTCAAAGGAAAGGAAGCTCGAGATTGATAATCTGAAACACATGGAAGCACAAAATAAAGAAATCATCGCTCATCTCGACGTCGAGGTTCCTAGGTTGAAAAAATCATAAGCTAAGGCCGAGAAAAAGGCAGACGATGCCGTCAAGGCACCAGAGAATGAGCGGACCAAGCACTGTGATGAGATAGAAACTGCACACCATCGAAATCATGATTTAGTGCCGGAGAGAGATCTGACCAAGAAAACAAGTGAGCTATCAATAAAATTTGACAGATAGACAAAAATGAAGGAGAAGCTCTCCAAGCATCTCAGGGGTACTATGAAGAGCTGCTTATTGCTCATAATGAAAGGGACGAGGTGGTCATGCATGCTAGAGACATGGACGCGCTCGTTAAGAAGGAAGTTGAAGCTGCTGAGAAGCGAATGATGGAGAGATTTGAGCCAACCATCGTTAAGTACAATGCCAATGTGCTTAAGTTCCACAACTTGGAGTGGCTCGTGATGATTATCCTAGGGCTTTGGCTCTGGCATGGGAATAGGTTGTGAAGGAAGAGGGGGTATTTCTGGAAGGCAGTGAAGTGGACCAGGCATAGTTTGAAAAATAATTCCTTACAAGAGGTGAACCCACTATGCTAAGAGACGAGTTTATCCTCCACTCGGAGTTGGCTGCCATAGTGCAGAAAGACTTAGTCAAAGGCTCCTGATCATTGCCTCAAGATTCCAGGACTAGGCACACATCTGAACCCAAAAATGCTCTTGTTTCATCATCGGTTCCTGAATATGATCCAGAAAAATCCCAAATTCACAAGTCTACCATCCTTTCTCCCATCTTGGAGGGATATTCTAGTGACTCTTCGGCCCATACTGAATCCCAGACTAAAGGAGGTATTTCCTTGATTTCGTCAATATTTGAGAAAGTCCACATGTCGCCAGTCGATGTAATTAATCTCTTATTTCATCTTTCCTAAATTTTAGGTCAGCCTATAATTCCAAGTCTGAAGGAGGTATTTCCTTGATTTCGTCAATATTTGAGAAAGTCCACATGTCGCCAGTCGATGTGATTAATCTCTTATTTCATCTTTCCTAAATTTTAGGTCAGCCTATAATTCCAAGTCTCCCAAAGGAGAGCTCCTAACCAAGACAACTAGCAACAACGACCGAGTCAATGGTCGTAATAATTTATAAGATTATTTCGAGTATCTTGGTTAGCAATGCCTCCAGTTCAATTGCACGAATGATCGATGCATTGCAAAAGGAGAGGCCTAGCAACTTTCAGGAGATACATGTGGATGATGATGTTGAGATCACCAGGTCACTCAAGCTTGGTAAGGGACATTCAATGAGGGAACTTCATGAAAAGCAGCTCAAGTCAACTATTGAAATAAAGCAGGAATGTTTGGTCTCCCTCCTTTGCTATCCATTACTTAACCAGATGAGACCATCTTTGCTCCGGTCACACTCCCTACGGGCAGCAGCACTTAGAGCATGCCCATTACTCACAGCATCAAAGTACTCAAAGTACCTAAAGCGCTATCCACAGCTTGCCTTCGAAAGGTAAAGGAAGCAGGGGAAGGATAAGGAAGCAACCAGAAGGATCTAGTGCGCCATCTTTTGCAGAGAAGAAAGAGAGGAAAGGGAAAAAAAGAGGATCAAGAAGTAATCATCCATCTTCTTCATGTTTTTGGTTGAGAAGTACCTTGGCACTTTTAAGCTTTTGTTTTTTTTCTTTTCAATCGTTGTTGTGCAGATTCAACCTCCGTTTTTTCTTTTTAGTTTTATTGTTAATAATACTAATACTTTTTCTTCCTAGTCTTATTTTGACTGTGAATAATATAGATTTTTGTTTTTCTTAAGCCTTACGTAAATTTGCTTAAGTATTTGAGAAATGAGCTTTACATTCAATGTGTTTGCGATCCATTTCCCGTTGTGGTAATCGAACTAAGTCATTAGTTTAATTCCTTGTTTTGGCAAGTAGGGAGCAATTGTAAGGACTTTTGCCAACATATAATCATGCTCCACTTTGGAACTCGGTCGAATTCCACTTACCTAAAATGTCAACTCGAACATGTGTTTTTAGGTTGTTTTGAGCGTGATCATATCTAACTTTTGGGCATCGGTCGTAGTTAACCACTTGAGATAGCGATTTGGACATCCTAATCCAAGATGTTTACTTGCGATTGCACCTACTTCGAGCATCAACCGTAGTTATTAAGAGATCCCGCCTAACCAAGGCGTAGATATTTTGTATCGCCTACTCCGAACAAGATGTGAGTGCTCTACCAAACTCTAGACATGAGCTATAGAGGCGAACATTTTTTCAGCCTTTGAATATTTATACTCCTACCCCTACTTCAAGGATAAGAGTTAGTGGATGGATGGTCAAATCACATCCTTTTTGGTTTGTACTCCTGCCCCCGCTTCAAGGATAAGAGTTGGCTAGCATCTATCTCTGGACACCAAGAGTGGTTAAACTCTAAGGGTCCAATCATGGACCATAGAAGTTTGGTTAGCACCTATCTTTGGGTATCTGCATACCTGCATTATAAACATGCAGATTCATTCAAGTTGGTCATGTTTCACAACTCTTAAGCTATGTAAAGACAGAGTTGCGGATTCGGAAAGCCATTTCACTTTATAGAAGATGGGAAATGACAGATTTTGTCTTATTACATGACTTTAACCAATTACGTACAAAATTTTTTTCAAGTGAAATAGCATTGTAAGTGCTCGCTATTCCATGTTCTCGGAAGTGAGATCCTATCTATTATTGCTAGCTTGAAAGTGCCATCTCGAAGCTTTTGCTCAATTGCATACGGACCTTCCCAACTTGGGCCCAAATTTTGAGTGCCTAGAAAGATTCATTTAAGAACCAGGTCACCAATTTCAAAGGTCTGATTCCCAGCCTTGGCATTGTAGTATTGGGTGACCCGGTTTCCGTATGCGGCTGCTCCCAAGTCAGCTTCGTCGTTTTTCTCATCGACCATATCAAGAGACTCTGGCAGGAGTTGTTCATTCATATATGGATTATAGTGAGTCAGTTGATAAGAAGTTACTTCTAGTTTAACCAGAATCATAGCCTTTGATCCGTAGGATAGGGCAAACGGAGAGTGGTCAGTCGTTGACTTGTAGGTCATTCGATAAGCCCAGGGTGCAAATGAAGTTCATCGACCCACTTCCCCTTAGCCTTTTCCATTCACTTCTTAAGAATGGACTTAATAATCTTGTTCATGGCTTCAACTTGTCCATTTTCCTAGGAGTGCACCATCGTAGAAAATCTCTTCTCCATGCGATGTCATTGGCAGAAATCATTAAACTAGGTGCCATCGAATAGGGTCCCATTATCGGTAACAATTGCTTTTGGAACTCTAAAACGATGGATGATGTTTTAGACCATGAAGTTGATTATTTTCCTTATGGTAATTGTGGCTAATGGCCCTGCCTCAGCCTGTTTGATGAAGTAATCAACTGCGATGATGGTGTACTTCCTGCCACCCTTAGATATCGGCAATATAGTGATAATATTGATTCTGCAAACTGCAAATAGTAGGGGCTAACCAGTTGAGTAATCTCCATCGATGGGGCTCTCAGAATCTTAGCAAATCTCTAGCATCTGTCACACTTTCTGGTGTAATCAGCTACTTCTCGGTTGACAGTCGGCCAGAAGTACCCATAGCGAAGAATCTTCTTCACCAGGTTTTGCCCCCAGTATGGTCGCTATAGGCCCTTTCATGAACTTCTCTCGGAACTTGTTTGGCCTCATCGTTAGCAACATACCGTAACATTATGACTGAGAATCGTTTCCTATAAAGTGCTCCTTGCTAAAATACATATCTCGAAGCTTGGCGAAGGAGCTTTTTTCATTTGTTTTTTCCTATAGGGAAGGTTCCCCTCAATAGATAGTCCTTTATTGTAGTCATCCATGACTAATTCTCACATTTGGCCTCCAAGATCTAATCGACGTCCATCTGGTCGATGCTTGAGGCCGACATTACTTCTATAGGAACCAGGTCAATGAGCTGCACTTCCCCGAAACTGGCCAACTTAGCCAGTGAGTCAGCCTTTGTGTTTTCCTCGCTAGGAATATGCGTTGTTGTGTAATATTCAATGTCTCTAAGCAGCTCAAGGGTCCGGTTTAGATAAGGATATAGCCTTGCTCCCTTCGCCTAAAACTCTTTCCTTACTTGACATACAACCAGCTAAGAATCACAAAAGATATGCAAAGTTTTAACACTCGGTTCCTTGGCGATTTTGAGTCCTGCAATCAATACTTCATACTCCACTTCATTGTTTGGTGTAGGGAAATCGAGTCTCAAGGCATAATAGACTAAATGTTTCTTGGGAGCGTCAAGTACAACTCCAGCACCGGAACAATGTTCATTTGATGCACCATCAATGTATATCTTCTACCTAACATTCTACTTACTACTGCTCTTGGGAGCATCATCTCGTGCAATGTATTCAGCTATGAAATCTTCCAAAAGCTTGACCCTAGATTGCTCTTCGAGGGTGATAGGTTATATCGTATTGGCTCAATTCAATGTTCGATTTTAACAACCTTCTAGAAGTCTCAATTCGATGTAAGACTTGTCGCAAAGGCTGATTGGTGAGAAATTTGATCGGATGAGCCTAAAAGTAAAGGCGGAGCTTCTTTGAAGCGATCAGCTGGCAGTATGAAAGCTTTTCTAGCCTTAGGTAATTTCTTTCTGCTCCTATCAATCGCTTAATGATATAGTAGACTGGTTGTTGGATGTAGGATTCCTCACGTATGAGCGCGTTGCTCAAAGTATGCACCGACACTACCAGATATATAAACAAGTCCTCGTCATCCAACGGCTTCGAAACAATATGGGTCATTCCAAGTGATTCACCAAAGCTTGGAATGCGTTTATACACTCCTATATCCAAGCGAAATTCCTTTTTCCCTTCTTAATCATATCAAAGAAAGGGATGCATTTATCTTTTGCTCTGGAGATGAATCGATTCAAAGCGGCGACCTTCCCATTTAAATTTTGGACCTCCTTGATCGTCTTCGAGGCCTTGATGTTTCTAAATGCCATGATTTTGCTATATTGTCTTTAATCCCATGGGAGTTCATAATGAAGCCTAGGAATTTCCCCGATGCAATACCGAATGAGCATTTCAAAGGGTTGAGCTTCATCTCATATTTTCGAAGAACGCTGAACATCTCTGCCGAATCGTCGATTTGGTTTCTCGAACATTGTGACTTCACGAGCATGTCATCCATATAGACTTCTATTAAATGCCCGATCTGATCTTTGAATATCTTATTTACTAACCTCTAGTAGTTACTCTGGCGTTCTTTAATCCAAAATACATGGCAAGATAGCAGTACAGTCCCAAGTCGGTAATAAAGCTAATGTGGTCCTGATCTAGAAAGTGCGTTGAAATTTGATTGTATCCCGAGTATGTGTCCATGAATGAGAGCAACTCATGTCTGTCTGTCGAGTCTACCAGCTGATCTATTACTGGGAGCAGGAAACTGTCTTTCGGGCATGCCTTATTCAGGTCAGAATAGTTGATGCGTGTCATTCACTTTCCGTTTGACTTTTTCATCAAGATTGGATTTGATACCCACTATGGGTATAATGCATCTTAGATGAAGCCATTATCTTTCAACTTCTCCACTTCTTGTTTGAGTGCAGTGGATCTCTCTGCACCCAGACTGGGAGGTTTCTGTTTCATAAGAACACTTTTTGGATTTATATTTCATGCATGGCTTGCTATCCCTGGCAATATCCCATACATATCAGAGTGAGTCTACGCGAACACGTCCAGGTTTTCTCGAAGAAACCAATTATATTTTTCATCAACCACATGTTGATCTGTGATCCGATCTTCAAGACTGATGTAGGATCATTCTGGCTGATCGGGATGTTGATTGTCAACTTTCCTGGAGCTCCCATTCCATCCAGTGGCTCTTTTCATGGATCCATATCCTTGTGGTACCAATTGTGCTGCTCAAGTCAGGGCTCAGACGGTGTTTGCTATGCATCCAAAGCCTTGATGCAGAAGGTCCTCTCTACACCTTTCCCTTTCTCTCTTCGTCTTACCTCCTTTATCTCGGCAACATAACATTCGTGGCCAAGGCCCTGATCTCCTTGTATTTTTCCCACACCATTATGTATAGGAAACTTCATCATTAAGCACCAAGGATCTATAGCCGCTCTGAATTCAGCCAGGACTGATCGGCCAAAAATGCATTATAAGCAGAGTAAATATCCGACACCATAAAAGGCATGACCCATACTTGCGATCACCCTCCGCAAGCACTAATGATAGTTTCACATATCCGACTAGCTCAGTAGTCGTCATGTTAAATCCCTAGATCCGAGATTTGCATGGTTTCAAGTCCTTGTCCTCTGGAAACATATAATCGTATTCTTTCTTGAATAAAATGTTAACCAAACTCCTACAGCCAACCAGCACTTTTTGTACAATTCCAGGGCCAATCATAGTCGTAATCATAGGCTGGTCAGTCATCGGGGCTTCAACCCTATAAGGGTCTCTGTTCTAGAAGATAATGTCATCAATCATCATCCTCACTAGTTTTGTCGAAGTACCATCCTCCACAAAAAGACAACTCTCATTCTCAGCATGTTTTAAAGCAGTACCATATCAATCCATCTCATTCCAACTCTTATCGGCTAGATGTGGCCTACCGATGATTGCATTGATCACTAAATATTTTTCAAGCCACTTAAGCTCATTAACTCTAGGTCCGGCTTGCCCCCATTGGAATAACGACCCAAGGGGGTTGGAATCTCCTTGCCCACCATCTTGCGGGATTTTACAAACTGTTGTAACTTCTTTTTACGAAACAACTCCTCGATCATATTACGCAAATGTCTGCATTCATCGGTGTTATGAGCGTGTGTCTCATGGAACCTACAAAACTTGCCAAAAAATTTCTCCTTCTCAGTCGACTTTCTCGAAACCAGCTTCCTGTACTACTATGTACCATGAGTTGCTAGGTAAATATTTTCTATCGAGTTATTCACTTCGGTATAGCTATCATACTTAGGAATTCTGGGATGATTCGTGTTATCATACTTTCACTTCCTGGCCCCACTATCACTCCGTTTCTGACCATCATCCTTGTTGCCATCATTTACATCCACATTTCTCAAACTCCCTTGTGACTATTTCACAGCACTATTCCTCTGTATCACTTCAAGTGAATGCCCAGCATTATCCCCTTGGGAATGAGTGTGTGCCTCGTCCAAGCGCAAGAACTGATTAGCCTTCCTATGAAAAATGTTCATCGTCAACGGGGGTTTCATTTCCAACTATCTCCCTATATCAGTCTCAAGATGAATCTCCCTGATCAGTGTCATCAATACTATGTCATCCTTAGCACTCGTAACTTCTGCCAAAGTTATGTGGAACTTATTCAAGAAATTCTTCAATGACTCTCCCATGCGCTGGAAGAGGTTTGACAATGACAACACGTCTTTCGAATGTAAATTCTGTAGATGGAATTGCTCTAGAAACCTTATGTCAACTCAGCAAAAGATGATATAGATCTCGGCGGGAGCCGGGTGAACCACATCTTCGCCACTCCCTCTAGGAAGATTGGAAATCAGCGACATCTCATGGCATCGGATGCTCTAGCAGAGTCCATATGCCATTCAATTTCATCAATTGCTGCCTTAGATCCATTTTTTCGTCAAATGACGGTATTTCGACATTACAAACCTCTATGGATACTCCACATGCAGAATGTTCTTAATAAAAGATTTCGACTAAGAGAAGTACCTCATTCATCATCACTTTCGAACTGGTTTCATTCACAAGTTTCCCGACCAACTTTACCAAATACTCCGATTCTACAGATTCAGTTGAATGGCGGTAATTGAGATCTATTTCGGGTGTTCGACCTAGCAAATGCTCTCGAGCAAACTCTCGATACCTAAATTATCCGAACTTTGGTAGATCCATTCATCCAGCAGTCCTCCTTGTTTGATTCTTGTACGTTGAATCATTAGAAGTTGTTCGATATTCCAGATTTCGTTCATACACAACATGACCAGAGGTCAAGTCCACTCCACCATCTAAAGGATGAGTCTAGATCCAAAGTTTATTGGATCGGTACCGATCCATCTCCATGAATCGATACGGCTCCATAAACACTTACCATGAGTTTGTCTCGGTTCCTTATTTGAAGTTCCAGCCACGTTTTGAGTCATTTTCTACTTCACGTTCCTCTGCCTCTGCTAGAATGATGAGGAACTATCAGATTTTGAACCAGAAAATGCTAAGTCGCTCCTACTCCTTCAACGACGGTTTTGAGTTAGCTCATTCAGCAGTCTTTAGCTCCTGCATCTGCTAGTTCATCTCATTGCGACTCTCCTAGAACCTATCCTCCATCTTTTTCATCATACGATCCATTTCCACTTTGGTCACACCATCAGTTGGATTCTTGCTCTCTTCCCGATTTGGCTGGGTAACTTCATCCTCATGTAGAATATCCTGGTTCTCAATGTCATTAGCAGCTCAAGACTTTGTAGAATAGTCTCTCCTTAAGGCCATGGAAAATAGCTTCTTATAGATTGTTGAAAATCTGAATAGTAGAATGGTAAGATTGGAAGATTGGATCTATCTGTCGGATTTGATAAATCCTATAGTAAATGATAGATCCAAGAAGCCTGAGAATATCGCTTTCAGTGAAAACGCCCAAATATTTGAACCATAAAATGGCACAAACACCCAAAAGATTGAGTAGAGAATAAAACGTGAAGAAAAGTAAATTAAAATGAGCAAGAAAAGAACACATAGTGTTTTATAGTGGTTCGGTAATCTTGGCCTACATCCACCTATTGACTTTATTGATTATGTCATTACCATGCAATTACAAGTTTTTATGAATCAATATAAATCCATGGATGATTACAAGAGAACAGAGTAGAAGACCAAAAGAACTAAAAAAAAATCCTCCAAAATGAGCCCCTGCCCTCCTATTTACACTACAACAAATATACCCTATTGCAACATCAAAAAAAGTTACAATATGGGTTTCGCAACGTTTTTGCAAACGTAATGTTGGACCAAGTTGTAATAGTATCGACATCTTTTACAACGTTTTTTAGATGTTGTAGAAAACGTTGTAATGTTACAACTACAGCTGTTTTTAGATATTACGAAGTATTTTTTTACAACTTTTTACACGTTGTAGAATATTTTTTACAACTTTTTTAAAATATTGTAAAATATATAAAACTTCTAAAGAAATTGCATGGACATGTCAACTATTTTAACCTTTAGCTTTATCCTAAATACTAATATAAAATTAGAATTTTAGAAATTGAAATGCATAAAATTCATTGATTCAAATAAATAGAATTTATCAATTCAAGCTTTACATACAATATAACATTCATTTTACAAAAATATCCAAACAATGATGCCACAATGCTCACACTATATCACATCTACCACTAATAAAACAACCTTACATGAAACCATACATAACCAACAAAACAGTGCTCTGAAATATTATAAATGCTCATTTTAGTTTCTACCCAAATAGAAACCACATTCTCGTTAGCTTTTTGCTCATGCCCCTGCTTAAGCGGGATCTTGTTAGCACCTTTCTCGTATGCTTGTTGCTCGTGTTCTTGCTCAAGCATCAATGCAATTGTTTTGCTTTGTCGGCCCTAGGCTTCAGCCTGCACTATTGGATTAGACATAAATGCTGCAGACCGCACCTTGTAACTGTGCATCACAACTCTACTGTGCCCCTTCAGTGCTTCATCCCAATTCAGGTCATTATCAAATTTATGTTGTTCAAGCAGTACCTGTCATGCTTTTTTACACGTTCAAGTAGTATATATTCCCGCAGTATCTATTCAAGTAGCATCTATTCAAGCATTACCTGCTTATGTCATTCAACCATGTAGCTTATGTACATGCAAGTTCATGTCCATACATCCATTTATAATAATGAGTACAATGCTAAAAGCACATAACTAGAAGGAATCAAAATTATATGACTAGTAACGATTGTAAACAATGATGGGTTTGTGTCAGGACTATGAATGATTCAGGAATATATTTTAACACAAAATTAAATTACTACAACTAACACATTAAATACCGGGACAACAAACATTAGCTTAAGTGAAGTATGTTATGTTCATATAGTTTGTTTACACAACTGTCAAGCATCCCCGCATAATAGAAGGAAAATTAGCATATGGAAATTGAGTAAAAGTTTGTTTACTTATGGCAGTCTATGCAATATGTTAACCAATCACTACAACATCCTATGTAGCTAACTCGAAAAAAAATCATGATTTGAAAAAATCTGGTGTATATTAAATAGTCGTCAGGTATCCCATTAGAATCAAAGAAAAATCAGATAAAAGTTTGTTTACTAACAATGGACTGTACACTATGCTAACCAGTAATTACAACATCTAGTGTTGTTAATTCAATAAAAAATTATTCATGCCTTGAAACAATCCATGCTAGACAATTATCAGGCACCCAGTAGAATAGAAGCAAAATTAACATTTGTAACAATTGAGAAAAAGTTTGATTTTTGGCAATAATCCATGACATATGTTAAGCAATTAAAAGGGGTAATAATTTCCTTGGTTTTTAAATTTAGTACCGCGGATTGTTAGTAATGAGCAGATTAAGTATAATACGAATTGAATAGAGAAAATTAACACAATAAGAAAACTTATAACGTGTATGATGATATGAATACAGAATTTAAAGTATTAACACACATCAATTATTCAAAAGCAAATTCAATTAACTCAAACACAAATTGAACCAGACATAGTGCATCTAAGTTTAACAGTTAAGCACCTGTATGCTTTTGAGATCGTTTAATAGTTAAGCACCAGTTAATCACCGATTAATCAAGTTTCACAAGGCTTCAAAAGCACACATGTAGAATTGTTTAACAGTCAAGCAATAGTATGCTTTTGAGATTGCTTAATAATTAAGCACCAGTTAATCAAGTTTAACAGTTAAGCACCAGTTAATCAAGTTCCTAATTCAATGGAGTATACAGTATCAAACCCATGAAGCACCAGATACATTGAACTCATTAAAAATAAACAAAGAAGAAGTCGAAATCATGATTCTATGTAAATTAGGGTTTATAATTACCAAAAGAAGGTGGAGCGGATTGCATGGAGAGAAGGTGTTGATGGTAGCTAGTTTAACCAAATCGCTCGGCTACTCTATCATAATGCGTTGATCACCTCCACCTTGGACGCGCCGAATGTAGTAGCTCGATTCGATCGCGACGAAGCTTGGAGCTTAAAGTTGAATCAATTGGCTCTAAAGGCGAATATTTTTGGATTTGATTCCAATTTTCGAGTAGAACCATACAAACAACCAATTTGTGCTGAACTGTGTTTGACTTGGATTTGGGAATTTTCAAGCTTGGAGTCGATTTGGGAATTATCATTGCCTGTGTTTTATTTGGATTTGGGAATATCACCGAGTGGAGAAGAAAAGGGGATTTATTTTGAGGCGGGCTTTATAATGTTTTAGCGGTAAACAAAAATTAGGGAGCAAAATTTAAAGCGGGAACAAAAATTGGATATGAAGTTAAGACAAGTATTAGAATTTGGGATTAATATGAAATATTTGTTATTTAGAACCAAAAGAAACTTACATATGAGATAGTTACAAATTTCAGATTCATATAGAAATAATAATTTGCAATAATGTTTATATTTTCTGAATTTTTAACTTTTATAACAATTCAAAACTGAAATTTTGAGTATTTTATAAATTCAAAATTTTACGTTTTTAGTTTTGAATTTTATGAAATTTCAAAATCTTGTTTTTAGAATTTATGAATATTTTTAAATTTATTTTAGAAAATTAAGGAATTTTAAATTTTTTAAAATATTTATCATTAAGTATAATTATTAATTATAATTATTATATAATAAATACTAAATAATAAATATTATTTTTTATTACTAAAGATTACTTATTAATCACTAATTTTTAAAAATTAATCATTAAATAGTAAATATTATGTTTAGTCTTAATCATTAATTATTAATTATTAAATGGTTAATATTTGTTTTCAATTATTAAATGTCGTCATTTAATATTTATTAGTAAATAGTAATTAGTAACTATTAACTATTTAATAGTAATTATTTGATATTAATTATTAATTATCAAAAATTAACCATTAAATATTACTTCTTAGCTACTAGTTATTATTGTAAATTATTAATTATTAACAACAGTTATTTAATAATAAATATTACTTCTTTATTATAAATTATTAATTATCATTTATCAATTATTACTTATTAAATATATTTATTACAGCTTTTCAGAAAAGACAGTTGTTAAAAAATTATAAGTGAAGCAACATGAAAAAAATATGTATAAATCAATGTTTACAACTTTTTCGGGAAAAAGATTGTTAAAAAGTGATAATATAATACAACTTACATGAAAAATTATTGTCATTAATTATAATAAATCATAGATAATAATTAGTGATTATAAATTAATTATTAGTAATTATTAATTATAATAAATTATAAATAATGACCTATATAAGTTGTCATTTATAATTATTAATTATAAATTACCATTTATAAATTATTAAGTATTAGTTATTTTTATTAATTATAGATTACTAATTATTCTAATATTTAAATAAATAGTAAATATATTCAAAAAAATTAATGTTAATTTGATCTTTTTCAGTTGTGAAGTTTTCCTCAAAAGCTTTTACAACTATAAGTAAAACAACTTATATTGCGGTGGATTAATATTTACAACATTAAGGGAAAATTTGTAAAAAATATAATAATGTTATTACAACGTTTTTGTATAAAAATTGTTAAAGGGATATTATTACAGCGTTTGTAGAAAAAAGGTTACAAAAACATTGTAAAAGGCTAGGTTTTTACAACATTTTCTTGAAAAACGATGTAAAAAGGCTTTTCAACAACGTTTTGAAAAAAATGTTGTAATAGGCACTTTATGGTGTAGTGTTATAGTTATAGGTTGCCTGAAAACTTGCCCCTATGATCACTTTTTTTCCATACCCTGACCAATTCTTCTAAGAAAAATGAGGGACTCCTCATTAATATCCGTGGATCGATACCAATCCATAGGCTTGGATAGGTACCAATCCATAAGATTGCCAAATGGATCACTCTGAATGCTTTGCCTATGCTCGATTTGTGATTAGCTTTGTGATTCTAAACTTGTTTACATCATAAATGGCTCGTTTCCGAGTTCAAATAACGGATTGGTGGAAGAATGGAGTTGTTGATTTCAATTGCTCGAGGAAATCGATGGGGATTGCATAGAATCGATGTAGTGGAACTTGGAATAGGCTTCTGGCATCAAGAATAGTGTATAGGAGGAGTTTCGGGCTAGAATGGATGAAATATGGTGGATTGGCATTGATCCAACACATTGTTGAACTTTGGGTCATTTGTTCTTGTGATGGTTTGGTCTTTGCCTCGTGGCTCTATTTGCACTTGGTTTCTGGACTCTTATGGCTATATCTTTAGTGAAACGACCCGCAGATCCGTATCCCTTGAGTCAACACTATTCTACCTAAATCAATTCAAGTTGTACAGAAATATGAACCATTGGGTTAAAGAAGAAGATGTAGAAGAAGGAAAAGAGAAAACAACAATAGAATCTAACCATCGCAGCGAAATAAAATATAATAGATTATAAATAATCTTTACTCAAAAATCAAATATCTATATTTATATATTACATCATCAGAGTACATCAATCACAACTCAACATCAATAACATACATCTGGATATACAGCAAATCAACACAGCGGAATATATATATAAACAAGTACGAAAGTACGTATCGTCATCCAGCTCGTCTCCTGAGTTTCACAGCATCATATCCTCTATCCTATAATACTCGGTCTGACTCGAGCATTATAGTTAAATAACACTCGAGTCATTCTGGAATACCAGCGCGAGAAAATCACACCCAATTGATTATTAAAGTTTCAAAAATCCTTTGAAAACAAAAGCATCTCGTAAGACCACGCCACAAATAAACATGTTGGGCTTTTACCTTACGATAGCTAAAACAATTTTTATAGAAATCCTCTGATATTATAATAGGGTCTATATACAAATACTTATAAAATAGCCGAAATTGTTATATCTATTAAATTCCAGCTACTAGCCACAGAGTGGGTAATACAAACAAAACTCGTACAAGGCTCGTAGGGAGAATGGATTTCCACCTAATGACTAGGCACTAGGGTACCACCTGCCACTGTACGTGGCCTAGATCACAGTACCGAGGAGTACGCCCACTCCTCTGCAACACAAGACCAGAACTACCCCTTACTGGATAATTCCAAGTGAGATCACCCCGCGGTTGGGATCAGCAACCGCCCACTAAGTCAAAATAAAAGGGACATCCAGACAGGGACGACCTCACCCTGCTTGGGTGCTACCCACCTAGCCTTGCTGCATAACCCCTGATTTTCAGTCATTCCCGGTTGATGAGGCTTGAGGCTAAACGTTACCTTATTAGAACAAATCCCTTAGAATGCCCATCGTCCACCTGACGATGTTCCGAAAGCATTCATCCATACAAGCCCGTCCCGGGTTCGAACGGAACCGAAGGCACTACTCCTACTACATCCATTTTGAAAATACCCTCAGGATTAGTAGCGACTAGCCCTTGCACTTCACTGCTCCAGCTTCGAATCCAAACTCGTTTCCCACGAAACGTACAAATCGGATCGAAGTGGTTTTCGAGAAATAAATCTCGATCCCGGTCCCTTTGAAACGATCAACGTATTTGTCCAATATTGATAGTCGGTGATTTAACTATCAATTAATATTCACAAACAACCATCAACCAATAAATAATTTCCCAAATTATTTATTAATCCCAAAAATATCACAAGATATATTTCCACTTTTCAAATCCTTTTGAAAACAGTTTCAAACTATCTACCTTTCTCAGAATAAATTCCAAGTATTTTCTATTTCCACTAAAATCACCAAGCACTAAACTTTAGGTTTTAAAATAATTTAAAAACACTTTATTGTAAAATATGTCTTTACATTTAAATTTAGAAAACTACTTTAAAACTTAATTAAAAATAATACTTTAGGAATATTTAAAATAAGGTTACTTTATAAAATATAAAACTAGATTTTCTTCTAAAACAAAATACTAAGTCACTTTTTTAAATAATTACTACGATAATAGATTTGAAAAAAATATTTACTTTAGAATTTAGATATTTAGAAATAATAAATTCCTAAAACATGCCTTTTAAAACGACATTAAAACTTTTTATCTTATATTTAAAAATCTACTTTGAACGTACTTGGCTATCCAGAGAAATATACTTCTCTTCACATTCTTCTTTAAATTTCCAATTCAAACACTTGAATCAATTTCCAAATTGATTTCCAGTTTACCCCATTTATTCCAAAATCCATTAATTTCAGATTTTATTATTTAATTATGATTTAAAATACTTTTAACTGAAAATACCAATTTATATTTCTCAAATTACTTCTTAATCCTTTTAAAATAAATTTAAACTTTTGAATTTTAAAATAATTCTTTATTCCTTTAAAATAATATTACTTAATTTACAATTCATTAGATTCCGTTTTATTCAAAATTCTTATTCCATACTCAAAGTTATTTATTTGTATTTTAATATCACTTCCATTTCTTTTCAATTCATTCTTAATTTATTTACTATAATTATTTCGCTTACGAGTTCACTTCTTTTATTTTTTTCTCCAAAATCCAATTTATATATTTCTGGTAACTCATTATACCAAAATATATTCAATCAAACCATAGCATTCAATATTACAATATAATTCATCATAGAATATCAATTAATCACAACAGAGAATACTAAATAATTTAAGTAAATGTTGAGGGGTCCAGTTGGATCCCTCCAACCCGTTTTCCCTGCATCCACAAATATTAGCACAACTTAAAATACCAATTTCAAAATGTACCATGCTATAGCATATCAATCAATTCAACCATTCAAACAATTATTTAAATTTAGTCATTTAAATTTTAAATGCAGCTGAGTGAGATTAACTCACCTTTGATTTTGCATTTGCCATTCACTTCAAAATTCCCTTGGTTTTCTCTATTTTTGACCTTGAATAAAATATTATATAATTTATTAATATCTGAGATAATCAAATAATCCATTACTATTTATTAATTTTAATTTAACTAATAATTTTCCTATAAAAATCCCTTTTTTAAAAAATAATTAATATAAGTTAATTACACTAATTAGTCTCCTTACGATTTTCAGATCTTGTATAAACGGTATACAATCTATTAATATTTGAATTAACATAATAATCAATTTTCATCTGATAGATTTAATTAAACAGTGATCTAACTTTATCGAACAATTTATTCTAAACAAATACTTATAGTTTAAACTAATCTTTCTTTTATAAATTATTTTGAAATAACTGGTAAACTAAAATATGAATATATACATATACATATATATATATATATTTTATTGAAACTATGAATATACCTGAAAATCTACATAAATTCAAATTCCCACTTTATATAAACTTATATATTACAGCAAACGACCAAAATAAATTCTCTACTGTTAATATAAAATTTTCTCTGTTTTCTGATATAAATATATAATAACAGCAAGCTAAATATTTTGTATATGTCTGTATATATTCCTATAAACATTTGTACTTCACTAATATTCTAAACAACTATAAATTTTCAAATGTAAAATACATTTTATTGAATCGAAAGGCAAGAATACCTCAGCCCATCGCGACTAGAACTCGCGAACCACTCCACAACATCGGCCCGCCACCACTTACTCTGCTGCGACCCCACTTCCTCCAGCGAAGTACTTTAGAGCCGTTGATGCCTCACGGCCAACCCAGTCCCAATTAAACTCGCCGACCCCTTCCACCTACGCTCGCGACTTCAAACCCTCTCTTTCATGCCTCCACGCACGCGACGGAGCTCGACCCTGCCCTTCTCGCGCTCGCGCACCCTACGACGTAGCGCCTACTGCCAACGAACGCCACGCCTTCCTCCACGTTGCCGCGATTTGCTGCTCACGCGCTTGCCTCAGAATCCACATCGAACGGATCGTTCGAACCCCTTATGCGATTCGATTACTGAAGGAACATGCAATGCCCTTGAACGCCTCCAAATTCGTACGCGATGGCGATTTGATTTTCCTACCCGTCGTCATTATTTTGTGCAAAGGCTTCGGCCGATTTTTTATTTTTTTGCTTTACGAATTGGGGAAATGGATTAGGATTTAGAAGAGAAAGCCTTGTTTATTTATTCGGTTGTAGGCATTAAAAAAAGAAGCGTGTTAGGGAAGGTGAGTAGTTGGCTTGCTTCAGAAGATAGAGGAGAATAGGTCGGCAAAAGAAACGTAGGGCGACTGTGATTTGCTTTGTGACCTAATATATTATATTTAAATTAAAACAATAATCATTGTCTAGGAATTTTTATCTCGTACGATCACGCGATAATTCTGAAAGCTACGAAATTTGAAACCCGATAATAATATAATATTACAGATCCAATGGAACAGGTTTCGTTAAATTTCGATACTGTGCCTTGGAAGGCTATTTTTAAATTCAATTTAAAACGATAAAATTTCAAAACTGAAAAAATCATTGTTAAATTAAATTTTAACACTTCTATTCTCTTCGGTATTATCAATATAACTTTTATAAGCCTTCAAATTATTTTCAACAGGCTTAAAATTCCAGATTTAACATTTTACCCAACTTCAAATTATTTAATTTAATAATTTAATCATCAAATAAATTATGATATTTGAATTCAAGTTAAAAATTAAACTTGTAAATACTTAAAATCAATTAAATACTCCAATTTTAAATGCTCAAAAATTCCGGGTCGTCACATTCCTCCCCCTTTAAAAGAATTTCGTCCCCGAAATTACTAACTAGGAAGAATGGTCCAATGCCCGTTACTATTTTCCAAATTCAAACCGTTTAATTAACTTTCCATGACATATTCTTTTTATTAAAGACCTACCATTACTTCGACCAACTTCCAAAACCTTCCATAGTTTTCAAATAACTTTACTTATTCAAATATTATTACTCGCTCAATCATTCAAATTATAATTCAAAACTAAATTTTGAATTGTCAAAATTTTCTCAAAAATTTTCTAGCTCCCTAAATTTCCGAAAAATTTCTCCAGCGTCTCCTTTGCACGGCTAGCTCGGTACAACTACAAAAGGCCTCTACGGGCTCCCAAATTCCAAACAAAACAAAAAGCCAAGTGGCTCGATCAAAAACCCAATCAAATTTCACAGAAATTTAAACACATACCTTTTTGTCGAGCATTTCAAATTTATCTTCTGGAATAAAAACCCATTTTTCTTTTCCTTCATAAAACCTGTATATTCCACTTAGCAATAATATCCAATCACAACATTCAAAACATTTTATTCACTTCTTTACAGAATTTCATTATCTATTTGTCCAAATATTAACTTAGAATATATTTGTAATATCAATTTCCAATTAAGAGTTCACATTCGTTTCTTAAGTTTAGTATAAGCATTTTATATGCTTCTTTATTTATTTTCTCTTCACCACTTTAGTTTATATCTATTTCTATTCAAATTGATTTTTTTTCATTTCCATATGAATTCAATTTATCTTTAACTCTGTATATTTGAATTTTATTTTCCATTTATAACTAATTCATATCGTTATTTGAAATTAGTTTCATTCACTAATTTATTTCAATTTCCAATTTGAAAGTGTTTTGTCGTTAACAAAAATTTTCAAAAAAAAATTCTAACTCCCAAAATTTCTGAAAATTTTTGGCAGAGCCTCCTTTGTACGGAGGAGATTTTGCAATTTGAAAAAAGATATAAATATATATACATCGACCCACACGGTCGAAAAAACCAAAAACATTTCATATTTCCTATTTTTATTGCGTAGGCGTACCTTATTTAGCATTTTTAAGCAAGCAGCTTATTATTTTAGCAATTAGCGCGATCCAATTCAGCCAAATGGCTTCCCGGTACCTGTACTTACTCAATTTAAACGTATAAGTACTATATATAGGAAGTTTACAGCATTTCACTTAAATTTAGATAGCTAAAACATCGATCCTGTAATAATGCATGTGATATGCCGGCATAAACACATAAATTTCACATATATTGCATGTTATATAATTTCCATAAGCATATATAAGGTTCTGACACTTATTACAATTGCTTATATTCAATTCTCAAATCATTCCATTCAGTTGAAGTGATTTACAACTTACTTGCTTTTATTTAATTCATTCTAAGCAAAACAAACTCATATTCATTCCAATTGATGCAAAAATCAATTTACCAAACCGCTATTCATTCATATAATTTTGTTTACCTCCATTTACGTCGAATGACCAATTTTCTAATGCAGTTGGACAATATTAATGTGAATAAATAATAACATAAGCTTATAGCCATTTTAAATTGAATCCAACTCAAATTACACTCGATTCCGTCACACTTTAATTTATTCACAAACTTTCATTGCATTTTTTTTTCATATCCAAAAAGTTTGATTCCAAACCATTTTATTATACTCGACAACCAATATATTAAATAATCATCTCACAATTTACTTAAGTTATTTATTTTCTTCAAACTATTCCACCCAATAACTTAAGTTTATTTTATTCAAAGCCGTTTTGTTATAATCGACAACATCCCATGCTTCTATTAATTCAAACTTAAGTTAATTTACTTCAATTCACCATCATTTCAAAACTTAAGTTCATCCCCGTTTTAATTTATTCATACTCAAATTGGATTTATTTTCATCTCAAATCATTTTTATTTCAATCCAATTCCATACAACTCAATTCATATTTAATTCACTTAAAATTTTAAGTTGAATTTCTATTTATAACTCAAGCTTCATTTCCAAACTCAATTATCTATTCACAATCTTTGATTTGATTTTCCTTTGATCAAATCCCAACCATTCCACTAATTTATTTGATTAGTTTATTCTTTTATCCATTTTAAATTTTAATTTACATTAACAATTCATTTTTGAATTTGTTAATAATAAGGCCATTCAATTTATGCTTGAATTGGATTTGTTTATATTTCATACCATATCCTTTTTTAATCCAATTCAAATTTCATTCAACAACACTTCCAACTATAATCTAATTACAATCCCATACTAAATTTTCTTTTTCATTTATCTTGAAAATCATTTTATTTGATTTCCTTGAGTTCAATCTTATTTTGTATCCCAAGTTTGGATTTTTATCTCAGAATACAATATTTTATTCCGGCTTATTTATTCCCTTTTCAAATTTTTATAAACTACTCACTTATTAATATTCACTCTTCCCCATCTATTTACAATCAATTATATTCACATTTTACTTGTAACTATGGGTTATATATATATATATATATTCAATGCTTTTCAATTCTTTTATAAGCTTCTGAAGTTTATTTATTTTAATTCAATACTTGTTTAATTTACATTTATTTATTTGAGTAGAATTTTATTCCAGTCAATATTATCTAAAATTCGACTAAATTCATTTGAATTCAGTTTTATTCCAACTCAACTTCGGTTAAATCTAGTTACATATTATTCTTTGAATTTTTGTTAAGCAAGGACTTAATTCCATTAATAACGTTCATGACACAACTGACTTTTGATTTAATTTAATCCAAATTAAATTCAATTTTATTTCTCAATATATGAGTTCAAAACTTATTTATTTACTTAAAAGCTTATATTGCTCAGTTGAGTCATTTCATCTTATAACCAAATTCAAATTATATATAACACTTACTAGCTTAAGGTATAAATTTTCATTTCACAATTATAATCATTTACCTTTCAACTTTATATCCAATTTAATCCAATTTTTAATTTCAATTTTATTTAACTTATCTCAAGTTAAATTCAAATATATTTTCTTCACTTTCATTCACTTAAGTTAAAATTTAATTCCCGGATTAAAATTTCCAATTTCTTCTTATTAATATCAACTTCACTTTATAAGTACAATAGTTGATCCATTTATTCATTCACAATTTCATTTTCTACCAATAAATTTTATTTCCATACATAATTTAATACAATTTAAATTTTAACTTCAAGTTTCCACTTTACTTACTTACAAAGTTGAATTTTATTTCAACAAATTCCTAGTTTACATGTCATCAAACTTATTATATGCCATAAGCTTTGCTTGTTAAGATTCCAGAGTTTAAACAGTCTTTAACATTTCAAGATTCCCTTCGAAATCTTATATATCCACAATTCCCTGCATTTCTTAAAATAAAATTCATCCTTTGCAACAATTCCAATTCAAAACAATTTAGTAGCAATTTCTCTCTTGGAAACTTGAAAATAAACATCGATGATGCTGCAGTCATCACCGAAGTTATTTTCCAGCGACCATAAAGAGTTCAATACTTTTATCTCCTTTAAAATCCTTTAAATTCCAAATCTCTCTAGATTTCAAAACCGATTCAAAAATATTTCTCACGTGTATATTATTTTTCCCAATCTTTGGGAACCATTTCCAAATTCAAAGGAATTTAAATTCCCAAATTTTCAAATCCCAAACTTTTTTTAAGTTTATATTCAAACATTACTTTGACATTTTACTTTATTTTAATTATTAATCACACTATAGTTTACATTTATAGTTTACATTTACAAATTCCATTTGTATACGAATTGGTTTCTTAGTTTTTAATTATGGTTTCAATATCTTATCCAATTATAATTCACATTTACAAATCTCATTTATTATTAATTTCTTCCTTAATTTTTAGTTATTATTTCAATTCTTATTCAATTATTATACAATAACGATAATAATTAAATATCATCACTTTCTACCATCCAAGCATCCATATATATTGATAACAATTTACGAAAAATTATTTCCTTTATATACAAAATAATTTTGGGTAAAATTATTTGATTTACCCTATTTAAAACAATACTATGTCGGTTTATCTTGTTCAAGAGTTTAGAAATCCCTATCGATGACATGACGTCCCATATATCGACCAAAATCCATAAACACTCAACAGATAAGTCAACACAATATAAAACAATTTTATATTCACTAACTCTCATATCTATCAATACGCTCAAACTCATTCTAGAGTACTATAGACTCTATTTAATGAGTAATCCCCACCAGAGCCACGGTTATCACCAACCTAAGCTCTGATACCAAGTGAAACGACCCGCAAATCGTACCCCTTGAGTCAACACTATTCTACCTAAATCAACTCAAGTTGTACAGAAATACGAACCATTGGGTTAAAGAAGAAGAGGTAGAAGAAGGAATATAGAAAACAACAACAGAATCAAACCATCGCAGCGAAATAAAATATAATAGATTATAAATAATCTTTACTCAAAAATCAAATATCTCTATTTATATATTACATCATCAGAGTACATCAATCACGGCTCAACATCAATAACATACATCTGCATATACAGCTAATCAACACAGCGGAATATATATATAAACAAGTACGAAAGTACGTATCGTCATCCAGCTCATCTCCTGAGTTCCATAGCATCATATCATGTATCCTATAATACTCGGTCTGACCCGAGCATTATAGTTAAATAACACCCGAGTCAGTCTGGAATACCAGCGTGATAATATCACACCCAATTGATTATTAAAGTTTCAAATATCCTTTGAAAACAAAAGCATCTCGTAAGACCACGCCACAAATAAACATGTCGGGTTTCTACCTTACGATGGCTAAAACAATTTTTATAGAAATCCTCTGATATTATAATAGGGTCTATATACAAATACTTATAAAACAGCCGAAATTGTTACATCTATTAAATTCCAGCTACTAGCCATAGAGTGGGTAATACAAACAAAATTCGTACAAGGCTCGTAGGGAGAATGGATTTCCAACTAATGACTAGGCACTGGGGTACCACCTGTCACAGTACGTGGCCTAGATCACAGTACCGAGGAGTATGCCCGCTCCCCTACAACACAAGACCGGAACTACCCCTTACTGGATAATTCTGAGTGAGATCACCCTACGGTTGGGATCCGCAACCGCCCACTAAGCCAAAATAAAAGGGACATCCAGACAGGGATGACCTCACCCTGCTTGGGTGCTACCCACCTAGCCTTGCTGCATAACCCCTGATTTTCAGTCATTCCCGGTTGATGAGGCTTGAGGCTAAACGTTACCGTTTTAGAACAAATCCCTTAGAATACCCATCGTCCACCTGACGATGTTCCGAAAGCATTCATCCATACAAGTCCGTCTCGGGTTCGAACGGAACCGAAGGCACTACTCCTACTACATTCATTTTGAAAATATCCTCAGGATTAGTAGCGACTAGCCCTTGCACTTCACTGCTCCATCTTCGAATCCAAACTCTTTTCCCACGAAACGTACAAATCGAATCGAAGTGGTTTTTGAGAAATAAATCTCCATCCCGGTCTCTTCGAAACGATCAACGTATTTGTCCAATATTGATAGTCGGTGATTTAACTATCAATTAATATTCACAAACAACCATCAACGATAAATAATTTCCTAAATTATTTATTAATCCCAAAAATATCTTCACAAGATATATTTCCACTTTTCAAATCCTTTTGAAAACAATTTCAAACTATCTTCCTTTCTCAGAATAAATTCCAAGTATTTTCTATTTCCACTGAAATCACCAAGCACTAAACTTTAGATTTTAAAATAATTTAAAAACACTTTATTGTAAAATATGCCTTTACATTTAAATTTAGAAAACTACTTTAAAACTTAATTAAAATACTTTAGGAATATTTAAAATAAGGTTACTTTATAAAATATAAAATTAGATTTTCAGTTTCTAAAACAAAATACTAAGTCACTTTTTTAAATAATTACTACGAGTCGAATAATTAAAGTGTGATTGGTTTAGTTTAATTAATAATACTATTATTAGAATAATTAAAGATATTGTTAAGTTTAAAAATTAATAATACTATTATTAGAATAATTAAAGATATTGTTAAGTTTAAAAAAATTAATATTATAATTAACTTTTTTAAGATACCGTTTGAATATGATATTATTAGCTAATTTATATTTGGGATTATAAATCCAATTAAAACAAAATGTAGAAACTGAAAAAATCAATTTGTTAAGATGACTATTGTTATTATTAAAAATTCTTTGATTTCTCTCAAACCAAATAAACCAACTAATAATAATAAATAAAGTATCTAGTAAAACTCTAATATTTTTATTGAATTTGAATCTATAATTTTTCCAGTAGAATTCAAAATCCAAAATATTAGTTGTAATATTGAAATTAAAAATTTTAAGAGTATTAATAACGACGTAATTAGTGTCCAAACAATCATAATATATATGGTTTATGCCCTCAAGATGCAAATTACAAAAATAAAATTTGTTATCATTATGAATGTTTTTTCTCTTTAAAAATTTAATTGTATTAAGTTTACCATGAAGAATTAGCCACATGTGAATTTTGGATTTAGGAGGAGCATTAGATTTCCACATATATTTAAAAGAGTTATTAATAGTACCCAAAAAATTAATAAATCTATAAAAAGATTTTAGAGTATATTTCTTACAGTTATCCCATTCCCAACTAATAAAATCATTGTCACAATCAATATTATAAAGCTTTAATCTGGCATAAAGTAAAGAGAGTTGCCTGAGGGTAGTACCAATTAAAATTCTGTTAAAGCTAAAGTTCGAGGGAGGATCATTCCCGGAAGAATAAACTTCATTTATTAAAGCATACTTAAAGTTGCAAATGTCATACAAATCCTTAAAATCAAATTTAAGAGGCAAGATCGAGATCCAACAATCATGCCAAAAAGAAGTACAATTTCCTGAATGAACAATCGTTTTAGTTCCTAATTTAGAAAAATTATAACATTTTAAAATGTTTTCCCAAAAATTAGAAAAATTATGGGAAAAAGAATGATCAAATTGGTGTAAATTGAAGTTACCATTATAATAGTATTTGGAAATGATCTCTTTCTAAATAGCATTATCATTTATATCCGTAAACTTCCAAAGCCATTTACCTAAAAGAGACAAATTCATGTTGCGTAAATTAATAACTCCCAAACCACCCTCATTTTTAGCTTTACAAATAGTTTCCCAGTTCACGAGACATTTTATACTATTATTAATATTATCCCCACTCCATAAAAAATCTCTTCTAATTTTATCGATTTTATCAATAACCCAATATGGAAAAAGATGCATAGACATCCAATAGATAGGTAAGGCTGATAAAACCGAGTTAATTAAAATAAGTCTACCTGCTCTAGAAAGAAATCTCTCATTCCAGTTTGAAATCTTATTTTTAATTTTATCAATAATAATAAGCCAATCGTCATGCTTGAGTTTGGTAGGTCTAATCACAAAACCTAGATAATCAAAGGAAATTTCATAATTTTACAATTTAGGGTATTAGCAACTAAGTTATCTACTTTATCAAAATCATTTAAACAAGAACAGAACTTTGTCAAAATTAATTTTTAAACCAGATAAAAGCTCAAAACTATAAAGAATAAACTTGAGAGTAATAATGTGTCTAGGAAGATGAGAAGAAAAAAGAATGGTATCATCCGCAAATTGTAAAACCGATATACCATTACGCGATATATCATTACCAACACTTCCTAGAGAACCATTATCAATAGCTCTTTTAATAATTTTAATAAAAACATCAGCAGCTAAGTTAAACAGCAAAGTGGATTAGGGATCCCTTTGCCTTAACTCTCTCTTAGACTGAATTTTATTACCTAGAATACCATTAACCATAATGCTAGAGTTACCCGTTTTGAGTAAAGACAAAATCCAACTAATCCATCTATGCCCAAAACCTCTAGCCTGAAAAATATCAACAAGAAAATCCTAATCAACCGAATCGAATGCTTTAGCAAAATCCAGTTTTAGAATCGCACAGGTATTGTTACTCTTACAACAAAAGTTAATATATTCTTGAACAACAGCCACACCATCTGTAATATTTCTCCCTTTAATAAAAGCCGATTGTGAACAATCAATTAATTCGTTCATTCTAATACTAAGTCTATTAGCTAGAACTTCATAAATGATTTTAACTGAACAGTTAATCAAAGAAATAGGTCTAAAATATTTTAAGTTGTTAGCTCCTACTTTTTTATGCAACAAAATAACATTTGCAAAATTAAATCTCACTAATTGCAAATTACCATTATAAAAATCATTAAACAGGTTAACTAAGTCAAATTTTAAAACATCCCAAAAGGTATTATAAAATAAAATAGGAAAACCATCAGGCCCCGGCGATTTATCGCTAGGCATATCATTAATAGCTTTCCTAATTTCCTCTTCAGAAAAAGGAATATCTAACTCAGATAAATCAACAATAGAATCTGATGGATACAGATCAGTCCATCTAACATTGATTCTATATTTGATTTTAGAACCGAAAATATCCTTATAATAGACAGAAAAGCCTTGTTGAGGTCACTTTGGTCAACTAACTCTATATTGTTAACAAAAATAGAGTTAATTGTATTTGAACATTTTCTACCATTAGCAAAATTATGAAAAAATTTGGTATTATTATCACCTTCGTTAATGCATTGAATTCTGGATCGCTGCTTCCACATTACCTCCTCTTTTTCTAAAATAGAATTTAGCTCATCTTTTAAATTAGAAAGAACATTACATTCTCCTAGATTAAGAGGTCTAGATTCTTCTATCTTGTTAATTTTAAGCATTTCATTAATAATATAATCTTTTTTAATTTTTAAATTGCCAAAAACATTTCTATTCCAATTTTTAAGAAAAATCCTAAGGTCTCTAAGATTAGAAATAAAAGCTTTTGCAAAATTATCCTTGTTTCTGAAATTATGAAAACTTAAAGAATTCCATTTACAAATAACTAAGTTTACAAAGTTAGATTCCAAAAGCCACATCTTTTCAAATTTAAAATTGTTAATAAAAACTCTATGGAATTCACAAGAAAGGATAATAGAACAATGGTCAGAGAGGGTATACGGCAAGCCATTAACTCTACAGATAGGAAATCTGTCCTCAGTCTCATCATTAACAAAAAATCTATCGAGAAGAGCCATGGAAGGAGATTCTCTAGAGTTACTCCAAGTAAACTCTCTATTAGATAGAGCAATTTCAATCAAATTAGAGTTAACAATAAACTGATTGATTTCCTCCAATGCAGAGTAATCTCCTTCCCTAGGAAAGCGCTCACCAATGAAACGCGTAACATTAAAATCCCCCCCCCCAAATCCAAGGACCTGGGGCTAGGGATCTAAAATCAAGACATTCATTCCATAAGATTCTCCTATTAATTTTTGAATTAGGCCCATAAACATTTGATATATTTATAAAAGAGTTATCAGGTAGATTAATAAGAATAGCATGAAGAGAATGTTGCTTAACAATACATTGAAGCAATTTAAAACGACTATTACGCCAACCTATCATTAAACCCCCAGAAGAGCCAATGGAAGGTAAAAAAACCCATTTTCTAAAATAAAACCCACCTAATCTTCTAAAGAAACGAACATCAGGACAGTTAATCTTAGTTTCTTGGAGTAATGCAATATCAATGGAGTAGTCTTTAGAAAATAATCTAGCTTTATCACATTTTCTCAAATCGTTCAAACCCCTAATGTTCCAACTAATAATCCTCATAAATGAACTGAACTAGCCCTCTCTAATTCCCTACAACTAATATACTCCCTATCTAGCTCAGTATCAGTAAAAATAAAAGAAGTGTCACAGGCTAACTGACTAAACTCAGCAGAAGAAAGGTTACCTAAAGCATAAGAAGAAAAAATACTACCCAAAAAAGAACCCGTACCTGAGCCTGGATGCGTCGCACCACTCATGGTGCTCGATCCAGGAAACTCACCTATAGAAGAAGACCGACTGCTACGGATTCTGACACTACGACGCACTGAACCATAAGAAACAACAAATCGCTTACGCTTACCTCTCTTCAACGAAGTAGAGCAAGGAGCAGAGCGAATCAAATCAACCATCCCATCAGATTTCAATACATCTGGGACAAAAACTACAAGCTCATCTGAAGATTCACCCAAAGGTAACACATGTGTAACGACCCGTAAATTTCGACGATTTAATTTATTTAATAGAATTTTGTAATAAAAATTTAGTAGAAATAATAAAAGGTGATAAATATATATTGAACGCTAATTTAACAATGGTAATTTAAGCCTTTGTTTGTAATATGAATAAATTTTTCAATACAAATTGGTGTAAGTATTGTACCTGAATATAATGGGAAGATAGAGAATATAGGTAAGGCATTTAATTAGTTAAGTGTAAATTTATGGGCATAATAACAATTCGTATACATTACCTAATTAATCTGTCAATTAATTTGTTAAAAAAATCAAAACCTTTTAATTTGGTAAATAATTTGATGCGTATTGATAAGCGTTACTTTAACGATTAATTTTAAAGTGATGGGAAGAAAATAAGTAAAGTTATGCAGTAATAAATAAATAAAAATATCGCAATAAATAGGAAACTGACATAACATTTATTTATATGAACGTTACTTATTGATTGGAGAGTAACGGAAGTGTGAATGTAGAATAAAATAAGCGTAGATTTATGTTAGGTAATTATTGAGAATATGGGGAATAAGTTGAAATAATATTAATTAAAAATTTATGCGTAAAACATGTTATGTAAGATATATTGATTCCATTTAATAAATTGAGGATTAATATTATCGAAGAGGATTAAATATGGTCTCAATGTAAATTTAGATAAGTTTTGAAATAAAGACTAATCCCATTCAGAAGATGACAATAGGTGCAATATTTTGATTTGTAAGCAATAGTAATAGGTTACAAGTTTAATTGGTTGATAGAAATTGAATTGAAATAAATGTTAATACACTAAATAAAGGTTACATTAATATGATAAGTAATACAATGTCTAGAAGTTTAATATAGAGTGTGTTAAGACGTAGAAATGGAAATTAGGAAGCAGTTGGAATTAAATGAAATTTTAGGTGTATTTATGAGAAATTTACGTACAATTAAAGAGGCGAATGAAATAAATACCAACCAATTTTTGTGAATAACGGGATCTAAACCTAAATAAATAAATTCCTTGAAATTTAAGTTTTAATTTTTGATAAATTAGATTTGTACTTTAATATTGAAAATTTTGGGATTATTCAAAAATAAATTAATGAAGGAAGTTGTTAAAGGATTCTGAATTTACCAAGTGGTCCAAACTGACAAAATTTGCAAATAATTAAAGTTGGATTGTAAATCTGATTCAATTAACCTATTATTAATTTATTTGTTTGGAATATAAAAAATAACGATAGGGTTAACTGAAATTAAGGGTAGTTTAATTTGTATGTTATTTGGGATTAAGGCAAGATGGGTGGATATTAGGAGTTATATACTTAGATCATTCAATTTATTTGGATAACATTGTAATAAATGTAATTAAATGTACATTTACGTGAAATATAATACCATGCTTAATAGATTGCTAAGTTGTATATATAAAAGGGAATTCAAATGTATATATACATAGAAATGTGGATTTTTATAGTATGAAAACTTAGTCAATTTACAATAGTTAAATCTATTGAGAATGAATAAAAATCTAAGATAATTATTACGGTAATTTAGAAATTTAGTTGAAAATGGAAACTTATCGATGAATTTGGAATTTAATGAAATTGTGAATTTTTATTGAAACTTATAAATGAAGCATCTGAATTTACATTTGTAAATACATTTAAAATTCAATGTAAATGTCTGAGGAAGAAATTAATTTATTTACTAACGTATCCAATTAATATAAAATATTCTGGCAGGCCAACAACCGTTTTGCGCGTTTATGATTCGTGCCCACCTATCGTATTTCACTTTGTCTATTTATAGGCTGTGTAAACCCTAGCCACCATCTATCTTCATTTCTCTCTGTGTGTTCTTTTCTTCAACTTCTTCTCTTCCAATGGCTGCAAAATTTCTAGATCCAATTACAGTCCAAAATAAAAAAATATATTTCAAACTCCTCTAAAAATTCCAGAAAAATTATATGTCATAATTCTCGAAGAGCGTAACCGGTTGGTACTGTCTGTTTTTTTTATTGGTGCTTAGCGTGTTCGAATTTGAGAAGAAGGACGTGGCCTGTGACGTGGCATGGTGATGGGGTATATTTGTTTATTTTGTTTTATTTAATTTTTGTTTCGATCGAAATTTTCGAATAACTTTCTCATACATAGTCCGATTCATGCGAGATTTTTTTTGTTAGGATCATAATTAAATTCCAGATCTGTTGACGCTGGTTTGGACCAATTCGGAGACCGTTGAATTTTTTAGTTTAAATTGAATTTAAATTCGATTTAAATTCAAAAGGTGAGTGTTTTAACCCACTCACAACTTCTAAAACTTCTTATGTCCGTTAAATTAATTTTAGATATGAGTAGAAATTTGTTTATGACTGTTTGGTATGTTTTATTCATTTTCTCTGTTAAATTGCATTTATTTAATGTAACTGTTAATTTATTTTATTTATTGCATATAAATTTGACAGTTAAAATTTATTTATTTGCATATTAACTGCCAGTCATAGTTATGTTAAATTTTTATTTCATATCAACTGACAGTTAAATTTGAATTTATTTTTGCATATAAACTGCTAGTAACAGTTATTAAATTTATTATTGAATATAAACTGTTAGTAATACCTGTTATTTATTACCTGTATAATTTATATGCTCTAAATCGATGATTGTTTAAATTGGATGATGATTGCAAATATTTGGATGAACGTATGCTATATTTTATATTGTATAAACTGCAAGTTATCATGCATTTCATTCATTCGGGATTGCGGTTTGAAATGATATACAACCGCATTTTTATTTTAAATTGCGGATTGAAATGATAAACATCCATATCACTTGACCATAGGGTAGAAAATTTTATACAGGCACCGCGGTATATATATAAAATTATTATTTTTTGTTTTTCTATGGTTTTTGCAAACCTATATATATGGTTTATGGGTTTTTGATTTGGTTATTAATAAAGGTTATTTATATATAGTAAATTCCGGGTTTTAAACTTTGTATAAAATGGATTTGAAGTATAAAATAAAGTTTGATTTTTTGAGATCAAGCATTTATTTGAAATGTAAATTCTAGAGTTTAATGACTTAAAAGAGAATAAGGTTGAAGATGAATATTAAGTTAAATCGGAATTTAATAAAAAGTTAGAATTTTTAAAGGATATGATTTACAACTTGATTTTGTGTAGAGTGATTTAAATGAATATCAGGTTGATTTAAATGAATATATAATAAATTGAAAGAATATCCAGTTATGTGAAGATAAAGGTTTTACTTAGATTATATTGAATTCATTAAGTAAACATTTCAAGTCTAAATAATAAGTAATTGAATTTGATATATATGGGTTTGTCAAATGAGTTGTTTTTGAAATGGTGAAATATTTAAAGCTTTGAAACATAAGAATTAAAATGGTATTTGGAAGTTTAAATCGATATTTGGAATTGATTTGTGAAATGTAAAGAAGCTATTTTGTTTTATAAAAGTAATCTAATATTTGACCATTTAAGAGATGGAAACTTGTTTCAAAGTTATGATTTTCAAGGTAGTATAATTTGAAATTTTATATTCAAGAGTTTTGACCTCTAAATATTTACTTTGAAAACCCTATGATTTTGGAAAGTATATATATTGGAATAAAATGATATCGTATTAATTCGGGTTTTAAAAGGAAATGATATCATATTTATATGGTTTTGAAATGGATATTTTATTCTAGTTTTAAAGTATAATTATTTTAAATGACCGCGGTGTTATAATAACGATTGGTTGGCAAAGAGACCGGGATCGGATAAGGACATACTCTCTATCGATACCGAAAACCACTTTGACTAACCGTGTACGCGGTGGAGATTTCAGAATGAAGTAAGTTGGTGGCGACGTTTCCTGTAAGGTAAATACGTGGACCCAACTCCCATGAGTTGGCATAAGGTGGCTAAAACAGGAGCGATTGACGGGTTAATGAGGTAGCACCTCTGATCAGACACTTCCCTTCGATAGTATACTCTGACTTTGGATTTTTCGGTGGCCACCTTCACTTTTAATTTTTTTGATGTGGGGAGTTTGTCCAAGGTGGGCGGCAGCTGCGCGCTGCGCGTTTCCATCGGCCCGGAAGCGTAATTGGTATATCTACCATGACATTGCCTAGTTGTGCCGTGTCACCTACCCTAGCACGCCTTATACGATTTTGTTTTGTACCATACCTATGGAGTGCCCTCTGACGACGCCCAGTACGGGGGAGATTACGGTACTGTATAGACTATGGGAATATATAAATGTGTTAAGGTGGAAAATGTAAAGCCTTAACGCTATTTAAAAGTAAGTTTATTTTACAATTAGACACTATTATAATAGCGCAATATACTACATAGTAAATAGTTTAACGGATCCTTAGAAGATGTAAATCCCGAGCATCTCTTGAGTTACTGCACTCATATTTATTTCTGTTAATGTAACTCACATAAGATCTTTTAGTTCTGACTCGAGTGTTTTTGTCTTTCCAAATTCGCTCGGGTCAGTCCGAGCGTTTCAGGATTGAAGATTTTATTTCCGGAGGAAGAAGACGAAGATTTTATTATTATTACTATAGATAATATGGTTTCACTACACTCATATTATTCCGCTGCATTGTTATATGGTATGTGTACTCTGATATGTATTGTATAAATAAATCAAAGGTTTTTGTAAACAGATTTATGAACTGTATCTTTAATATTATATTTTATCCTTTCGCTGTGAGATTCTGTTTCATTCTCTGTTTTCTTATTTATCCCATAACAATCCGCCCTTACGTATGGTTTGAATTGGCACGTGTGTCTGTTTAAATCGTGCAAAAAGGCGGGATGTTACAGTTGGTATCAGAGCTTTGGTTTAGCGATAAATCTTGGCTTTGTGGGGTTTGACTCTTTATTAATAGGGTAGTAATATCCTATGGGAGTCACTGAGTGTATATATGAGAGAGCTTATTTGTTAGTGTTATAAAAAGGTTTTAATATTGTGTTAATTTGTTCCGTTTCGTATTTATAAATTCTGGTTGGTGCATGGGACGCTATGACATTAATAGGGATTTCTAAACACTTAATAGGACAGACCAACATAATATTTGTTTTTAATATAGGTGAATGAAAAAAATTTGCCTATTGTATTTTTATATATAAAATAAAAAAATTCAGCTGATATTTATATTTGGATGCAATAGATTGATTGTTAGGCAATAAAGGGTAAATAATAATAGAAATAAGATTGAAAAATAAGATAAATGAAATTTAGAAATTTAGAACTTAAGTCCGGGGTTTTTCTTTTGAATGATTTTGAATATATTAATAATTTTGTTTATAAGTATTTTCTGATATAAATATTTAACATAATTCGGAAGAATCATTTTAAAGAAGATTTTTGAGAAAATAAGTTTTGTACTTTCCTCTCTGTCGCTGGAAAATAATTTCGGTGATGGCGGCCGCATCATCGACTTTTATTTTCGAGTTTCGAAGGGGAATGGCCACTGTAGTAGTTCTACTGCAGATTCATTTTCGAAAAAGATATAAATTTTAATTGTTTTAAATAAAATTAGAGGTATATAAGTTAGAAGAATATATTTATCTAATATTTCAAAATAATTTGAAATTTAACCCGGTATTTAATTCTTAAATTTCCATTAATTAATTGTTTAAATTATTGTAGTGAAATAAAAGGTAAGTGATTAATAAATTGAAACCTCTAATTTAGGTAAGAGATTTAATGCAAAGTTATAAAGGGAAATTTGAAATTTGTAACATATGAGATAAAGAGTAATATTGTTGAACATTAAATTTAATTAAAAGATGAGATAAAACTTGTATAAGTTCATTTGCATTTTCTTTAACATATATAACTTACCAAATGTAAAAAGTTGAAATGTTTAATAAGAAATGTAGTAGAAATTTGTACAAGTAATAGTAGGTAATGAAGCATTCAATGAATTTGCTGTATTCAATAACTTAAGATATAATTGAAATTTTACCAAGTAAATATAAATAAAGGTAAGCATGATAGATAGATGATTATAAAACTTAAGTAATTAAAGTAAATAAATAAGGACATGCTATTATAAATGAATGAATAATTATAACAAAATATAAGGAACCAGCATGACCCGAGTTAATGGAATGGAATAATTGTAAGTAATATGTAAAAATGAATGAGCAAACCTTTGATAAGTAAATGTGAATGAGAAAAAAATCACTATATAAACAAAAAGGGAAATCAAACAACTAAAGCACGAAATTTATAATAAGTTAGTTTGGTTGCTGGTTTGAATTGTTATTGTTTGATTTATGGTTGGTTGGGTAAGGAAATTTGAAGTTGTTGGATGAATAAATAATCTATTTTGTTCCATCTAAGACTGTTGAGTAAATGATGCACTTGATAGTTATTTTTCATTCCATACAATTTCAAGTTTGAACCCAAACAACTATTTGATTGTGTGATTGTATGGTTGTTCTGTAATTGTATGTATGCTGTTCGAGGAAATTGATGGTTGTTGTATTAATTTGGATGATTAGGGATTGGAACTACTTAGATATTTAAATTTTGGACTTAGAAATATTTTGAAATGTTCTCCAAACTCTAATAAATTTAAGTATACAAAGATAATGTTGTAAATTTGTATATTTAAGAAAAGTAACAGTTATTGTAAATTTAATTGTTTATAAGGTAATGTTTTGAATAAGATATGTAGATTCTAAATCCTTCTTTTCCCTTCTTTTTCCTTTTCGGGGACGAAAAGTTTTGAGTGGGGGAGAGTGTAACGACCCGTAAATTTCGACGATTTAATTTATTTAATAGAATTTTGTAATAAAAATTTAGTAGAAATAATAAAAGGTGATAAATATATATTGAACGCTAATTTAACAATGGTAATTTAAGCCTTTGTTTGTAATATGAATAAATTTTTCAATAAAAATTAGTGTAAGTATTGTACCTGAATATAATGGGAAGATAGAGAATATAGGTAAGGCATTTAATTAGTTAAGTGTAAATTTATGGGTATAATAACAATTTGTATACATTACCTAATTAATCTGTCAATTAATTTGTTAAAAAAATCAAAACCTTTTAATTTGGTAAATAATTTGATGCGTATTGATAAGCGTTACTTTAACGATTAATTTTAAAGTGATGGGAAGAAAATAAGTAAAGTTATGCAGTAATAAATAAATAAAAATATCGCAATAAATAGGAAACTGACATAACATTTATTTATATGAACGTTACTTATTGATTGGAGAGTAACGGAAGTGTGAACGTAGAATAAAATAAGCGTAGATTTATGTTAGGTAATTATTGAGAATATGGGGAATAAGTTGAAATAATATTAATTAAAAATTTATGTGTAAAACATGTTATGTAAGATATATTGATTCCATTTAATAAATTGAGGATTAATATTATCAAAGTGGATTAAATATGGTCTCAATGTAAATTTAGATAAGTTTTGAAATAAAGACTAATCCCATTCAGAAGATGACAATGGGTGTAATATTTTGATTTGTAAGCAATAGTAATAGGTTACAAGTTTAATTGGTTGATAGAATTTGAATTGAAATAAATGTTAATACACTAAATAAAGGTTACATTAATATGATAAGTAATACAATGTCTAGAAGTTTAATATAGAGTGTGTTAAGATGTAGAAATGGAAATTAGGAAGCAGTTGGAATTAAATGAAATTTTAGGTGTATTTATGAGAAATTTACGTACAATTAAAGAGGCGAATGAAATAAATACCAACCAATTTTTGTGAATAACGGGATCTAAACCTAAATAAATAAATTCCTTGAAATTTAAGTTTTAATTTTTGATAAATTGGATTTGTACTTTAATATTGAAAATTTTGGGGTTATTCAAAAATAAATTAATGAAGGAAGTTGTTAAAGGATTCTGAATTTACCAAGTGGTCCAAACTGACAAAATTTGCAAATAATTAAAGTTGGATTGTAAATCTGATTCAATTAACCTATTATTAATTTATTTGTTTGGAATATAAAAAATAACGATAGGGTTAACTGAAATTAAGGGTAGTTTAATTTGTATGTTATTTGGGATTAAGGCAAGATGGGTGGATATTAGGAGTTATATACTTAGATCATTCAATTTATTTGGATAACATTGTAATAAATGTAATTAAATGTACATTTACGTGAAATATAATACCATGCTTAATAGATTGCTAAGTTGTATATATAAAAGGGAATTTTATTAATTGTTTTTAAAAAACCTTAATTAATATGGTTGATAAATTTAATATAAGAAAAACCAATGAAATTCTTGGGAATAATGTAGGTTAATATGAGTTAGTAGTTAGGGTAGTGACTAAAATTGGTAATACATTGCAATTAATGTTAATAGTGTTGACATAAGCTAATAAATTTAAATGTTAATGCAATACCAATTTATGTATTTAAGATGATTGCGAAATTGGAATTTGATAAATGCAGTAACTAACTCAGGGCAAATAGATTTTATGGAATCAATAAAAGATAGGTAAATTTAATGATTGTTTGGTGGTAATTTAAGCATGAATGGGAATAAATCGGGCAATAGTAAGAATTATTAATTATTACCCATCAATTTATTTAGAATCTAAATCAAATGCAACATTCGTTGTTATTTGTAGCTTATAGGTGGAAATAACGTAAACTTTATTCAGAATATGATAATTAGTTAGATTAAAAGAATGGAAGGCGGGATATATGGATTCATTTGGATTTAGAACATGATAATTTGAATTTATTGGAAACTAAATAGAACATTTTATGTGATTGAAATTAAAGTTGAAATTCGGAGATGTTTTAGGAATTCCCATCTATGGGATACCAATAGATAGGATAATTAAATGAAAGGTCAACTAAAGGATTTCTGCAAAGTTAATTTATAATTTGTAGATAAAATAAAATTGAAGTTTTACGCTGAAGTTAATAATGTACTCAACAATTAAGAAACATCTTAAATTGTCTAAATTTGAATAAACAATGAAGTAATAAATAATAATTATTAATAAAATCCAAAATTTGGTAACCCGTTTTCAAATTAATGATAATTAGTGTTGGTATAGGCTATTTATTTAAGTAAACAGTGCAATGCCAAAAAAAATGGATTGGAAGTAATTGCGAAATATAAATAAAATATTTTAGTAGGGAATTCAAATGTATATATACATAGAAATGTGGATTTTTATAGTATGAAAACTTAGTCAATTTACAATAGTTAAATCTATTGAGAATGAATACAAATCTAAGATAATTATTACGGTAATTTAGAAATTTAGTTGAAAATGGAAACTTATCTATGAATTCGGAATTTAATGAAATTGTGAATTTATATTGAAACTTATAAATGAAGCATCTAAATTTACATTTGTAAATACGTTTAAAATTCAATGTAAATGTCTGAGGAAGAAATTAATTAATTTACTAGCGTATCCAATTAATATAAAATATTCTGGTGGGCGAACAACCGTTTTGCGCATTTATGATTCGTGCCCACCTATCCTATTTCACTTTGTCTATTTATAGGCTATGTAAACCCTAGCCTCCATCTATCTTCATTTCTCTCTGTGTGTTCTTTTCTTCAACTTCTTCTCTTCCAGTGGCTGCAAAATTTCTAGATCCAATTACAGTCCAAAATAAAAAAAATAAAAAATAAAAAATATTTTTCAAACTCCTCTAAAAATTCCAGAAAAATTATATGTCATAATTCTCGAAGAGCGTAATCTATTGGTACTGTCCGTTTTTTTTGATTGGTGCTATAGCGTGCTCGAATTTGAGAAGAAGGACGTGGCATGGTGATGGGGTATATTTGTTTATTTTTTTTATTTAATTTTTGTTTCAATCGAAATTTTCGAATAACTTTCTCATACGTAGTCCGATTCACGCGAGATTTTTTTGTTAGGATCGTAATTAAATTCCAGATCTGTTGACGCTGGTATGGACCAATTCGGAGACCGTCGAATTTTTGAGTTTAAATTGAATTTAAATTCGATTTAAATTCAAAAGGTGAGTGTTTTAACCCACTCACAACTTCTAAAACTTCTTATGTCTGTTAAATTAATTTTAGATATGATTAGAAATTTGTTTATGACTGTTTGGTACGTTTTATTCATTTTCTCTGTTAAATTGCATTTATTTAATGTAACTGTTAATTTATTTTATTTATTGCATATAAATTTGACAGTTAGAATTTATTTATTTGCCTATTAACTGCCAGTCATAGTTATGTTAAATTTTTATTTCATATCAACTGACAATTAAATTTGAATTTATTTTTGCATATAAACTGCTAGTAACAGTTATTAAATTTATTATTGAATACAAACTGTTAGTAATACCTGTTATTTATTACCCGTATAATTTATATGCTTTATATCGATGATTGTTTAAATTGGTTGATGATTGCAAATATTTGGATGAACGGATGCTATATTTTATATTGTATAAACTGCAAGTTATCATGCATTTCATTCATTCGGGATTGCGGTTTGAAATGATATACAACCGCATTTTTATTTTAAATTGCGGATTGAAATGATAAACATCTGTATCACTTGACCATAGGGTGGAAAATTTTATACAGGCACCGCGGTATATATATAAAAAAATTTTTTTTTTGCTTTTCTATGGTTTTTGCAAAGCTATATATATATGGTTTATGGGCTTTTGATTTGGTTATTAATAAAGGTTATTTATGTATAGTAAATTCCGGGTTTTAAACTTTGTATAAAATGGATTTGAAGTATAAAATAAAGTTTGATTTTTTGAGATCAAGCATTTATTTGAAATGTAAATTCTAGAGTTTTAATGACTTAAAAGAGAATAAGGTTGAAGATGAATATTAAGTTAAATTGAAATTTAATAAAAAGTTAGAATTTTTAAAGGATATGATTTACAACTTGATTTTGTGTAGAGTGATTTAAATGAATATCAGGTTGATTTAAATGAATATATAATAAATTGAAAGAATATCCAGTTATGTGAAGATAAAGGTTTTACTTCGATTATATTGAATTCATTAAGTAAACATTTCAAGTCTAAATAATAAGTAATTGAATTTGGTATATATGGGTTTGTCAAATGAGTTGTTTTTGAAATGGTGAAATATTTAAAGCTTTGAAACATAAGAATTAAAATGGTATTTGGAAGTTTAAATCGATATTTGGAATTGATTTGTGAAATGTAAAGAAGCTATTTTGTTTTATAAAAGTAATCTAATATTTGACCATTTAAGAGATGGAAACTTGTTTCAAAGTTATGATTTTCAAGGTAGTATAATTTGAAATTTTATATTCAAGAGTTTTGACCTCTAAATATTTACTTTGAAAACCCTATGATTTTGGAAAGTATATATATTGGAATAAAATGATATCGTATTAATTCGGGTTTTAAAAGGAAATGATATCATATTTATATGGTTTTGAAATGGATATTTTATTCTAGTTTTAAAGTATAATTATTTTAAATGACCGCGGTGTTATAATAACGATTGGTTGGCAAAGTGACCGGGATCAGATATGGACATACTCTCTATCGATACCGAAAACCACTTTGACTAACCGTGTACGCGGTGGAGATTCCAGAATGAAGTAGGTTGGTGACGGCGTTTCCTGTAAGGTAAATACGTGGACCCAACTCCCGTGAGTTGGCATAAGGTGGCTAAAACAGGAGCGATTGACGGGTTAATGAGGTAGCACCTCTGATCGGACACTTCCCTTCGATACTATACTCTGACTTTGGATTTTTCAGTGGCCACCTTCACTTTTGATTTCTTTGATGTGGGGAGTTTGTCCGAGGTGGGCGGCAGCTGCGCGCTGCGCGTTTCCATCGGCCCGGAAGCGTAATTGGTATATCTACCCTGGCATTGTCTAGTTGTGCCGTGTCACCTACCCTAGCGCGCCTTATATGATTTTGTTTTGTACCATACCTATGGAGTGCCCTCTGACGACGCCCAGTATGGGGGAGATTACGGTACTGTATAGACTATGGGAATATATAAATGTGTTAAGGTGGAAAATGTAAAGCCTTAACGCTATTTAAAAGTAAGTTTATTTTACAATTAGACACTATTATAATAGCGCAATATACTACATAGTAAATAGTTTAACGGATCCTTAGGAGATGTAAATCCCGAGCATCTCTTGAGTTACTGCACTTATATTTATTTCTGTTAATGTAACTCACATAAGATCTTTTAGTTCTGACTCGAGTGTTTTTGTCTTTCCAAATTCGCTTGGGTCAGTCCGAGCGTTTCAGGATTGAAGATTTTATTTCCGGAGGAAGAAGACGAAGATTTTATTATTATTACTATAGATAATATGGTTTCACTACACTCATATTGTTCTGCTGCATTGTTATATGGTATGTGTACTCTGATATGTATTGTATAAATAAATCAAAGGTTTTTGTAAACAGATTTATGAACTGTATATTTGATTATTATATTTTATCCTTCCACTGTGAGATTCTGTTTCTTTCTCTGTTTTCTTATTTATCCCATAACAATCCACCCTTACGTATGGTTTGAATTGGCACGTGTGTCTGTTTAAATCGTGCAAAAAGGCGGGATGTTACAACATGAGACTCGGAATGCAAATCAATAACTTCCCGATGTTCTTTTGAGTTAACAACAGAGCCAAAAGAATCATCTAAAACTAATGGGGCCATAACTTGATTAACATTCCCACCTAAATACTCAACAGGGGGATCAGATTCTACTCCGCCAAAGTCACAAGCATCATTACCAAAACAGGTACTAGAAACGGTAAAAACATCAAGGCAACTCGTCGCATCATGATTGAAAACCCTCTGAGAAGAAATAGAAGTACTTTCTACATCAACAGAAGCCTGAAATAAAAATTTCAAAATGTACCATACTATAGCATATCAATCAATTCAACCATTCAAACAATTATTTAAATTTAATCATTTAAAATTTAAATGCAGCTGAGTGAGATTAACTCACCTTTGATTTTGCATTTGCCATTCACTTCAAAATTCCCTTGGTTTTCTCGATTTTTGACCTTGAATAAAATATTATATAATTTATTAATATCTGAGATAATCAGATAATCCATTACTATTTATTAATTTTAATTTAACTAATAATTTTCCTATAAAAATCCCTTTGTTTAAAAATAATTAATATAAGTTAATTACACTAATTAGTCTCCTTATGATTTTCAGACCTTGTATAAACGATATACAATATATTAATATTTGAATTAACTTAATAATCAATTTTCATCTGATAAATTTAATTAACCAGTGATCTAACTTTATCGAATAATTTATTCTAAACAAATACCTATAGTTTAAACTAGTCTTTCTTTTATGAATTATTTTGAAATAACTAGTAAACTAAAATATGAATATATATTATTGAAACTACGAATATACCTGAAAATCTATATAAATTCAAATTCCCACTTTATATAAACTTATATATTACAGCAAACAACCAAAATAAATTCTCTACTGTTAATATAAAATTTTCTTTGTTTGTGATCTAAATATATAATAACAGTAAGCTAAATATTTTGTATATGTCTGTATATATTCCTATAAACATTTGTACTTCACTAATATTCTAAACAACTATAAATTTTCAAATGTAAAATACATTTTATTGAATCGAAAGGCAAGAATACCTCTGCCCATCGCGACTAGACTCGCCGAACCACTCCACAACGTCGGCCCGCCACCAATTACTCTGCTGCGACCCCAATTCCACCAGCGAAGTACTCCAGAGCCGCTGATGCCTCACGGCCAACCCAGTCCCAATCAAACTCGCTGACCACCTCCACCTACGCTCGCGACTTTGAACCCTCTCTTTCATGCCTCCACGCGTGCGACGGAGCTCAAACCTGCCCTTCTCACGCTCGCACACCCTACGACGTAGCGCCTACTGCCAACGAATGCCTCGCCTTCCTCCATGTTGCCGTGATTTGATGCTCATGCACTTGCCTCAGAATCCACATCTAACGGCTCGTTTGAACCCCTTATGCGATTCGATTACTGAAGCAACATGCGATGCCCTTGAACGTCTCCAAATTTGTACGCGATGACGATTTGATTTTCCTACCCGTCGCCATTATTTTGTGCAAAAGCATCGGCCGATTTTTTTATTTTTTTTATTTTACGAATTGGGGAAATGGATTAGGATTTAGAAGAGAAACCCTTGTTTATTTATTCGGCTGTAGGTATTAAAAAAGAAGAAGCGTGTTAGGGAAGGTGAGTAGTTGGCTTGCTTCAGAAGACAGAGGAGAATAGGTCGGCAAAAGAAACGTAGGGCGACTGTGATTTGCTTTGTGACCTAATATATTATATTTAAATTAAAACAATAATCATTGTCTAGGCATTTTTATCTCGTACGATCACGCGATAATTCCGAAAGCTACGAAATTTGAAATCCGATAATAATATAATATTATGGATCCAATGGAACAGGTTTCGTTAAATTTCGAGACTGTGCCTCGGAAGGCTATTTTTAAATTCAATTTAAAACGATAAAATTTCAAAACTGAACAAATCATTGCTAAATTAAATTTTAACACTTCTATTCTCTTCGGTATTATCAATATAACTTTTATAAGCCTTCAAATTATTTTTAACAGGCTTAAAATTCCAGATTTAACATTTTACCCAACTTCAAATTATTTAATTTAATAATTTAATCATCAAATAAATTGTGATATTTGAATTCAAGTTAAAAATTAAACTTGTAAATATTTAAAATCAATTAAATACACCAATTTTAAATGCTCAAAAATTTCGGGTCGTCACATTTAGGCTTCCTGCATTGATAGTTTCCAAGTCCAATTTGTCCAGCTTATCCATGTACTACCTAGTCAAGAGGCTAGATACAATCGCACCAAATTCTATAGTTGAAATTCATAGAGTTTGGCATATAATATTTATAATTATATGTAAAAATACAAATACATTCTCTTAGCATATTCTAATACCTATAATCAAAAAACCTAAGCTCTGATACCAAATGTAACAACACACATGTGAAGGCCCGCAAATCCGTACCCCTTTAAAGCTGGCAAAATCCCACAACAATTCAGCCAAAGAGAAACAAACTTACGAATCTTTAGGGTTAAAGAAGAAGAGGTAGAAGAAGAATAGAAACAATAACAGAATCTCACATATCGCAGCGGAACAAATATAATGGATAATTAAATATCTTTAAACAGAATCACTATATCAGTTATTACATTACATCACGTTAAATTATCAGAGTGTACCACAACAAGAGCGGAAAGAAATATTACATTTATAAGTGATACGCCTCGCTATCAAGCTCCAACTCCTGATTCCCACAGCAATTCCATGACTTTGCTCCCGAATAATGATAACCTGACTCTAGGCTGTCCGTGTGAAAAATTGTGGACACCCAGAGTTTAGAAAGGAAATAATAAACTCCAGGTCAGTCATGGGACTGGTGTGAGATCTCAAAAACAATTATTCTCACAAAGAAAATAAAAAGAAAAGAAATCCGCTATGCTTTTTGAAAATGAAACTGCCATAAGGCCCCCACCACACACACAATGTAAGCGCAAACTTGGAGGAGATTTCTCCTTATGACAGTCAAAAATGCTTAATACGAGAAAACTCTTTTAAATATTATTATTATTAGTGCGTAGTGCATAAAATATTTCGAAAATATAATATTAATCTTAGCCAGCATAGGTACCACTATATTATGCCAGCTATAGCTGTCATTTTAAATGACAAGTTCTACAATTGAAATCGTAAAGGGCTCGTATTGTTTTGATTGGATTTCCAACAAATAGTTGGGCAAAGGAACTTCCCAAATAAAATAGAACGCCTTTGGAGTGACGTCCTCGAGAACCTAACCGGATCTCTGCTACACAAGGTCGGGTTACCTCTGTGACTAGGTAACAACTGACACAAGCATGCCATCCCCCGGTCGTTACTGACCTTTATCCGAGGGCCCCCAATCCAACAACCACACAGTAAAGTATCTGGGCTCCATACCATGATACCACTTTCATAAAAAATCAATATAAGTAAATATCTGGACTCCATACCATGATATCACTTTTTATATTCAGAAGGAAATGGTCATACCCTCGGGAGGAGCTACCTTCAAATAACCTTGCTACCACGATTTCCGTTTCAACCATTACTGGATTGTGAGGCTCGATGAAGTCTCGTCCACAAAGCTATGCTTTTTCACAAAGCCATGCTTCGATCACAAATGATCATCTACGCACATCAGCACTCAGCATGCCACACTACCAAATTGGGAATATATCACCGATAACCTTCAACTACATAACCTCTGAGCTCGTACGTCTCAAAGAAGGGTGTTAAGCTAAGAGAATAAATCTCCGCCACCAACAGATATGTATTTGAAAGAAATCTGCTTTATATCTCAAAGTGTAGTGTCAGACATATAACCATACAAGTCTGTTCCGGGTTCGAACAGAACCGAAGGCACTTCCGAAGAAGCCCTTTCAAATCCGGGTATTCACAATCCCGATCGGATTTCCCATCACTTAGGAAATCTCTATACCGGCGCGACTCAGTGCAGAGACAATCGATAGGTTATTCTATCATTCTCGCAAATACCAGGTCTTCACCACCGGTCTTCAAATGCTATCCATATCGACGTATCATTATTCGGAATGGGTTATATGACACAAAGTCCTTTCCCGGCTAAACCGAATAATGAGCGTAAATTTAAAAATATATGGATGTGGAATTTCAATTAAGTCACAACTTAATGTCCAAAACTTTCCTTTCAATGGTTTAAATTACCATTTCAAACTTTTAAATAAAAGATTTATTTCACAAAGTTCACCCAGTTTAACAAAGATCCATTCACGGATTTCAAAACAAATTCCATTTCAAATTGGATTAACTCATCCAATCTTCCAGTTTAAGATTTAATTTGTAACTTTCAAACCATTTCCAATTCAAATCTTGTATATGAAGATATACTATTTAAATTCTTCTTAGATTTCAAAACAAGATTTAATCGTCTTCACAAAGGTTAATTCATAGTTTTCCAACTATTTACAATTTCGTTTCAAACTTGAAATCTTTCGACACAAATTGGAAATTCTTTATTTTTATGTAAACTATTATCATTTGAAACAAATAGTTTTCGTTGGGAAAAACCGATTACAAATTACATAAGTTAAAGCATTCAAGTATATAACTTGGATTTAAATTTAAGTGTCCCAAAACCATAATTTTTAAATGGTTAAAACCTATATAAACATCCTTATAACTTGTATAATCCTTTAGACAATAATTTCCAAATCATTCCTAACTTGGAAAACCATTTCCAATTCAACTTGAACTTCCTTTAATACCAATTGGAAATTCATTTCTTATATGAAAGCTTATATCGTTCGAAAACAAGTAGTTTTTATTTCGGAAAAATCCGATTTCATTTATATAAGTTAAAATCTTTGGGTTAATTTAAATTCCCAAAACAACACTTTATAAAATGGTTCAAGTTCATGTAAACCTATATAATCTTTTTGTAATCATAAGCTTACAACATAGAATTAAATTTCAAATTTTTATTCAATTTTAAAAAAATCTAAACTAAATTAAGTTATTCAAAAACAACTTTTATTTCGAAATTCCTTTTCAAAAGTTTATTTCCACTTTAAATCCGATTTATTTCCAAAACCATTTGGATTCAAAAATTCAATTCAAAAATTATTTCAAAAACTTGTGACTTAACCAATTTCCACGTGCAATCCATATGTGTGTGTGTGTATAGTGTAGTCCAGGGGTTCAACACAATAGTGCACAACGTCAATCATCACAGATTCAATCATATTAAAATCGATAAGCGGTATAACCCACGATGCTTATCTATATACAAAGATTCATAGATAAAACAAATTTATCAATAAGGTATATCATAGAATATAAATAAAATTACTATTTTTGAGGAATCCAATTGGATCCCTCCAACCTGTTTCCCTGCATCCACAGACGTTAGCACAACAATTAAATACCAATTCCACTTCGAAGTGGAATATCGCGGTATATGGGTTTAATATAATAACCTCCGCTATTATGCGGCTCATAGGGTCTATTTCAAAACAAATAATAGCAACCATCATCCAAACACACAATCAACAATTTTAAATTTAACTATTTAAAATTAAACAAAACCCTTTGTTTGAGTGAGAAGATCTCACCTTTAGCTCACGCATGCAACCAATTTCCAATCCGGACTTGTTTTCTTTGCATTTTTAGACCTTGTATAAACATTATATAAATTTATTAATATTCGAACCAATCGAAAAATTAAATTTCTGTTTGATAATTTAAATTAACCAATGATTTTATTTTCAGCTATTTTCTTTTAATTTATTTAACTAGAAATTTAAATTTGAACTAAATTTCCTTTTTAATAGGTTAATTAACCAGTAATTTATATTTAACTAATGGTTTTAAATCTTAAGCTAACTTTCTTTTAAAAAATTCTAAAATCATTAAATAAGTTGATTAAATAATTTAAACACCTTAATATAAAATTTAAATTCTAACAGCAAGTTAAAATTGTGAAACATTAATACTTTACTGGAAAATTCCTTTCTTTTAAATCTAAATATATACATATATGTGTATTTTAAAATTTAGTGAAATAGAAATCTGTTTTCTTCTCCTTTACACAACAACAGTAAACTTCATCTTTACTGCAAATAAAATTTCAAACTAAAAAGAACACAAAAAAAATAAAAAAAATAAATAAACTATTACCTTACTGCATATTGACGAAACCCATACCCACTTGCTGCGTCACGCGCGAGCTCACCGACAATCGCGACCACTCGAACATGCCTGCATCCACTCACGCGACGCTGACCCAAAACCCATGACTTCATCCCTGAACATCGCACTTGACGTGATTTCGCGACCCAAATCGCAACCCTAATCGCATGCTTGAAGATCGAAGTCGAAACCCTAGATCGATCGTGCCATCGCAGCGCACTCTCGCGCCTGCAGCGACGTCCCCCACCTCGTGCGCGTGACCCAGTCGTGATTCATTGCGATGCCTTCCCCTCCTTTTGCCTTCAACTCGGTCGCCGCTGATTCTCTATTCGAACTTAGGATTGAACGAATCGATCTCGATTCTTTTTTTATTTTATTTTTTATATTAACTGAGGTAGAGGGCTTCGGCCATTTTTGTTTTTTTTTTCTTGCTTACAGATGGAAGTAAAAACAAGAGGGAAGGAAACGAGCACCTTGATATGTTTGATTTTTCATTCAGAGTTTTGTTTGATTTTAATTTCCATGATATGTATATGACTTCCTTCACTGTCGGCATTCTAAAAGGTAGAGGGGGAAAAACTGCGTGCTATCAGCTGAGAAGGGGAACAAGATGGGATGTTACAAGGACGGCTACAGTGATAGGAAAAAAAGTTCTGATGTGAGAGGATTTTGACTGGTTAACAATAGTGTATGTATGTGTGTGTGTGTGTGTGTGTGTGTGTATCAAAATTTGAATCTAAATTCAAATCGTTTCAACTTCGCAACTCTCAACCTCGATCTCCAATCGAGACATGCCGCCAGGCGTTCATAATGTTATACGCCTATTCTGAATGCAATGGAAAAGGTTCCGAGTCCAAATTCGATCGTATGGAGAAGATAGCATTTTGGACCCAGTTATTAAATTAACTTTCGATAAAATTTCAACGCGTTTGCTTATCGTACCACCACACGACAACTCTGAATGCTACGGAAATTGTAATCCGATAATAACTAACTATTACAGATCTAATGGAACTGGTTTCATCGAAATCAAAGACTGTGCCTCGAAAGGCTATTTTAAATATCGATTTAAACGATATAAATATCAAACTGAACAAAATAGTTCCAATTTCAATTCTGAAGCTTCCATTAACCTCAGTATTATCAATATAAATTTTACAAGCCTTTAAAATATTTTTTAATCAGCTTAAAACTGAAAATTCAAATTTTTATCCAACTTTATTAAATCAAATTCCATAATTTAATTGCCAAATTCATATTTAATTTTGAAATTCAAACTAAACCATCATTCAAATATTTTAAATCACTTAAATAATTTCAAATTCGAATACCAAAAATTCTGGGTCGTCACATCCTTCTCCCCTTAAAAGAATTTCGCCCCGAAATTACTAGTTAGGAAGAATGATCCTCAACCCGTTCGCTATCTTTCCAAAATTAAACAGTTTTATTAACTTACCAAAACAAATCTTTTTATTTAAGACCCATCACCAATTCGACTAACTTTCCAAATTCAATTATTCAAATAACATTGTTTTCTTAACAATTCAAATTTAAATTCAAGTTTCAACATTTCAAAATTTCTCAAAATTTTCAAACTCTCGACATTTTCGAGAAATTTTGCCAGCGTCTCCTTTGCGCGGCTAGCTCGGTACGACTATAAAATGTCCCCACAGGTCCTCAAATTCCAAAAGAAAACAAAAAGCCAAGTGGCTGGACAAGAAAATACCCAAATTTCATACTGAAATTGAAATACATAACTTTTTGTCCAGCAATTCAATTTTATCTTCAAAATCAAAATCCCAATTCCATTTCCCTGTACACATCTGTATATTCTGATATCCATAATATCCAATTACAACATTCAAATATCATTTTGCACATTCCTTTACGGAATTTCAATATATACTTCTTATACCATTCTTACCTTACTATTGAAGTTATAGATTCAATTTCATTCAATCTTGCATTTTCAATTTCTTTTGAATTCAATTGACAAATTTCAATTCTATTTGGATTCAGTTTAACTTCTGAATATTGAATTTTATCTTCTATTTATAACTGATTCATATCATTATTTTAAATTAGTTTCATGCACTAATTTACTTCAACACTTACTTTTATTTATCCTTTCCAGTTTAACATTCACTTTGTTTTTCACAAATCAAGTCAATTCCAATTCTATTTATTTACAAATTCAAGATGAATTTCAACATTCAATTCCCAATATTCAGTTTTAAATTCGAACCTTTAAACTTCGATAAGTTCCAACTTATTTATATTTCACATTATTTCAGTTTCTGATTTTTTTTACGTCCACTTCATTTAATTGATTCACTTATACTTATTCTAATTTAACTCCATCTTTTTAAGTTAAATTCATTTTATCAAAGTCAAATTGTATAGGTTATCAACTCATTTACTAATTCCATGAATATTTAAAATAGGATTCCAAAGTCTTACCAACTTTTCAGAAGCATTTTTGAGATCAATTCAGATTTTCTTTTGAATTTCCAGAACTAAATCCAGTTTGCAAACAACTTCCATTTAAATAATTTGGTAGCAATTTTTCTCTTGGAAACTCGAAAATGAACATCGATGATGCTGCAGTCATTACCGAAGTTATTTTGCAGCGACCGAAAAGAGTTTAGAGCTTTCATCCCTTCAAAACCTTTCTAATATTTGTCCAGAATTCTATTTCAAATTATGAATCACATTTTCAATTTATAATTCTCATTTGTATATGGATTTTATTTTCTTAACTCTCTATCATGACTTCAATTTCTTTTTCAACTTTAAGGATAATGATTTAATATTACCACTACCAAACAACCAAGCAACCATATATACTATAATAATTTATGGAAAATCATTCCTTTTATATACGAAAATAATTTTGGATAAAATTATTTCATTTACCCTAATTTAAAACAATACTGTGTCGGTTTATCTTATTTTAAGAGTTTAGAAACCCCTATCGATATAGTTGGCCAAACTGCACCGACCAGAATCTATAAACAACCAACCGATAAGTCCACACAATATAAAACAATTTTTATTTTCACTAATAAATACGCGCTCATCTTTATTATTACACTCAAACTCACTCTAGAGTACTACTGACTCTATCTCTAATGAGTAACACCCAACAGAGCCAAGGTTATCGCTTAACCAAATGCTCTGATACCACGTGTGAAGGCCCGCAAATCCGTACCCCTTTAAAGCTGGAAAAATCTCACAACAATTCAGCCAAAGAGAAACAAACTTACGAATCTTTAGGGTTTAAAGAAGAAGAGGTAGAAGAAGAATAGAAACAATAACAGAATCTCACATATCGCAGCGGAACAAATATAATAGATAAATAAATATCTTTAAACAGAATCACTATATCAATTATTACATTACATAACGTTACATCATCAGAGTGTACCACAACAACAGCGGAAAGAAATATTACATATATAAGTGATACGCCTCGCCATCAAGCTCCAACTCCTGATTCCCACAGCAATTTCCTGACTTTGCTCCCGAATAATGATAACCTGACTCTAGGCTGCCCGTATGGAAAATTATGAGCACCCAGAGTTTTGAAAGGGAACAATAAACTCCAGGTCAGTCATGGGACTGATGTGAGATCTCAAAAACAGTTATTCTCGCAAAGAAAATAAAAGAAAAGAAATCCGCTATGCTTTTTGAAAATGAAACTGCCATAAGGCCCCCACCACACACAATGTAAGCGCAAACTTGGAGGAGATTTCTCCTTATGACAGTCAAAAATGCTTATTACGAGAAAACTCTTTTAAATATTATTATTAGTGCATAGTGCATAAAATATTTCGAAAATATAATATTAATCTTAGCCAGCATAGGTACCATTATATTATGTCAGCTATAGCTGCCATTTTAAATGACAGGTTCTACAATTGAAATCGTAAAGGGCTCGTATTGTTTTGATTGGATTTCCAACAAATGGTCGGGGAAAGGAACTTCCCAAATAAAATAGAACGCCTTTGGAGTGACGTCCTCGAGAACCTAACCGGATCTCTGCTACACAAGGTCGGGTTACCTCTGTGACTAGGTAACAACTGACACAAGCATGCCATCCCCCGGTCGTTACTGACCTTTATCCGAGGGCCCCCAATCCAACAACCACACAGTAAAGTATCTAGGCTCCATACCATAATACCACTTTCATAAAAAATCAACATAAGTAAATATCTGGACTCCATACCATGATATCACTTTTTATATCTAGAAGGAAATGGTCATACCCTCAGGAGGAGCTACCTCCAAATAACCTTGCTGCCACGATTCCTGTTTCGACCATTACCGGGTTGTGAGGCTCGATGAATTATCCTCCACAAAGCTACGCTTTTTCACAAAGCCAAGCTTCGATCACAAATTATCACAAATGATCATCCACACACAGCAGCACTCAGCATGCCACACTATCAAATTGGGAATATATCACCGATAACCTTCAACTACATAATCTATGAGTTCGCACGTCTCAGAGAAGGGTGTTAAGCTAAGAGAATAAATCTACGCCACCAACAGATATGTATTTGAAAGAAATCTGCTTTATATCTCAAAGTGTAGTGTCAGACATACAACCATACAAGTCTGTTCCGGGTTCGAACAGAACCGAAGGCACTTCCGAAGAAGCCCTTGCAAATCCGGGTATTCACAATCCCGATCGGATTTCCCATCACTTAGGAAATCTCTATACCGGTGCGATTTAGTGCAGAGACAATCGATAGGTTATCCTATCATTCTCGCAAATACCCGGTCTTCACCATCGGTCTTCAAATGCTATCCATATCGACGTATCATTATTCGGAATGGGTTATATGACACAAAGTTCTTTCCCGGCGAAACCGAATAATGAGCGTAAATTTAAAAATATATGGATATGGAATTTCAATTAAATAACAACTTAATATCCAAACTTTCCTTCCAATGGTTTAAATGACCATTTCAAATCTTTTAAATAAAAGATTTATTTCACAAACTTCACCTAGTTTCACAAAGATCCATTCACGGATTTCAAAACAAATTCCATTTCAAATTGGATTAACTCATCCAATCTTCCAGTTTAAGATTTAATTCATAACTTTCAAACCCTTTCCATTTCAAATCTTGTATATGGAAGATATACTATTTAAAATCTTCTTAGATTTCAAAACAAGATTTAATTGTCTTCACAAAGGTTAATTCATAGTTTTCCAACTATTTACAATTTCATTTCAAACTTGAAATCTTTCGACACAAATTGGAAATTCTTTATTTTTATGAAAACTATTATCATTTGAAACAAATAGTTTTCGTTTTGGGAAAAACCGATTACAAATTACATAAGTTAAACCATTCAAGTATAAAACTTGGATTTAAATTTAAGTTTCCCAAAACCATATTTTTTAAATGGTTAAAACCTATATAAACATCCTTATAACTTGTATAATCCTTTAGACTACAATTTTCAAATCATTCATAACTTGGAAAACCATTTCCAATTCAACTTGAACTTCCTTTAATACCAATTGGAAATTCATTTCTTATATGAAAGCTTATATCTTTCGAAAACAAGTAGTTTTTATTTCGGAAAAATCTGATTTCATTTATATAAGTTAAAATCTTTGGGTTAATTTAAATTCCCAAAACAACACTTTATAAAATGGTTCAAGTTCATGTAAACCTATATAATCTTTTTGAAATCATAAGCTTACAACATAGAATTAAATTTCAAATTTTTATTCAATTTTAAAACAAATCCAAACTAAATTAAGTTATTTAAAAACAACTTTTATTTTGAAATTCCATTTCAAAAGTTTATTTCCACTTTAAATCCGATTTATTCCAAAACCATTTGGATTCAAAAATTCAATTTAAAAATTATTTACCTGTGACTTAACCAATTTCCACATGCAGTCCATATGTGTGTGTGTGTGTATAGTGTAGTCCAGGGGTTTAACACAATAGTGCACAACATCAACCATCACAGATTCAATCATATTAATATCGATAAGCAGTATAACCCATAACGCTTATTTATATACACAGATTCATAGATAAAACAAATTTATCAATGAGGTATATCATAGAATATAAATAAAATTACTATTTGTGAGGAATCCAGTTGGATCCCTCCAACCTATTTCTCTGCATCCACGGACGTTAGCACAACAATTAAATACCAATTCCACTTCGAGGTGGAATATCGCGGTATATGGGTTTAATATAATAACCTCCGCTATTATACGGCGCATAGGGTCTGTTCCAAAACAAATAATAGCAACCATCATCCAAACACACAATCAACAATTTTAAATTTAACTATTTAAAATTAAACAAAGCCCTTTGTTTGAGTGAGAAGATCTCACCTTTAGCTCACGCATGCAACCAATTTCCAATCCAGTCTTGTTTTCTTTGCATTTTTAGACCTTGTATAAACATTATATAAATTTATTAATATTCGAACCAATCGAAAAATTAAATTTCTATTTGATAATTTAAATTAACCAATGATTTTATTTTCAACTAATTACTTTTAATTTATTTAACTAGAAATTTAAATTTGAACTAAATTTCCTTTTTAATAGGTTAATTAACTGGTAATTTATATTTAACTTATGGTTTTAAATCTTAAGCTAACTTTCTTTTAACAAATTCTAAAATCGTTAAATAAGTTGATTAAATAATTTAAACACCTTAACATAAAATTTAAATTCTAACAACAAGTTAAAAATTGTGAAACATTAATACTTTACTGGAAAATTCCTTTCTTTTAAATCTAAATATATACATATATATGTATTTTAAAATTTTGTGAAATAGAAATCTGTTTTCTTCTCCTATACACAACAATAGTAAACTTCATCTTTACTGCAAATAAAATTTCAAATTAAATAAAACACAAAAAAATAAAAAATAAAAATAAACTGTTACCTTACTGCATATTGACGAAACCCATACCCACTTGCTGCGTCACACGCGAGCTCACCGACAATCGCGACCACTCGAACGTGCCTGCATCCACTCACGCGATGCCGACCCAAAACCAACGACTTCATCCCTGAACATCACACTCGACGTGATTTCGCGACCCAAGTCGCAACCCTAATCGCATGATTGAAGATCGAAGTCAAAACCCTAGATCGATCGTGCCATCGCCACGCACGTTTGCGCCTGTAGCGCCGTCCCCCACCTCGCGCGCGCGACCCAGTCGCGATTCATTGCGTTGCCTTCTCCTCCTTTTTCCTTCAAACTCGACCGCCGCTGATTCTCTATTCGAACTTAGGATTGAACGAATCGATCTTGATTCTTTTTTTTATATTAACTGAGCAAGTGGGCTTCGGCCATTTTTGTTTTTTTTCTTTGCTTAGAGATGGAAGTAAAAACAAGAGGGAAGGAAACGAGCACCTTGACTTGTTTGATTTTTCATTCAGAGTTTTGTTTGATTTTAATTTCCATGATATGTATATGATTTCCTTCACTGTCAGCATTCTAAAAGGTAGAGGGGGAAAAACTGCGTGCTATCAGCTGAGAAGGGGAACGAGATGGGATGTTACAAGGACGGCTACAGTGATAGGAAAAATAGTTCTGATGTAAGAGGATTTTAACCGGTTAACAATAGTGTATGTGTGTGTGTATATATATATATATATATATCAAATTTTGAATTTAAATTCAAATAGTTTCAACTTCGCAACTCTCAACCTCGATCTCCAATCGAGACGTGCCGCCAGGCGTTCATAATGTTATACGCCTATTCTGAACGCAATGGAAAAGGTTCCGAGTTCAAATTCGATCGTATGGAGAAGATAGCATTTTGGACCCAGTTATTAAATTAACTTTCGATAAAATTTCAGCGCGTTTGCTTATCGTACGACCACACGACAACTCTGAATGCTACGGAAATTGAAATCCGATAATAACTAACTATTACAGATCTAATGGAACTGGTTTCATCGAAATCCAAGACTGTGCCTCGGAAGGCTATTTTAAATATCGATTTAAACAAAATAAATGTCAAACTGAACAAAATAGTTCCAATTTCAATTCTGAAGCTTCCATTAACCTCGGTATTATCAATATAAATTTTACAAGCCTTTAAAATATTTTTAATCAGCTTAAAACTGAAGATTCAAATTTTTATCCAACTTTATTAAATCAAATTCCATAATTCAATTGCCAAATTCATATTTAATTTTGAAATTCAAACTAAACCATCATTCAAATATTTAAAATCACTTAAATAATTTCAAATTCGAATACCAAAAATTCTGGGTCGTCACGACACACCTTACTAGTTTTGAATTTTGATTAAAATAAAATCCAAATCCACTGAGGTACTGATCGTTGGTGTTGGTAACCTGAAATAAGTATAAGTGTACCAGAAAGATATCAACATAAACTTATAACGGAACATAAAATTATGATAGAACATATATACCAACTAAGGATATTACTTTGGAATAAATTTTATTTCTTAGATATCTAGTTGCCTTGTTAGTATCGAACATGAATGAGAAGACTTCTTAATCTACCGTTCTCGTCTTGCGCTAGTAGTCTATCCCTCTAAATCTATCATGTGGGTTGTAATATAGAGGGGGTCAGAATAACGTTCTGGTGATTGAAAAATTACATGCTTTATCCATAACACTAGTTTATGCTGATTGATTTCTATTCAAGTGTTATTTCTAATACTCACGATTTATCCATTTAATTCCAAATGCATGTACAACATATCCAACCTTCCTCGAGGTATAATTGTATGTATGCCTATATATATAAGAGTTGTACTACCCAAAAGGAAATCTCGACCACTTAATACTTCTTAAATAGGAAGGAAGCAGACCCATCGACCATTTAATACCTCAACCTTGAAGCAGATTCTTCATTATCTAATTACTAGTCAACTGGCCCTGGCTATGAAGTTTGATGACCCCTAAATATGGCTTTATAATTTAACTTGTCGTATTACTAACGCATCACAAAGTCTTATCTAAGGGTTAACTAGCCCACCCTCGACAACCAAATAATTGATTAAACTTTAAGGTCTTTGCGTATCCCGTATGAATTCTACACTAGAAAAAAGCAAAATCCATCAAGGCATAATAGAAGTCTTTGCTAATGACCGCTTGGGAACCCTAGTTAATGTGTATATGTCATCCCTATTTTTAAATACTTTTATCAACAACACTGACATAGCCACCAACCACCCATAGCCAAAATCACGATTAGACTTACATAATATAAGTCAATAAAAATGTCAATTATAGTTACTTAATACCTCTAGTTAGAAACAAAGCATGCCCCATATCCCAATCAGGCATTGTCGTAGGTTATTTAAGACTTCTTAAATAAGGAGGAGGCAGACCCAAGGGCCATTTTGTACGTTCCAACCCTAAGTAAACCCTCTGACATCCCTAAAGGTACCGATCCATTCAATATTTCGAATCCGAGGTAAACCATTGGTATATTTTTCCATACCAATACGCGAACATATATCCCTTCTACATGGGTCCTATAGTTGGAGATGTCCTACATCAGTAGTACGTACACACAACTGTCCCTAGCCTCTAGATAAAAAGAAAACTTTCATTGTGTAACCCTACTAACCTCGCATCTTAATCTATAGTAAACCAAGCCATTTATCCTAAACCTAAATACAAGGCTAGGCTCACTAATCAACACTCGTCATAAATGTATTACTGAGGCTATATAACTTCTATTATGGAAATTATATTCTCTCCTAAGTTTATGTGTTAGTGTACATTTTTTTTTTTGCTGTGAACCTACTTCTATGTTAAATGCTTATTTCCTATATTCTTCGTTTCCTTTTCATGACACTTAAATATCACTTATTCCTTTGCCTTCGATTAATTACCTGAATAAATGATCATTATTATTCAAATTAGACAATCACTAATGACATTTATTCATTAATTTCAAATCGGACTTATTATACCTATTATGTTTCCTTCATAAATGTCATGTTTAATTCTTCAATTAATCCTCTTAAACACATTTATGTGCCCATTTGATGTAACTCCTTATTAACTGCACATATATTGCTCATTAATATTGTAAACATTATTCATAAATGATAGAGTTTCTACCTCTTTTCCATTGCAACCTTCAAATCCTATGATTTACTACGTTACTAGTATTTAATCATGCTAACTATAACTAATATGAGTATTGATGTATATTTATTTATTACGCTTTATTATTTACCTTTCATATATGTGTATAATTAGTAGGCTCGGTTATACGTAATATATATATATGTGTGTGTGTGTGTGTGTGTGTGTATAACTTGATGATTCCTATATTTATGAATTTCGGAATATACACTTATATTTACATTCTAAGAAGAACATTTGTTTTCACATGTTAATATATTGGAACTACCCTTCTTAAGAAAGAGATCATTACCTTTACAGCTTTCTTTAAACCACCTAAAAGTGAGACTTTTTCTCTGTATGAAATTACAAGGAATTATCTTTTTTTATTTCTACTGAAATAGGCAGTGCAAAATACGGAGAAGAACAACTGTACTTTACATATCTCTTTCATCTTGGTGTAGTCCTTATTATTCCAAACGACACACTTTTTATACATACTCGTAAAGTTAGACATCCTGTGGAAATTTATATGGAAATAGATACAAGTAAATTATACCTACAATGCTCCCAATAAATTAAAATATAGAAATTTACATTCCAAATCAAATTAGGGCATCCCAAATGATTACTAAACAATTTACAGCCCAACTAACATAAATCCGAAATAAATTTCACAATCTTATCAACATCATATTTTAAAATACTGAGAGGACTAATTTCCAAAATTTCCAAATTAGGGTGTAAATGCCATTCCATCACAATCACATAACATATAGAATAAGTTGGCAGGATTTCAATTGTATATATTCCTTTTAAGCCTACAATTCAATAGATCTTGCATAGGCATAATAATTGAACAAAATTGAATGGTATAAATTTTAGTGTTATATACAAGTCATATAATTTTCCACTCACCTTCCTAGATTTTGAAATCTCCTAAATTTGAATCCATTTCTTTATTTGGCACATTTTGCCATTCCATCCCAAAAATATATACAACAAGATATATACATACCCGGTAGAATTACAGATCTAAGAGGTGATTTGAGTTAAGGAAAAATGGCAGAAATCCGCTGCTCTATTCAGAAAATATGAGAAGAAAAATGAGGGCTAGGCCTTTATTGATAGGTGCTTGAATCAATTTTGTTCGTTCGATTATATTTTAATAACTTTTATTAAATCCATGCCATTCAGCCAAGGTCTAGGGTGTGTCGACCCTAGGTCGACCGGTCGACCTGTGGTAGGCGGTGGTCAACTGCTAGGGGTCGATCGGCCGTGCCCTAGTCTCGATCGGCCATGCCCTATTATCAATCGGTAGGGTCCACAAGTATATTATTATCTATTTCATTCATTTTTTAATTATTTTCGATCCGCAAACCTCAAACGCTTATCACTTTTTCATTTGAACTCTGATCGCAAAACTTTATATGTGGAAGTTGCTTAGAAAATAACCACGAACACAATGGTACAAGTTTTATGGTCAAAATTTGAAGTGTGCTCAAATTTTATTGTTGAGCCTTATTAATTATTTATTAATTTTCTTTAATTAATTACTATTTATTTTACAATGAGTTACACTATTGATCTTTATGTGGAAGTTTGATTGCAATTATAGTTAAATCATGGTATGACGTCCGTCGAATGACTATAGTTAGGTCGAGTGGAACCATTGAAAGTAAAACAAAATTCAAGAGAGGATTCATCTTCTTGGTTATATGAGGTTAGTATCATGATCAACCAAAGTCAGATCAAGCCTCTGGCTAGAGAAGTACAATTGGTAATGATTGTTATTATTGAACTAAGGATTTTGTTTTGACAATAGAGTTGATTATGGATAATATTGGAATTTTGACCATTACCAAATTCTATAAGTCCAAAGTTATATAGTTTTGATGAAGAGAATTGGTGTAAATAATTATCACTACTAGGTAACGCTAGATAAAGTATACTGAAACCAATTAAGCGATAGATTTGGTCGTAATGTCACACCACCTGCCAAGTGAAGTTTGAATGTAAATATTCAAATTGTTCAATATTAATCGCTGGCCGAGTTTACACGCTAAGAGTCACATAACCAAAACACTGAATACTCTTATTTACAACTCGATTTAATTAATTTTTAATTGTTATAAATGAATTAACATTTATGAAATACTAGTTACAAAATTTTATTTGAGGCGAACTAAACAATATTAGATAGTGTGCATATAATAGTTATATAAAAACTAATTGATACACGTTTAAATTGGAAATAAGTGCAATAAACATTTCTTGGGATTGAAATAGTTTTAAGGCCCAACTGGGCTTGGTTTATTCGACTATAGGGTAGAAAATTAGGGCCCACTTAGAGAGAGGAAATTTGAATTCAAAAGGAGAGAACTAGTCAGAGAAAAATAAGGATTGTGATCCTTATTTCACTCTCTCATCCCTCCTTTAATTATCCCCTCTACTCTTCACTTCTCTTGAGATTTTTGCATTCTTCTTTTACTGCTCATATTAGGCCACTGTCACCCTATAATAACCCTAAAAAATGCAAGAATTAATTGACATTAATTTGCTTTGATTCGATCGTAGGTGGTAAAGTGCTTCGGAAGCTAGCAACTTTAGGATTAGGATTGGATTCAAGGAGTCTATTTTTTCATTTCAACATACAAACTTTAGGCCACTCCCTCATCCCTCCTTTATTTATTCATTGTTTCATATGTTGGCGAATCGATATATCGATAGATTGTCACATGCTGATGGTTGCATATATATGTGCATATATATATATATATATATATATATATGTGTGTGTGTGTGTGTGTGTATTATGCATACTTACATGATGCTCATGGCTAAAATTAAAAACTACTAAAATAATATTATTAAATGATTTTGAATTAAATCTAGTCACAAAAGGATTAAATCATATAATAAATATATTTAAATTTTATAATAATTTTGTTCATACCTAAAAGGCTTTTCAAAATAATATAAAAAATTATTTTTCAGGATATTTGTTATATATATAAATATTATTATTTAATTCAAAATTGATTATATAAATAAAATGTGTGTATATATATTTATTAATATTGTAAAACTCTATTAAATTTATATAACATGCAAAATATATTATGGTTTTGAAAAGATTTAAAAAAAAAATTCTATTAATTCTTTATAGTTTTAATTAATAAATTATTTAAAACCAAAATTTAAATTCTAAAAAAAGAAAAAGAATATTTTTATTCACTAGTTAAAAGAAGCAACATAATATATATATTTAATTATAAGTTTTTTATTATATATATAAGTATAGCTAGTTTTATGTTTGTATGTAATATATATTTAAACTAATATATATATATATATATATATATATATATATATATATATATATATATATTCAGATTTCATGTTATCAAATTCAAAATTATTTTACAAAATAATTTATATTTTAATTATATATGTTTTTACATATTTATATGCATATATATGTATATGTATTTTGATAAAAATTAGGTGTAAATAATTTATAACCAATATTTTACAATAATTATATAATTATGTTTTACATACATATATGTACACAATATTTTGGTGTGCGTGCACACACACAATCCCCCACACACATGCATACATGCACACACACATTCTAACATATCTATTGTGGTGTAAATCCCAATATCTATATATGGCAATGTTAAATCATGTACACATTATCCTATTGCATGAGCATGCATACAAATATGTGTATATGATACACATATGTAAAATATAATACAAATTGCATAAAATAAAACTTTATTTATAAATTTAAATAAGATATTGATTTTATTTGATAGAAAATTTAAAAAAGTTCTAAATGAATTAGACTACATAGGCTCATTAAATATCCAATAAGGAATTTATTTTTATATTTACCCAATTCCTCTGCTGCAGCATAGTCCGATTCTAATAGAGTCAATACACTTAATGTCTAATTGACAATTAAGAAAATTCTTTTCTCGATATTGATATAAAACTCAAAATTTCTCTTCAGTATGCGAGATTTCTTATTCGACATTTTAGTGAGTGATATCTATTTTGGGTTGTTAATTTCTTTTCTTCTTATGTAATCGGTTTTATCTTTATATCACACCTAAATCCATTTTACTACCAATCATTTCTAAAAGAAATTCCTTTGTCATGAATTTGGCGATTTTTAAATCAGCAATCGTTTCTTGTTATAGTGGAATAAGCAATTAGAAACGTTTATGAACTGCCTTTGTATATGTATAAAAATGATTTAGTTCCGAATTTACAATAATTTATATCTGTGACATAAGTTACTCAATCGGTACTGGCCTGATGCAAACTGCTTTGGAGCGATCCACTCAAGATCCCTTACAAATAAATATAACATGCAACTTCTCAACTTACACAATATGTCAATTCCTTGACCTAGGATATGTAGCGGTTTCTTATGAGCTCTTATTTTGTATGATCTCATAAACTATGCTTTGTGTGAAATTAAATTTAATCTATCTACTTACTTTTAAGTACACATCCTAACAGAAAATAGTTAACAGTTATCGAATTGAACTAAGGAATTTAAAATTGACCTGTGCAATTAATAAGGATATCAATAGAGTTTTTTTATCTTAGACTAAACTCTATATATCTAAGTAATATAATGATGATGAAAAAAATACATGTACAACTGTCTTTACTAGGTGAACTTATATTAGATTAAAAATATGATTTCTTCTAGATGATCTATAAGCATTAAACTTGACCCTATATTATACTTTAGCAAAGTCTATATGGGCTTCAATATTTAAATTATACAAATACTGATTGTGTGCCAAATTCACACCAGAGAGTCAAGACAATCACGTTATCGAGTATTTTTCAATTTGACCAAGGATAGACTAATTTATAAATTAATAATAAATTTATACAAATGTTAATTAATATATGACTAATTTTAATTACTTATTTCAACCTAAAAATCAAACAAACAACGTAAAAGTTATATAATAGTTCGATCAATTTTGAAGTTAAAAAATATTTAATTAAGTGTTTATTTAAATTAGACTCAACTGAAGCAGCGGACCATGTATGAGTATATTAAGGGGCTTTACACAAGTATTCAAATCTAAAAAATATCAAGAAGACATTTGCGTTGGTTGATGGATAATGCCTCCCCTTAAATTTATACATCGAAATTTGATCTCCTTGTCTTCCATTTTATGGCCGGCCTATCCTTAGTAGTGCCTTCAATTTGAATTTGCAAATAAAATAGAAGGAGGAGACCTTAGCTCTCCAAGAGGAAGAATTATTAAGTAATGTATCGATTCTCGGCAAGGTCGCTTAGAAGCAAGGTATAATTTTCGATTTGCATTCATATATTCAAATAAACATGTTGCCATCATCATGTAGTATATGCATTCGACCTTTGTTTTAGAAAAATATTTCAAAATTGATTTTAATTGTTCAAATATATATTTAAAACATATAACATATATATAATCTATAAAATTATGTATGTACATATTATATTCAATTTATTTACGATAAACAAAAAAAATTAATTCTATATATATGTATAATTAAAATTTTCAATTATATATATAATTTAAAAATATATAAAAACTATTTCATACTGTATAAAAGAATTGTTAATACATACATACATAAATACATACATATGTATCCACGTGTATGTGTGTGTTACATAACTTAAAATATATTTTTTGGATATTAATCTTTTTAATTCGAATATGGCATATTTTTTAACATATATTATAATTATTTTGCCACGTCATAACTAGTTAAATTGAAGCTTTGAATTATTTAAAGCTTATATTTTTGACTCCAAATTATATTACATAAAAAAACATTGGTGACTTAAGTATTTAAAAAAAAAATTGAGTAAGTCGTAAACTTTTAGATTTTAATTTTAAATAATAAAATATGCATAGTCAAAATTAAAACAGGATATATATGTGTGTGTTTATGTGTTATAATATTTGTTCAATAATATTAAAGTAACATAAAATTAGTTTTAATAAATATTTTATCTGTGTGTGTATATATATTCAAAATGGATTTAAATATATTTATATATTTATTTATTCATCATTATTTGTATGTATCTATTCATTAATAATTTCGAAGGAATTAAAAAAATATTTTTGTTTTATATTCACATAGGATATATTATATTATATATCACACTTATCATCCTATTAACCATAGGTCAAACCAGCCAGTTTTCCTTTTTAATCCTTACAGTGTGTGTGTGTGTAGTTTTGATGTTTATATTGTGCATGTGGATATCATAACATATTAAATAAATTATTTGTAAATTAAATTATAAATTTATTTATTTTGGACATTAATAACAAATAAATATTCTAATCAATGAAATTAAATTAAAACGTTAAAACTTTTTTTATTGATAAAAAATACTAACTTTGATATAGTATAAACAAATATTTATTTACACAAACATAAATTAAAGATCTTGTGGCACTTAATAAAAGGAATTATTATTAAAATTGACCCTTTTAGCCCCCACTGCCAGTGAATTTAATCTAACAATATATATATGAACTATTGTATGTCAAGAGAATAAACTGATGGCATTCTTTTGGACTGGAATATTCTATATTTTCCGTATGCCTTTTTATAATGTGTCGTTACATTTGGAATTATTGTGAATCATTTCAATTTTAAGTGGCTATTACATCTCTATACATATTACCTTATATTATTTTGGATATGATTTCACTCACACTAGAAATAGCGTGACCTGAGTATTATATTTACTAATTATTCCTGGGTCAACCCGAGCAGTTACCAGTTCTAGTATCATTTGATCCGATAAGCATGGATGGATGTACAGGCGGCACATGATAGTCTATTTAAATAATAAAAAAAATGAAGTGCATTTGGTTGTATAGTATATATAGAATGTATACTTAATGTAATTCAGATTAGTAGTATTGTATTAAACATGATGTCTTATATATTATTTTAAACGCTATTATACATTTTGAGATGTATTATATATTAACTTATTTTGATGCATAAGTATAGATAGATTTTTTTTATTTATATCAGTTTATACATTGTTCTGTACTATAAAAAATCAATCCACTATTGTTTTCTGTTAATACTAAATATAACTTTGATAAGTTATTTTTCTAGCTGAAGGGAAAATATACGTTAGATCGCTCATTTAGTATCCCATTCTTCATGCTTTCGGACAATTTATAATCTTCAAGGGCATAGGTATAGGTGCCGAGAGTTACAACTATAAATCGATAAATGAAGAGCATGAATAAATTGGAAAATATGAAATACGATAAAGTGGTATTGCACTGGTGAGTGAAGATTTTTAATCATTAGCATCCAAATTATGTGCCATCTGATCAAACTAGTCAATTTGTGCTTGAGAACTAACAATCAATTATGAGATGTATCTTAAACTAATGCCGGATCTCAATCAAGATTTTTATTTTTTCTCATAATTTTATAATTTAAGTACTCATCTCCTTTTGATTTTGTATACTCTTAAGAAAGTCACAAGTTCAATCGTAGACTCCAAAACTTCAAATCCTCTGCCTTTTCAACCTTTGTCGTTTATTCCTCCAGTTCCTTCTGATCTCACCTTGCTAAAATCCACCCTAGCAATGGACAGTGATGGCTTTGCTTCGGTTATTTCTAGGCAAAACATAAAGATCTCATGCACATAACATCAGGTAAAAGAAAACGTTGCTATCCTTAAGGCTTCGCAAATGAGAACAGCACACATCGCTAAGACTAATACACAAACATGGAAGAAAAATTAAGGCTATTCTAATCAATTTTCAGGCAAGATCTGGAGCAATGATAATGTAGTAGTAGACATTTCATTTGGTGGACATACATCAATTCCAAAAACCAAAAGTCCAAGGAATACAACAATTAGAACACGGATTTTAGTCAAAAGATTTGCGCTCGAATAACTAATTCGGTTGTAGATGCAGCTAAAAGGTATTAGAAATTTTCTATAGCAATTTATGTGGTTAGTTCACATCCATACTCCCATTATTTTTTAGCATACATTAAAAGGGTTTGGCAACTTGAAGGAGAGTCGTATACTCATACCAAAACAAATGGATTTTATGTGATTAAGTTTGAAGGTAGGAAGACTGTGAAAGAATGTTAGTAGGAGGTCCCTATTTTACGATAAAAAATTGATGATGATGAAAAGAAGGTCACCAGATCTCAATCTTTCAAAGGAAATGTTACAAACTATACTTATGTAGGTACAACCTTTGGGTTTAAGATTGGAGTTTTGGTCAGAAGAAGGGATTAGCAGAATTCCATCGGTCATAGGAAATCCATTAAAGACAAATCACTACACTAAAAGTATGATAAAAATATCATATGCCAAAGTTCTAGTTGAAATTAATAATCATTTTAAATTCCCAAATTAAGTTATTGTGACGAACCGCCTTTCATTCCAATGAAAGACGAATCGTGAAATGGAAAGAAATAAGTAGAAAAGAAATAGATAGAAAGAAAGAACTAAACAAATCACAGAATCTCACAACGGTATGGATAATATATATTACTTAACATATATGACATAGTCACTGGTACAATACATCAGAGTCATAACTATACATACATCATCACCAGACAGTCATAGTGACCTATTTATTCATTACAAGCCAAAATACAGACATAAATACCAACATAGTCGAATATAGATATAGCTAGATGCGTTGAAGCTGCCTACTCTAACTCCTCCTCCAAATACGTCGAGAGCAAACCTAGAGTCACTTGGCTGCTCCAAGAGTTTAGGAAAAACGAAAAATAAACTCTGGGTTAGACATGAGTCTGGTGTGAGTAAAACGGTTAATTTACTTTAAATTGAAACTATTTGAAATAAGGGGTATCTCGAAAGACTCGCCGCATATAAACACGGACGGGTTTTTCATTTACCATAACCAAAACACTTACATAGGAAATCTAGTGATATTATGATAATATCTAGGTTTTCCAAATAAATAGAAGATAGATGGAATGCTTGCATCTCATGTTCCAACATATTTGGACACAATCAAAACATATGGCACTTATTGCAGATTGGGTTCCATACAATGACTGGGCTACTAGGGTGCCGCCCGTCATGGTGCATCTCTAGAAAAATAACACCGAGGACCACGCCGGGATCCCCTGCTACACAAGTCCGGACTACCCCTAACCTTGATAGTACGAAAAAGATTACCCACGGTTGGGATCAACAACCGCACAACACATACCGGATAAAAAGGACTCTAGATAGGGGTAACCTTACGCTACTTGGGTGTGACACACTTAGCCTTGCTGCATCTCCCTCGTTTTAGTCATTCCCGGTTGATGAGGCTTGAGGCTACGATTACCTTTTAAGAACACATTCGCTTGGAATGCTCATCGTCCTACAATGACGATGTTCTGATAGCATTCGTCCATACAGTCCATTCCAGGTCCGAACGGAACCGAAGATACCATTTCCACTACACTCGTATTGGAATCACCCTCAGAGTTAGTGGCAAATAGCCCTTGTACTCTGAAATCTTCATTTCAGATCTTCCCTAGAATCTTTCGAGCTAATCACTTATTTTGGATCAATGTGGTTTTCGGATAATACCGATATCCGATCCCGGACTCATCGAATCTAAAACAGCAGAATTTTAAAGGCCAAGTTGTTTTAACCAAACAATTCAAATTCAGGGTGTCAACATTCATATGGTAATTTCACTACATATGTCTATTTCCAATAAAATGCCTCAACGTTTCTATTTCAGTCATTTAATTCATTTGGTTACTTAGTATCACAGGCACAGAACGAACCTAGAATAAATTTTTAAGAGTGATCAAACCAAACCACAAATCGTTAAACTATTTCAATGATTCATAGCCAAGATTAGCCAATCACAATCATCATCTAGTTAAATTTAAATAATCCAAAATTAATCATACTCCTAACCTTACTTACTTATAATTAAAATTAATTACAACTATTTATTTTTATCTAATTAAATTTAGAAATTTCATTTACCTTAAATAAATTAACTTGGAATTATAAATTTGAAGTTTTAAATTGTTTATTAACTTAATTTATTTAAAATTAATTAAATTCGGTATTATCAAACCTTAACAAAATAATTTAGGCATGAACGTTTTAGTGATAGGATAAATACAAGTTCCAATATTGTTTAAACTTATGAAAGAAAATAAATATTTTAAAGGTTAATAGGTTTAAAAGGAACACTTGATAATACTCTTATTTTTATTTATTTTTATTTTTCTTCTTTTTTCGAAAAAACAAAGACCCAGCTCGTCGGTCCAACACCAAAAAAACAACCCGTCCTCTTCTTCCCTTTACCTTTTCTTCATCCCTTATTTCCACTGCTTCCTTCCTCAACGTGCACATAGCCAAGAATTGATCCACACGTGCAAGTGAACAAAACCTCCGGCCACCATCTCTCGCCGTCGACCATCGCCCTAGGTCAACTCCGACCTTGTAAACCCGTCGGCGATCCCAATTTCCCACGACAACCTCAAACTCGAAATCTCGAACTCAAACTCACGTCCAAGCATGTACCCTTCCTCCACCTCGTCCGACCACCCTTGACCACCATCTCCCGCCAAACTGCGCCACTAGGACCTCCATGACCTCCTCTTCCTTTTCCCCCCATACCGCACCCTTGAAAATCCACCATGACGCCCCCGTTCATCGACAACCGAACACGACCAAACTCTACCTCCAACCCTATACTACCTTCGACCGACCACCACACCAAATAATAAAATACCACACTATTTTTCTCATGCTCTATAACCACCAAATCACCTCCATGCCAGGACTCAACCCATACGGACAAATGGTTCATCGGAATTTGAAAAAAGACCGAAAAGACGTTCATCTCCCTTTTCTCACTATCCACTCGACTAAAAATGTCCAAACTACCTCCAAAATTCATCATTTTAAAAGACGATCACGTTCATATAAGCAAAAGCACAAAACATGATATTCGAGTTTCTTCCATATTGGGTTAAATTAATGTAAAATATACCTTCCAACGTTTATACTTGATAATATTCAACAAAACCATTTTTAAATCAAAGTATAATAAAAAACAAATAGCATTTATTTTTAAACAGTATCCTAAATCTAATTAGGTTGTGAGGTAGGGAATTTAGAAGCAAAGCATAACATTTTTTGTCAATATACAGAGCAGAAATAAAAGAGGATGATGTACATGCCTGTGGTTTTTTTCCTGGTTATAACACTTAACATATATTCATATATAAGTGTGTGTGTGTGTGTGTGTATATATATTCCTATGCATACATACTTGTCAAACAAAACTTCTACTTCCATATCAAGCATATAACATAGATTATAGTATATAAAGATTAAGTTCTACTCACTGTTTTCTTTTAAACAAATGAAGGTTTCTTCTCTGTTTTTGTTTTGATCTCTGTTGGAGCGTGAGTGTTTTTGGTTTTCCTTTAAGTTTTTAAGTGGCAGTTTGTATTCCTTTTATTTCCTTGTTCGAATGCAAGAATATGAAACAGGGCAGTTGTATTTATATATAGAGAATAGGCAATAGTTTTATCCTATATGGTAAGTCTCATTCGCTTTTTTTCATTTTTTTATTTACTTTGATTTTTAACCATGACCTGATTTGAAGATAAGAGATTAGATTTCCTAGTTGATATGATGATTTGTGTGTGATTAGATCTATTTTGTGCTTGAGAAGATATGCATTTATTGCTTTGTTCCCTTACGTATTTACACACACACACACATCCTTGAAATATACATATATACTACATACATATGAACATAGCTTTTGTCTTTACCATGTGGACACATTTTTACCTTATATATATATATATATATATATATACATGCCTAAGCCTTGTGTTCTTTATATAGTTTTCTACTTATACCCCATAACTACATTCAAATATAATATTAGCCATTTATGTGTATTTCTTCCTATTTTTATATATTTTATTTTAAATTTTATATATCAAAGTTATGCATATACATACACACACACACACACACATATATATATATATATATTATATCCCATAATAGAAAAGTGGATTTTTTATTTAAATGTTTTTGAGAGATTAAATTTTAGATTTTTAAACCATAGCTTCCTGAATATATATATATATATAGATATCTATAAAGACCAGAACTTATTATTTGACTGGAAAAAATTTATATTATCAATAATTAAAATCAGCAAATTATCCAAATAATAGGTGTCAAAAACTTTGGTCGTTACATTTCTCCCCCTAAAAGAATTTTGTCCCAGAAATTTAAAACAAGAATAATTCAACTTGTAACAAAAGTTTTATATTCACATAGCAAAGCACATACATTAGTCATATCCTATAAACCATAACAAACTGTTATTCACAGAACATAACAATCCTAACTGCCCTGATAACAATTCCAGATAGGCTTCCCTTACACTATCTAGAGTTTCCTAGGTACAATCTCTGGGATCTTTGCTCCATTAGATCTTAACTAACTTCGCCACCTTATTCTGAAGCTTCTTTTCATCTTGATCAACAATCTGAATTGGATGCTTGAGTACGGTCAAGTTTGATTCAACCTCCAAATCTTTGTGGACTGATGGTTCTACAACCAATGATGGGCCATGCAGGTATTTCCTTAGATGAGAGACGTGGAATACATTATGAATCCCCGCCATCCTTTCTGGTAATTCAATCCTATATGCCAGAGTACCGATCCTTTCGAGAGTGCAAAAAGGTCCTATATATTTTGGAGCCAACTTTCCAGTCTTGCCAAATCTAATTACTCCTCTTATCATGGAAATCTTAACAAATACTAGGTCCCCAACCGCGAACTTTAGATCCCTTCGTCTTTTATCGGTGTAGCTCTTTTTCCAATCCTGGGTAGCCTTCGTTCTCTTCTTGATCAGCTCAACTATCTCAGATGCTTCCCGAATCATATCCGTACTAAGGATTAAATAAAAGCTGGTGATCTACATGGCCTTCTTTAGAGAGCTTCTTAGGGTGCCATTTCTATACTTCTTTGGTAACTGTTATTGTAGGAAAATTCCACTAGATGCAGATGGTCTTCCCAAGATCCACCGAAGTCCAAAATGCGGGCCCTCGACATATGTTTCAGAATACGGCTCAACCTCTCAGTTTTCCCGTCCGTTTGAGGATGATAAGCAGTTCTTAAACTTAAGTACGTCCTAAGGGTTGTTTGCAGAGCTTCCCAAAATTTACTGGTGAAAATCGGGTCATGGTCACTTATTATGCTTATAGGAACTCCGTGCAATCTAACAATTTCTCTATGAAATTTTTTTCCAAGGAAGCTTCAGTTCTAGTTGATTTAACTGAGATAAAGTGAGCTCTCTTGGTTAGCCTGTCTACATTAACCCACACCCCTTCATTTCCCTTTCTAGTCCTGGGTAACTCGTCAATGAAATCCATCGATATTATCTCCCACTTCCATTTCAAGATCTCTGAAGGTTGTAACAGTCCTACTGTCTTCTGTTGATCGCCCTTTATTTGTTGGAAGCTTGGACACTTATTAACAAAGGTAGAGATGTCTTTCTTCATGCTCGGCCACTAGAAAACTCTTTTCATACCTTTATACATTTTATTCACTCCCGGATGGATACTCAACCTATATTTGTGGCCTTTTAACAAAACCTCTTGCCTCAATCCATTCACATCCGGAACACACAACCACCTATTAATCCTTAAAGCACCTCAACTATCTATCTCAAAATCCGAACCAACCCTCCTCAAATCCTTGAATTAATTCTTCTAGAATTTCGTCCTTCTTTTGATTGCTCACTATTCTTTCCTGAAGAGTCGGGCTAACTTCCAAAAGAGCCAAGACTACATTCCTACTTAAAGCATCTGCCACCACATTTGTCTTTCCCAGTGTATAGAGAATGTCCAAATCATAGGATGCCAAAAATTACAACCACCTTTGTTGTCTCAGGTTCAGATCCTTCTGGGTGAAAAGATACTTTAAGGGTTTATGATCCGTGAAGAGCTTAAACTTTTCACCTAATATAAGAAAGAAGTTCACTCCTGAATCTCTAAGAGTTATCAAGAAACTAACATGAAACAGAGGGATCCTTACCCAATAGGTAGTGCCTCCACATTTTCAGTGCAAAGACAACAACCAACAACTCCAGGTCATAAGTAGCATAGTTCTTCTCATGAGGCTTCATCTACCTGCTCGCATACGCAATCAATCTTCCATACTGAATCAACACAACTCCTAGCCCTACTCCAAAAGCATCGGTGTACACTGTGAATTCACTGTTCCCATTTAGAACAGCCAAAACGGGTGCACTGGTTAATCTTACCTTCAATTCTTGAAATGCTTCTACACACTTTGGATTCCATTCAAATTTCACTCTCTTCTTAGTCAACTTGGTCAAATGGGAGGAAATCTTAGAATAATCCTGAATAAATCTCCAATAGTATCCTGTTAAACCATGGAAACTGTGAACCTCCATAGGAGTCAGTGGTTGCTTCCATTTCTGAACAACCGCCACCTTTTCTGGATCCATAGAAATACCATCTCCCGTTACGATGTTCCCTAAATTTTTTACTTCTGATTGCTAAATATGGCACTTTGTAAACTTCACTTTTAGGACATGTCTTCTCAAAGTTTCCAATACTACTTCCAGATGATGTTTATGCTCCTCCTCTGATTTGGAGTAGATAAAAATGTCATTGATGAACGCTAGCACGAACTTCTTCAGAACGTCTCAGAAAAAATAGTTCACTAAATCCACAACGGTGCACTAGTTAGTCCAAAAGGCATAACCAGCCACTCAAAGAAACAGTCAGACCCTTTGAATGTAGTTAAGGGTATACATTCGTCAGCAACCCTCGGTTGGTGAAATGTTGAAGCTAAATCCATTTGCGAGAACACATTAGCCCCATGAAGCTGGTCAAAAAGGCCGTCGACGTGAGGTAAGGGATACTTATTCCTAATGGTCAGCATATTCAAATCCCTATAGTCAACACAAAGTCTTAATGGCCCATTCGACTTGGCTACAAACAATATAGTGGAACCCCAGCTCGAACGACTGGATCTAATCAATCCTCTCCTCAATAAATCCTCAGTTTGACTCACCATCACTTCTCTCTCTCGGTGCTATTCTCCTTTTTGGTTGGACTATAGATCTTGCTCCTGAAACTAAATCAATACGAAATTCAATCTCTCGATGCGGGGGTAAACCTTCAACTTCTTCAAAAACGTCAGGGAAATCTCTAACAACTTCAATGGATCATAATCCTTCTTAAGATGCTTCGAGCACATGCAAAAGACTACACATATGAATTTCGGAGCTATCACATTTTATCCTTGCAGTCCTTCCCAACTCGATTTCCAAAGATATGGTTCTCTCCTCACATTCGAGAATAGCTTCATACTTAGTTAACCAATCCATTGCAAGTATTAAGTTAAATCCATTAAAATCTAATACATAGGGATCACACGAAAAGCAACAGGGAAGATAAGAAATTTTCAAGCCTTCACAAATCATATTCAGTTGGATCACTCCCCCGATCAGATTGGATACGCAAATAGAGTTGTCTACGATATTAGGGATAAGATGAAATTTCACTATTATTTCCAAAGAGATAAAGCTAAAAGAAGCACCAGAATCAAACAACGCTCTAACATAAACACCATTAAAAGCAAGGTATCTTCGAGGATGCTTTTACCCTTCACATCCGTTAAAGCTGATGGTCCGTTCTAGATGGCAAACACCTTGTTTGACTGCACCTTCTGTAGGAGTGGGAAGGCTTTCTCCATGCCCAGGCTGATGGCAATTGAAGCACAGGGTCTTCTGAACCATTTGAGAAATAGGTCTGCTTTGCTGCTTTGGGGCTTCACTTCTTGGACAGAATCTGGCAATATGACCTTCCTATTTTCAATTATAACATTTCATGTTCGCATGGTTGCCTCCTTGTTTTCCTTTCTCTTATTTCTTCCAATTCGGGTTAAACTTCCTCTTATTCTGATTTGTAGCGCCGTCACTTTGTATTGCAACTGCTGTTGAGGGCTTCTTTTCCAAAAGTTCTTCATACATCAAATCCGTATCCATAAGCTCCACAAACAATCCCTTAAGATGAGCGGTCATCTTCTGGTGGAATTATGCCCTCATACCTAATACAAACATTTCATTTTGCTTAAGAGGGTTGTCTATGAGTCCAGGGCCATAACAGGATAACTCATTGAACTTTGTTTCGTACTCTGCCACTGACATGTCCTCTTGCTTGAGATGTAGGAAACTCATATATAACCGGGTCCCACCCACAGTCTGCATGAACTGCTCCTCCAACGTCTCTTTGAATTTATTCATGAAAGTTCATCCTCGGGGGCATTCACTGTGACTGTGTCCTACCGTGCGGCTGCTCCTTCCTATAACTGCCATAATGCCAATACTCATTTCTATTCATCAAAAGGACCCAAACCCTTGACAATTCTCTCACAAGAGTGTAACCATGCTTGCACTTCAATAATAGATTCAGTACCCTTAAAGGGTTTTCCTCCAAGATTCGCAAAATCTTTGCACAGAGCTGCAAAGTTTACTCGAGGCTGTACGGGATCTATGGCCTCAACAGCTACTCTGCCACCTCCAACATTAGGAGTTCTTCCATTAGTGATTGTTGTGCTACTTGCTCCTCTGCCTCGCCTTCCTCTTGTACTCATTGTTTACTACCTAGACATAGTAAGAGGATACTTAGCACTGGGATGAAATACATTTCAAAGATGGCACTAATAATATCTTATCAAAGCTGATCTAACAATCAAGGAGGGGGGGGGTGTGTGTGTATAAATTTACAAATACGCTCTCTCGAGACTGAAATTAACCCAAAAGCCTAGAAATTCACTCAACTAACACTCTAATGCCAAATGTGACGAACCGTCGTTCATTCCAATGAAAGACGAATCGTGAAATAGAAAGAAATAGGTAGAAAAGAAATAGATTGAAAGAAAGAACTAAACAAATCACAGAATCTCACAGCGGAACGGATAATATATATTACATAACATATATCACATAGTCACTAGTACAATACATCAGAGTCACAATTATACATACATCATACCCAGACAGTCGTAGCGATCTGTCTATTCATTACAAGCCAAAATATTGACATAGATACCAATACAGCGGAATATAGGTATAACAAGATGCATTGAATCCACCTACTCCAACTCCTCCTCCAAATACGTCGAGAGAAAACCTGGAGTCACTTGGCTACTCATAAAAATTTGAGTACCCAAGAGTTTAGGAAAAACAGAAAAATAAACTCTAGGTTAGACATCGATCTAGTGTGAGTAAAACGGTTAAATTGCTTTAAATTGAAACATTTGAAATCAAGGGTATCTCGTAAGACTCGTTGCACCTAAACACGGAACGGTTTTTCCCTTACGACAACCAAAACACTTTCATAGGAAATCCAGTGGTATTATGATAATGTCTAGGGTTTTCCAAATAAATAGAAGATAGCTGGAATGCTTGCATCTCACTTTTTAACATATTTAGGCACAATCAAAACATATGGAACTTATTGGAGATTGGGTTCCATATAATGACTGGACCACTGGGGTATCGTCCGTCACGGTGCATCTCTAGAAAAATAACACCGAGGACCGCACCGGGATCCCCTGCTACACAAGACCGGACTACCCCATACCCGGATAGTTCAAATAAGATTACCTCACGGTTGGGATCAACAACCGCACAACACATAGGAATAAAAAGGGACTCTAGATAGGGATAACCTTGGAATGGGGTTCGACCTACTTAGCCTTGCTGCATCTCCCATGTTTTAGTCATTCCTGGTTGATGAAGCTTGAGGCTACGATTACCTTCTAAGAACACATTCACTTGGAATCCTCATGTCCTCCAATGACGATGTTCCGATAGCAATTATCCATACAAGTCCGTTTCGGGTCCGAACGGAACTGAAGGCACCATTTCCACTACACTCATATTGGAATCACCCTCAGAGTTAGTGACAAATAGCCCTTGTACTCTGAAATCTTCATTTCGGATCTTTACCTAATCGCTTATTTTGGATCGATGTGGTTTTCGGATAATGCCGATATTCGATCCTGGACTTATCGAATCCAAAACGATAGATTTTTAAAGGCCAAGTTGTTTTAGCAAAACATTCAAATTTAGGGTGTCAATATTCATACGGTAATTTCACTACATATGTCTATTTCCAATAAAATGCCTCAACATTTCTATTTTAGTCATTCACTTCGTCTGATTACTTAATATCACAGACGCATAAGAAATCGAGAATAAATTTTTAAGAGTAATCAAGCTAAACCACATATTGTTAAACTATTTCAACGATTCATAGCCAAGATTAACCAATTGCAATCATCATCTAGTTAAATTTAAATAATCCAAAATTAATCATACTCCTAACCTTGCTTACTTATAACTAAAATTAATTACAACTATTTATTTTGATTTAATTAAATTTAGAAATTTCATTAATAACCACCTTAAATAAATTAACTTGGAATTATAAATTTTAAGTTTTAATTCGTTTATTAACTTAATATATTTAAAACTAATTAAATTTGGTATTACCAAACCTTAACAAAATAATTTAGGCGTGAACATTTTGGTGATGGGATAAATACAAGTTCCAATATTGTTTTAATTTATGAAATAAAAAAATATTTTAAAGGTTAGTAGGTTTAAAAAGAACACTTGATAATACTCTTATTTTTCTTTTTTTTCAAAAAAAAAACAAAGACCCGGGCCTTCGGCCCAACACAAAAAAAAACAACCCGCCTTCTTCTTCTCCTTACCTTTTCTTCCTCCCTTATTTCCACTGCTTCCTTCCTCAACATGCACACAGCCAATCCATACAAGACATGGATTTGGAATGTTCTAAGACACTTACTAGTTTAGACAATGAAACAAAGAACATATTGACAGGAGGTCAAGCACAAAACAAGGGTGAATGTAAGAGTGCATTAAATGGTCAATGTCCTAGCTTAAATTACAATGATCAAAATAAAAATATTCCTTTGAATGAGCATACACAGGACACTATTATAAGCAATTCACTAAATGATTCTTATTCTGTGGGAGAAAAAGAACATATCATGGAACCTTCTGATGCGGCCCAATGCGACGGCAACATGGATGCTTCCAAGACTTTATGGAATTCAGACAATATTTTCTCGCGTCCTAGATCCAAGCACTCTAGAAAGCAACGACGGGATGAGGCTGCATTTGAATTTTCTACAACCCAATCAGATGATGCGATCAATAACCCTACATCATAAAATATGTTATCATAATCAAAAACTAAAGATAGAAAAATGACACGTACTAAGGCTAATGTGCATACCCCCTCTCACTTAAATTTAGGGAGCGATTTGGTTGAATTTCTCCAGTGAACTTGATTGCTTGGAATGTGAGAGGACTTAACTTCCCCTCAAACCAATTAGATTTGGTGAGTATTACTAAACAAATGCAAGCTTCGTTAAGTAGATTTGTTAGAGAATAAACTGTAAGAAAATGAAATTAATGATTTGGTTAGGCACTTTACTAAAGGATGGGACTGTACCTTTAATTTAGATCGTCAAAATAAAACTAGAATCATAGTCCTTTGAAATGCTAGCATTTGGTCGAATACGGTTATTCATAGGAGTGAATAATATGTAATGAGTCCGGTTTGGAATAAAGTGGATGTGACTTTTTCTTGCACGTTCGTATACGCACACAACCAAATGGAAAAGAGAACATAGCTCTGGGATTATATTAAAACTCATGCCAGTACTTTTAATATGTCTTAGGTAGTAGTAGGAGATTTTAATGCAATATTATACGGGCATGAAAAAATTAGCAGTGGTAGCTATTGTATGAGTCTAGATGCAGATTTTGTAGAATTCATAAAAACTTCAGCCTAATCGAACCTCAAAGTTTAGGTAATTAATTTATTTGGAGGGGAGATGCAAACTTGTCGATGCATAGTAAAATGGACATGGTTTACATTAGTAAGAAACGCTACAATAAATCCCTTAACTTTTCGACATTCTTTGCGAACCACTCTACAAATGACCACACACTAATTGTTTTTAACTTTGAGGTCACCCAATTGAATAAAAATGGATCTTCTTTCAAATACAACATTTTGTGGTATTATAGATCAGACTACCATGACATTGTTCAAAAAGCATAGGGTGAGTGTTTGTGTTGGGAATCCACTTTTTTAGTTCATTTCCAAGCTTAAAAAACATCAATCTCTGAATTTGGAGTAGAGAGCACAATAGCATGGAAAAGACTGCTGTTATCCCGCTTTTTGGCAAAGTGCGATACCAAAAGATCGATCGAAAAACGGAGAATAGTTTGTATCAGAGATTGGTCGTGCTTCGTTTCGCTATGAATATCGCTGAATTTTGTCCGAGTCCAGATCAAGCTACAATTGATAGGACTCGACAAGGAAGACCATAGAAGTTAGCATCTCAAATTTCAAGTCAATCCGAGTTCATATGCTCAAGTTATGATCGATTCAATTTGGAGGGGAAAACCAAGAGCTCGAACCGATGGCTGATCAATGGTTCGAACCGATCACCTTCGAATCCATCTACTTCGAAACCATCAACGCGCCTCGGTTTTGACTCCATCACCTTCGAACCCGTCGAGCATCAGTTGTTTGAATCCATTGACGGAGCCTCATTCGAACCCATCCAAAGAACCCTTGTTCGAATCCACTAAGCTTCGGTTGTTCGAACCCATCACAGAAGCCTCACTCGAACTCATCACAGAGACCTTGTTCGAACCCACCTGTGAAGCTTCATTCGAATCCACTGGGTCAACCAACCATGATGATGTGTCTTTCATCGGTTCGAATGCGCCTAGATATATGGAGTCGAAGCGGTCAACACGGAGTGAAAACCGGATCGATTCGAAGTTTGCGCTCCACGTCAACACGAAGCCACGTGCCACCATGGTTTCGAAACCATAGGTTCGAATGCATGGTTTCGAACCAAACAGCCACGCCGTGAACCCTATTTCGAATCCATCATATCTCTTAATCCACTGATCCAAATGCCACGAAATTTTCACAGAAGCTTGAATACATGTTGAAGGGTCTCCACATCAAATTTCACCTCGATTGGACAAATTCTTGATCGGTTCGAATGGAGTTCGAACCGATGCCAAAGTGGGCCCAAACGTCCTAAGACCGTGCGTGTGGGCCCCCTCACGTGCCAGAAGTGGTCTCCCGAGTTTTCAGCGAAATATCAGCAGCCTACGCCTATAAATAGAGCCCCAGAGCCAGCAGAAAAGGGATCTTTCGACACTTAAGCGCCCAGACTCTGCCGGATCGAGATCTCCATCATCCTACATCATAATTGTACTGTTGACTTCGAATTTACAGTTGTAATTTGTTGTTGATTGCTGCAACAACTTGTAATCATTGAACGAGAATCAATAAAACATCAAAGTACTTCATAGTGGACGTAGGCAACACGCCGAACCACTATAAATTGCTTGTCTACGCATTTACTTTACTGTTGATTGGAGTTTTTATTAGATAATATCTGTGTTGAACTTACATTCTTAACTATTATCTCTTCAACGACTCCCGAAGAGTGTTGTGCCCAATTTTGACACAAACACTTTGGTGCCTTCACTGAGTAAACCCAGATTTTCTCCTGCTCGTTGGATCTGTCATCGATACCGGATTGAATAAATCTAAGAGAGAGATCCAGATTATTGAATCCAACTTCCTTCCCTTCTATTCAGATTTGCATAAAGTCTAGGAAAGGAATTCAACTCTTAAGATGGTTAGCACAAGAACCACCTCAAACACTGTCAATCAAGAAGAACAGGATAGACAAAATCCTATGCCCCCACCTCCATCTAATCAAGATGTCGCTGGGCACTCGGAACCGTCGGGTCCGGTTACCCGACAAGAGTTGCAGTTATTACTCCAAGAGCCGACCCAGAGTCGGCGACAGCTAGAAGAACAGCTACGCGCTAACGCTGAGCTAATCAACAAGCTGGATCGCCAAAAACGAAAGAGATCCATGAGAGACCATGCCTCTTGCTCATCCAGCGAAAGTTCTTCATCCTCTGATTATCATAACCAGCCTCCACGACCCCGGCTAGATGGGAGTCGTATGCCACCCATTGGAAATTAACCGACATTGACCATTGGACAAATAAGAGTTGGTCCGTCAGCCAGTTTCCAAACCGGACCCTCCTCCAGAGGAGGTGCCGTTCCTCACCACGGCGCAGAATACCGCACCACTAACGTTGCGGCTGAACCAGGGGTCGACGCCCAAGATCAGTCGGACCTGGACCATCGTCATAGCGGGCGTACTCCTAAACCGTACGTCCCAGAGGACTACGAGCCGAGAAGGCGAGACTTGGACCGTTGACGATATCCGGTTCAAACTCAAAGTATGGAACATGATCATACTCCAGCGCAAATGCCGGATCTTTCAAATATGATACGTCAGATGATCCATGAAAGCCAGGGATTCACAAACGACGATTGGGGAGTTTCCCGAAGTCACACTCCCTTTACGGACGATATTCTTAATGTTGAGCCCCTACGGCGATTCCGAATGCCCACTCTATCCATGTACGAGGGAAACTCCGACCCCAACCAACATATTCTAAAATATGAATGGTCGATGACTGCTGCCAGAGCTGACGATGCAGCGAAGTGTCGTAGTTTCCCCATATCCTTGGGGGCATCGCTACTATGTGGTTCACTCGATTGCCACCACGATCCATCTCTTCCTTCGATCAGTTAGCCACAAAATTCGTTGAGCAATTCCGCATGCACGTCACAAGGCCAAAAGATGTCAACACTCTATCTAGTGTCACACAAGCTCCCGGAGAGACACTCCGACACTACTTAGAAAGATTCCATACTGCATGCGTGGAGATTAGTAATCCAAACGATAACTCCATCCTTATGGCATTGACTAAGGGGATCGACCCTGATTCTGAATTCGGCAATTGGCTAGCTGGGAAATCACCTGCGTCGTTGGACCGTTTCCATGCCAAAGCAGCTCAATTCCTGAGACGGGAAGACGCAAAACAGTCTAGGAAGCAAACTGGCGCAGGGACAAATACGGAAGGGACCCAAAGCAATGTTGCAATAAAACAGTCCGGTGAAAGCTCCGGAAAAGTTCAGTTGAACATTAAAAATAAACAAGCTCGGCGAAGAGAAAGCGTGAATCAAATTAAAAAACAAGATCAAACTCGTGGCCCGCAGCGCAAGAATCCAATGTTTGACAGTTACACTCCTCTAAATACATCACTAGAGGACTTGTACTTACAAACTTGTGGAACAATTCAATATCAAAAGCTTGCGCCAAGGCCATCGTTAGAAAGACAAATCCAAATTGGAAAGTTTTGCAGGTTCCGTGAAAGCTACGGGCACAATACAAACGAGTGTCGCCACTTACAAGACCTCGTTGAAAAACTGATCAGAGAAAGGAAGCTGGAACAGTTTGTGCGGGCGCCGCAGCCCAGAGAAGCGGGCCCATCAAATCCAAACAACAACCCTAATCGACCGAGACAGGAGGACTCAACTTGTCCCCGTGGAAGATTGGTGATAAACGCCATCAGTGGCAGACCTACTTACTCAGGAGCCTGGAACGACGAAGATCCTCGTCGCTGTCACACATGACAGGCTCCTTCAACCTATGAATATTTTGCAGTTTTCTTTATATTCTGAAATTTGAATTTGTAATAAGGCACTGACTTTGCCGTATTTCCTTATTTCAGCAATAAAATACTATCTCTTCAAGCTAGAGCTGTGATTCACGAATGCAACATTCAACAATCACCACACACGAAGAGCTAAGTTCCATAAAATAATGGAATTTATTCAAATAGCGAGTGACTGAGATATGACCGGCCACTCACTAAGTGAAACCCCAGCTCGGGGGCAAGCCATCACATCAAAGGCTGAACTGGACCAACACACGACAGTCCATTCAATAATTCGTTCCCAGAGCGTGAACGGACTCCAACTTCCCAGAGCGTGAATTGGAGTATAAAAATTCAATAATTCGTTCCCAGAGTGCGAACGGACTCCAACTTCCCAGAGCGTGAATTGGAGTATAAACATTCAATAATTCGTTCCCAGAGTGCGAACGGACTCCAACTTCCCAGAGCGTGAATTGGAGTATAAACATTCAATAATTCGTTCCCAGAGTGCGAACGGACTCCAACTTCCCAGAGCGTGAATTGGAGTATAAGCATTCAATAATTCGTTCCCAGAGCGTGAACGGACTCCAACTTCCCAGAGCGTGAATTGGAGTATAAGCATTCAATAATTCGTTCCCAGAGTGCGAACGGACTCCAACTTCCCAGAGCGCGAATTGGAGTATAAACATTCAATAACTCGTTCCCAGAGCGTGAACGGACTCCAACTTCCCAGAGTGTGAATTGGAACTTCCCAGAGTGTGAATTGGAGTATAAACATCGAACCCATCGTTCTCAGAGTTTGAACAAGTTCCTGAAAGCCCAAATAGATGTGACTGACCATCCAGCGGTTAACTCTGACTTCCCAGAGCATGAATCGGAGTATAAATGTGGATTCCAGGTTCCCGGAACGCGAACCGAAGCATCTGTGCGAACTCCTACTTCACAGAACGTGAATGGAGTATAAACATCAAATCCAAGTTCCCAGAGAGCGAACCCAAGCATACATGTTATCTCCGAGTTCCCAGAGTGTGAATCGGAGCGTAAACACCAAGTCCAAGTTCCCGGAGTGCGAACTGAAATATCGACACTAACTCCAGGTTCCCGGAGTGCGAACCGTACTACAAACGTCGATAACTCTCGAGTTCCCGGAGTGCGAACCGGATTATCGACTGCAAATTATCCTAAGTCCCCAGAATGTAGACATGTGCTTAATGTTTGCAATAAACGCACTCAACCACCAAAACACAAATGTTATTCCCCGAGACTGGGGGGCAAAAAAGCTAAGTGTTAATCGCTAACCAAAGTGATGCAATGTCCGAAGTTCGATTATTCATCGATCACAACTTGCGACCAAGATTCTCGGACTTGGCGAATAAAAATGAATTCTACTTGGCGGTAAAGACACCATAAGTACACCGGACTGAAAATGAGACACTACAAACACTTAAGCACAAAAGAAATGAGAGTTGAAGCAAAGAAACTAAATTTTATTTCAACTAACCGAAGATAAAGACTTACATGCAAATAAATTTTCCCAAAAAAGGATCCCTACTAGCAGGGGCCGAACCTGCATCTATACACGGCCTACTAACAAAAAATAAAAACAAATTCCTATCTACCCAAAAAATCTGCTTGGGAAGCCGATCTATTCCTTCTTCCTGGGCTTCCTTATCAGCGGTTCATCATCAGAATCGCTGGGAACGGAAATCCTTCGTTTGGACGACCTCCTCTCCGGTGGTTGCTCTTCGGCCGGGGGCATAATATCTACGTCCTCCTCAGAACTTGAATCTAAATGAAGGCTCCCCCCTGGAGGAGTAGGAGGGACCGAAACCGCAACGGAAGATGGGATAGTGCCACCCGACGATACTATTCTTGCAGGTGCTGGGCTCTGCGCCGCCGTGCTACAACCAACACTACCACTTTGCCCCGCAGCTTCCAATTACGCCTGAATCTCGGCCAGAATCTCTTCATCACGAATTGTCTGGGCTTGGCTGGGGGCATGTGCAGTCTGCATTGAAGAGCTAGAGGTTGGCGGGAGGTCACTAATGATGAACGGCAAGTTTGCGGAGAAGCCACCCTGCTCACCGAGCAGCTCGCTCACCATTTGTTCATCAAGAGATAAACCGCTCCCCTGCGCCGCCTCGGTTGATACTCAGTCACAACAGTAGTCTCGGTGGTGATGGCCTTATCCACTTTGCTTGATTCTTGGGTCGCGGCAATCGGAGCAACTCCAGTCGCTAAACAAAGATAAGAAGAGGTTATCAGTAACTACTTTAGAGCAAACTCTCTATTTAGGAAACACTTGAGATAAATCCGAGATACCTTCCCCAGTTTGGCTTGCGGACGACTGAGCGGCCTCGGAAGTATGCTCCCGAATGGGAGATAACCACGGCTATTCTGGGTCATAAGCAGGAACAGGTTGTCTACCGACCACAGATACAGGCGCTGCCGAAGGTGGAGCGATGATTTCAGTAACACTGGCGTGATGCTCAACACCTGATCCCTCTCCAACCTCCAGAGATCGGCCGCCAATCATCTCCTTCTCATGAGCAATAATAGCATCATGAAGGACCTTCTTCTCATCGTCTGTCAGCAGCCGGTTTTCAAGTTCGAATCGATCTACCGATTCACCCAGACGTGCTTCCTCTTCTTCCTCGACCAATCGATCCTAAGCGTTGCGGAGGTGTATCAGATAATCTTGGAGTCAGGCCAAATTTCGGTGCCTCAACACGTTGGCATTGTAAGTGATGAGAAAATCTTCAATGTCGGCCTCCAGCCTGGCCTCCGCCTTTTGAACTTTCTCCTCAACCTCCGTCTCAACCGCTTGGACCTTGGCTACTGCCGCATCCCGTTCAGTCCGGAGAATCACGGCTTGTTCACACGCCTCCTAGGCTGCATTATTCGCATCATCCCTATCCTTGGCGATTTCGGCGAATTTAGACTTAAGCTCGTTCAACTCCTTTAGGGCTGCATCCCTCTCGGCAGTAACCATGGTGTTTCGATGGCCCATGTCCTCTACCGTGGCATAGTGCTCATGTTTCATTCTATCCATCGTTGCTTGGGCTTCGTTGGCTTTTTTGATAGCTTCCATTTCAGATCTCCGGGAAGATTCGGCCTCAATGTTTAGCACATCAATAATATGACCCTTTTGAGCCAACTCAGACTGCAATTTCTCGATGGTGGCCCCACGCTCAAAGGCCAGTGTCGACGCTTTCTCGGCCGCCTTGTACCACGCCCTGTATTGGGCATAAAAGTCATGCACATAATCGTGCGCCGTCTGCTCGGCCTCCGGTGGAATTCTTTTCAAGTGAAGAGGAAAGATATAGTTATCGAAGCAAATATTCGGAAAGTCCTTCTTCAGCTGAGCAAGCCTGATTGCCCCTTCTCCCGAAATTTCAGTGGGAGGTTGTTCCGCAACTACTGGAGGCATTGCCTCAGATCTTGGGTGGCGAGATTCATACTTGGAAGATTGAGAGGCCGACTGGTAGTGCGAGGAATCAGAAGGATGAGAAACATGGACAGGAGGCTGTATAGGAGCTCTTGGAGGAGGAGTGCGCGATCGAGACCGATGTCTATAATCCCTATCTCTCTGTTCTTGGCTAGAATACCCGGAGTACCTACGATCGTAATCCCTGTCTCCTTCTCTCCGTTGTGACTCATAGTATGAGGAAGATTTACGAGCGTGTCGTAGGCTCCCTAGCATCGAACCACGTCCAGTCATGATATTTGCAAAGCGAAATGAGAATAAAGTTAATGGTTTCTCGAAACCGACAACCTAAGACTCGGGACTATGTAGTGTCGTGAAATGTGTGCGAATATGTATTCCGCCCGACCAACCAGAAGTGTCGACTGAGCTAGTAATAAAAGGCTCTCTCAATTCTAGAGTGCGATGAAACTCCTCCAACCCGGCGTCATGCTGAAAAGACACATCATTCGGGATTGGAAGGTCGGTAAGCCCTTCGTAAAGACTTTCGGTTCGCGGAGGAGACATCTCGAAAATTCTAACTCCGGGAGAGGATCGGGCCGTGACAACCGACTTCCATCTCCCCATCTTAGTTGACGTGACGACGACTGCCTTGCCTTTTCTTTGCTTTTCAACATCCTGAACCACGTCTGTAGGCTCCATCAACGGCTCGTCGTCAGTTGAGTTCTCTCAGAATCAGCCTCCTCGGCAATGATAACTTTGGGTTTCTTGTGTTTGACTCGTTTCTTCGAAATAATCCTTAGCGCCCCGTCAAACAGTATGCTCTAACCTCGTTCAATCAGCCCATAGGTTCGAAGATTCCTATCGGTCAAAAGCGACTCAATATCCCTGTCCTCGCTCGGGACTCCCCGGAGTACTCGCACCATCTCTTTAAAGCGCTCGCCTTCAGGTCGCTAAATCATCGCTGTGAAAAGAGAAAGAACATAAGTTTCACTTCGACCGCATTTGTCTTAGAAATAACTTAATAACTCGGCTACACTCACGTCTGAATAACCATCGTCGGGCAAACCCCGGAGGACACCTGACATAGAACCATTCCGTCCTATAGTAACTCAACCTGGTCCAGGACCCAGTGACCACTTGGCAATTTCTCACCGCTTCCAGAAATGTGAAGGAAGGATAATCGCCTCGGGTCTTGAAGTTAAATAGATATCTGATCTCGGTCGGGATCGGCGGTCAATGAAGGTACTCCATGAAGACGATGAATAAACTATTCATGGAGGCGTACCCGTTCGGGTGTAGCTGAGATGGAGCGATCCTCAAAAAAGACAACACCTCCCTTATGTACTCGTTGAACGGAGGAAGTGTCTCAGCCGCGCACGCATGGCGATTAAATGCTGTATACCCCTCCGGCGGGTTGTGCGGTCTATCATTCGGCCCTGGCAATAACATGTCATCCAGTGACAGACCGTGCCTCAAGCATATTCTCACTAACATGTCTTCAGAAATATTCGATTGAACGGAATCCGACGGATTGGCAATGAAAGACGCATTGGGAAGTTCGTCCGGAGCCGGACCAATAATCTCAGGTTCGATATCTGGAACCTCTAGTCTCGGAGCAGCTGTACTTTGAACCTCCTACTTTTGCGAACTTGACGGTTCCATAACTAGCTAACTCATGAGAAACCATCGTTAGACGACAAAGAACCCGTTTGTTCCCCAGTGTAAAGTGTATGAATGTATGTTGTGCAGTGCCATGCATTACTTGAATAAATATCGCAGAATTAAAAGAAATATACAAACGACAAAGCTACAGAGTCCAGTAATAATGACCGTCATCGCTGACCGTCATCGTTGAGCCGTTTGTATGATGGAAATTTTATTTGAATAGAAGTCATTATTGTTCCATCGACGAGCTTCGAAAGGTGGTCAAGTATGCAGTTTAATATGTCCAAATATGCAGAAATGAAGCTCGCCGGAGTTATGCTTGGAAGTGTCAAACTTTGGAATCCATCATAGAGGGTTCGAACCGATCACAGGGACCTCGTTCGAAACCAACCTAACATCACTTCGAACTGATGACTGGAATGCACGCTTCGAAACGATGACCAGGTGTCGAGTTCGAATCGATCAAAAATGGATGACTTCGAATCGATCCTTGTTTGGCTAGTTCGTACCGATTCGAAACCACCAACTTGACATCGATATCGTTCGAATGGATCCTATTCGAATCGATATAAAGTTGCGAACTTCGAACCGATAGCCGATGGATTCGAATCCATCGATTCGAAGGGACCCCTCAAATCCATCAATCGGTGCGAACTGCGTCATCCCCATAAGGTCATCCAAGAGATCGATACGAAATCCAAGAAAAATCATGCCGCCATCATCGATTCGAACTCGAATCAACGCATCATTTCGAAGCCTTCTCAAACCAGATCTGGTTTTGCCAATCACTAAAGTGAGCAATCGATGAAGAAGACGCGGTTTCGAAGTAACTTTGTCGTTTGGATTCGAAGCTAATTACCTAGTTTAAATGATGGATTCGAGGAGTTAAGGTCTTGGATCTGGATTGGTTCGATAACGCGACACGGTGTTTTCTCCTTTAAAGCTTCGAAACGATGCAACGCACAGTGAAAGCAAGACGAGAGTAAAAAAGTAAAAAAAGTAAAAAATGAAAAAAGTAAAACCCTCTGCTATTTATATGAGGCCCAGGGCGTGACCGAGTCGCTTCGTATCCCAGTAAACCCAACCGGTCATAACCGGTCAAGACCCAGGTCGATTCGAAGTCAGCTTTCGAACCCATCAGCCTAAGGCCCTATCGGTTCGAAGTTCACCCCATATTCCACCGTTGCGAAGCATACAGCAGAGTGACAAGTTGCATCGATGCGAAACGCGCAGTGGGCGCATCATTTCGAAGCCTCTGTTCGCGACTCCATACACAATCTACCGAAACGAACTGTTAGTTCGAATCCATACTTTCGCATCGGTTCGAATGTCAGTTTCAAACCCATCACAACACAAGTACACTCCATCCATACAAATGTAGATTTCGAATCCATCGATGCTCCAGCACATCGGTTCGAAATGTACATTCATGCAACGCAGAGTCGTTTCCTTCAGCCTTCTACATCGGTTCAGGAGAGGATCGATACGAAGGAACCTTCCAAAACAACCATCAAGCGTTGTCTCAATTCAAATTTCAAAATAGGTTTTGGAGAGAATCGATACGAAATTCAATAGCAAACAAAATTAACAACGACTTGTAGACGCACGACGTTAACAAAGATCAAACTAGCATATGTGCATATATATCGGACTAACATTCGATTCTAAGCATTTGCAGGGATCGAACACTTATCTTATTACAAATGCAACAGCCAACGGCTAAGCGCTATTATACAGCAATCAATCACATCAATGCAAGGTTGCAGCAATACAGAGTACGAGCCTCAACAAAAAGAGAGAAATGATTGTTCGAAGAGAAGTTGTAGCTATTCAAAGCACGTCATGTTCCCACAAGACGTACTTTGGGGGGCAAAATGTTATCCCGCTTTTTGGCAAAGCCGCGATACCAAAAGATCGATCGAAAAACGGAGAATAGTTCGTATCAGAGATTGGTCGTGCTTCGTTTTTCTATGAATATCGCTGAATTTTGTCCGAGTCCAGATCGAGCTACAATTGATAGGACTCGACAAGAAAGACCATAGAAGTCAGCATCTCAAATTTCAAGTCAATCCGAGTTCATATGCTCAAGTTATGATCGATTCAATTTGGAGGGGAAAACCAAGAGCTCGAACCGATGGCTGATCAATGGTTCGAACCGATCACCTTCGAATCCATCTACTTTGAAACCATCAACGCGCCTCGGGTTCGACTCCATCACCTTCGAACCCATCGAGCATCAGTTGTTCGAATCCATTGATAGAGCCTCATTCGAACCCATCCAAAGAACCCTTGTTCGAATCCACTAAGCTTCGGTTGTTCGAACGCATCACAGAAGCCTCACTCGAACTCATCACAGAGACCTTGTTCGAACCCACCTATGAAGCTTCATTCGAATCCACTGGGTCAACCAACCATGATGACGTGTCTTTCATCGGTTCGAATGCACCTAGATATATGGAGTCGAAGCGGTCAACACGGAGTGAAAACCGGATCGATTCGAAGTTTGCGCTCCACGTCAACACGAAGCCACGTGCCACCATGGTTTCAAAACCATCGGTTCGAATGCATGGTTTCGAACCAAACAGCCAGGCCGTGAACCCTATTTCAAATCCATCATATCTCTCAATCCACTGATCCAAATGCCATGAAATTTTCACAGAAGCTTGAATACATGTCGAAGAGTCTCCATATCAAATTTCGCCTCGATTGGACAATGCCAAAGTGGGCCCAAACGTCCTAAGACCGTGCGTATGGGCCCTTTCACGTGCCAGAAGTGGTCTCCCGAGTTTTCAGCGAAATATCAGCAGCCTACGCCTATAAATAGAGCCCCAGAGCCAGTAGAAAAGGGATCTTTCGACACTCAAGCGCCCAGACTCTGCCGGATCGAGATCTCCATCATCCTACATCATAATTGTACTGTTGACTTCGAATTTACAGTTGTAATTTGCTGTTGATTGCTGCAACAACTTGTAATCATTGAACGAGAATCAATAAAACATCAAAGTACTTCACAGTGGACGTAGGCAACACGCCGAACCACTATAAATTGCTTGTCTATGCATTTACTTTACTGTTGATTGGAGTTTTTGTTAGATAATATCTGTGTTGAACTTACATTCTTGACTATTATCTCTTCAACGACTCCCGAAGAGTGTTGTGCCCAATTTTGACACAAACAACAGCTGATCTAATGAGATAAGAATTAGATGTGACATATTCGAATCTAATTTACCAAACAAATAACTCTCAAATATTGAATATTTATAAACAAAACGTGGAATAACTTTTCAAACTACTTCATAGATAATCCATTTGAAATATTCAATGCTTAAAGATAAGTGGCTTACTCAAGGAGAAAGAATTACTCAATTTTTCCACTTACTCAATTTTTCCACTTCAGATTCATAGAAACAAGAATAAGACCAACATACAATGATGGTGGATGAGCAAGGTAATTGAACCAACTCGAATGAAAAGTTGGACATGGAAGCTCTACGATACGTTGTTGAATTATTTAATTCTCCCTACATAAATACTAACTTTTCACACATTACATTTAAAACAATTCTTTCAGCTACTGCAAGAAACGGTATGAACAGACCTTTTGAGATGGATGAAGTCCGTGCAGTTAAAGGGCTCGGTAGATTCAATGTGACGGAGTTGTAAAATGTCATAGCGGGGATTCAATGTGAAATGGATGCTTCGTTTGTTTCTTCTTTGCTCTGAAATTAGGGCTTCTGGATGAATTTGCCTCTTTGTCAAATTTGATTGCTGATGCTTCGCTTCCTTTCTTCAATCGATTATATGTTCGGCAGCTTCAACCAAGTCGAGTTCGAATGTTGCGAAATTGGTACATTCGTTCCTTCTTCGATTTATACTATACTCGACTTTGATTCGAGTTGAATGATTTGTTCTTTGTTGCTTGAACCCGAATGGATGATTGCCGATGATGTTTTAGGGTTTTATAGTATTTGAATTCCTATATATGTGTTTGAATATACTCATTGAAATCGTTTGGTAATTTTTGGATTGTCGTTCGGTATTGTTTGGATGCTGGTGATTATTTTTAACTTTGTCACTTCGTATATTTTTATGTTACGTGGTTCTCACAGCTTTGAATGATTTCTTGATTGCCATGGTTTCGACTTGATATTGTAAATAAACTTCGGCCACTTCAATTTGAACTGCAGTTGGTTTTCGCATTTTTCTGTTGACATCTGCCTTGACTTTTAAACTTGATATTGATTTTATTAACTCATGTTTCTCATATTATCCACAGTGATGGAATTTTTGAAACTTCCTGCTTGATTTTGTGAAGATATTTGCTTCCGGCATTTAACTTGACTTGTTCGAATTCATGATTACCATGACTCGAATCTGCATGCTATGTTTGCATATAGAGTTGTTGGGCCACTGTTTCACTGGTGCATCACTTGTTGTTGCCATTCAATTGAATTCAGTTGCATTCATTAGTCTTGTTGGCATTGTTTACATTGGACTTGTATGCTGCAAATGTTGGTGCACTTGTTATATTTATTCATCATGTAGTTTACTGTATTAGGTTTTGTTGGCATGTTTGATTTCTTTGAAACTGCTACCTCTGATTGCTTCGACTTGGTTTTTGACATCACTTGACTTCGGTTATTTAATGCTGTGTCTAATGCACTATGTAGTAGCCTTGCTTATGCATATTGATGTTCAATCTGGACATGGGGTTTTGGTTTTCTCTGCATTGTGTTGAGTTGCTTTCTGTAATTGTATGTATCTTGACCCATAGTTTTGTATTGGCCTTGAGTTTCATTTTGACTTCACTTTGAATCTCATGTGTAGTTGCAGTATCATGTAGTCAAGCTTGAGTTTTGCCTATCAGGTTCACTTCAGTCTTGATACATTGTTTTAAAATTGTTTGCTGCTTGGTCGACACTTGCAGTTCACTGGTCTTGGCCTTGGTTCCTATGCATAGCATATTGAACTGGTCGAGTTGTTTTGTTGCATTCATTCTTCACTTGTGCACTGTCTGGTTAATATTGCATTGCTTCATCATTGATTGTTGACATGTGCACCACTTATGTACCATATGGAGCTTGTTATGATAAGCTAGCTCGAGTTGTGTAGTTCATGTGTACATCACTGACTTTCTACATATCGTGCTTGTATTTGCAGTGCACCACTTCTTATGTGCATGTTATCTTGACCGTTTTATTTGAATTTGTACATTCGGATTGCACCTGCGTTGAATCCAGCTTACAGCTTGGGTTTGACCTTGTATTCGTATCGTGATTTCACTTGAGTTGAACCCGGCTTTTAATTGGGTTTGACCTTGTTCTCACCTGTCCCTGTAGATTTATCAAGTGTATATTGGTGTGCATGGTCTGGTGGCATGTACAGTGATACACTGTGCATGTCACAAGCTGTTAGTATATGATAAATTCAAAATTAAATGATGACAAACAACCTAAATAACCGAGGCAAATAATATTTTCAAAATTACATTTTATTTTACACTGCAAAAATATTTCCTTTTCAATTTTACTGCGACAATGTATATTTTTGCAGATTGCTTAGATGCTGGATTCTATCTAGAATGGAGTTGAATATAAATACGAGCGAATGAGTGATATGTAGTGAGGTGCTTATGTAAATGATAAATTGTGATGTAATCAAAATTGTATTATAATTGAAATTGTATATATACAGTGAGAGCTTGAATTTGTACTATTCAAAATTGTAATACATATTTGTTTGAATAAAATATCTGTTTGAATTTAAATTCTGTATTATTTATTTTATTCAGCAAATATTTATTTAATTATGTGAAAAATAAAATAGTACATTAATAAATACATTTAAATGAATATATATATATATATGTTTATTATCATCGAACAAAAATCATATACTTGCATATTCAATAATCTCCCCCTTTTGATGATGACAAACATATATTTAAGATTTTGAATTTATTAATTTGATTATTTAATTTGCTCCCTTTATTTGAATGCTCCCTTTCTACACCAAGATCCCCCTCATATATGCATGTATAAAAAAATATGCAAATGATCCTATATGCAAATAGAAAATATATTTTACCTTTATTTGCCAAAATCTTAACTTTTCTCTCCCCTCTTTTGTTATCGGCAAAAGAGTAATAGTGTTAGAAAAATAAGATAAAGTGATAGACATTAATACAACATTAAAACTTAATCGAATATAAATATTAAATCTCAATAAAAAAATCAAACAAAAATCATATATACTCTGTTTGACGCATATTCCACTTTAGAGTGATAGGGATGATGTCATCATATAAAACCATATAGTTGTGTCTAGTGATAGGGATGATGTCATCATATAAAACCATATAGTTGTGTCTGTTTGTGGTATATGTATATCAGAAATTTGAATATCTACTAACCATGCATAACTGTTAAGACTTTTAAATGAGATTAGTAGTATTCTCAATTTTTATTAAAAAAATTGAATTCAAGTATCTTCTAACCACGCATAACCGTGAGGACTTTTAAATGGGATTAGAATCAACTTGTCTGTTAAATCAATCCATTTTGATATGCATTCCATACATGCATAGCTGTGATGACTTTTAAATGAGCATGGAAGCACATAATAAAAAATCCTAAGTAATTCACCCATGCATAACTGTGAGGACTTTTAAATGAGAGTGAATACTTTGGATGTTTTTATTGCTAAAAATATAATAAAATGAAAGCGCATAATTTTTCGTTTAAAATACCACATATTGACATACCATATTGACATACCATATTGAATTATGATGAGTGATGGTCAATAGAAAAATGATAGAAATAGAAATTATCATGGAATTTTTACCAACAAAAAGTGTTTATAACTCTTATTTAAGTTTTTAAAGAAATTTACTAATTATACTGTCTCAATTTATAATATATGATTAATATCAACACTCATTAATTTTTCAATCACTGCTTATCTTTTCGATAATCAGTAGGGAGACAGATTAGTTAATGTAATCTTTTAAGCTTAAATTCAAAAATAATTATCAAATTTTCTAAAAATGACTAATAATCTGAAACAAGGTCAAAATTGATTTTCTAGAAGGGGTTTTAAAAGAAAACTGTCTGCTATTTGAAAATTATTTTAAGTGAAAAATATGCATAAATTTTCTTTGAAAAACGATGCAGCTACCGAATGTCTCAGCATAAACACGTTTCACTTTCTACCAACTACATTACCACTGTAATCTGCATCTGAATTTTCCTTTCACTCGAAATTATCATTAGTTGGATTTGATAGACCAGACCGTGAAGTGTGCACCAAATTATCTTAAAATCATTTTTAATAGTTTTTAAATGAATTTCTCTTGAATTTGAATTTAAACCGTGTATCCATGCAAACACAAAATGTACTGTCAAGTCAAATATATACATATGCATCTAGAGTGGTCAAAAATCAACACTTCTCTACAAATCAGTTTCAAAAATAAGAACAAGCCAAATGAGAATATATCAAATAGGAATAAGTCATAATCAAAATCATCATTTATTTTACTGCCTGATTCAAATCAGATTATGGTGCAGATTATCACATTAATATATCGTTCAAGATGAATATACCATTACCTCTTATACCGTTACGAATAATATTTCGTTTTTGCCCATTGTGATTCTACCACCTTTGTACTAGGCTAAGAAACTTCGATTTATCGCATGTTGTGTGTCTGGAACAGCCAGAATCCAGAAAACACTTTTTGTTGTTCCTTAGCCTGCCACCACACCTACACGAGAGAAGATTTTTGTGACCTACTTGTTTTTATAGGTCCATGGTTGTTAGTGGCAGCAAATTTTGAAAAATATGTTTGTGGAGACCCAAAACTATTTATATATGTTCCTTTCGGCAACCATATTTGTTTAGCTTTGAGGGATTTTATATTCGTGCCTTTTGGAACCCAAATTGGAATGGTTTTGATATTTTGGGTCTATACCACCACATATTTTGAGTGTGTCCGGTTTTTCTACAAATTGTGCACTCAGTTTTGACTTGATTAAATTTGCTTCTAACCAGTTCAGATTAATTATATCCAAGTCCTTGTCTAACTGTATTAACGGTTTGTTTTCCTAATAGCATATTCAACGTTTTTCACTTTTGGAAAATTTTCCAAAAGTCGTTGACAGTTGTTGGACTTGTGTTTTTAGTGATTCATTTTCATTCAATAATTGTGTGCACTTTTTAATAGAACTATCTCATCTAGTAATTTCACTCTTTTTCAAAATCAGAATTTCATTTTCAAGCGATTTAATTTTATTTTTTGATTTTTTAACCTCTTCTTCGAGTGATGGACACTTATCACACTTAGGGATCTTACTTTGATGGTTTTTAACTAATTGATCAAGCTATTTATTTAAATCTATCAAAGTATCTTTTTTTCTCAAGTTTGGCGTACTTCTCCCTAAGTCTTTCAAAACAGCCATTTACTTTGTGGAAAAATATAAGTAATTCTGAGTGAGTGAGTTTTGATACCTCGCTTGGCTCGTCAACGTCGCTATCAGTTATATCACCTCGAAGACACATATCTGCTTTCTCATTCTCATGCTAGTACTTTTATTATCTTCATCATTTGTATTAAACGTGGCTGCAAAATTTCCCCTTTTTGATTTCTTTTCTAGACCGTGTCGATTATAAGGACAATTGGGTTTGATGTGTCCGGATTTGTTGCACTTGTGACAGATGATCTCACGTTCTTCTAGGTTGCTAGTGCTTTGAATATTCCGCTTTTCAATTTTTTATTTAGAGCTGGATTTCTGTATTTACGGTTCCATTTTTTGAATCTCTTCATTAGTAGCGCCAGCTCAACTGCTCCATCATCATCATCCTCATCACTACTGCTTTTTAACAATCCTATTAAGCTCGTTTCTTTAACTAAGTCGATTGAGGAGGATTTCTCATTACCTGTTGACTTTTGCACCATATATTGCATCAAAAGTATTCCAGATTTCCTGTGCACTTTCACAATGAGAGATAAAGTTAAAACGTAACAAAAGCATTAATCGAGATAATTTTCTCATCTGTTATATCACACCCATTTTCAATAATATCCCAACATTTACATTAACAGATTTTAAATAAAATTTCATTTTTAATTTCCAATTCAAAAAATCTGTTCTATTAAAAACAGGAGGAATAATATTGGACCGACCCACAATAAAACATTATTAATAGAAGTCATTTTAAAAAAAAATTCAAATTTGTAAAAAAATTGGTCTTTGAAAAATCAAACTTTTTAAAACAAAAAAGGCTTTTGTTCCTAGCTTTGATACCACTTGTAGGATCGATTTCACCCTAGAGGGGGTGAAAAGGGTGATACTATTAACTATAAAAATTTAATGCGGAAGTTTACAAAATATTTTCAACACAGATCTCACGGATAATAGTAGAATAGCAAATGCAGAAAATAGAACACGCAGATTTATCCAGCTTCGGCAAAACTCTGCCTATGTGCTGCCCCCAAGGTTTCTACTAGAAATTAAGCAGTCAGACGCTTACAAACGTAAACTCGCTACACCCGCTATCGACTAGTCTTAACTCTAAGCTCAAAACCCTACCACAACTTAGCCACTGAGTTGCGAATTCTCGAACTACACCACCGTAGTTCGTCCCCTAGTCACATGACTAGAAATTACAATTGTTTAAAAAGAAAAATACAAAATTAAAAACAAACAATTTAAAACCCTAATTTAAATATCGAAGCCCAAATCCTATGTATAACCGGCCCAAATAAAACACTAAATAATCCCTTTTTCTCTTTTATTTGTTCGGCCGGTTCCTTTTCTCGTATGTGATAATGGATGCTTCGTTTATTTCTTCTTTTCTTTGAAATTAGGGCTTCTGGACAAAGTTGCCTCTTTGTCGAATTTGATTGCTGATGCTTCGATTCCTTTCTTCAATCGATTATATGTTCGGCAGCTTCAACCAAGTCGAGTTCGAATGTTGCGAAAATTGGTACGTTCGTTCCTTCTTTGATTTATACTATACTCGACTTTGATTCGAGTTGAATGATTTGTTCTTTGTTGCTTGAACTCGAATGGATGATTTCCGATGATGTTTTTGGGGTTTTATATAATTCGAATTCCTATATATGCGTTTGAATATACCCACTGAAATCGTCTTATAATTTTAGGATTGTCGTTCGATATTGTTTGGATGCTGGTGATTATTTTTGACTTTGTCACTTCGTATATTTTTATGTTACGTGGTTCTCACGGCTTTGAATGATTTCTTGATTGCCACGGTTTCGACTTGATACTGTAAATAAATTTCGGCCACTTCGATTTGAACTGCAGTTGGCTTTGTGCATTTTTCTGTTGACATCTGCCTTGACTATTTAAACTTGATATTGATTTTGTTAACTCGTGTTTCTCTCTACTGTGAGAAAATAATGACTTTGGAATTTTTGAAACTTCCTTCTTGATTTTGTGAAGATATTTGCTTCCGACATTTAAACTTGACTTGTTCAAATTCATGATTACCACGACTTGAATCTACATGCTATGTTTTCATATTGAGTTGTCGGGCCACTGTTTCGTTGATGCATCACTTGTTGTTGCCATTCAATTCAATTCAGTTGCATTCATTAGTCTTGTTGGCATTGTGTCTGCATTGGACTTGTATGCTGTAAATGTTGATGCACTTGTTATATTTGTTCATCATGTATTTTGCTGCATTGGGTTTTGTTGGCATGTTTGATTTCTTTGAAACTGCCACCTCTGATTGCTTCGACTTGGTTTTTGACATCACCTGACTTCGGTTATTTCATGCTGTGTCTGCTGCACTATGTAGTAGCGTTGCTTGTGCATATTGATGTTCAGTCTGGACATGGGGTTCTGGTTTTCTCTACATTGTGTTGAGTTGCTTTTTGTAATTCGGTGTCTTGACCCATAGTTTTGTACTGGCCTTGAGTTTCATTTTGACTTCACTTTGAATCTCATGTGTAGTTGCAGTATCATGTTGTCAGGCTTGAGTTTTGCCTATTCTTGATACATTGTTTTATACTTGTTTGCTGCTTGGTCGACACTTGCAGTTCACTGGTCTTGGCCTTGGTTCATGTGCTTAGCATATTGAACTGGTCGAGTTGTTTTGTTGCATTCATTATTCACTTGTGTACTGTCTGGTTCATGTTGCATTGCTTCATCATTGATTGTTGACATGTGCACCACTTGTGTACCATCTGGAGCTTGTTATGATATGCTAGCTTGAGTTATGTAGTTCATGTGTACATCACTGACTTTGTACATATCGTGCTTCTATTTGCAGTGCACCACTTCTTATGTGCATGTTGTCTTGACCATTTTATTTGAATTTTTACATTCGGATTGCACCTGCATTGAATCCAGCTTATAGCTCGGGTTTGACCTTGTGCTCGTATCGTGATTTCACTTGAGTTGAACCCAGCTTTTAATTGGGTTTGACCTTATGCTCACCTGCCTCTGTAGATTTATCAAGTGTATATTGGTGTGCACGGCCTTGTGGCATGTACAGTGATACACCGTGCATTTCATAAGCTGTTCGTGTATGATGAATTCAAAATTAAATGATGACAAACAACCCAAATAACCGAGACAAATAATATTTTCAAAATTACATTTTATTTTACACTGCAAAAATATTTCCTTTTCAATTTTACTACGACAATGTATATTTTTGCAGATTGCTCAGATGCTGGATTCAATCTGGAATGGAGTTGAAGATAAATACGAGTGAATGAGTGATATGTAGTGAGGTGCTTATGTAAATGACAAATTGTGATGTAATCAAAATTGTATTATAATTGAAATTGTATATATATAGTGAGAGCTTGAATTTGTACTACTCAAAGTTGTAATAAATATTTGTTTGAATAAAATATCTGTTTGAATTTAAATTCTAAATTATTTATTTTATTCAGCAAATATTTATTAATTATGTGAAAAATAAAATAGTACATTAATAAATACATTTAAGTGAATATATATGTTTATTATCATTAAACAAAATCATATACTTACATATTCAACATATAACATAATTGAATTTAGTAGAATACTAAAATATATTAAAATTTCAATTAAACAAATTAATTTTATAATTTTTATAATGTATAAATATCATTTTTCAATTCATTTCTTTTAAATAAGATATAGTGGAAATAGCGGGATTAACGGGATGTAGCGAAAAATAGTAGGGCTTAAAGCGAAAAGGCTATATTTGCGGTTATATGGAAACATCGTAGCAGTAGAAATCCGCTATGAGATATAGTAGGGTTATAGCGGGGTAATAGCAGGGCATTAACCACACATGATGAAGTTAAAAAGGCAGTGTTCCAAATTGATGGCAATAGCTCTCCCGGCCTAGATAGTTTCAGTTCAAAGTTTTACAAACTGCACTGGGAATCAAAAACGATGTGTTGCAATCTATGTTGGGCATACAATAATCAAGTAAGATCATTAGAGAAAATAAATCATGCCTTTTTATGTTTAATCCTTTAAATTGTAAACCCACAGACAATATCAGACTATAGGCCAATATCATTATGTAATGTAATCTAAAAATTTTGCCTGATCCATTAAGTAATAGAATGAAGTAATATCTCAATCTAATATCAAATAATCAAAATGCATTCATTCTAGAAGGAATAATCACAAAAAATTCTCTCCTAGCATACAAGATGGAGAGGGAATTCAATAGGAACATGGTAATAATATGTGCATGAAAATACATAAAATTAGTAGGGAAATCTTATATCATATGTTGTTATGCATGGGCTTTTCTAAAAAAAATTGCACATTTGATATATGAATGTTTATCCACTGTCACTTTTTCAATCCTTATAAATGGTAGCCTTTTAGAATTCTTTAGTAGCAATCCAGACGTAAGGCAAGGATATCCATTATCTCCTTTACTGTTTGTTATTACTGTGGAATTTTTCATTATTTTATTAGTTTTGGAATCCTATGAGCGCAAGATTGATTCAATTCTTCCTATTGAACCAATCCTCGTGCATTTGTCATACGTTGATGACATTTTAGTGTTCACCGAGGCTAACACTAAAAATGTTGAAAGCCTTGTTGATATTATTAAAATAATAAATGAATGAACATAAACTACATTGTATTTTAGCAAGAGGCAAGATTCAAAGACCAAATTATCATTATATTGAATGTTCAACTATGAAATCTCCCAGTTAAATATTTGGTAATTCCCCTATCTTACAGCAAGCTGAAATCTAAAGATTTCGAAGTATTGTTACCTAAAATCTGTGACGACCCAACTTCCACAATACAGGAAGTCGCATCGCTAAGAAGAAAGAAAGGGATAGAAAAGAGAAAAGAAAGAAAAGAAAGAACAGACAACATCAGAATCTCACAGCGGAATCGAATAAATTATAATATATCACATAAAACCTTACATAGTATCATAAACATCAGAGTTATACAGCTAATACAACACAAAACTGGACAGTTATAAACACCTGTCTAGCAATTACAATCCAAGTACATCAGAGAAAAACAGATACAACACAAACACAGCGGAACCACTAACTATATCTACACGCTGAAGCCTCCTGCTCCATTATCTCCTCCAGAACTTGTCAAAGCAATCCTGAAACACTTGACTACTCATACGTAATATGAGTACCCAAGAGTTTAATAAAACAGAAAATAAACACTCGGGTCAGACAGGGGTCTGGTGTGAGTAAACGGGGATAAAAGTTGCTTAACTTTAGAAAATCCTTTGAAAAACAAAAGGTATCACGTAAGATTTCCCGCACATAAACATGGAAAAAAATTTACCTTACGCTAACCAAAACATTTGATAGGAAATCCAGTGATATTATAATAGTGTCTAGGGTTTTCAAGTAAATAAGAAATAGCCGAAATTGTTACATTTATTAAATTCCAGCTACATAGGTATACAAACAAAACCGTAGGGTCTCGTAGGAAAAATTGGGTTTCCATCAATGGTAGGGCTACTGGGGTACCGCCCGTCACAGTACGTGGCCTAGATCACCGTACCGAGGAGCCACCCTAACTCCCCTGCAACACAAAGCCGGAACCATTCCTTACTGAACAGTCCCGAACAAGACCACCCCGCAGATTGGTCGTCACCAACTGCCACACAGCCGAATATAAAGGGACCTCTAGACAGGGATAAATCTTGCTCTCCAGTGGGGGCTACCCACGAAGCTTTGCTGCACCTCCCCTGTTTTAGCCATTCCCGGTTGATGAGGCTTGAGGTTGCGATTACCTTTATAGGACATATAAATCTTAAAATGCTCATCGTTCACCTGACGATGTTCTGAAAGCATTCAATCCATACAAGTTCGTTTCGGGTTCGAACGAAACCGAAGGCACTATCTCGTTACACTCGTTTTGAAATCACCCTCAGAGTTAACGACGATAACCCTTGCACTCTAAATCTCCATCTCGAACCTATAAGTACTATTCCGTCAAACTCATTACGGAATCATCCACGGAGTTATACTGACGTATAGCCCTTACACTTCGAGTCTTCACTTGCTCCACTTGGATTAACGACCTAACGTTTAACTTGGAATCGATGTGGTTTTTGGATATCCAAATATGGAAACCCGATCCCGGTCTCATCGAAACCAAACGCCATTTTAATGTCCAAGTTGTACTTAAGGGTTTTAAACAAATAACTTATTTCATTATTCTCTAATTCACACAGATAGATAAACTACATATCACAATAGATAATCACATTCATATCATAAGCAGATAATCTGTATCATCCATAAACAGATAATCATCACAACCAAATAATCCATCACATGCCATCATACTTAAACCAATCATCCATATCATACAGATACAACTAATCTCATTACTGAGATCACAACCATTCAATCAATAATATCCATAAGCAATGATTCATTAACCATCAATTATAATTAATTTAAAATAAATTAAATTAATTACTTCCATCTCTAATTAATTTAAAATAAATTAAATTAACACATTTAAATCTTGCTTAACATCCATTAATTAATTAACCCAGTTAATTAATTATCCACTAAGTATTAAACTTGATTAAACATCTTTGATTAATCATTCACTAATTACAATAAGTAGTTAGTATTAAATTAATTTCATAAATTAATTAACCTTAATCATAAGTAATTAACATTTAATTACTCATTTATTAATTAATTATAATTAATTATATTTATCCTTAATTAATTATAATTAATTAATCACTTAATTAATCAATTATTTCTTAATTAAACAAAATAAATACTCACTTACATTTCTATGAAAATATAAGAAAGACTTTTTAAAACAAACCTTTGAAAAGTTTACAATACTAATTCAAATTAATTTAAATCAATTTATAAATTATACAATTATATATATAAAATTAGAAAATATTCTTTATTTAACATAAATTAAAATTAAAACCAAATCCTCTATTTACAATGTATAAATATACATTATAAATAAAATATTTTTAAATAAGCTTAGAAAGATAAATTTATTACTTAAATATTTTTAACTTTTGAAAAGAATATCATTTAACAAACTAAATAATTATAAATTTTCAAAAGAGAATTTCTGTTTGAATTAAATCATTAAATCAATATTTCACGTTTTAAAATAATTATTAATGAAATTATTAAATAATTATTGCCTAAATTTCCGGGACATCACAAAATCCATGGGAAATTTAACTGCTAGAAAAACAAGATGCTAAATGTAGCTGGCAAAATTGAAATAATCAGAACTGTGATTTATTCAATGATCATGTTTTGGATTCAATTTGGTTAGTTACTAGTATAAATGATGAAAAAAATTGATTCTGTGCGCGCAAGCTTTGTGTGTTAAACAAAAGTCATAACATGAGATGGGAAGCCATTTGTTAACCAAAATCTAAAGGATGAGTGGGTTTAAGAAAATTACAAGATCTCACGAAGGCAATCATTCTAAAAATCATATGGAGATACACACAAGACAATGGTCTATGGGCTCGGTGGATGAGAAATAGAGATTGCAAGAAAAGAAATTTCTAGTCTATTAATGAAGATAATAATGTGTCATATATGTGGAAGCTGCTGCCCAAAACAAGATAAAAAATCAAGGAATCAATTGAAAGAAAGGCGGTGAATGGAGATAACACAAGCATCTGGTATGATCCATGGATTAACAGATAGTCATTAGCTTATTCGATGAGAGAGGAGACAATATCGATAATTGGGGACCACAACAAGAAGGTGTCTTCTCTCATCTCCAATGGGAGATGTAGAGAAGATAACTCTTATTTGCCTCTGCATATTGAATAAGAGATCAATAGGATTTAGATTTGTGATTCTAGTTCTGAAGATCATTGAGTTGGGAAATTTACAAAGTAATGAATAATTTTCATTTTATTGACATGGAATCAGGTGAGAGAGGTACATAGTGAAATCAAATGGTGCAAACATATTTAAAATTCGGTTTGTGCACCCAAAGTGTCACTTTGTACTTTATTAGCGAGACTGGACAAGCTACACACAAAGGAGAGTCTCAAGATGGAATTACTCAATCAATTTGCTATGTGTCTTATGTAAATAGGAAGTGGAATCAAGATCGCATCTTTTCTTTAAATGTACATATTCGAGTAACATATGGGAAAGCTACATGCATAAACTTCAAATTCCAGACATGAATACAAATAACATGAGTTATTCAAAACAGTTTTCAGTAGAAATATCACTAACACAACTTACAACAAATTGGTCGCTATAATAATTACAACAGTAATTTGGTATATTTGGATGGAGCTTAACATGTGCATATTTCAGCAAATAGAAACTCCAACTCAAATCAGATCATAACAAATACGGTTAAATTGCAAACAACAATTGACTAGAACTACATATGAGAAGAAGAGAAGAAGAGAAGAGGGGAATGGAACTTATCTTCGAAGAATTTGGCATAGATCCACTACGTATAAACGAACTGATGTTTGGAGTGGAAAAATGCAACTGCGAGACAACGGAAGTAGTAGAGACGCCTGAAGCTTCCTACCTTGAATAACAAAGCGTTTATCATCTCGGAGAAGCTTGGGATGGTTTCTTTGCATCGGTGAACGTTCGGCGGACATGGATTTGGAAATGAAGCGAAATGGAATTGAAGTCTAATTAATGAAGTGGGTAGAGACATGAATGAGGGCTTAGTTTAGTTATTGTATTTGTTTGTGGCGTGTGATGTGTTTTAAGCCCGTCCTTTCTTGTTATTTTTTCAAACTTTGGCGGTTCAGATGGTACGTACAGTGGTTTTTGAGTTTGTTTTTGTTTTGATATTCCTACCATAGTTTGCTCCCTAAATGCCTAACCATTTGTAATTCTGCTTTCCCTAGTAAATAAAGTATCTATTTCAAAAATCCCACAAGGTGGCATCTATTAACATCCTACAAAATGCTTTACACACCCCTCTATTTTGTAAAAAAAATTCACACTCCACATAACCATTTTCACTCCAAGATACCCTTATTCCCCAGTTCTTTTATCAAATTCAGGAATTTGCTCTTCAACTTCCCTCACTTTCTCTCTTTTACATAATCAATATAATCTCGTTCAGAAAAAAAACCATATTTTATGTCTAGAATCGATACAAAGGGAAAGAAATTCCAATGGAAATATGTTGATTTGCTATTTATTTTTTTGTGTGGCGTGAATATATATAGAGTATATTTAATTTTCACGTTGGCTACTAAATCAAAATGAAAATATTTTATCAATAGGTTAATTTATTTTGATGTCAAAATGGAAATATGTTATGATATCCCTTATTTACAAGTTAGTTACTGGCGGTTGACGACTTTCCCTTCCTATTTCTTCATAAAGATTTTGTTCTTTGTGGTTTGGGAAGGGCGGATTTGCTTAATTTTTGTTATGCTGGCTCTTCCTTGACTACCTTCAGCATGCAGCTTGGATTTGCTTGATTTTTGTGGTATGTGGTACCTATTGGTTTATCAATCAAACAAACCTAATTTATCGAAGCAGAATGGATACCATTGCCGAATATGAAAAGGTAAAGCCAATGAAGAGTTTCGCTAGAAGTTGCATCAAATTAAAAACATACGTGACACACTCGCACATGGAAAGTGTTATCGATCGGTAACAAAAAATTCAAGCTAAAAAGAGCCTACAAGGGCAAATCCAATACAGCAAAAAATATAACACCATTTTCTAAATACAACTACTTCCATTACAGAGTCTAGCCATATTATACAATTACCATCTTACTTGGCAAGCTATTGCCTAGCTGCATCATACATACATAACCATTTACATAGTTGCAAACAACATATAGAATACAGCTTAGATCTTCATATATATGTAGCAGCGCCCATTATTATTATATATATTATGACGATGATATAATGATGATAAGACTACAAAGAATATAAAACCGTTTTCTAATACCATACAGTAAGCAGTTCATTGGAATCCCAAAGCCACTACTGGAATACGAACTTTATGCCCATGATTCCCTTTCATTAGAATTTCACCAAAACTATATTCTCCGGTAAATGACCTAACTGTCAGGCTCACTGTTAAATCTCTCGTGTGTCCTCCAAGCACAGTCATTGATGGAGGAGAAGCTTCTAGAGCTACTTCAGGTGACATTCTTGTGGTTACAACATACGTTTCTGTCTCCGCAACGTTTGTGACAGTTCGTTTTACCGTTAGGGTTCCTTGCAGATGAGATACAGCAATAGATGGACTGTTCAGATCCGACGGTTTGGATTTAGTTGCGTTGCAGGCTGCGCCTGTTATGTTGCGTATCTCGTGAGGGTTTACGTCTGGAATCGAGCATATGAAGCTGATGTAGTCCGCATAAGCTGTCCAGATATGTATATTAATTAAGTTATGGTTATATTTCTTTTTTATTCATTTTGTGCACAAGTATTAAGAAAAATGTATGGCTTACATGCATCAAGAATGAGTCCAGGGTCTAAAGCAGCTTTGGGGTTGACAGCTCCGCTGCCATAATCAAAAGGAGTGGCTTTCTGCAATTTAATGGTCTCGGTGTCAGAATATAACTGAGCTTGCAGAGGTTTCCCAACTCTATCCAATGTTGAAGCTGTGGTCATTAAAGCAGACTTAATAGCAGATGGGCTCCACTTTGGATGTTTTTGCTTGATAAGTGCTGCGATTCCGGCAATATGTGGAGCTGCCATACTTGTCCCAGATTGCATTGCAAACCCTTCGCCTGTATAACATAAATTTATGTGAATGTTGAATCACACGTTATATTCATGCCAATACCATTAGCTTAATGATAAAGATGGCTAGCAAAGATGGAAAGAGTTTTAAAGACGTGAGAATCGAAGAAATTGTCTGAGTTACACATTTACCTTTAAGAACCCAAGTCACATTCAAAATACAATTGACATGAGTTGGACTTGACATGATAGTCAAGTGTCTAACCAAGTGATATTGGTTAAATAAGAAATGGATGAGTACGGAATAAAACCAGGTATAGGGTCTAAGGAGCACCAAAAATGGTTAAGCGGGCCATGATCATTTTCCTTTTCTTTCCTAAGGGCACTTACAATTTTGTTATAAACACAATTTTCAAATGACATCAAACTCTCAAAATGCTCTTGCTTCATCTTCTTTTATTTCAGCATAAATACACAACCCTTATTTTACTCCAATACAACAATCCTTAATCAAATTTATACTTTTTATTTTTGCTTATCAATTGTGAATCCCTACCCAACATCATCTCAAAGGAGCCACGGTTGGGGCCATGTTTGAAAAGTTTTATAAATGTTAAATGGACAACTGCAATAAATTTCAATTTTTTTTCAAAATATATTGACCTAGAAAGATAAAATTCATGACATATCTTAGGAGACGTCTAAATCATCTTTATTTTTTTACAATTAATATAATAAAGAGGATATAATGAATAGGATTTTCACTGTGCCTTTTAAATTCCAAAAATACTCGCATCGATTTGCAATCTCCACCACCATCCCCTTTCTGACTACTCATCAACGGAATTTTACTATCGATTTGCAACCGATATCACCAACAAAACTGTCTGAAATAAATGTTGTGACCACCAAAGCTTTTGCACTTTATAGCACACGTCCATCCATTCATTTTTTATTAAATAAAAAGTAAATCTTTATTTATTAGATGCACACTCGTGCGATTTATACTAGTTTAAATAAAAACGACAGCTTCCTAATTATTGTTGTCCCTTTGATTAAATTTTAAATGTTTCAAAATTCTAACATGTGGAGTCACACATGTGAAATATGTTATGTTATTTCTGTACAAAGCTTAATTAAAGTCGTCTAATAAGAAAAAAATTAAGACTTAAATGTATAACTCCTGTGAAAAGAATCTGTAAAGATCAGAGTAATTTTCAATTTATTAAAGAGTCAAACGAAAAATATCAATATTATAAATAAAGGGCTATGATTCTAAATTAAAGTAGTTTTATTTTCTACATATGTACCGTTCTTTTTGCAAATTGAACAATCAGCGTTGGCGTCTGCGTCTGACGCATCAAGTGTGGATCCCACGCTGCTGCCTAGTTCAAACGAACCATTTGCGTCAGACGCGTTCAACGCCGTCCGATTCGAACGGTTCGTTTGAACTGGGCGTCTGACGCGAACGGTTTGTTCCCAACCGCTATATACCCCTTCACTCACTATATATACCATTTTATTTCTCAACCAAATCAACAAAAAAAAACAAAAAAATCCAAAAATTTAACAATTTCTACAAGATTCGTCGTTGATTTTTTTCAGGTAATTTTTTTTATATTTTCGTTTTTTGTATTATTATCTACCATATATATTTTTTTAGATTTTTTTGAGTTACTTTTTTCAGAATGTCTAGCCACTCTGCTTCTTCTACCAGAACCATCATTGACTGAAATGCCGACAGGACAAACGCGTTCATCGATATTTGTTTCAAAAACATTGATACGCGTGTCCACTATGTTGCACAGTGGTACGAAAAAATCACAGTCATGTTCAACGTAAGAACTAGTCTGGATTACAACGCTGGGCAAATGAAAACAAGTTCGATAATCTAAAACGTGAGTGGAGTCCGTGGAATAAGCTGTTACAGATTCTAGGTGGCTACTGGAACGAAGAACAGGACACGGTCGGTGGATCCGACGAGTGGTGTGATACAGCTGCAGTAAAGTACCGCAAATACAAACATTCCCCGCATGCTAGTTTTAGGCAATTGGACGTGATTTCTGATTGCTGCATCCGAACTGACAAATGTCGGTTCATAATTCCACCAGATCTACCTGTTCAGCTACAGTTCGATGCACAGCTTTATGGCAACTATCTTAGAGGTGATGCTGCGGAGATCTCCAGTCGCAGAGCGCCTAGACAGCAACGGCTAACTGGTGGTCTTTCTAGATCTGTTGGTAGTTCTTCGCATGATCTGACTCTTGCCAGGTGCATGGAAACGAAGTATGAGGATGACGATTATGAAGAATGGAAGGTCGCGATTTGTTTGGCTGAGCATGATAGCAAAGGTTTCAATCATTTGTATGCCCTGCTGGACAACCCCGAGCAACTTAGGAAGGATGTTAATTATCTTGTTGCCCATTTGAGAAGAAAAATGTAATTTGTTATCTGTATTTTATTTTTTGCATTTTTATTCGGTACTTCTATTTTTGCATTTGTATTCTGTATTCTGTATTTAAAAATAATTAACGTAAATAAAATAATAAAATGAACAAACAATAAAACAGTAACTTTGCCTATTTCACGTTGCCCCTTTCGAAAAAAAAAACGCATTCCCCCTTCATGAACTTACCTCTTTCCCAGCCCCATCTGTTTGCCCCCTTTCGGTTCAAAAAAGAACGCACCCATAAACATATAAAGTTTGTGCTAATTCGGATGACCAAATCCATAATTTCTTCTCAACCAATTCACAAAATCAACTTTGAGAATATTCATATACTTTGTCTCAGTCATAAATTGGTTCAGATGTGTCTTCCACAATCTAATTTATTTTCTCACTTATTCTTGACGATGAAATCAATATTGTAATCAAATCTATGGTTGTATAATATTTATTAATTCAAGTCGAATAACATAAGGGACGTCTTTGAGAAATGAATCATCGTCTTCGATTCCAACTATAGTCACTTCTTCTGAAAATGCGCAGGTTTTCATTCCTGTCGTTACTCAAGAAGTAAATTCAATGCCTCAAAAAGAGGATGTCAAACTACACCTCGTTCAAGTTAAAACTCTGATCTTTACACATTCCTTCCATGAGAGTTATACATTTAAGCCTAAAGTATTAGTTCTTTATTGATCATTTTAATTAGGCGTTACACAAAAATAGCATAGTACCCTCTATTTTAGATGTATGATCCCCACATAGTGAAATTTTCCAACAATTATAATTGTTGTCCCCTTTAATAAGTTTTAAATACATGGGGAAGGGATGAGACGAGCTCTAGTTGTTCCTTTAAATAACACCTAATGGGAACAACATGAAGTGAATGAACATAAAGCATACCATCGTAATTGGCTTCATCCGTTCCATTTGGTGCCCAAGCAGACCAAATAAGAGAGCCAGGTGCTAATATATCTGGTTTGAGTACATCAGCATCTTGAAAGCTAAAATCTTTGACACCTGGACCACGTGAGGAAAATATTGCAACTTGTGGAGCAGAAGTATGAAGTATAGGAGCCAAACCATCAGCAATGCTGGCTCTTGCCCCAAAACTTATTGCTCGTCCAGCCCAATCTCTTTTAGTTGAACTGCTGTAATAGTCGATAAGTTGCTGCAAATGGAATTTTAACATAACATAAAGTTGTTATTTTTATGTTTAAAATTCACATATGTTATCAAATATTAGTACCTGTGTCTTGCTAACATCGGCTATAAGAATTCCAGGAGTGCCAACAGGCACAGGGTCAAAATTGGTGCCAGGAAAATTGCTCTCAACAGCAACAATAAAGCCAACTGCTCCAAGACTCTTTGCAGTCTCGGAAACTTTCTTGATAGATGCAGTGCCTGATATATAATTGAATGAATATCCGCATAAAAGAATTTTTCCTACCACTTTCCTCTTGTTCAATAGGTCGGATCTCTGGCAGTCTCCAGGGTTAAATTTCATCACTGAAGAGTCAATAATTGCATCATTTGCAGAGATCACAATGTATGACATGTTCCCATGTGTTGAAGCTGCTCAGTTTAAGAAAGATTTCAATTAAAGAAATGCATGATCAAATACTGTATCATATGCTTACTATACAAATGCAACTTTTTGAAATATCTGTTACAGGAACAGAAGAACTTGTATAAAGTAGAATGAGGTTCAGCAACAATTTTTGAAAGCCAATCAAACAAGACTGATAAGAAAACATTCGGGACATGGTAACCTGTCTGAACTATAAACACCCTGTTTTTGTTTCTCTAGGAGTGCCAGTAATATAGTTTGATGTATCAAAATTGCTTGACCTACGGAGAAATAAGCTATGATAGCATATCTTAGATTGCTGCTACTAATTAACCGACAAATAAAAAAAAGGCACTAAAGGTATAAAGATTATATCACTAATTAAACCTACGTGATAATCCAAGCCCAGGTAGAACTTTTCCATCTCCAAGCATTACGTGATTCTTGTATCTTCGATCATCAACAGCAGCAGCAACAGTTGTAATCCATGGGCTGAAAGAAACTAAAGTTTTTGGAAATGGGCCTCCATTTCCAGCTGCCTGAGCAACGAAAACTCCAGCTTTTACAGCAGAAAGAAGTGAAGCATCAAATGGGTTTAAAAACGTTGTTCTAGTGTTGGTAGGTGGACTGTTCGGTCCGACTGACAAATTAAGAATGTCAACTCCATCCCTTACAGCCTGTTGAACAGTACAAAGAAAACTACACATGAAGAATGCAGTACAAAGAAAATTATACATGAAAAGTGTGACGCCTTTGGGAAAAAGTGAGCCAGACAGAGACATACCTGATCAATAGCAGCCACCACATCTGATACATAACCCCCAAAAAGTCTATAAAGAACCTTATATACAGCAATTCTGAACATGTATCACAAGTCAGTATATATGCAACCCAAGATGCATTTTATCACAATTGCAAATATCGGCTGAAATCTAACCTTGCACGAGGTGCCATGCCACTTGCTCTACCAAATTCATGCCCATGCATCCGCACTGGAATACCATTATTTCCAGCAGCAATTGCTGCTGTATGGCTGACAAAACATTGAAATTTAGCACGCAAAAGCTAGAGAAAAAAAGTGCAAAAATGTAGCAAAGGTAGAATCCAAAAAATCTGAAAAATTGGACTTAAAATTGTAACAACAAAGCAAGTTCAAACCAAGAAATGTAAGGTAACATTAACATTATTTGGAGTTGGTAAAACTATATCTACCTACTAATGTTTTTTCTTGAAGAATAACATGGAAAAATTCAAAGATACGCAATATAACGATATAAACCTATATTTCAAGATAAGATTATTACCTTCCATGCCCATCGCCATCCAGTGGAGACGCGGAATCCATTTCGAAATTAAACTGCCCCGCAGCAATTGCTGCTTTAGCAAAATGTTGAGCACCAATTATTTTTCCATTACAGATCTTCTTCTTTGTGCCAGGATCGATCTCACATTTTCCTCTATAACGAGGAAGGGGTCCATATGGTTCAGAATTGTGTGTAGAGAAGCTTGGATGGTGCGGGTAAATACCAGAATCAATAAAACCAATCACAATATCCTCTCCTGCTCTGTCAAAGCCGCCTCCGGTAGGCCATACACCTGTCGGAAGTCCCAAAAATTGAGGAGTGTGTGTTGTTAGTTTCTTCACCTTCATGTCTTTTTCTATATGCTTCACACCAGGATGTTCACGGAGAATCTCTGCCTATAACCAATAATATTGCATGAGATTTCATGTCTGAAACATATATAGGACAGTGAGATGAAAATTTTATGTGCTTTTTTCAGAATTCTTTAACTGATTTTTTCCCCACTAGGTGTATGCCGTTCAATGTACATTTTTTGTGAACCACCTTAGAAAGACCTTTTTCTCTACTATATTATATGATGTATGTACATTATTTTGTTCTGTGACAAGGTTATCACGAAGGGTTTCTTGCTAAGTTTTAACGAGGCAGCAACTTTTCTAGCATTACACGCATGCACATGCAAATGTGCTCACAAGCGTGCACACACATGCATGCATGCACGCATATACATAAACACACACACACACACACACACACACACACACACACACACATATATAAACATACAGGTGTGCACGCACACAAAGGGAGATATTAAGGTACCTGTTCATGAGAAAGGTGAACAGAGAATCCATTGATGAGATGGTGGTAACTGTATATCTTTGTGTAGGTTCCAGCTTCAAAAAGTGAATCAAGAAGCACATTGTGTTGTTTCACGAGGTGAAGAGAATATGATGTGACTGCCTCGCTGTGGAGGAAAATGTACCAGGTAAAGAATGAATAGATTTCAATTGAAACATAGTGTGCATTAAGTATGCTTTATGATCATAACAGCATAACAATAGCTTTGGTTAGAAAGTTTTGTCATCGTATTTTCTCTTTAGTTCATGCATTCCAATTATAGCATTTATTATATGACCATACACTACTATGGGTATATGGCTATGTCTTACAATAATATGGTAAATTCAAGGGTATGTGCAAATAATAATACAAATATAACCAAGGTTATCAAAACGGGATTCAAATCATAAATCGTGAAGTCCAAAATTTAAATCGAAACATGAATTAAATCGTAAACCGTAAATTCAAAAGGTTTATATTTTAAGGTTTGTACATACTTTGAAATTGAGTATGATGTTTAAACTTTTAAATCTAGACTTAAAAAACAGTTTTTTTTTCTCTTGCTTCATTTTATTTTACTTAGAAAACACTAGAATTGGAATTATGGATTCAAATAAACATATTGAATATATAAGAATGTATTGAATGATTTTCTCAACTACGGTTTTAAATGACTTTGAATCAGGACATAAATCAAATCGGAACGGGAGAGATTCGATCTGAAATAGGAATTAAATAGTAAGATTTTAAGATTTTTGATAACAATGAATCTAAACCTCTTAAGGAAAAAAAATCTATCATAAATTAAATATGTTCAATGATAGCTGACAATTATAAGTTGTTCTTCATGTTGCAGGCTGAAACATAATATGATGTACAAGACAAACAGAACACTGAAAACTTGGCAGAGTAAAAAGGCAAAATTTACATGTTGCATGTCAAGAATGCACCTTGAGTACTATATCTACAAGAACTAACAGCTTACAGAAGATAAGACTGATTGAGATGTTTCTTTACCTGTTGATATTGGTTAACGCCTTTCAATTAGTTTAATCATTATAACCGAAGTACCCACCATTTCATATTCATATCAATTTATATGTTATTTATATTTACAGTTGAATAGTATAGATGGGAAGTAATGTTTTAACTTACAACAAGAAATCGATACTAATTAACAAACTGGATGTGAAATTAACAAAATGATGATATCCTAAAATGGCTAGCAAACACAAATTGGAAGCCGCAACAACATGCAAAACAAAGAATATCAACCTAGCGCTAATCCATACCTAGTGATATCCATTTCTTCTGATAGATCTACTGAGGTTGCAGAAAAGCCCTCAATGTCGCCACTATAAGTTACAGCAGGCTCTCCTTCCATCATCACAATGTAGACATCCCCATTTCCTAGTGCTAGAAGTGGAAGAAATGCGAAAAACAGATAAACTGTTGCCATGTAGTTCAACATCACCATCATAGAATAGCTAAAGTCGTATTTTAATGACAATTGCACCTGTAGAAAATGCATCATACAATTTCATCATTAGATAGGAAAAATGCAACTTAAATTGAATGAAGTTTATATATGTTTTAGCTTCCTAGTCTCTAAAAATGGTTTGTTTGCCGCAGATAAACTTGTAAAAAAAGAGCCAAGTCAGACACCCTATGATTGATTGAAATTGTTTGTGTTATGCTGATAAGCCTAAGCAGGTTTTATGCTAAGAAAACTTCCCAAGAAGAGTTGTCTTTATGAAAATAGAATATAAATTTATCGACAAGGGGATGAGATATTAAAAGAGCTAACATAGAGTATTTTGCACTTTTATTTTTATCTCTCAAAATGAATGTGTTTGTAATTTAATAAAACATTTTATTCAGAATAAGGTGTTTATTTTAGGAAACGTTGTAATTGATATCTGGAGAATCCAACCCCGACACTTTTAGAGCCTACTCTAAAGGCTTTACCACCTTACTAGCAGTCCTCGACAGAGAAAGATTAAATTAATAGTAGATAAAACAAGATATTCCTACTGCAGAGGCAGAATAGCAAAAGAAATGAATAAGCGTAATATGAGTCAAAATTCAGTGGTTAGGAAGTTTATTTAATAAATAAATCTTGACCAAATAATTACGCAAGTGCATGAGTGGATTCTATATAAGCTTCTAAACTTGCAACAGCTTATTAGCTACCTAGTAGTACCGTACAATTAAAGTAACAAGTAGTTTTTCCAAAAAACGATGTTGAAGAAATAAACATACATCAAGACCTTCGCCTGATGGTTAGTGATATATCTCAAGCCTTTAATTACATTTCTGCAAAAAAACAGAAGCATGCCGGTTCAAGCAATTTCTTTGTGAGAGTGATGTATATAAACAAAACAAAAAAGAAATTGTGAAGTACCATGATGCTACATAATATTTAGTTTAAAATTAGCGATTTGAGTAGCACAATTTGTTTGCCATTATTTACCACAATAATCTCATATATTCTGAAACATACAAACATGTTTGAAGCAAAGCCACTCGAAATTATGCAATGATATATCTGAACAACTTTGAAATGATGGTATGGAATAAGACAGTGTAGCCTATATTGTTTATCGAAGAGTGTATCTACATGCACAGGGATAAGTTTATCTACATGAACAAGCATCTGTAGATTATGTATGAGTATAGTATATACATATGTATGCATGTGTATATACTATGTGTGACCATACACACACATGTAAATATGTATACACTGATGGTCCAATATATACATACATATGTACTTATATGCATGTTGGTTACAATCACAAACATAAAAATATGAACACTTGCATGCATGCATGCATACATATATATAGGGAATTTTATATACACACACACATACACATATTTATACATATGTGTGTTTATTAAAGCACACGTCTTCACACACACAATGTACACAACAAACTTAGACACCACGAAGAACTTAGGAAAATACAAAAAATTAGTCAACTCTTCAACTATTGGAACACATGACAATTATCAACGTTTCCATAAACAGAAATTTGGATTGTATTTGGATGCATATATTACAATCTTTGGCTCACAAAATCTTGGCATATAGATTCTATACTTCAGTCACATGCTTAATGTATTCCAACAAGCCTAACTTTATTCAAGAAAAATAAAAAACTCATAAGAATGTACAACTGTCAGAATACATGACGATGCTCATATATAATTTCCAATGCAATGCAAGCATCCAATGCAAAAAAAAAAAAAAAAAAAAAAAAAGAAAAGAAAAGAAAAGAAAAGAAAAGTGACTACTAGGAATTACAAAGTAAAATAAAATTGGAGCCAATTTAAAATAGTTTACTTTGCTGACAGCTTTGCAGTTAAAATTCCATTACAAGACAAAGGGGAAGCCAATGGTGAAAACAACACGTACTAAATTCAAGATGGCATAACCTTCTCTTATAGTATTTTAATTCTCAACATAAATATAGTCACATGTACTAACTTTTTTGATCAAGGTGATAGGCTTTGATACTACCTGTAACAAACCACACTAGGTAGAACTTACCTCTAACGCTAACTTGTGACAAACGCCAATACATTATGAAGTTTTTTGTCGCCTTGCTAGGATTGGGTAAGGTAGCCACATCAAGGTGGAAACCAAAGCAACTTCATAGGGTCTGGCAAGGTAGTTTAACCGACCAGCATGCTCTAGCTAGGTAGTCAAGTCAACCTTGGTATGCACTAATTAGGTTATCCAATCCTATTCCATTCATCAATTCGACACTTCCATCGGCTTCTCTAACCATCTCCGCCCACCCCCTACCGATTTGGAGCAATTACAATCAATTCCAACCAATTCAAACTGATTCAACCATGCTATGTATCATATACCGTAACAAACCACAATAGGTAGAACTCACCGCAATATCGGTATTCAATAGAGTGAAATCATGCCCATCATATGACGCCCACGCCCATACATGAGGTCAATGGGATTTTTAACTTCTTTTTTTTTTTTTTTACTAAGATGGTAGGCTTTGATGCCCTTTGTAACAAATCACATTTGGAAGAACCCAAGCCCAAAAACTTGCAACAAAAGCCATAACGTAACTATTCCATCCATCAATTCAACACTTCCCTCGCCTTCTCTGACTATTTTTGTCACATTCTACCCATTCTGACCAATTTCAACCAATTCCAACCAACTCAACCTAGCTATGTATCAAATTTTGTAACAAACCGGTATGTAGAACTTGCTACTAAAAGCTAAAATTCCCTCATAAACTACTTAACATAAGTACTCGCCTAAAAGCTCGATTGTAAGGGGGTGGTGTAATATATTATATACTCATTATTAATCTCATACTAGCGATGTGAGATATTACATACTAAAAAAAAAGTGATTGTAAATTAAGGTATGGTAGAGTGATGGGGTGTAAGGGGTTAAATGGGGTTTTGAACATATTTTTTGTAAAATAACTGAGAGATAGAAGGAAAAAAATCAGCGGTTCAAGGTTCAAGCCCAAGCCTAGAATTTTTCCAACACACTGAGCATGGATGCTGAAACGAAATCAATGCGAACGTTATAAAGATGACTTATTTTTACTCATGTTCAACAAATTCATCACTCTACACAACTACCTCATTACCCGCCAAAAAACCTTATAGCAACCAAATCTCAACAGTTTTCAATACTTAAAGAACCTACCCTTTTCGTAAAAGAAAAATAAAAATAAAAATAAAATTATAAAAAAGAACAGTCCAAAATTACTCACCACAATCAACTCAAACAAATCGTAAAGAACAATTCCTTTACACGGATTCTAGGAGCTTGCAACTTCCACGGTTTAAAAATCGGAAACGGTTATTCAGATCGAAGAAATAAGTATTGCAGCACAACTCCAGTAACAAGCAATTTCGATTTGAGCTCCAACTTAAAAGGTAATGCTGATGAAAATTACTGAACTTGCGAAAAAAGGAGGTTCTAATGAAGATATAATGTGGGCAAAGAATCCTTGAAAGCAATTACGATTTTGCCACTGAGTGAGGTTGAAGATAAAGAGAGAAATAAATAAAGTAGCGATTAAGAAGGCGAGGGAGACTGGTATTAAATTCGTTTGTAGTGTGGTCACTCGCTACTAACAGTGACCATAACCATTGTTAAGTACCTATTTTAACTTAGAGCAATGCTTATGGGGTTTTTGGATGAGTCCTCGCCCAGCCAGAAAATGCTTGTTCGAAAATTTTGGACTGAAGTGGCTCAAGTACAGTTTATCTTTGTTGCCAGTGAACTGAACAAATGAACTAATGGATAAAATGACAAAATGTGTGCCATTTAAAATAAAACGGAAAAAACTTTTTTGTTTTATTTTAAAGGAAAGCCTTTGCTTTTTGATCCCCTGTATTAATGGTCATACAACGGTTAGTTTCTTCCTACACCATGTGTTATACCACAACTCTTCATCCCCTATAACGAAATTCTTTAAAGACATTACTCTTCTACTGCTCAATGTTTTATAATACAAAAACCACGTCGTCATTCGGTAAAAAATCCACAAGCAACAAAAGCAAAACAAAAAAGCTCTACCTCTGTCCGGTCGACCATTCCTAAATAAACAGTTTGTCTCCTCAAACTCCAACAATGAACCTGTCATACCATTTCTGTGATTGTCAAGATGTTCATCTTCATAATCATCAATAATTCCTTCTACCACAAAACGAATATGGTTATATGTCATGTCAAAACATCCACTATTCTCAACCTTATCCTCGCAATGTTTCACATAACATTCCTCATAGTTAACAATCATATTACCGTTCCAATGTACCACAATCATACTGCTACTTGGTATTCACTCATAATATTAAGGCCATGCATTGTTCATGTCGATTATGGACGTCATTAATGTAGTATTCAACGACTAAATTCTCGTGACCAAGATGTCATGTGAAACCTAGGAAGACGGTTCTCTTATGCATGTGACACCACAAGCACTAATTTTGGTGTCGAAGAAGAAAGTATTGACGAAGAACAAGAAGATGCGGTTGGAGTAGACGAAGAAAATACTAAAGATGAAAACGAAAAAGGAATGGAAGAAATTCAGTCACTTTCATGCCCGAAGCACAACAAGAAGAAGAGGAAGTGAAATTCTTTAAATGGTATGGTTGAAGGACTTCGCAATAAAAATCAATTTAGGAGGGGTTCAATATTAATTGGAATTAAAACACCGAAGAAGTATGGGCTACTGAATATGAAGTGGAACCGAATAAAACGAGGAAAAAACAAGTAAAATTTACCTTGGAATGGTATGTATCGCTTGCAAATCTTGGATTAGGATTTCAAATGACAATTACGGTGAATAACATAAAAAGCAAGAAGTCTTGGTAAAAAGTTGTTGACTTCTACAATTCTTTGAAAAATGTGCCAAAAACTTGGGTTCCATTGAAAGGAGGTTATCGAGTTCTGAACCTTGTATGTAAAAATTATTTGGCAATATATCTAGATTAAAAGACGGACAAAGAAGCGATGTTGCAACTTCTGACATTGTAAGTGCATTTACCATTTTTAACTGAAGTTTTGAGTATGTGTAGTTCATTCATACATTTTCATTGTGTTACAGAAAAAAGATGCCTATAAGTCTTACCATGCTCAGTACGGCCATCCACTCAAGTTCTATGAGTGCTCTGAACTGCTTTCGTCTCTTCCAGAGTGGAAGGACCCAAATAATTATGAAACGTTATAAGTAAGATGTTGTGGCATATGAGTATGTTGCCTTGAAAAATGTTGCATAGGAAGTAACATAAATGCACAAATTTGTAAATGATCCAGGAGCGGTTCCTACCAAGAAAAGTTGAAAACACAAGTATTGCGATAGAGTGATGTAATACATATTACAAGGAAAGAAGAGATCGAGACATGCTTTTCGTACCATGTGATAAAAGTTAATCAAATGGAGGAAAAGTTATCGAACTAGTAGAAATAAAGAATATTATTGCAAACCCATGCATTAAGTGTCTTTCTCAACATTCTCTAGGAAAATTGATCGAGGGAATAGGTGACGTCACAATTAGCCCCAAATGAAATGGGAATGGAGCTAAGGGTATGCTCTAAGGGAAGGGGAAATTAATTTAAAGGAAAAAGATTTGTATATTTTTTGTCTCAAGAACATGACCTCAATATTTTTACCACAAGGACAAACATCTTCTAAAAATTATTCATAAGGACAAACATTTTTCAAAATTATTCATAAGGACGACAAAACTGCTACCGAGCTAAAACTGATACCTAAAAAGTGCTACCGATAACTATAAACCGATATCTAAAAACTGCTATCAATAACTAAAAACTGATACCTACAGAAAGTTGTCCTTCAGGATAAAATATTGAAGATCTGTCTTTGAGGCTAAAAAATTGTGAAATTTTGTCCTTGGCAATAATTTCATGCTAAGGGAAATTGTGCAATTTAATTACATAACTTACGCCTTAAAGGAAATCTTATTAGAAATCAAAGTATGTTTTTTTGCTTTATTTCTATTATATATAAACACACATAATGTAAGAGTAGATTATTACATACAAATAGAAATCTATAAGATAAAGTGTTTAAACGACCGCAGTTATGGAATTATTCATAGCCATTAGTGTTAGATCTAAATAATAAACATTTGTCCTTAGATGCTCCTCGTCATTTGTTATTTCGAGAACAATATATCAATAAACTAGCAAGAATGGTGTATGTAACGTTATCTATGTAATGGATGGTGATTTACTCAAATTTTTAAGAACACCAATAGGTTATGTACTTGTAGTTATATGGAACAATTATAGAACGATTTACCGAGTGTCTTCTATAGGTTAATGTATCTATGTCTATTGAGCCTAAAAATGGCATAATGCATAAAGTTCTGTAGAGATAATAAAATCTATCATATAATATATGAAAAATGGTAGGAATAATTATGTTTTTAAAGTGATTCGGGAATGTCTAGTCTATGTTCACTATAGTTATTATTGATTATAAATTTGAGTCAGTAATACAAAGGTTTTGCTGATCTAAAGACCTAGAACAAAAAATAGTAGCTTTCTTAGTGACTATAACGGAGGAGGGAAAGAAGATGAAGAAGTTAATGAGCCAAAAATGTTCTCTAGTTATTATAGGGTCTGTGTTCATAGAGAAATCGTTTAGAAGGGTCGGAAGTCCATGAAATACCAAATCCGGATCTAGATCCGAGAACATAGGAGCGGAAGACAGAGTCCTCTAGGCTAAAAAGTCAACTCTGTACCGACCAGAAGTGGTCGGTACCGACCTGATTTTTGGAGGAGGGTAACTTCTTCCTCTCTTCTTTGGTCTTCAATCTTCTTCCATCGTACTTCAAGTGCTTTTTCTTAGAGATTGTGTTGTTTTCGAGAGGTTCTGATATCATCTATATTTATCTGCTTTCCTCTAGAACTTCCTTGGAGCTGTTTACCTATTCCTTATGAAATACACTTCAAGACGATTGTATAAGCCATCTATCTATAAGCCACAGCTTTAAGGGCCATTGGAGGCTAAAAGTGGCACCAAGTGGTCCCTTCATCTCCAATTCCTATGCAACTTCTTGGGTCCACTTCTAAAGTCCTTCCAAGCATGTTCCCATATCCATGAATCGTTCCATCTTCATCTTGACGTTCAGGATAAAGTAAAATCCTGCTTTGTTAAAAAGATGAATAAAGTTGCCCCAGAGTATGCTTTCGTTGGAAATAAAGCATGCTCTGTAATGAGATAAGCGTTCACCATCATTCACATATGTCCGTTGGCTATTTATGAGTTGCTTTAAAGCATTGTCTTCATCCATGGATATCCGTTCAACTGCTTTAAGTAGTAGAAATTTCATTCTTCATGATAAGGACAAGATCTATACATTGGAGATCGTTCCACGCCTTAGCTAGGCATGCTCTATCTTTCCCTTTCTTTTTTGCCCTTGTCCAAAAATTCTACTCGATACTGAGTGGTTCATCTCGGTAAAGATTTCTTTTGCCTATCACTGAGTACTATAAGTACTCAGTACTTAGAGAAATTATTCGCTTTTTATCCTTCAACTTTTCGTTACCGAGCCCTCTTTGCATTGAGATCTTTGCAAACCTCATTCCTTCATCAGAAACCAATCGTCGTCGCCCCTTCTAAATCACCACCAACCTCCTAATGACGATACCACCTTTAAATCTCCTTCCCGGTCACTGCCGAATCCTTTAAAGTGCTCGCAACTGACTTGCTCAAAACAAGATCTTGACCCAATTAAGACAAGATAGGTCCCCGCCTTGACTTAGTAGAGGATTTCATCCCCGACGATGCTTTTGGGTCACCGTGGTTGGCGATGAGTGCTTGAATGACCTTGACAAGCGTTTGGCCAGAGCAAGCCCTGGGTTTTCTCTTTGTAATTGGGCTCGACCTTGCGTACACTGTGGTTAATTCTAGCATGTCCTAGGGTTCGGCCTAGGATATAGGAGAAGCGTTTGATTGCTTTAATTCGGGCTTTTGAATGTCAAAGTCCTTTAGGTTAGCTCTAACCACCAATCAAACAATTCCATTTCAAATGTCGATGGGACGGTTCTTTTCCAAAAAACAGTCATATTGGACGATTCCATTGCTAAGCATATCTATTTATGCACTTCTAGTGTTCATAAAAGAAAAACTTTTGCGTTGATCCGGACAACGGTTCTTTTATCGATTATCCAAAGATAATAGGTAAGATCCGATGTTCAGTTTCATCATGCGACAAGGGTTGTTTTTCCAGCACGAATGAGCTATTTACATAGGATGGTCCATCCGTTATATGTAGGACAAGGGACTCACACTATATAGGTTAAACTTCCACTTGCCCCAGTCGACGTTCAGAATTCGATTGGTCAACACATGTTTGCATCCGTTGAATTCTGAGCACGATCACATGGTTTTAAATTTGAAATAGAATTCTGAAATAAAACATAACTGACCAAGTTGAACGTTGAGTTTTCCCATTCAAGATGACTGGCCAATCACCTCACTTCAAGACCAATGTTAGGTCATCTACTCCTCCCGAAGTTGGATCTACCACTGCTCAGACTTTAACCTCTATGTCCTTCGGACCTAGCGTTCAATTATGGTTAAACTATAGAGAATGATTATTCCAGTTGATCGATTTAGGAGTAGCCTACTCCTTTAAATGAGTATATCAGTTTAAGAATCCTAGATGATCCGCCTGAATAGATGGCAATGATTCTAACTGTGAAGATGCTCCATAACATATGTAGGCAACATGAGATTCCTTATGATAACGTGCTTCTTCCAATGTAAATCCAACTGGCATATAACCCTCCAATGGGTTATACAATGAGAAAATGATACATGTGCTTGGGAGGCATTGACCGCCCTTTAATCCATTCCTCTGTATTATTTTCCAAGAACTCGGGTTAGCTCCATCCTAAGTTCATCCTAATAGGTATGCTCTTCTGAGTTCCTTATACGTGCTATTCATGACCAACTCCAATGGCTCCAAAACTTTAGAGAGATAACTTATCTCTTGAGCTTCAAGCAAAGGCATGATCCACCATCCTCCATGATTATCGAGGCCTGTTGTAGATGCAAGGTCATCGAAAAGCTCCACAATAAACGCTCGTATTTTAAGAATGAGTATTTTTTCATGCGTTGCCCATATGGCTTTAACTTACCATGACTTTCCAACAGTAAGACTCTTTCCTTTCTCTCTTCCTGCACTTGGAGTGAAACTGTCCAAGCATTTAACTCTTACTCTAATTCCTTGCAGATATTCTCGCTCAAGAAACCAGTGGAGAGCATGCTGATACCTTGGACACTCTTAAGAGAGTCAACTTCCTATGCCGCATACGTTCTAACAAATGAGAACCTTCACTGATGTGGTCTACTACCTCTTGATCCCTCCGCTATTTCTACAACTATTCTATCAGCCCCTACTCATAGCTCTGGCAATAACCTTCAAGGGGAAGTTGACGGTCTATTAGGTACGGCAAACAAAGATGAGCCTGCTGATAGGGAAGCAAAAGAGACTAATGCTAGTAAAATTCACAGAGAAGGGGATGAAGGAGCTGGAATACAAATGATTGTAGAAGAAAGTGAAGATGAAGGAAGAAGTGAGGGAAAGAGGAGGCGGGACAAGAAGAAGAAGAGGAAGGAGAAAATAGTACGAGGGAGGCAACAATGACTATGATGTTAATCCAAAGGGAGATGAATCATTTGGTGAGACGTCTCTCGAAGACACTAAGCTCCATGCCTCACCTTATTCTAAATGTGTAGTCATAAAATATCCTAAGAAATCCATAGAAATGAGTTCGTCGCCATTAATCGAGGCAACCTCTCTGATTGGATCTTTAAGAGACATCTTCGGCTCCTTGAGTGACTTTGATATTTCTATGAGCAATCTCCTTAAGGATGGCCCTTTGGCCTTCAGCATCACGCTTGGGGATATTCTAACTGAAGGTGGAGAGACTACATCTTTACTTGCTTTCGAACATAATCCGTAGAGTGCTTGGGGGGTCATCGGCACTCTACACTGCACTAGAATCATGAACACACATCCCTTGCATTCAGTTGAATTCTAAAATTCCAGAATTTATACGATCCTTTTTCTTGTTTCAAATATCATGGCAAGGGATAGATACAACGGGCTCTAATATGGAATCGGCTAGTCAAGAGGATGCACTCCTGATCTATACCCACCTCATTCTAGCTATCAGGGTCATTAAAAACCCAATGAAGAGAGATTCGAAAGAAAGGAAAGGGAACAAAAGGTGGAAGAAAACTATGAGGCTGAAAGTGAGAAGAGGAAAAGGTAGGCCAAAGAGAGGCTGCCTTTTGATCAAATCAAGCTGAGTAAGGACTCCCATAATCACTGTGACCCCTCTTTCGACGCTCCTTTACCCCGCTTTGGACCTCAAATTCCTACGCACCAACAAACTTCAACTTCCCATTCCCTAACTGCTACCATGCCTCCTCAATCCAAGGGAATTGCCACTCTTACAACTCCTATTTATGCTCCATCATCCCATATACAGGCTGCTTCTGCTGAACTCATCTTGACCGGTGTCATGTTTGACCATGACATCAAACTAATTTCAAAGAAAGAAACGACCAAAAAGTCTAGTGGATTTAGATGCCGATTGGCCAAGGCTATAAGCGGAAGAAACTCTATTGCACCGTCTCTAAGGTTAACTGAATTAATCTAATGAACATCCAGTCGTTCGAGTCTGAGAAAAAACCTACGATAGCCTTATTGAGGAGTACAAAGGAGACTTGGAGAAGTTAAAGGCAAAGTGAGGTGTTGCTTTAAGATTCGAGGCTAAGACTAAAAGCCTGATGTAGGAGATGAAGAATGCCCACACCAATGCATAAATCATTATAATGAAAATGCCGACGACCGCCTATGAGGACAACGTTGCCTTGAAAATGTAGATTGCTGGGAAGGGCTTGGCCCTTACTACAAAGGGTGAAACTATTCGGGCAAAGGATAAAACCATCGAAGAACAAGCAACCGAGATCCAAATGCTTTGCATCAAAAAAGAGAAACTTGTGAATTAGTTGGTATTAGAAAAGACCAAAAAATTGGATATCAAAGTAGAGCATGCCATCGTTGTGTAGGATCTAAAGGAGCATAGAGAGAAAAAGGAAAAAGAAAGGGAAGAATTGAACAACACTCTCCAGTAATTTTTCTCCAACGTAATTTAATATAAGAACTTGAAATGCTTAGGGAGTACATATGTCATAACTCTTGCCGACACTTAGGAAGAAGTGTTGCATCGTGCCCGCATGACCGGTAAACGCCTCATTGAAGAAGAACTGATGGCCAAGTACCTCGATTTAGACAACAAAACTTGAAGAGGGAAATTCTATTCTCGCCGAAGAAAATGTCATCATTGCGGTTGTTGCTGTCGAATCTTCCATTGATCCAAGTTCATCAGGTTGAGCAGAGTTACCTACTCTAAAATCCCAAGAGCCATTGAAATGTATTCCCATGAACAAGGAGGTAGCTCTAAAGCTACCTAAGTTATCCCAACATCTGCAACGGCCACTTCTATCAAATTCTATATTCGTCCTATTATCGATCGGCTAATCCAGCTCTTAACTGAAGAAGGTAAAATTTCTAAATCTCCTGCTTCGCAATCAACTCTAGGCGATGGTATATCCCTTGTTTCACTGGTTTTGAAGAAACTCTAGTTCTCGCCTAAATCCATCTCTAATCTTTACCATTATATTTGTCAACTTATAGGTCATCTACATCTTCCTCCTCCACTGCTGGCCACTCAAGGCATGAGTGCTGCAGAAATCGTCACCACATTAACCTCCATCTCCATAAGACTTATTATTTCTATTCCTCCATCCAGTTTTCGGCCCAGGGCCTGATTCCGAGAAGATAGCCGCCCTGGAGAACCTAGAGGATATGACTACGTCCTTAGAGGAATATAAAACCCCGCATTTTTATATAATTAAATAAAATTAATTGAATTAACATAACTAGAAAATAGAATATAAATGTCAAATATATGCATTTAAAAATTAAGAGGTTATATAGATTTACGCAAGCAATGAGTGTGTGATTAATTGACGCATCAATCAATTAAAAGGGAATTAATTAAGAGACATAGGGACGTCAATTAATTAGAGAATATGTCACTTTTATAACATTAATTAATTAAGGGATCTTCTAATAAAAGGAAATGTTTGTGGGGAATAAATTAAATGATAACATACATATACTAATTTATAATTGACACCGTCAATTAATTAAGAAATTAATTAAAGACATTAAGTAAGCGTCAATTAATAAAAGATGGAAGCTTATATGTCAATTAGTTGGGTAATGAATTGGCGGTTTAAATATATACAACTAATAAATGCATGATTGAGTGATGCATAAGAATTAATTTGGATACCGATTAAAATGGAAAAATGCGTCAATTAATTAATTGGCAATTAGTTGAGCTTTTTAAAAAGGGTGTCAATTAATCAAAGAATATGCCATTCTTACAATAGCTAATAATGTAAATTAATTATTTAGAAGAAAACACCAGTTATAAGATTATTTTTTCAAAGCTAAAAAGAAAAAAAAGAATTAGGATGCGATAAAAATCAAACGGAGCAATTAAGTTTATGATGAAGGTAAGTTAATAAGAATAAATAAAAATAGTATAACTTTTATATACAATCAATAAATAGAGGTATTAATTGACATTTTCAAATAGGTGAGAAATTATAACGTATAAGAATCAATTAATACTGGATATACATATATTTATGTATGATATAATGAATTGGATAATTAATGAGAGAATAGGGTCGTATAACAAAGGAATAAATGAATAACATTGGAGAATTATACGTTATAAGCTAACATAAAAAAATCAATAAATGACGATGAGGATTGTTTATAGAGTTTATCAGATATTTCAGAGCTGTTCATTACACCTATAAATTGAACGTAACTTAACCCTATCCCACACCATTTTCTCTGAATGAGCTGTTGTCATTTACAGCAAACTCCTCTTCTTCCTCTTCCTTTCTCCTCTGCTAATCAAATCTTTCCCTAAATAAAAAAAATTAGCAAGAAAATACATATAAGAAAATCAAAGAATTGTGCAAATAAATCAGAGAATTTACAGCGAATTAAAAAAAAGGGAAAAGCAGAAAAAATCGTAGCAATTTAAAAGGGATAGAGATTGAGGCTAAAATGACGCGAGTGGATTTATTTATATATCTTTTAAGTTTAAGATATATTATCATTAAATTCCCATTTAGATAATTTTGTTCAATAATTAATCCTATTAATTAAGTTATGCTAAACTATAAGGAATTTACAGTTTATTTACAATACTAGTATTTATTTACATTTGTTTCTACGTTTTGGATTTCTATGCAAGCTTCATTCTTCTTCTATTTTCTTCTCTTTCTTCGCGTATGGATTAGAATAGATTAAACATGAATATGGATTAAATAATTAAGAATACTGAAATGAAGGAAATAAGATGTAAAATAATAAAAGTTTAAGGAATGGAATTACTGTGATAAATTACGTTAAAATGAGAAAAGTTAATTAATCTAATAACTGGATTTGGGAGTAACTAAAAGATTAATTAGTTGGTTTAGAAAATAGGATACATTTTCATAATTTAATATTTAAAAGACAGCAATGAATGTAATTGTTAGAATAAAAGAAAGAAAAATGGAATTAGTGTAAAATAGAGAAACCACTGTATTTTACACTATTCCAAAATAGTAAAAGAAATATATAACAGTTATGAATTATAATTTATAATGTTATTTAATATTAAACATGGAAATGAATTTCTAAATATAATTTTCATAACCAACCAAATAAAATAGAATTACTTCCTAATATAGAAGATAATTAAGCAAAGTATGGCATGAATCAAGTAAATTATTAGATAAGAACTTGAAGTTGTAAATGATAATGAACCTAGGTTTGCATTCACTGCGCAGACTATTTAAGAAGATAGTTATTATGATAAATGAATTATATAATATAAGAGAATAAAAGAATATTCTCTATAATAATAAAAGAATGTAGATTAGAACATAAAAGAAATGTTGGAATTATGTAGGGACTATAAAAGAAGAGAAAATCACAATCACAGATAGAATTATAACATAGGTTATAATTAAGTAATAAGAACGGAAAAGCTTATTTTGAGACTTTAAATAAATTAATGAGCAATAATAATGGTAGAAGCTTATTTAAATAATTTATATTAAGTTAATAAGCAAATAAAACAGGAATGATAAAAGAAGATTATTTTAATTAACTAAGAATTATATTAAGTTAAATAAGCAAGATAATGAATGTGGCCCATACCAATAGCATTCCCTATTAAATAAATATAAATCTCGCAATAGATAGAGGTGAGATAAGGGCAAGAATATGCTAATTAGGATAAATAATTAGCCAACAGGATAAGAAAGTAAACTAAACGCAAATTAAAAGATTAGACTTAGGGTCTAATAAAAGAATTGAGACGCGTTTGGAGCAGCCCAAAGGATGAAGTGTCTAATGAAGTAGTTTATCACAGATTTCGGAAATGGAGAAGCACTTCCAACTTAGTATTTTTGAGCTTCAAGAAAGTAGGAGACTTCAATGAGACGTAAGGATACTCTAGGATGACCTTCTAGGTAGGCCTAACGAAACTACACCCTCGGAGGCAGGTCTGTAGGTGTTCCATCAAGAGAGTATGCCTTGATTGCATTTGCATTGTGGGCCCAACGAAGCAGACCTTTGTAGGCAGCCAAAAGGGCTTGGTGTTCGGAGTTGGGTATTCGTATATCCAGTACTTGCAAGTAAGTTTGTGGATAGTCGCATGCGGATATCGGCCAGATCAAGACTAAGAGCGATTTCGGGAAAGCCTAGAGTTAAACCAACAGGCCAATGATTATTTCATTATCGAGACATTGGATGAAGGGCATCGCCATTTGAATGTTAGATTGTTTGCAGTAAGGCACGACCACTTAAATCTTTAGAAGTCTTTGGTTAGTTAAGGGGTGGCTGTGTGGAGCCATAGCCATGACGAAAAAGAGACATACCAACTAGAATATCTTTATTATAGGCCTAACGATGCAGTCCTTTACACATATAGAAAATCCCTGACTGAATTCCACACAAGGTAGACCTTATTGGCGGGATTCAGATAGTAGACAGAATGATTACATAATCCTCAATGTATGCATTGGGTGGTACATTGTTGATGTCCGAATACTGGCATAGACTAGTGTAGACGCGATTTACGTTTTCATAGTAAGTAGTGAAGCATCTATATTGTAGGCCTTACGAAACAATCCTTTACAGATGTAGCTATGGAACGCTTGCGGAGCAAGACGATGAAGCATCTGTATTGTAGGCCTTATGAAGCGGTCATTTACAAATATAGCTACGGAGTAAGACGATGGAGCATCTATATTGTAGGCCTTATGAAGCAGTCCTTTACAAATATAGCTAGGAAGCAAGACGATGGAGCATCTGTATTGTAGGCCTTATGAAGCAGTCATATACAGATGTAGTTACGGAACATTCTCGAAGCAAGACGATGGAGCCCTTTTCGAGGAGGATACAGAAGGTACCATGGGTGGTACCTAGGACCACTATGGTCATTGGGCATATAGTTATATATATATATATATATATCAGTTATTAGGTTTTAATTTACCAAGGAGTAGATGTGTACAATTCACGTATAGAGGTGTGAGTATGATAAACCTAGTGAACCTAATATAACAGTAAATAGAAATAAAATGGTATATATAGAATTAAGCTTAAAAGTGTATAATTTATTGATTCACCAGAACTTTAGTTCCGGCACCCTCCTTATAACATCCTACAGCTTAGGTAGATGGCAGAGACTTCCCAACTTTAAGACACTTGTTTAGAAAGTGTTATTATATTGGTGAGTATTTACTTACTATTATATTTTAGTCAATTTCGTTATGAGATATTTAATTGAACTCTAATATATTTGTCTTTGCCTATTTGTAGGATACCAAATTCCCAACTCGGGTTTCAATGGGCTTGGGTTTTAACATTTTTGCAAAGAATCCGAACCCACTGGAATTCGGGTTGTTACAAGGAAGATGTTATCACTAGCGCTACAGATCTAATTGACCAAATCACCAAGGCAGAGGGATTGAAAAATGACCTTTCCAAGGTCAAGATCGATCCTATAACTGAAGAATCTACCAGCTCTACACCAAAAGGTCCCTCTACTAAACTTCCCCCGATCAAGCTAAAGCCCCTCAAGATCAAATCCGCTGATGATTCTGTCAGAAGGTATGATGAACCACTTGTTAAGACCAAGGGAGAAACTACGTAGTCCAAAGGAAATACTCCTAAAGAGAGGAAAATAAATAGCGGGTGGAAGCATAAGAGACCAAACGGTGGTTAGGGTGGTAAGGACAATTAGAGAGGGAAGAATAAGTAGGAAATTCCTAAGACTTGCGAGTGAGATTGCTCTTTTGGTTATATATTTTGCCTTCAATTTTGTTATACGAAAGCCATGTTTGTGCGGGAGCAGCCCTTGCAATCTTTGTATATAAAAGATGAAGTAATGAAAGATCATTTTTGTTTTGTAATTTTTGCTCCATTTACTGTTCTGCGCTATTATATTATGTACCTACTTAAGTACAACTGCCTGTGTATATAATATAACTGCTTGTGTTGCGATTTATTCATATTATGCATGTTTATTTTTGTGCAATGCTTTTATTTACTGCAAATCTATGCATATAAATAAAATTCCTACAATTTATTTAATTATATTCCATTTTTCAGCCTTGTTTATAGCTGTTGAAATGTTCTATTTGACGAAATTAAACTATTAACCAATTTTATGGTTATTCCATTTTGTGTTAGGTCAAGTTTCCTTCAATCATCAACAAGTAATTAATAATTCAATTTTCATTCTATACCTTATATGAGGGGAACAGTGGTTTGAACGTCTTACTTCTGATGTCCCAAATCTTGCCAGTAATCGGGCATGATCAGTATTTTTATCATATAGGCAAATTATCTAATTTCCCCCAGTTCGGTTATACTTTTCCAACCCTGATCCTGGACTGGAGGAATCCGATAGTACATGTTATCAAACCTTGATGAGTGTCCTTGCTTATCCTCGGCCAAGTGTGTCCCGTTAGGCCCCAAGCGCAGTCATGAAAGTTTTGATCGTACACTAGTTCAAATATCCAAGAACCTATGCTTTTAGATGCTTATGTTTTGGCATCCACTCCCTAGCTCCAGGTGTTGATTGAGAGTAGCCATTGTTTATCCTCCCTAACCTTAGCCTAACATAACCTGCCAGGCTGGAAGCATGGTCGTCGAAATCTTAACCTTCACCAGTTTCTATCTTCGAAAACTGACGCTTTAACCGTCTAATTACGAGCATTCCTCCTTGACTTTGCCTAATTCTGAGCAACAGCCAATACCTGAAGGTTGGGGTCAAATTATCCGATCGTCCCTGTGTTTAATCTCCTAGGTCCTAATCTTGGACAAATGGAGTTAGTAGGGTCAAATTATTCGATCGACCTTTGAAATTGTACTCCCTGGCCCTAATACTGGAGTAGAGGAGTTATTACCATTTTCGGTTTTTGGAATAATAGGGTCGAATTATCCGATCTTCCTTTTGATTTCCTTCCCCGGTCCCAATCCTGGACCGAAGGAGCAGGCACTTTTTCAAAGTACCTAAGCATATAGGGTTGAATTATCTAATTAACCCTTAAAATATAATCCTCGGTCCTCTTCGTAGATCAAAGTAGTTTATACCTCACTATATTGCTAATCATGCAGCACAAACGCTTACAAGAACACAGTTCTGTTGGTTCAAGAAGCTAATTATATTTAGAAATGAAAACGCGACAAGCCCTACCTTATTACATTACCCGTAGAATCCTTCGGGGGCTTATTTGCAAAAAAAATTAAATAAAACTAAATAAAATAGTGTCGTAACAACTCGATGTTCCATGCATGTGGAATCGAGATTCCGTTGATAGTTGCTAGATCAACCGTTCAATCTTCAAGCATTTGGACCAAAGGCCCTCATACTTAGGAGAACTCATTTCAAAACGAAATCCTCTACCTCGAACATACAGTTAGAAACCTTGGTGTTAAAGTGTCGCACTACTCTTTTCTAGTGAGAAGCTACCCTTAATTCCGCTTTTTCCCTTTTCTTATTAACCAAAACGAGGGACTCAAGTAAGAATTCCTCATTTACCTTTGGATCACATATCCTTTTACGATGATAAGGGACTTCTAGTTCTACCAAGATCATAGCCTCTGATCCATATGGCAGATCGAACGGCGTAAGTCTAGTCATAAACTTATAAGTCGTCCTATAAGCCTACAATGCAAATGGAAGTTCATCGACCCAGTTGCCCTTGGCTTTTATTAACCATTTCCTGAGGGTGGACTTGATGATTTTATTCACCGCCTCCACTTGTATGTTCGCCTGTAGGTGTGCAGCCGCTAAAAAATTCTTCTTGATCAAGTACTGATTATAGAAATCCTTTAATTCATTACTTTCAAACAAAGTTATACTGTAATCTTATGAGGTAGTTCGAACCTACGGATGATGTTCTTCGTCATGAAGTCGAGTACCTTTTCCTTTGTGACCATGCCAAGCATTTCCGCTTTGGCCCACTTCGTGAAGTAATCCACCATAGCTATTACATACTTAGCTCCTCCCTTCGCCATCAGTAGCACTCCTATAATATCAATTCCCCAAACTGCAGATGGCCATGGGATAACCATTTGTGTAAGCTTTGTAGATTGGGCTTTTGGAATGTTCGCAAATCTCTAGCAATGGTCGCACCGTGTGGCGTAATCAGCTACATCCCAAATTTAGTGTTGGCCAGAAGTTTCTATATCGAAGTAACTTTTTTGTCAATGTCTGCCCCCGGTATGGTCACCACTGAGGATTTTTCTAGCCTCATCCTTAGTTACACACCTGAGCAAAGAGGTAGAGAATCCTCTTCTGTATAGCATTCCTTGCGTCATGAACCATAGCACTTTTCGAAGAAGTTTCTTCCATTCATTCCTATCACTCGGGAGAGTTCCCCTAAGCAAATATTCGGAGTCATCCACGACTTCGTTTCCTCCATGTTATCCAAAATCCGCTTGACATCCATTTGATCGATACTTGGAGCCGTCAAAACCTCCACTGGAACCAAATTCATCATCCGAGCTTCCCAGAATAAGCTAGTTTAGCTAATGAATCAACTTTGCATTATCCTTTTGGGGGATATGCGTAATAGTGTAATGTTCTATATCATCCAACAGCTCTAGTGCCTTTGTCAGGTAAGGAACGAGTCTCGAACACTTACCCTGATATTCCTTCCTTACTTGATGAATAGCCAACTAGAAATCACTAGATATCTGCAACATCCTTATTCGTAATTCCTATGTTATCCTCAACCCCGTTATCAACGCCTCGTACTCGGCCTCATTGTTAGTTGCGAGAAATTTCAACTTCAATGCGTAAAAAATTGATCATCCTTCCAAAGTTGCAAGCACTACTCCTACACCTGAACTACGTTCGTTTGAAGCTCTGTCTATAAATAATTTCTAATGAGAAAGTATGACCATGTCATCCTCATCTTCACTTTATCTTGTAGTAAACTCAGCGATGAAGTCTGCCAACACTTGCCCACTCCTCATACAGTAAGTAATATTATATTGGCTCAACTCCATGTTCCACTTCAGCAACCTCCTCGAAATCTCAGGTCAATAAAGTACCTACTTCAAAGGTTAATCTGTTGTCACTTCTAATCAGATGAGCCTGAAAATATGGCCATAGCTTTGTCGATGCAATCAACATGCAATATGCAAGTTTTTCCACCCTTTGGTAGTACTTTTCAACTCCATTAAACTGCTTGCTGGTATAATGAACGACCTCTGAATCATTTCCTCCTCATGTACTAATGCTGCGCTTAGTGTGCGAGCATACATTTCCAAATAAACGAACCAATCCTTCCCGTTCAATGGTTTTGATAGAACCGATAGTGACTCCAGGTGCCTTAACAACTCTTCAAAGGTGTTTAACAGTCCCGATTCCATTCAAAATTCTTCTTCCCATTTTTGAGGGCACAAAAAATGGTATGCATTTATCTGTTGCCCATGAGATAAACTAATTCAAGGCGGAAACCTTCCCATTAAAACTCTACAACTCCTTCTTCGTGGTTGGGGTCTCACGTTCATTATGGCATAAATCTTCTTCGAATTGACCTTAATACCTCTTGCATTCATGATAAATCCTAGAAATTTTCCCAATGCAACTTCAAAAACCATTTCAATGGATTTAACTTCATCCGTTACTTTCATACGACTTCGAACATCTCCGAAAGATCAACAGGATGTTTCAAGATAGTTATGACTTCACAAGCATATCTTCCGTATATACTTCCATCGTTCGTCCGATTTGATTCCTAAACATAGAATTAATCAATCTTTGATACGTGGCTTCAACATTCTTTAAACCAAACGGCATTACTTGATAATGGTATAATCCTAAATCTATTATAAAGCTAGTATGTCCCTAATCCAATATAAGCATCGGTATTTGATTATAACTTGAATGAGAATCCATAAATAGGAGCACTTCATGTCTTGTAGTCCCGTCTACCAGTTGGTCAATCTTAGGCAATGGAAATTCGTCCTTTGGGCATGCTTTATTTAAATCCAAATAGTCAATACATGTCCACCACTTTCCACTTTACTTCTTGATCTACATGGGGTTTGATACCCACTTTAGGTACAAAGCATCGTGGATAAAGTCATTCTGCATTACTATATTCACTTTCCCCTTAAATGTAGCAAATCACTTTGGACCCAAACTATTCCTTTTCTGCTTTGTCGATGGAAACCTCAGATCCACATTCAGTGCATGACATGCTACCTCTAGTGATATCCCACAAATATTTGAATGCGTCCAAGTGAATACATCCAAATTCCTTTGACGAAAATTAACTAATTCCTTCCTTAGTCCAATATTAAGCTCAGATCCAATCTTGAGGGTTTAGGAAGGATCATCCATATTGATTGGAACATTAACCGTCAATTCACTCAGTGCCGCCCACACTTTCTCTGACTTCTTCATAGGATCCATAGGCTTATCAAACTCGCTATGGTTCTCGAGGCAGAGCATGGGCTTTATTTGCTATTTTTGCGAATTCTTAATGCAAAGAGCCTTTTCCACATTCTTGCCCATCTCTCATCACTTTGATTTCATCGGCTCTATAACATAACATTCCCATCCTATGCTCTGGTCTTCCCTTAATGAACTAACCTCATTTTTTGTAGGGAATTCATCATCAAACACCAAGGAGCCAGTGCTATTTTAAATTCAGCCAGGGCCGATTGGCCCTAAAGGGCATTATATGCTGAGTATTCATCCATAATGACAAGATTTTGAATTTGAACTACCTTGCGATCTCCATCAACCAACTCCATAGGAAAATCAATCGTTCTGATCATTGCTTCGCTTCTTTTGTAAATCCTTGCATCTTGGTTTTACAAGGGATAACTTCCTTCATATTAATCATCATCTGGTCAAACATTCTCCTAAATGGAATGTTCACAGAACTTCCATTATCCACCAAAACCAAACGTACTATTATTGGTCTAATAATAATCGTTATCGCCATAGGGTCGAATGTTGATGCTTCGACTCCATTAGCATCCCTATTTCTAAAAACATATCATCTATAGCCATCCTTTGTTGCTTAGTTGAAGCTCAGTCCTCTATGGCAAAGCAACTCTCTTATGGTACATACTTTAACGAGCTCGCATACTGCTCCATTTCCTTCAACTTTTCTCCATCGGATGAGGTCCTCTAGTTATGATGTTTATGACTAAGCTTCCATCGGTGCACCTGGGCCCTTCTTTATTGGATCCAATCTGGTTTCCTTGGGAATTCAACCCTTGGGGTCAAGCATCTTATCCGCCATTCTATGGATCTCTAACATACTATTGCAGATTTTTCTTCTTTATCAATTCCTCAATATAGCCCCTTAGATGTTGGCACTCGTTCGTTTTTGTCCATGAATCTCATGGAAACGACGATACTTTCCTCGGCGCCCATCCTCCTTGATTGCCTCCTTCCTATGCGGCCTTATGTATATATATGTTCCTTATGTAGCAAGGTATATATTCTCTAATATATCATTTAGAGGCATATACTCATCAGGCCTCATGTTTCCTGGGCACTTCTTTGCTTTGTTCCACCTACCATCAAAGCCCTAATTTCTTTACTTTTGGTTATTCGAACTTCCAACATTAACTGCCACATTACCAAAGGCTTCTCTAGTTTTTTTAATTACCATGTTACTTTGTATTATTTCCTTCAACTGTCCAACATCAGTTTGTTTGGATACCTGACTTGCTTTCTCCAAATGCAAGAAATGATTGGCCTTCAGATGGAATTCCTCTACAGTCATTGGTAGTTTCATCTTCAACCATTTGCCAAAGTCCATGTTCAAATGTATGCCACAGTCCAAATCCATAAAAACCAAATCTTCCTTCGGGTTACACACCTCCGTAACCGCGATATTGCATCTATTCAACAACCCCTTCAACGACTCCTTAGGTCCTTAAAAAAGGCTTGACAAGGACATTACATCCTTAGGCCAAGCAGCATTGAGCAGGAACTGCACCAAGAACTTCTTTTCTAACTCGTCAAAACTAAATTTGGATCTCGACGCAAGCTAAGTGAACCACATTGATGCAATACTTTAAAATAAAATAGGAAAACACCTACAGCAGACCACATCCATCGCCCTAAAACCATCCATGTGCCATTCATACTTAAGTACATGCTGTTTAGGATCAGTGGTTTTGTTGTATGATAGCATTATCGTTATTATAAACCTCCAGGGATACTCCTCCCTCAGAATGTTCTCTGTAAATAGAGTTTTACTTAGCATGTGTAACACTCCATATTTTTAGTAACATTAATTAGGAATTTAATTAGCTATATTAAATAAAATAATGTAATGATTAGGGGATTGAGATTCGATTTTAATAAGGGGTAGCCGTGTCATGTAACCAACAAACTAAGGAAGAGTTAAAATAAAACAGAGGAGGAGTAAAATAGGAAAGAGATCATTCTAATAACCTAAAGCCTTAGCCGTGTATGTTCTACACGTTCATTTGCAAAATTAAAAACAAATAGAGGTCGGCCACCATTAACAAGAATAAGAGGAAGAAAGAGCTAAAGGAAGAAGATTAATCAACTTAATCCATTCAAATCTCAAACTCCATAATCTCAAAGCTAAGGTGAATAATGACTACATCTAATTTTTCTAATTGTTTTCAATTTTAAGATGAATCTGAAGTATTTTGCAATGTTATGCCATGACTTTGAAGGAGTAAATGTTTATATATACTTGTTGATGATTTATGATTATTTATATAGGTTTTATGATATGTTTTAATGTGAAAACCCTATTATATGACATCCAAATGCCTGCGAATTTAGATTTAGATCAAAAGTGATATTCTAGAGATGGGTTTCAATTTTCTACGTTTTCTGAATAATGTGGATTTTATTAGTTTTCTGGTAAGGAGAATGATTATTTGGGAATAAAATTATTTCCGGTTAAATAAAATAAGTTTTGGGTCTGAAATTCATATATGTTAGAAAACATATTAAAATGATTTTCTGGAATTTTTGTAGAATTTTCCTAAGTGTTTTGATGAATATATAAAATTATTTAAGGTATGAGACTTAAATATTTTATATATTTATAAAAGGAAAAGGGGTATTTTATAAATAAATTAAATTGTTTATTTTTGAAATATTGGCAACACTTTTAGAAAAGAAAATTAGCAACCAATAATATTTTAACAAACAAGGCAGGTTAGTTGAAAATAAATTCTTTTTAAAGTTAGAATCAGTTTTTAAATGCTTTTAGCATGTTTCGCCACTTTCGGTACCAGGGTACCTACTTAGTAGCTCCGCCACCATCACCCTCGAAACCAATGGTACGACATCAAAGACTTGGTGCGCAGTGAATTGGACTTTGGCGGAAGGTACTAGGTCGAAGCTATGGATTCCAAAGGGGTCGAAGCATGTCTTTGCTTTTAAATGTAAACGCACCTGCTTTGCTTTCGAAGGAAGTGCTTTCGACTTGGTTGGATTTTCACCGAGTTAAATGTTTTAAAGGAATGATTTTGAATGGTTGCGCCTTTTGTTTCAAGTAAATGCTTTCGAATGGAGTCGAAAACCCTAGCAACCGCTTTTCTACCTTTCGAAGTCAATGGTTTCGGAAGGTATGCTTAGCTATAAGACTTAGCCGTTTCTTCAATGCTTTTGGAAGGGTTGGTTTCGACGCCACACTTCTTTACTTAGGAATATCTTTCGAAAGAGTGCTTTCGACTTAAATGTTTTATGATCCTTTTGCTCTGTTGAAGGTAGAACCCAAAGGTTTCAAAGGAGTTAATTTTAAAAGGTTTCGAAAGGCTGTTTCACATGTTTTACTTGAACCCAAACACTTTCAAAAGGTTTGATTTTTTAATGCATTCGAAATGTTTTAATGAAGGTTTCGAAGGGGTGGTTCCCCAATGGTTTTGAAAGGTTTGAAAAGAAAGGTTTTCCAATGTTTTCGGAAGGCAATGTTTAAGTGTTTTAAAGATTGGATGTCTAAGGTTTTATAGCTTTTGAAGGAAAGGTTTTTCATTGGTTTTGAAAGGTTTATATGAATGGTTTCAAATGGAATATTTTGGCCTTTCGGCCTAACTGAAAGAAAAGGTGTTCACTTGGTTTCAAAGAGGTAGTTTTAATGAATTCGGAAGAGTTGCTTTCAAAGGTTTAAATGTTTTCATCAACAAAGATTTGAGTAAAGTATATATAACATGGCAAGGTGACTTTGAGTACAACATAGAGTATATATTTTTATTGTTTTAGTTTGATTGGTTTTAAATCAACTTGTGATAAAAAGGTTTTCAAGGAAAATTTAAAGGAAGATTACCCTAAGTAAAAGAACTCAAATATTTGTATGCCAGATGGGACTGGTATTGGGTTACGCCCTATACATTAGCTACTAGCCCCAACTAATTTAGTCCAAAATTCCAGTGTGTAGGGCTTTATCATAGATAAGACTAAAATTACGATCACATATAGAAGGGAATATATATGTTTGTACAAAGGTAGGTTATTGGTAAACCCGCAAAACCATTAGGATTAGGTGATCCTGAGAGAAGATAAGTTAGGACAGATCGTCCAAAAGAGAGCATCTAACAGATGTTAGACTATTTTATTTATATTGTCTGGTAGGCCCGAGTTAGCCAAAGTTAGTGGTTAGCCAAACAAAACTATAATGTTCGGATAGATTGTCCATTTGTTACCTGATATGTATGTTTACATGATAATGCTTTACAGTTTTAACCAGTTTTGGTTGCAGCATTATGATTTGCAAATGATATGTTTTATAAGGATGTTAGTGAGGAGAAACTCGTTTCGCTAAGCAGCGTGATCTCAGTTAATATCAAATAACCAAGATGTATAGTATTATTCACACCAGGCTTTATGTCAAACTTGAAGTTTATGTTTTCCCCTTCAACTCTTGGGTGCTCAAAATTGATTTGGGTAGGCTGAGGGTTGAGGTTTACAGGTAGTAGGACGGCGAATAAAGCTTCCGGAGACAAGCAGGTGGCTAACAGATTAGGAGTTGCTGTTTTATTTTGTTTGATTCTACTGTGTTGTATTAAGTTAGTTATGACTATTTAGTACTCTGGTCATCTAAAGGCCATCTTCATATGTCGCTCTTGGTATATTTTGTAATAATAATATTTTATTTGAACTTGGAAAATGATTATGGGATTATGTAATGGAATATGAACATGTTGTGAAATGTAATCAAAAAAGCTGTTTTTATGAAATCGTGATTCTGTTTCATATTCATGTGCTTCTAATATTATGGATACCATTAACATTACCATATTTGGTCATCGAAATTAATACTATGGATGACTGCAACATCTGCAGCGCTTAGCTTTGGGCCTCCAGATAGGGGATGTTACAACTAATTTAGTCCCAGCTATTAGCCCTGTACATTAGCTATTAGCCCCAGCCAATTTAGTCCAAAATCCAGTGTAGGGCTTTGTCACAGGTAAGGATAAAATTATGATCATACATAGAAGGGAATATACATGTTTGTATAGAGGTAGGTTATTGGTGAGCCCGTAAAACCATTAGGATCAGATGACCCTTGAAGAAGATAAGTTAGGGACAGACCGTCCATAAGAGGAGTATCTAACATGTGTTAGATTATTTTATTTATATTGTATAGTAGGCCCGATTCAGCCAAAGCTTAGTAGTTAGTCAAACAAAACTATACTGTTTGAACAGATAGTCCATTTGTTACTTGATATGTATGTTTACATGATAATGCTTTACAGTTTTAACCAGTTTTGGTTGCAGGGTTATGATATGCAAAAGATATGTTTTAAAAGGATGTTAGTGAGGGGAAACCCAGTCTGCTAAGTGACGTCGTCTCACTTAATATCAAATAACCAAGATGTATAGTATTATTCACACCAGGCTTTATGTCTGACTCGAAGTTTATGTTTTCCCTCTTAAACTCTCAGATGATTAACATTGAGGTTTACAGGTAGTAGGATGGCAAATAAAGCTTTCGAAGACGAGCAGGTGGCTAATGGATAACTATTTAAGAGTTGCTGTTTTATTTTATTTGATTCTGCGATGTTGTTTTAAGTCAGTAATGACTATTTAGTACTCTGATCATCTAAAGAGGCATCTTCATATGTCGCTCTTGGCATATTTTATAATAATTATATTTTATCTAAACCTAAGAAACGATTATGGAATTATGTAATGGAATATGAAACATGTTTTGTGAAATGTAATCAGAAAAATTATTTTTATGAAATCTATAATTTTGTTTCATATTCACGTGCTTCTGATATTATGGATACCATTAACAATACCGTATTTGATCACTAGAATTTAATACTATGGATGACTGCAGCATCTGTAGCGCTTAGCTTCGGGCCTCTAGATAGGGGATGCTACAGCATGGAATCCTGATCTTTGTTCTTTCTTTATTTGCTTTCCTTCTAAACGTTTAACCATATTAGTATATACTCCTCGCTAGCACGATACTCCAAAGGTCAACTATCAAGGGTTGCATTGAGTGTTTGGCTCTACAAACGATTTTGGTATTCCTGTTGATGTCTAGGTTCTCCAATATTTGGGAGAATCACTCCTTCGATCTTCCATTGATGACCTGTTGGCTCCGTTTGTTTGAGCTCAATTTCAAGAACAACAACATCAATCTCATAACCATCACTGTCATGCTGAATATCATCGCCCGAATCAGGCAAGTCTATAACCTCTACTCCTCATCCCCCGATAGTGCCTAAATTTTTCTCGGTACCAAATTGATTTTGGTCAGTATCGTACTGAACTCTTTTAGGGGGTGTTCCCCGACTTCCTCCAACAGCTTCTTCTATTGTTCCAGTAGCCCTTTCCTTTTGTTTTCGTTTTCCATCTAGCCTATATTGACTAGAAACATATGCGTTCTCTTCTTCAGATCCAGTAGGTGAGACTTCCCTCATACTCTTCCTGGTCCTCTTTGGCTGCTGGGCCAGCAGAGCTATGCTAACATCCATCTTTTCCATTAGTGCCTTCTGATTGTCATCCATTTTAGATTCAGATCTTGCATCATTTTTTAATCCACTCTATTAACCATCTCCTAAGAAGAAGATGGTTCTTGCAACGCCTGCTAGTTGTTAACTTCCATGTGATGAAAATTTCCTTCATCTCTAGCCAACGCTCTTAATGATCTTAGAGACTCCTAGGTGTCGTTGTTTCCAATATGCTAATTCTTCAAATCCTTAATGAGATTCTTTTGGATCTTGCCTCTAGATGCTCCAATCCAAAATTGAAAACTAGATCTTTTCCCGAGAATCTTCCCTCTTACTGAAAGCATTAAAATATTTAGCCTAAAAACGACACAACACCCAAAGTCCTATGGAGATAATAAAAAATAACATTAAATATAAGAAAAACAGCAAGAACAACTAATTTTTAAAGTGGTTTGTCAATCTCTTGCCTATTCCCCTATAGTTTTTTTTATTGATTATGGATTTGAGAGTCATTAATACAAGAGTTTTACTAATCCAAAGGTTAGAATATCAAATAATAGCTTCCTTAGTGACCATGATGAATGAGAGATAGAAAATACCAAACAATGTGCACTAATTTTTCAACGTGAGCTAATTTTTCAGCTTAAGAGTACGGTGAACCATATGAATGAAAACTTGCTTTGACTATGTTCTATCATGTGGTATTGGTTCACGTGACGATCATAATCAGGTTTATGTTGACTTGAGATATAAATGAAAGTGAGGATTCTTTGCCTTTGATGCAAAATGTTAGTATCATCATAATTGAAGTCAACTCAAAGTCAAATTCTTTTTCCAAAGTGATCGGCTTAGCGATAAATATTTTCGGATTGAACCGACTGATTTTTAAAGTTGAACTTTCTAGACATCGTTAGAGTTTTGACTTCAAAACCCATTCTAGGTATCGTTGTGCATTAGTGATGACGAAGAGTCATAATGTGCATAATGTTACTTAAATGTGCTATTTTAAAAATGATAAACTTTAATTAGATGACATATATGCGATTGAACTCATATCCAGTATCATACTTCAACAAAGTCCATACAGACTTTGATATCTAAATTGTTTAAATATTACCGAGGATTGAGTTCAATACTTTGAGTTACACAACTACGATTCTTGGTTTTTGACCAAATTTATTTTGGAAAATAGTTTATATTTGTTATAAACTAGATTGGAGGATGATACACATAATAAATATGTGTCAATTTATACAATTGATTATAGATTTGAAATTGTTTGCTCAAAAAACAGGCAAACACTTCCAATCTATTTACTGTATAATCATGTATACAGAGTGTATGATGCAGGAATTTTATATGTGGTTTCATCATTTCCAAAGGTGCAAATAATAAATACTATAAACAGAAAAGAAATGGAGTAAAGAAAAGTACACAAAAATTTATAGTGGTTCGGTCGGAACGTGTATATATCCACTGTCTGTTTTTATTATTTCTCTTATAAACCGGTTGGACGATGATGTGCATACAAAATACAGTGATCTAATACTAAAAAGGAAAGTTAGAGGTAGCTTTCATAAATTGTTCTCCACTAGCTTGATCTGACTACCTTTTCTCTCTAGAATTATCTACCATTGTAGTTGTAATCTCTGGTGTATATACAAGAGCAAAGATATAGGGAGTCTATGCCAATAAAATAGGCAATTTCCTTATTTTACATTTTACTCGATGCGGCTCTTTCCTTATACAAAACATATGATCTAGAATTTCCTTGTACAGAAGATTAAATCTAGAGTTTCCATGTCTACACTGGTTGGTTTTATTCGGCAAGGTGTGCTTTATAGAAATCTGACTAGCATGTGAGCATGGCCTGGCACATAGTTGACTGTCTTTGGTTTTGAGTGGAGGCTGGGTTCGGCACATCTTGGGTTAGTAGGAAACTATCGAACAAGAAAGCTTGTTCGGTAGCTGAACTACGAGATGAGAAATCTTGTTCGGTAGCTGAACTATTTGACAAGAAATATTATTCAATAGTTGGACTACTAGACATGAATTCTTATTTGGTAGTGGGGCTAATGGTCGAAAAGTGTTGTTTGTCTTAAGGCCAAGCTGGTCCATGCCTTACACAAGCTTAACTGTTTCTTCTACATTCCTTCCCACACTACCTTGTGACCTTCCTACCTTAGTCCCAATATTGACGCTTCAATTACAAACATTTCAACTATTCTTTACTCCTTCTAGCAATTCTTTATGTTCACCGTTCCATGGGAGAAAACACCCATAATAAGAATTGGAATTCATATACAAGCTGTTGTGGACAAATGTTCCATTCAAATGTGCCCACAATTAACCAAATAAATAGTTCATTAATTGGTAGCCCAAAACCATGTCATATGCATGCATAGTCAGCCAAAGAAAAGAAGCAGAGGTATATAATTTAAAATGAGGTGCACATGGATTAATGGTTGATAATGTACATGTTGCCGAAGTCTAGTGCAATGGTTACAAATTGAAGTGTCCGCATCTCATTTTAAACATTCCATGAAAACTCCAAACCTTATAGAGGAACATAAAATATGCATAATTCTCATCCATTACCATCTTCTCCAAGTTAAGCTAGTCTTCGAAGTGAATTAGCAACTTATATTTGTAGTTGGAAGGAATCTTTCCAAAGGGCAAACTTACAATCCAACATGTGATGATTAGGCATCGTCAAAAAGGAAAATTTTCACATATATGCTTCATTCTATATATTTATTATTTGGTATTTAAAAAATTCAATTTGAATATCTATATATATAAACATATTTTATGTTACACACATATATGTCATAAAATAATGAACATTTTATACATACATGCATATCAACACAATCTTAGGCTTTCAGATATGTAAATAAATTCATATGCCTATTTATGCATAACCATATGTATACATATATATCATGCTAAAAATTGACCTAACTCCTCGTAAAGGTCGAGAAGAATCAACAATTCAGATGTGATTGCCGATTTGGGTTTGTATACGGATTAAAACCACTATTTGTTAATGTCCTAATTCTTTAGATCTTAGATCAAAATATATCTCAAATACAAAATAGAAAGCAAAAAAATAAGAATACAAGATTTATTATGATTCAGCTATGCCTATGTCAATCTTATGTGATACTTAGTACTTTTTCACTAGTTCCTAAATAGTTTATGATTGTTTAACTCAAAATTATAAAGGAATCTAAGTTAAAAATTCAATAGAATTGCCCTTTAATGAAATAAGAATTTATTCCCTTTCCAAAATAATAAAGAATATATGTATTAGTATTGTTATGGTTGTTAGGCATCCTAATCATCCAAAATATCTTTAAATATTCGATAGAAGAAGAACGGGTTGAGACCCAATTCCAGGCTTAAGAATGACTAAAAACTAACCAGAGCCATATGGTTGAATTCTTATTGATCAGAACTAATCCATACCTACCAACCAATACTACTCAATTAAAATTAGTATTACTCTTCCATATACTTTGCTAATCGATATCCTTGCTTTGCATAGTTGTTATAAAAGCCAAAGTTCTTCTAACTCATGGATTTGTAGAGATCTACTGATGGATTAATAACAATCAATGCCCTCAACAAAAATGCCTTGATTATTATTTATTTGATCCATGTTACTTTAAAAGAATGCGCTTCATCATAACCCAAAAATCATTTTGATCATCGATGCGCCAAAATCCTCGAGTCATATCGATTTGTACTGATCGATGCCTATCGATGGGTACTTATCGATGGTTTTCCATACCTAGTCATTTTTAATTGTTCATTTTTGTTCTATATTCCCTATAATCTTATATCGGCTATCCATGAGTTATTCCCTCATTTGTTTGTCTTTTCGAAATCTAGTTCTTCTTATCATCAAGTCTAAAAAATTATGGATAACACTATCCCCTAAAGTACGCTTTTGTTTATACAATGCATGCTCTATTTGAGACAACCACTTGAATCTAGAATATTTGAGATGGAAAAACTCAGAAAAATAACAATATGATCTATAATAGGATCGATCGATACCGATACATAGCTATCGATCAATAGATCTTTTTATATATTCTCATAATTAGAACTTTTCATTCGCTTTTTAACTTCAGCCGCTATCAACTTTCACCGACTTTAGCCCAAACTTGACCATATTTATTCCCATCCTTCCAAACTCTCATGTAATCGATAAGGTAGCCTCTTCTTATCAATTTCTACGCCAAATTTTCTATTAACCACTGATTTTCCAATAATTTTGAAGTATCCTAGCTTTAGCCGATGGATGAAAAAAGTTAGTTTCCTAAAAATTGAAGATAATCCTCGATGTATTTAAGTTGTACATCCTGCGAATATCATGAAGCATAGATTCCATGTCAAATAGCATCGGTTTGAACTAGTTTTTCAAAAGCTCCAATTATTGCCAGCGATCAACAAGAACATATACCCAATGTTGTTGTCTTGATGCTCAAATGATTTGGGTCGATGATTACACTATAATCCATTTCCGTTGATCTCAAGATCCATATTTTCTATCAAACACAACTTCTTTCAAGCGAAATCCGATAAAAAACACACGTTAATGCCTATACACATAGTTCCATCATGTGTTTATGGTATATTCCATTTCATAAATGCACATCCATCCGCATTCCATCAATATGTTTTCATGTACAAGTTCACATTTAGTTTATATTCTTCATCATTGCATATTATATCTTACACACATGTGCCTTGGATTCCGTTTACACCCAGCAAAGGTGTAGTATTTGATTGGCTGGGATATACCAACATTCACTGGATACCATACCTTAACTAAACTAGGACAAATATTCAATAACATCTATAATCATATATCAAATATTTAATAGAATGTGTGCCTTATACGATGCTTTCCTTCAGGGGTTCAAGTTTGGAATTATTGACATTTTATGGATCAAACTAGCGATGAGTATCCAGATTAGTTATTATGGCTACTTCAATACCTTCCAAGTTTCCTACTACAATACAAGAAACCAAGGCCAATCTACTTCAGCCAATTGTTGTGGATACTTTGACTTCTATGCTATCTTCCATATTAGTTGATGTTGCTGATTCTTCCCTAATGCATCTACTATAGAGACTCCAAATGTATCGACTTGCCATTCATAACACCTATAATCCATGTATATAAGCAATCAAATTCCATAAGTATCATGGATGATGGTTTATCAAGGGTAGAACTTAAAGCAAAAATATAAAGCATATCTATCATAATCAATATATATTAAATCTCATAGCATAAATATAATATCAAAATAAACATGTAATAGACTAAGTGCATATCATATCAAAGAGATATAAGGTTCACATCATGATATACCGTGTGAATGGTACCTCAAATATCATATACAACATGTCTTAAGATATAAAATAGTCTACTTGTCAATATCCTAAAGTACATGATAGATATAACCATATCGGTAATAGCTATAGCTCTATAATTCACCTCCAAGTAGCAGAATCCCTATCTCTAGGTCAACTTACTTAGTATATGACGAAAAAGATAACAAAGAGAGGGTCGGACATAAATTCTGGTGAAAAAGAAATATCACTAACTTGCATAATTACAGGTACACTACAATACATACAATACAGAATGGTAATATATAAGGTAATGAAACCATACCTTAACCTTGCATCTTCACACGCGTCTAGTAAGTTAGCAGATTTCTAATTTAGTGCCAAGTAATATATGGTAAGTCTAATAATTATTAATCACAATGACACTCGAATGTGACATAACCATCGCACTAGGTTAGTAGGCCTCAAGTTTTCTAATAAGGCCAAGACCCGCTAAATACGGTCATCAATGTAATATCAGTAGCATGATGCTTTAATATATCATCCACCACCTATAATCGTATCGAACCCAAATCGGTATACAAGTGTCTACCAATTACCAATTGTTTAGCAAGAGGTAAGACAAGTAACTCAAGACCAATAATCCTTGCTGCTAAGCAGCTCGAAATTTATTGTCTTTACCACCAAAATAAAACATTTTCTATCTCTAAATCTATGCCGCCTATTACAAGCAATCAAGATAACCACATCTCATTCTACAAGTAGTCTATAAAATTAAATCCTTAAGTTGTAGGCAAAGGATGTAGATTGAATTTGATTCTACAGCATTATACAGAATCTTACATCGCTATACCCTAGTTATCTCATCTTAAAGCCAATGAATGACTCTATGAAACCACTATACGAACTAAATCATGTCTTGAACCACCACCATAGTCTATATCTCATTTAACTTCTGTCATACATATTTTTAGATATAGCACACTATTTCAAACTCATCATATTGTTTTATAGTCACTCTGGACTATACGAGCATCACACAACTCCTCGAAACAAACTCGAAATCTCGAAATCTCAAATCTCAAAAATAAAAGTCCTTAGCCACAAAGAAGTTCACATCTTGATAGGGGATTCAGACGTTTGGCCTTAATCTCAAACGCCTTACCCGAAAATTAAGATGTCTAAAAAACCCTCATTTTACATTGGAATAATGCGAGATAAATATCCTTGAGATTCAAACATCTGAATTTTAGGCTCAAACGTCTTATCGCCTGATGAGGAGATGATTGAACTTGATGGGATAATTTCCCTTAGTGGAAATTCATCCCCTTTCCCCATTCATCTTTCCTTCTTCCACCTCTGATGCTTGGCTTCGTGTTACTAAGATACTTTGCACTAACGTCTCTACACTCGGATTCACTCCATTGTCGTAGGCCATCTGACATTCGAATGAGTATAGCTTTGTCATTCTAACTCCAACCTTCATTCTACAATGTCGCTATGATATGTCCTCCCTCACTCTCTACTCACTCAAAACATCTCCTAACCAACAACAATCAATGAGATCATTAACAAATCACAACAATACTTTACATTCTTTATCAAGCTTTTAACATATTCATTATATGATTATACACTTAATAAACATTTGTACATCAGGATTCACATTCGAATCATCCAGTTCAAGTTCCTTTATCAAGTCATAACCCATCATCTGTTATTTATGATTAATACATAGCATAAATGATGATCATATAGTTTAGGGAGTAAATCTCACTCACCAAGCACAAAAAATACAAGCTTCAATTTAACCCAACTCTGAAACCCTCTTGGTTTTTAAATTTATCTCCAATCTTCTCCAATTGAAAACTCAAGGAGTTAGATTTGTAGGTAGTATTCAAACTTAAATTTAGGGATTTAATACAAAATTATTCATTGAGGTTTGAAAGAGTTACGATGATTTTAATTTGAGAAAATCTCATTTTCATTCTTTAAGAAGAAGTAGAAGAAGAAAAGGAGAAAAGTAATGAATGAGAGAAATGTCTCATTTTAGAAATATAAAGCTAATTCAAGCAAAATTAACATTTGTCTCCTAACTTTTCTTTTCTTTCATCTTATCGATCTTATCCAATTTAACAAACCTTATATGTTATTCATATGAAAATGACATATTGAATGCAATGAAATAGGTTTCGAATCCTAATTCATTCATCTTCAAAACCTCACCTTTCTAATTCTTTTATTCTATTATGCAACTTATTTCAACTAAAATAATTTATTGTTTTAATTATTAAGCGTTAAAAATATGTGTTATTGCATTCTCCTTCTCTTAAAAGGGATTTCACCCCCAAAATCATCAAGGAGAGGAACAATGTGTAGCACCTACCCCATATATACAATGCCGCCAACACAACATAATAATATCAAAACTAACTTTTAATTATAGTAACACAAAGTAATATATACACTAGAATGCAACTTTAATCAACTATATCGAAACAAAATTACTTAAAGTAGATGGAATCATACCGGTAAAAAGTTATGGATTAGAAGCATGCATCTTCTCTTCTTGCTCCTAAATGTCATTTCTAGAATATGTGCCCTATGGATCCAAATAATCTTAACAACATGTTTTGAAATCTCTAAATCCTACTCTAAACAATGTGAGTAGGTCCTTAAGGCATGGAAAACATGGTTCAACATCCACTTCCTCTAATAGATTTGGCTCAACTACTATCCCTAAACCATGTACACGGTTGCATAAGTATGAAATATTAAACACATTGTGTATTTAGTTCGTCTTTTTGGGAAGTTCCTCAAATAGCCAAATCTAACAAATCTCATCAATTATGATGTTTCCATAAATACAATATCACCAACTTCAAATTCTAAATCATACACCCTTTATCGGCATAAGGTTTTTACCGACCTTAAGATGCTTTTATTCTTTTCTACATCAACTCGACTTTCTTCAAAATCCCACGGATTATACCGTATCCGGGTATTAACTTATCATTTGTTTTTAATCAATATGTAGGCAATTTACAAGGTCATCCATGTAGTGCATCAAATGGTGTTATGCTAACACTAGCTTCATAGTTATTGTTGTATGCAAACTCAACGATAGGCAATTGATCCTCCCTTGATCATCCAAAATCACGTATACAGGCTCTCAACAAGACTTCAAGCATATCGTTCACTCTCTTAGTGTGTCATTTATTTAAAGATGTTAGGTCATACTCAAATTAAATTTCTGGCCAAATGTATGTTCTAAGCACCTTCATGTTAGATCAGGTGCATTAAAGATAGGGAAATGGGGGAAATATTGATTTTGATTAATAAAAGAATTTGGGGTTTAATATTGATTTAATTAATTTGTACATTGCAAGTTTATGATTATATATGATTATTTAATTGTAATGTATGTTATCTTTTATTTTGTATTTTAATTATGTTTGTATCACAATACAAACATTATAACAGAATTGAATATAATGACCCATCCTAGGGTGTACATGATAAAAATACGTCATGGATATATAATTAACCAATAAGATTTATGGATATAATGTCAAAGGTAATACTAGTTTCATATATGTATGTATGTGTGCGCGCGTGTGTGTATGTACGTACGTACGTATGTACATGTGTGTGTTTTTGTATATGCGCATGTGTGTGTATACGTATATCATATAAATGAAGAATAAAAAGTATAAATATTATTTATTTCACACTCATATATACATACACTTTTCGACTATGGATTTATTTAATATAAATATATATACTATAAATTTACATTTATTTATTAAATAACACACACACTATATTCATACAAGTTAATTTATTACTTACTGAAAACCTTTTTACCTAAATATATTAAAATATTTTATTTAAATTCCAAATTTAAATATGTTTAACTGACTAAATATTTAGTTTAATTTTTGACATATTCAAAATAATTTTTTTTTTAAAATAGTGCCGATATTAAATAACATATATTCAACTCTTTTAAATTTAAATGCATAATTTATATATATACATAAATTAATCTATGATTCAATATATGTATGTGTGTGTATGTATATTATACGAAAATAAATTAAAACTAAGAAAATAAAAACTAAATTGTTTTAAGTCAAAATCTGTATTTGTTTTTAAAATAGTAACCCATATGCATGCGTGTGTATAATATATTAAATCTAAGCCGAAAGAAAAAAAGATTTTTTTAACTAAATTCGAATTATATATGTGAATATACTCTTTAAGTATTTAAAATGTATTTACATAAATAGAAATTCTTCATTTAGAATTTGAACCCCAAAAAGGACTTTTTAAAATCCTATATGCATACAAACATACATATATATATATGCGTGTGTGTGTGTGTGTGTATTTATATGTGTATGTATATATGCATATGTGTATATGAGTTTGATTACTTAATCAATAATATCATTCTTTTTCATGGCAGCATCCTTTCCCCTTCCTCTCTCCTCTTTAACTTCAATTCTGTCGCTCCTTCCTACTCCTTCTCTGACCAAATTTCCAACTCCAATCTCTCCTCCTCTCCTTGCTCTTGATCCACCTCCTTTTCCTTCTCCTCCTCCTTCATCCAATCAACCTCTTCCTTTTCCTATCCATCCCTTTACCTCTCCTTCCAACCTTTTGTCCCATCAGTCTCCCTTTTCTTCCTCTTCACTTTCTCCCTCTTTCTTGGAACTTTCTATTTAAAAACAACCATGTAATGCTGGAAAATATAATTTGATTGATATGCCTTTGTTTTTCTTTGGCGATTTTTTAATTCCTACTACAGATGTTTTAGAAGCAGGAAAAGAAATGTGGAAGGACTACCTCGTTCCTTCTCCGTGATAAAACTTTGGCCTATAAAACTGTTATCGAGCATTTGAAGAGGATTTGGAAACTAAAGGGCTCTATAAAGGTCAAGTCAAATGGGTTTCTTTTTCTTTTCTTGCTTTCTTATAAAGAGGACAAAAAAAGAATAACAGAGGGTGACCCAAGCCTAATGGAAACAAAATGTTCATCATTAAACCATGGGATCCTTTTGTTGGAAAGGGTGTAGCTGCATTAAATACATTCATGTATAGATTAAATTTTACAATATTCCTTCTTATACTTGGTCTCATATAGGGATAAATTGGCTTCCATATAAGAAATATTTTATGTATGGATGAGTCTACAGAGAGATTAGAGAGGATTGAATATGCTAAGTGTATGTTTGAAGTTACACCTGACAAGGAATTGATTGATCAATTCCCTTTTCAGTTAATTTATGGAAGTAAAAAATTTGTTCAAGTAAGGTATCTATGGAAGCCTGAGATATATTTTTTCGACAAAGAATTTGGCCACTACAAGAAGAATTTCCTTAAAGCAAGTAAGAGTAAAGTTGAGGAAAAAAAGTGACAAAACCATTGAAGAGGAAGAAAGGAAGTTTGATAACAAAGGAGGAGCAAAAGGGAAAAGCGTGAGGAGAAATATTCAAAAAGGGCAGAGATTATCTAAGATAAAGAAAAAACCCAAAGTTATGTTTGAAGGCAAAAAGAAAGTTTCACTTGAAAAGGAAATTGCAAATAAGAATGTGGAAGTGATTGGAAAAGAATACTTGAGCTCTTCTGAACCAAATCAGGTTGTTGAATGTTGTGCAGACGATAAAGAATTGGATAAAGCCATAGAAACCTATAATAAGTTTCAAGTTTTATCAAATAGTGATGATTTGGTTGAAGTTGTTCAATGTGAAACTATAGAAGTAATTTTGGAGGAAGGTGAAATTGTTGCAGACAAAGGTAATGGAGTGGATTTGCAATTTTCTAGAAAGGAAAGTTTTAATTTAGTGTCAAATTTTGTCAATTGTGAAGAAAACTTGATCGATAATCATGAAGTAAGAGTGGCTTTGGCTCCGAGTATGCACATAAAGATGGGTGCATTAATGAAACTGTGCATGTGCGCACATTTTCTGATCTTAACCATGCACCAAAATATGCCCTATTCGATGATTTAAATAAGGACCCAAACTGTACTCTTTCTTCTGACTCTATGACCAAATTGAAGTCTTATGATGACCACCCTATACCACCGACACCAAAAATATACAAATTGTGTGTTGTAGTCATGTCCGACCGATGTAGGACAATCATCAAGATGAATAATAACAAACATAGCACATAACCTGTCGTATATCCTACAAGGCATGGATGAAATATAATAAAATATAATGTCACAAATACAACAAAACAGACAGTAATAATAGTGTGAACCAATCATCAGAGTATGATATCCATAGAGTTACACATCAAATGTTATAGAGTATACAACAGGATCAACTCAATCAACTATCTCAACAAATAGAAATAATAAAGTACTGCCATGGGATCTGTGGTGTTGCTTAGTGGAAAACATAAAAATCCATATATGTATATAATGCGAGATAGCTCCATCCGGCTCATCCTCCGAACAACTACTGCATCACCTGGACCTTTTATCTTTCTACTCATTTGAGAGTACCCAAGACAATAAGAAACAAAGCATAAAATCTTGGGTCAAACAACAGTCTAGTGTGATTGATAAATGAATCCCAAAAAACTATATAGGTAAATATAAGAAGGAACAAGAGTACATGAACCATACCTGACGTATCACTGCAACCAAAGAGTTAGCAAAAAATACTATAATATGCTGCTCTAAAATATCATAAAGGTACCATAAAAAATACAATAGTGGATTTCCATGTATCCCTATCTCCAGTACCTACCCCCAATGATATCCATGAGTGATAACCCAATAAATAAAGCAACCAAAGCAACCATCAAGCAATACCCACTATCACTCTTCCCTTTGCCTTGAATATATGATAACTCATATGGCCTCCTTACTTCTAGGGGCTAATGGAAATCCTGGTTTTCATTGAACTCTCATATCACACTAGCCAAAGTTTGATACGTGTCTCATAGTGTAAAGCTAGACATTAGAACTAAGGCAACCGATTTAGGGTATATAGATCCCTACATGATCCATGGGCTTCCCTACTTATAATACCTTGCTTTCAGTATAACAACAAACACTCCGAGTATCAATGATTCCTTAGCACAACATCCGAGGGTTTCTTTGCTCCATTCAGATTCCAAGCCCTTCTCTTACTTAATCCAATTTCCATTATCTAGGAACCTAACACGTTCCTCATTCCACATCTATCTCCTTTATCGAACTGCTATCTTTAGTACCTACTCCCAGCATGAGTAACAAACGAAAGATACAAAGCTTTTATCATGCTGTTACATCACCATCCAATGTTGATGTGAATGAGCCAATACCTCCAACACGATCTGTAGAACCTCTACTCCATTCCCCAGAAGTTCCACCTCAAACCCCTTTATAAAATCACTCGGTATCGAGTCAAAATGGCTCAGCTTCAAGTCATATACTTAGTAAATTCTTTCTAAGTTATCTCCCATGCTTCTAGAACTCCATCCCTAATTGCTTTAGACCCTAACCCGTCCATCAAAACTACTCGGCCCACAATCCAATGCACTCAACTCCAAATTCTAAAAACAACTCTATATCAACTCAACTACTTAGCTGATTTCCTACACCTTGCCATGGGCATGCTCTTATAGCCAAGCTTTATCCAACCATCCCAACCACCGACCTATTGGGCCTATAAAAATGACTCAATACCAACCTAAATGAGTCGCTACCGACTCATATCCTTAATGATTTGGAGATGCAAATTATTTTGTAGCCTCCACACATGCTTCTTAGCTTACCCTTCAATTTTCGTCCAATTCGACCAACTTTTCCTCCGATTTGCCAAATTCTCCAACCTATCTTCCTAAACATCTAAAACACTAACACACCATATTAAAGCATAACATAGAAACATGGAATAACTTGCAATTACATCCATTGGAACGAGCAATACATAGAATTATAGCAATCAAACAAACTCTAATTCAAATCTAAGGAACCAATGAACATATGAATATGAACAAGGTGGATTACAATGCCAATTCTATAAATCATATTAGAGTTTATAAATTCGGGTCATAAACATATGTTAACATGTGATTAAAGTTAGAAAATGATTTTTATAATCAAAATCATGTTAAAAACCGTTAATTCTACCATATAAACATGCATAGGATAGCGAGAAGTTATAAGCCACTCACCAATTACTAAATTTAACCAATTTGACTGTAGATTTGATTTAGAGAGTAATTTGGGTGATTTTGGATGAATGTAGGGTCAATGGGAGTTTAGATCTGATTTGGGAGAGAGGGAAAAAAATTTTAGTTTGACTTTTTAGCCCTCTATTTATAGTGATTCTCAAATTAGACTAATGGACTTACTGATGGGCTTACCTATTACACGCTAACACCGGCCAAAAGCCATTAAAACTTAAAACAACCATAAATTCCTAATTTTAAGTCCTTTTTTTCTATTATGACCATTCTAAGGAATGGAAAACCATCGTCACAAAGCAATGGAACTAATTTGATGCCCTCATTCAACTCCTGTTAAAAGTTATAGCCCAAACAAGTTTTATTAGTCAAAATGGTCACATAAAGGTTAGGGAAAAATCTTAGGTGTGTAAAATGTCCTTAAAAGTCACATTCCAAAATTATAGAATCATACAACCTCACATGAATAAAATAAAAATATTTTACAATCCTCCGATACGTATAATACGTTACTGGTTGAACCAAAAAATAGCACAAATACCCAAGGGATCTAGTAGAGGATAAAAAATGAAGAAAGGTAAATCAAAAAGAGCAAGAAAAGAATACATAATAATTTATAGTGGTTCGGTTAATTTGCGCCTTCATCCACTTAGTGATTTTATTGCTTTGATTGATGACTTGCAGGTACAAGTTCTTATGGGTCAGTATAAATCCTTGAGTGATTACGAGAGAATGTAGTTATGGATGCAAGGAAGTAAAAAAAACCTAAAAAATGAGCCCCTGCCCATCTATTTATAGTTGTAGGTTGCTTGAAAACTCGCCCTCATGATCTGCACATCATTTTCTATGCCCAGACCAATTCTTTTGAGAAAAATGAGGGACACCTCATCAATATCTATGGATCGGTACCGATCCACAAGATTGTCAACTGGATCATTTTGAATTCTTTGTCTAGGCACAATTTGTGCTTAGCTTTGTGATTTTCACCTTTTTTACATCATTGTTAGCTTGCTTCTGAGTCCAAATAAGAGATTGGTGGATGATTGAAGTTGATGATTTCAAGTGCTTGAGGAGATCGATAGAGAATTGCATAGGAACGACGAAATGGAACTTGTAATAGGCTCCTGACATCATTACTTGCATGTAGGAGGAGATTGGGCATGAGTGGACGAAATCTCGTCGATCGATACCGATCCATGACGTTGCATCGGTATTGTTTCAACATATTGTTGGATTTTGGTTCTCTTGTTCTTGTGGTGGTTTGGCCTTCATCCCATAACTTCGTATGTACTTGGTTTCAGGACTTCAAGGCTATCTCTCCGGACTGTCGGCCTTGATAACTCCTAAATTCAAATTGTCCAGTCTATCTGAATATTGTTCGGTCAAAATTCTGGATAACGTTTGATCCTCCAATGTACACCTTGTTTCCAACATGATGTGCTTTGAATCGAAACAAGTTGGGATTACGGTGTAGGATTCCACTCTGTGCTTCAAATGGTCGTTGTCCTTTTTTGATTCATTTTTATGAAGAGTTTTGTCTCTAACTATTCATCAGGATGCTTTACCAACATCTGACATTATAAAATTGGAATGCGCTCTCATGATCTGTCATTCCTAGTTCAGTAATTTTGATTTGGTTTCTTTTCTATATTTTTAGGTTTGAATCTGTTTTCTTCCAATTCCAGTTGTTGGATATCGAATATAATTACGTACACGTACACATGTGCACTCTCTTGTAAAAGCTCACAATCATATGCGCGTACTCATGTAAGCATATATAGGTCATTACAATCACCATCATCAATTTTTTTAAATGCAAAGTCCCGGTATTGATCAAAGACATTGAAAAGCCTTCGATTTTCTTGCCATCAAAAATTTGATACTTATATTTATATAACCAGACTTCTTTTGACCTCCTCCTCACTTTGCTTGTGCCGAACCAAAGCTCCCTCATCGGCCATTGATTTCCTTGTTTCAAAATTGACACTCCTATTTTACTCGACCTTAAGCCTGACACCGCCTACCTTAACCTAAGCCTGACGCCATCCGTCTCACCTCGGCTGAACTTAGATCACCGATCCAAACCCAAACCATTTCTAAGAAATCGATTCCACCTAGATCTGAAACCCACACTCAATCTTATTGAATTAGGTTGGTAGTGAAGCTTGACTACAACATTGGTGTGGATAAAATCGTTATCAATGGCCTTGCATTGGTGCAAGGGAGAAGACGGAGGAAGAAATTAAAATCCACCTAAAGACTTTGATCGGTGCCATTCCAAGACTTGGTGGGTTTTTAATTTTTTTTCAAACTTCCCACCAAACTTCCTTTTGCCAACATGAACTGTGCCAAACACTCCCTCCTGAACTCCAAAGCATTCCAAATGCAAGGTTGTTGATGTGAAGTACGTTGAGACGGTTAGTAAAGACAGTCTCTTCGAATTATCCTCAAAATTTCAAAACGAACTATTATATAAGACCGGAAATCTACACTGCACAACACCACATGACATCAAACTAGGCTCCACTTTAGCATGAAGGATACAACATAATAATTCTGATGTTGATTATCTATTGAGTTTTTGTAGACATGGATCGTAGACGTTTAGAGCGTCTCGCTACTTTAGCTTCAGTTCTGTCAAGTTCTAAATATGCTGAATCTAATATAGAGTCGAGTTCGACTGTCACTCCTTTTGCACAACATACACATACAGTTCATACCTCCACTTGAAAATCTATAAGCAGATCAACCTTATCAGAGGTTCCTCAAATACTTATAGAAGGCCCTGAAGACGAAGCTGCTCATGACTATTGAGGATGCTGTTATCTTAGATGATCATGTCGACTCCATTGCTTTAAAGATTTAAGAGGGATCACTCCATAGAATCTATGATAAACATGGAATACCATTTGAGGATGTAATCACCCCTTTCTCACCACCAGAGAGCTCATAATCCCCCAAAGGTTTCACTGCTTGTAATATATACGTGTGTCCGGTGGGATGTGCCCCATCGATCAATCAATTCATTCTTCGAATTCTGAATTTCATAAGATTGGCTCCGATGCAACTACATCCAAATAGCCACGCCTTCCTTCATGGTACATATATTATCTTTGTTCAATATTTTCACCGAGTACCTAAGGATGAGGAAATTCGGTACATATATAGTTTCAAGAGCCGGAAAGTAAGCCCATCTTGACATATTTAGAACTGGCTAAGAACTATAGGGTTATTACTGGTATATGGAACAAAGTGAGATACTTCAAGAGTGAATGGTTCTATGTCTGTTTTCCACCTATTTTTCCATAAAGATGGCTATTTGGATGTAAATTCCACTTCATATAGCCCATATGAGCCTGTTATGCGATTCTTTGCACTTAACTCACATTTCCTTTATTCTTTTAGATATTCTGGCGTGGCCCAGTAGCACGAAACTTATAGATACCATCAGAGCTCTCATGACACTTCCGAAAGAGGATAGATACATCAGAGTTATTCTTTCTGATGAGAATCTCCTAATCCATAGCTTATTGGGAGCGGGTGGTAGCACTGGTCAATACAAGTGGCTGCTAGTGATGCCGATGATGATGATGGTAACTCACCTAAAGGTTCTATGTGAATCCTGAAATGCCCTTGTTCCAAGTCCAGGGGCTGAAGTTGAAGAGAATGCTGAAGAAGTGGAAGAACTTGCCGAGGAAGGCGAAATCATGGGCAAAGGCGATGAAGTTGGCCATGATGATGTTGATGTATGCTATGAGCCTTCAATCGAGGAACCTAAAGATGATCAGTAGTTTACCTTAAAGAAAAGGCTAGTTGTAAAAATCTCCAAAGGGCAGAGCTCTGTACAACCTCCTCCAGTCACAACTATGGAGAAAACTCATTCTCTCACGTTTGAAGACATATTCGTTGGTCTGGGGCTGATTACAGTCGAGATTAAATTCTTCGGCCTTGACAACATGAGTCTTGAGGTCTTGACTCTCCCATCTGCCTTCTTAATGACATGCCTTCCATCGGCGTGGAAGAGATTACCCCATTAGCTAAGCTCTAGCACATGGTCCGTTAGGGTGACACAAGGACACTTAAACATACATGCGCCACACTGCACTATTTTGCATCCTTCCTTGTTGAAGCTAGCTTGTTATGTTTCATTTGCAGGATCCATAGAGAGGAAGTATATATTCCAATATTTGGAGGAAATTGTATCTCGACGATAGGGACGTCACTCAAGCACATATCATCAAGGTGGTGGCCGAGACTCGAAATCCAACCATCGGTCTAGTCATGAGATAAGAAGTTATGATAGAGACAACCACAATATAGATAGTTGTGATAGAGAATATCCATCGTATGACTCTATTTCTAGACCATTCAAGGTCCAAATCACCTTCACCAAGAGGCTCGGACAAACATTCTGATCGCTGTGAGGACTTTCCACCAGACGATGCCTCTTGTGCACCACCTTTAGCTTCATTCCCATTCAACACTTGACATCAACTAACACCAATCAATCTTTTGACCACCGACACCATAAAGGCAGTTCTGGGATCTCTCACCATGAGGAACGCAAGAAACTGATTGAAGCATCGGTCGTCACCGTGGAATAACAACTTGCCTTTGATGCCTAAATGGCTTAACTAAAGGAACAGTTTCCGAGGGTCTGCTTTGATGAGCTTATGTTTGTGCCCAATATGAAGGACATTCTGAGAAGGTTAAGGAGACGACGGTCGCTTCTATAGCTGACACTTATGATCAATATAACGAATGAAGGCAGATTACCGAGAAGATTTCCAAGATTTTGAGGGAAAGGAAGCTCAAGGTTAATAATCAGAAACTCATGGAGTCGCAAGATAAATAGATCATCACTCATCTCGACGCCAAGATCACTAGAAAACATCACAAGCTGAGGCAGAGAAGAGGGCGAGGATGCTATCAAGGCACTCGAAAGTGAGAGGACAAAGCATCATGATGATATAGAGACCGTGCTCCATCAAAATCGTGGCTTAGTGCTGGAAAGAGATGCCTTGACCAAAAAAGTGAATGAACAGTCAACCAAACTAGAGGGAGAGACAAAAATGAAGGACGAAGCTCACTAAAAGGCCCAAAGATACCATGAAGAGCTACTTACTGCCTATAATGAAAGGGATGAGGCAGTTGCACATGCTAGAGACGTGGACATGCTTGTTAAGAAGGAAGTTGAAGCCGTTGAGAAGCGAATGATGGAGAGATTTGAGCTGCTGATCATTAAGTGCGATGCTAATATGCTTATGTTCTACAACTTAGAGTGGCTCGGTGGTGATTATCCCAGGGCTCTGGCTCTGGCCTGGGAGCAAGTTATTATAGAGGAGAGGGAATTTCTGAAAGGCAATGAAGTGTACCTAGCACAGTCAGAAAAGAGGTCTTGATAGGAGATGATCCCAGGGTGCTAAGAGAGGGTGAGCTCATTCTTTATTGGGGTTGCCCGCTACAGTGCAAAAAGACATAGGCAAAGGCTTCGAATCATCTCACCACCAACTACACATCTAGACCTAAAGCTACTCCCAATTCATTTTCCGTCCTTGAATATGATCTAAAGAAACCTCAAATGCATAAGTCTGCCGTTCTTTCTCCCATCTGAGAAGGGAATTCCAATGACACTCTAGCCCACACAGAACCCTAGACTGAAGAAGGTATCTTGTTGAATTCGTCTATATTTCAGAGACTCTATATGTTGCTGATCGACATAGCTAACCTCTCTTTTTATGTCTCAAGTTTCAGGTCAGCCCTAGGTCGACTTGCTTCCTAACAAAGGCCTTCAGTAAGGACAACATGCGTCTACAACAGAATCAGTCATCATGACTACTTTAACGATAGTTCTGAGTGATCCAATTGACGAGACTCCTAGGCTTAGCTAGTGAATGATAGATGCTTTACAGGATAATGGGATTGGTGAGCTTCAGAGAGCTCAGACAGAAGGAGATGTTGTTATCACTAGATTTACCAAGCCTCTGTTGGGTCCTACCATGAGCAGTATTGACTAGGAAACTCTTCTAGCCAAAGAGATCAAGCTACAAAAAATAGAGGTCATCCCTCTTCCTTTATCCATAGCTTTGACTAGCCAGACTTTCTACGTTCCGATCACATTTCCTCCACCTGGGAGCACCTAGAGCATGCCTGCTGGATCATCGCAAAGCACTCCATCTATGGGTCAAGGAAGAAGTAGGAAGAAAACCGATCAAATTACAACACCCTCCGGAGAAGAGAATAAAAGGTCCAAGCGGCAAAAGCATAAGAAGTGATCATTGGTTTGTTTTGTGCAGATAGACTCGTTTTTAGTTTGCAGTTATAGGAGCTTGTTTTGGATTTAGGCTGACATTGTGTGGATTCGGCCTCCTCTTTTGTTTTCGGCCTAGGTGTAAATAAAACTTGTACTTTTCTTGCCAACTTCTATCTCAAATATGAATAACAAAGACTTTTATTTTTCTCAATCTTTATTCGAATTTATCTGAGTATTCGAGAAATGCGATTTCCATTCAATGTACTCATGATCCATCTCTTTCCATTATTATTGTCGGACTAAGTCATTAGCCCGTTCTGTGTTTTGACAACCTTCCGTTGTTCTTGCGAATGTCAAGTGATCATTGAAGTGCCAATTCTTGGGCATCTATCTGTAATCATATCGAATTCTAGAATTCGATCAAATTTTGATCACCTGGAAAGGTGATTTAAGCATTCCTTTTGAAGTAACTTTAAATGCGATCACAGCTGCCTTCGTCGATCGTGGTTCGGAGGTGATCTCGCCTAACTCCGGGTGATGATTTTCGGCATTGCCATCCTTTAGGAAAGATATTTGTGCTTTTCCAAACTCCAAGCAAAAACTAATGAATGGACGGTTGGGTCATGTCAATTTTGGTTCATACTCCTGCCCCTATGTCAAGGGTAAGAGTTAGTGGATGGATAGTCAAATCACATCCATTTTGGTTTATATTTCTGCCCCCGCTTTAAGGACAAGATTTAGCAAACAGACGATACAATAACATCATTTTTTGTTTATACTCCTGCCCCCGCTTCAAGGACAAGATTCAGTTGGCATTCATCTCTGGATGCCAAGAGTGGTTGAACTCCAAGGGTCCGGTCATGGACTTTAGAAGTTTGGTTAGCACCTAACTCTAGGTACACATATACCTGCATTATACACATGCAGACTCATTCGAGTCGGTCATATTTCACAACTCTTAAGCTATGCAAAGACAGAGTAACAAATTTGAAAAACCATTTCACTTTATAAAAGACGAGAAATGATAGGTTCTATCTTATTACATGGCTTTAATTATTTACAAATTTATTTCTAAGTGAAATATCATCATAAGTGCTTGCTATTACATGCCTTGGGAATGAGATCTCATCCACCGTTGCTAGCTTGAGAGTGCTGTATCCAAGATTTTGCTCAATTGCGTATGGGCCTTCCCAACTCAAGCCCAAGTTTCGAGGGCCTAGGAAGATTTATTTGAGAATCAAGTTACCAATTTCAAAGGTTTGATTCCTTGCCTTCACACTATAATATCAGGCAACTCAACTTCTATATGCAACCGCTCTCAAGTCAGCTTCGTCGTGATTTTCATCGATCATATCGAGAGACTCCGATAGGAGTTTCTCATCTGTCCATGAATTATAGTGAATCACTTGGTGAGAAGGTATTTTCAATCCGATCGAAATCAAATCCTTTGATTCGTAGGCTAGGGCGAATGGAGAATGACCAGTCGTTGACTTATGGGTCATCCGATGAGCCCAAAGTGCTAATGGAAGTCCATCAACCCACTTGCCCTTTGCCTTTTTCAATCATTTCTTGAGAATGGACTTAATAATCTTATTTATAGATTCAACTTGTTCATTCACCTGGGGTGTGCTGCCTCGACGAATCTCTTCTCTATACGATTTTGATGGCAGAAAACTTTAAACTCAGTGCTGTCGAATTGGGTCTTATTATTGGCAGCAATTGCTTGTGGAGCTCTAAAATGACACATGATATTCTAGACCATGAAGTTGATTACTTTCTTTATGGTAATTGAGGCTAATGGCTCTGCCTCAGCCCATTTGGTGAAGCAATCAACATCGACGATGGCGTAACTCGCACAATCCTTAGATATCGGCAACACACCGATAATATCGATTCCCCAAACTACAGATGGTCAGTGATTGACCATTTGAGTAATATCCATCGGTGGGATTCTAGGAGTCTTAGGAAATATGTGGCACTTGTCACACTTTTCTGGTGTAATCAACCACATCTCCATTGATAGTTGGCTAGAAGTACCCATAGCAGAGAATCTTATTCTCTAGGGTTTGTCCCCTAGTGTGGTCGCCACAGGCCCCTTCACGAACTTCTCTCAAGACTTGTTTGGGTTCATCATTGGTGACACACCGCAACATCGAGACTGAGAATCCTTTCCCGTAAAGTGCTTCTTGCTGAAAGATATATCTCAAAGCTTGGTAAAGGAGCTTTCGTCGCTCGTTATTTCTGTCCGAAAGGATTCCCGTATGCAAATAATTCTTTACTGGAGTCATTGATGACTCCTCCTCACACTCGACCTCCAAGATCCAATCAACATTCAAATGGTTGGTGCTCATAGCTGACAACACTTCTACCGGAACCAGGTCCGTTAGTTATGCCTCTCCAAAACTGGCCAGCTTAGCCATTGAGTTGGCCTTCGCATTTTCCTCTTTAGGAATAACATTATTGTGTAGTATTCAATGTCACTAAGCAGCTCAAGAGTCCAATTTAGATAAGGAGCTAGCCTCACCCCTTTTCTTGACACTCTTTCCTTACTTGACACACCACCAGCTGCATATTATGGAAAAGATATAACATCTTAACTCCTAATTCCTTGGCGATTTTGAGTCTCGCAATCAATGCTTTGCACTTTATTTCGTTGTTTATTGCAAGGAAATTGAGTCCCAAGACATAACAAATTTAATGTTTCTTGGGAGCGACAAGTACAACTCCAACATCGAAACAACATTCATTCAATGCACTATCTCTATACATCTTCGACCTAGCATTTTTCTCACCACCGCTCTCTAGAGTATCATCTTGTGTAGTGTACTTAGCTATGAAATTCGCCAAAGCTTGACCCTAGATTGCTCTCTGAGGGTGATTAGTTATGTCTTATTAGCTAAGTTCAATGTTCTATTTCAACAGCCTTCCAGAAGTCTCAGGTCGCTGCAAAACTTATCGTAAAGACTGGACGGTGAGAACTTTGGTCGGATGAGCCTGAAAGTAGTAGTGGAGATTCCTTGAAGCGATCAATAGGCAATATGCAGGCTTTTCTAATCTTGGGTAATTTCTTTCTGCTTCTGTCAATCGCTTACTGATGTGGTAGACTGGTCGCTAGATGTAGGACTCCTCATGTACGAGTGCATTACTCAGAGCATGCACCAACACTATTAGATATATAAAAAGGTCCTTGTCATCCAGAGACTTCGAAAGAATAAGGGGATCTCTTTAATGGTTGGCCATAACCTAGAATGTATCTTTGCGCTCCTACGTCCAAGTGAAATTCCTTTTTCCCTTCTTAATTGCATCAAAGAAAGGAATGCATTTGTCTGTTGCTTTGAAGATTAATCGACTAAGGGAGGTGATCTTCCCATTTACACTCTGGACTTCCTTAATTATCTTTGGGGCTTCAATGTTTCTCAAAGCCTTGATATTTTCTAAATTGGCTTCAATCCCACATGAGTTCACAATGAAGCCTAAAAATTTACCTGACACAACGCCTACGAGCATTTCAAGGGGTTGAGCTTCATCCCGTATTTCCAGAGAATGCCGAACATCTTTGCCAAATCTTCAATGTGGTTTTCCAAATGTGGTGACTTAATTAGCATGTCATTCACCTAGACTTCCATCAAACGTCCAATCCGATCTTTGAACATCTTGTTTACCAGCTTCGGTAGGTTGCTCCAACATTCTTTAATCCAAAGGGCATGACTAAATAGCAATATAGTCCCAGATCAGTTATAAAACTGTTGTGTTCTTGATCCAGGATTGCATTGGAATTCGATTGTGTCCAGAGTATGCATCGATGAAGGAAAACAATTCATTTTCAGTTATCGAGTCTACAAGTTGATTTATCCTTATGAGTGGAAAATTGTCCTTCGGCATGCCTTGTTTAGGTCTGAACAGTCGAGGTACGTCCTTTACTTCCCATTTGACTTTTTCACCGAGGCAGGTTTGATAACCATTCTTGGTAAAAAGCATCGTAGAAGAGGTCATTATATTTCAACTTCTCCACTTCTTCTTTGAGGGCAGCAGATCTGTCCGGACCCAGCCGCGTTTCCATTTCACAGGAATGCATTTAGGATTTACATTTAATGCATGGATCTCTATCTCCAACAAGATCCCACACATGTCGGAGTGCATCCAGGCGAACACATCAAAGTTTTCCTTGAGAAAACCAATCATCTCCTTCATCATTCTGACATCAAGTTGCGATTCGATCTTCAGGATTCGTGTCGGATCATCCTGGCTGATCAGGATGTTGATCATTAACCCAACTGGAGCTACCCTTCCATCCAAGGGCTCTTTTCGTGAATCCATATCCTTATGGTACGGACTATGTTTCCCGAGCCAAGGCTCCGGCAGTAATTTCTATGAGTCCAACTCCTTAATGCATTGGGTCCACTATAAACTCTTTCCTTTTTCTCTATGCCTCGCCTCCTTCGACTGGGCGACATTACACTCACGGCCAAGCCCTTAACCTCCCTGGACTATTCCCACACCATTCTCTATAAGAAATTTCAATGTCAAGCACCAAGGAGATATAGCTTCTCTAAATTCACCCAGAGTCGGCCGGACATAAAAATGCTTTGTAAGTAGAGTAAATATCCAACACCATAAAAGGCATGACCTGCACTTGCTTACGGTCGCCTTGGCCAAGCACCATTGGTAGTTCTATATATTCGACTGGCTCTGTAGCCATCTTATTAAATCAGTGGATATAATGCTTACATTGTATCAAGTCCTTGCCCTCAAGAAGCATTTGGTCGTAGTCCTTCTTAAATAAAATGTTAATTGAACTCTCACAATCAACCAGCACTTTCCGTATAATAGCATGGCCCATTGTGGCCGTGATCACGAATGGGTCAAACACTGGGGATTCCACCTTATTAGAACCTCCAGTTTATGTTTAAATGATAAAAACTACACAATCACATATATGTATACACGCACGCACACATACTTTATCAAGATTACATGTATATGCTATAAGAAGATACCATGCTTGAAGATATTGAGACTCAAAGAAATACGAAGATCTATCAACCATACTATTGTTAGTAAGGTTATTCTATTGTAAAAGAGTCCTAGATAAAATATTGTTAAGGTCTCCTTAAGTATATATGCATAAATGGTCACACACAATTTCATATGCATCGAAAATAAGTTGAAAAACTGATATTACACTTCATAGATGTCTGAAATAAAACCACAGACGTTTGTGAAAATTTTAGGTTAAAATTTTCTAAAGTCATAGACGTTTAAGGTTTTACCACAAATGTTTGTCATATGCAAGAACTATCAACTTTGAAAAGACACTTCTATTTAAAACAAAAAGAAATCACATTTCAACGAAGATTACAGCCACTAAAGTGAATAGATTTTATCAAATAATGACAACTCTTCATTTGCACCTTTTTGAATCTGTAAACACTACTTTAGTTGGAAAAAAACTAACTTGAATTAATTTATTCTTTCCTCTCTTGATCTCTAAACATCTTCTTGCATATACATTGTTCACATACTCTCAATTTATTAGAACCAAAATATAATTTTGGCTAAACAACAACCTATAACTTAAAGCATTCATATTCATATGCTCAAAGGAGATCATAGAAAATTTTGTACTATAATTCAAAAACCATGTTATTTGGAACATAAGATTATTAGAGATATACTTTTGTATTAGGCTATTCCTTCGGGAGAAGCGAGGGTAATTTGGTAAAAGGAAATACCGAAAGGTAGCTTCGGGACTGGACGTAGGATGGGAGGTCCGAACCAGTATAAACACTCTAGTTTGCATACTATTTATACTTTACTATTTATTGTCTACTATAGCATTAGATCATACACTTGCATATTATACACAAGTTAGGAAATATAAGATCCATAAGACTTTCATTTGGTATCAGAGTGAGGATATTTCAATCTACAGTAACACGTAATTGAAATCATTAAAATGGCAAGTACATTTGAAGAAGGTCAATCAACTACTCGTCCTCTACTATTTAATGGTTCTAATTATACTTATTGGTCAACATACATGCGAATTTTTATGGAAAATATAAAGCACCTGACATCAATATTGATACATGGACCAATGCACAAAAAGCAGAGGCATCTAATAATACCAAAGCTATGAATGTATTATTTTGCTCACTTAATAAAAATGAATTTTCACGAGTCATGTTTTGCACTACTGCTTAGGATACATGGCATACGATACAAATTACCCATGAAGGCACAAACAAAGTTAAGAAAATACAAATTTCTATACTGCAAAATCGATTTTCATCTTTTAAAATGAAATCAAATGATTCGATTATTGACATGCATGTTAGATTTCATACTATACAACACGATCTTATGCCACTAGGAGTTAAATTTGCTGATTTTGATTTAGTCACATGAATTTTGAACTCTCCGACAAACGAATAGGAAAGAAGAGTTTTAATCATCGAAGAAGCTAACGATCTTTTCCAACTCAAAATCGAAGAGTTAATAGAAAATCTAATGTCGTATGAAGCTAATTTACAGGAAAGAAAAAATAAAATCAAGAAAGGAAAAACATAGCATTTCAGGCAAATAATGACTACTCCGGCTTGGAAGAAGATGCGATTATTTTCATCGCAAAAAATTATAACAAGTTCAAGAAGTTCAAAAAGATGACAAAATTTCAAAACCATAGCAACACAAATTCCTCAAATCAAACATCAATGAAATGCTTCGGGTGTGATAATCTGACCATATGAAGAAAGGCTGTCCACTACTAAACAATGATAAAAAGAAAAACAAATTTGTAAATTTAAAGAAAAAGAGAAGAGCATTTCAAGTAACTTAGGATGATTCCGACTCTTCCTCTTCATCCGGTAGTGACGGTGACTCAGAATAAGCAAATGTTTGCTTCATGGCTAGCACAAATGAGGTACATCCAGAATTAACATATGACGAAATTCTTGAAATTAGTATAGAATTAGATGACAAGTGCAGAGAATTAAAAAAAAATAACTAAAGAAAATATGGGAAATTAAATAGAGCCGAATTAGAAATTGGATTGTTAAAAGATGAGAAAACTATTTTAGAAGAAGAATTATAATTAGCACAAAAAGAATGTAAAAAATTATCATTTCAAAATGTTACTCTAACACATGATATAAAAAATAACAAAATAGAGAATTATAAACTTGAAAAAGAAAAGTATGAATTGAAACAAAATATAAAATTAGCTAATACAGAAATTTCTGATCTCAGAAATAAAGTAGATAAAATTACCGACAATGTTTCAAAATTTGATAAAGGAAAGAAAAATCTAAAAAAATGATAAAGATTTCAAAACCATCAGGAAATAGGAAGGGGTTAGGATTTAAATAAAAAATCATAAACGTTCAATAAATAATTTGGTTTCTAATACAATTAAGGATCTAAGAAGTATAGTACATTATATACAAATTTTTGAAAAACAAAATCTAAATATGAAAATAAGGAAACAAAAATAATTAAAATATAGATTCCTAAAAAAATAACAAATTGATTATATAAAAACACATAGATGTATATTATAAAGATATAGTTCATAATGAAAATTATATCTCTAAAGGTTCCGAACCCTCATGGGTATGGCTACCTTCTCCCACCAACACATAAGACCCTAATGGAGTAAGTGGATACCAATTAAGAATTTTTGTTATTTTGCAGGTACCCAAAAATAAAATTAATAACATAGAGAAATGGATACTCGATAGCGGATGCTGCAGACATATGACTAGAAATGCACACATGCTATCTACATCACTTACATGGACGCTTGCGCGACTACTTTTGGAGATAATTCCAAAGGATATGTTATTGAGATTAGAAACGTCATCAATGTCGGTATATCTACTTCTCCTATTATTTCGAATATATTATTAATTGAAAACATAAGACATAATTTACTTAGTGTAAGCCAATTATGCGATAAGGATTTATAATCTATTTTGAAAAAGATAAATGCAATATCTTTGATCAAAATTAAACTTTAATTTTTGAAGGAATAAGAAATCGAAATATTTATATCCAAAACATGTATGTTAATCATAATAATGATTTATGCTTCAAATCATGATGATCCATGGATATGGCGTAAAATATTTTGTCACATAAATTTCAAATATATAAACAAATTAGCTAAAAACTATTTGGTAAGAGGATTACCCAAAATAAATTTCAAAGTTAAAAAATCTGTGCAATGCACATCAACTTGGAGAATTAAAGAAAAGCTAGTTTAAGTCAAGAAAGGAAATCTCTACTAAATAACCTCTTAAATTACTTCATTTCGACCTATTTGGTCCAAATTAAGTACGTTTGATAAATCACAATAAATATGTTTTTGTAATTATAGACGACTTTTCATGATATAATTGGATGCTATTTTTAAGGCACAAAAGTGATACGTTCTAAATGTTTAAAATTTTTGCTAAATGAATCAAGACTCTAATGGATTTAAAATAAAAAGTATAAAAAGTGATCACGATGGAGAATTTGAAAATGAATTATTTACGAAATTTTGTAATAAAAAGGGAATTAGCCATAATTGTTCATTTCCATGAACACCACAATAAAATGTAGTAGTTGAAGGAAAAAAATCGCACTTTACGAGAATGTGCTCGAACTCTCCTAAATGGTAGTGGCTTATCAAAGAAATTTTGGGCCGTACCAGTAGCTACTGCATGTTATGTATTAAATCGTGTAACTCTTAGACCTATGACTAAAAATATATGTTATGAAATATTCTACAAAATGAAACCAAAAGTATCATATTTTCTATTATTTGGATCAAAATGCTATTCTAAATACAAAAGATGATCTTGGTAAATTCGATTCAAAAGCCGATGAAGGAATTTTTACTGAATACTCTGATCAAAGTAAAGCATACATAATTTTTAACAAATGTTATATAGGAAAGCCTTCATGTCTCATTTGATGATAACTTTATAAATATAAATAAGGACGATGAAGAAAATTTTGAAACTAATCAAAATAAAGCCATTGAAATTATAATTGAAAATAATGATGATAATAAAAATAACAATGATTTGAAATCAACACCCCATACTTTAAAAGATCATTCTATTGATAACATAATTAGAAATCTAGATAACAAAGTTTCGACTAGAAGAAAAATAAATCAAATGAGTAATGTAGCATTTATATTTAATTTTGAACCAAAAAATTACAAGAAAGCATCAAATGATGATTTCTGGACATTAGCAATGCAAGAACTTAATCAATTTGAATGAAATAATGTTTGGGAACTAGTACGAAGGCCAAATAATCAATTAGTAATTGAAACAAAATAGGTATTTAAAAGAAAAGCAGACGAAAATGGAAATATTATACGTAATAAAGCAAGATAGTGGCACAGGGATACAATCAAGAAGAAGGAATTGATTATGAAGAGACTTTTGCACCTGTGGCACATCTAAAAGCCATAAGAATATTAGTTGCTTTTTGCATGTCATCATAACTTTAAGCTATTTCAAATGGATGTTAAAAGTGCTTTCTTGAACGGTTTTATAAAAGAAAATGTTTACGTTGAACATTTACCACTATTTCTTGAACGGTTTAAAACAATCACCACTATTACGTTGAACAATCACCACTATTACGTTGAACGGCTTAAAACAAACACCTTGAGCTTAGTATGATTGATTAGAATCACATTTGATAAATTTCAATTTTTAATTGCTGAAATAGATATAACATTATTTATTGAAAGAGAATAGAAGGACATATTAATTGTTCAAATTTATGTTGATGATATTATACTTGGATCTACTAATGAAAATTTATATAACGAATTTTCTTCAATAATGACAAACGAATTTGAAATGTCTCATATGCGTGAATTGAAATTTTTTTAAGGATTACAAATAAAACAAATAAATAATGGAATTTTTATACATCAATAAAAAAACTATAAAGAATTACTAAAACATTTTGGAATGGATAAAACATCAAGTAAACCCACTCCAATAAGTACTAGTAATCATCTAGACAAAGAACAACATGGAAAAGAGTTCGACCAAAAACTATATCGAAGCATGATAAGATCTTTACTATACTTAACAGCATGTAGACTAGATATCATGATGAGTGTTTGTGTATGTACAAGATTTTAAGCACAACTTAAGGAATCACACCATCGGGCAGTTAACCGGATTTTATGATATTTAACCAGCACTAAAGGTTATGGTCTATTTTATCCAAGAGGCGGCACGTTTGAACTCGTATCTTACAGTGATGTGGATTTTGGTGGATATAAATCGAATAGAAAAAGTACATGTAGCACATGTCACTTTATTGGTCAATCGTTAGTTTTAAAGTTTAGTAAAAAAACAAAATTGTGTTTCTCTTTCGACATGTAAAGCCGATATATTTCTGCTACCTTAGCTTGCATTTAAGTAATATATATGCAACAAACACTTAAAGACTATGGAAAAATAATAAAAAAATCTCCAATATATTGCGATAATACTAGTGCTATAAATTTATCTAAAAATCCAATTAATCATTCTTGAACAAAACATATTGATATTCGTCACCATTATCTAAGAGATAACATTGAAAAAGAAATAATAGCTTTTGAATTTGTTAATACCGAATATCAAATAGCTGATATTTTTACAAAACCATTAAGTGAGCTAACTTTTATTAAGTTAAGATGGGATCTAGGAATTTGTTCGTACAATGAATTGGTTAACTGAATTTATAGAAATAATATTTTGTTCACTTATTTTTGTAAAATTAGCTCATATAGAGTTTCAACTGCACAACTGGTTTTATACACTTAGAATTAACAATAACCACATAAAAATTAAACGAATTGAAACCATTTAAATAACAAACTACTCTCTGTTAAATCTTTATGGCTTAACTCCTTTTCCTCCACCTATTTTCTAAGTATAGCAAAACCTTATCTTATAAATTCAACTTATATTCTACCTAAAAACAAATAAACACAAATAGTTTATTGACATAAATAATACACAAAAATATCTTCTGATCACGACTCCACCTATTCAACTGTCGACTATTAATCCCCCCCGTCTGATAGCACTTATATATGACCAACTAATTCCATACCTGCATCAACTCATTAGTCTATCTAAACATTGTTGCATCACCTACATACTACACTGGCTTTTCTCCTAAAGAAAGGAAATCTAAACATTCAATTGATCTAAAATCAACATCTATTTTTGACAAAGTCTATGAGATATATCACTATGAACAAGAAATAATAGACGTTCAACGTGAAAAGTATTACGAGCAACGACATCAAGTATCTCATCTAAATTTTCTCAGAAAATGTATTATAGCAATTTATGGTCATTCACCAACAAAAATTTCATACGTCAAAAATCCGTGCGAACCGGGACCATCAAACCAAGCTTGGATTGACACTCTAGCTCATCCAAGTTGGTCTCAACTAAAACCTTTAATTTAGGATACAAAAATTGAACCAAATTCATGGGATATACAACAAATCAGCAATTCTAAATTCCAACAATTCTAAATTCTTCGACAAAAACTAAACTTATGCTACGCGCCATATAAATTATGCTTATTTATTAAGTTTTGATATGTATATTGTTTTGTTGCATTAAAATTTTAATAAAACTTCCATTGATATTTTAATTTTTTCAATATGTCAGAAAATGCATAAAGTTATGCATATACACAGGGGGTGACAAACATAATAATACTTCCATTTTTTATTGTATGGTTGATTTTTGATTGTATAGTTGTCATCATTAAAGAGGGGGAGATCGTTAGAACCTCCATTTTATGTTTCAATGATAATGACTACAGAATCATACACACAATCACACAGACATTATCATGATTATAGGTATACGCTACAAGAAGACATCATGCTCAAAGATATTGAGACTCAAACGGATACGAAGATTTATCGACCATATTACTGTTACTAAGGTTATTCTATTGTAAAAGAGTCCTAAATAAAAGTTATTCTATTGTAAAAGAGTCCTAAATAAAACATTGTTAAGGTCTCCTTGAGTATATATGTATACACGATCACACACAATTTCACATGCATCAAAAGTAAGTTGAAAAATTGATTTTACACCTCATAGACGTTTTAAATAAAACCATATGTCTGTGACAATTCTCATGTTGAATTTTTTTGAAGTCATAGACGTTTGAGGTTTTACCACAGACGTCTTTCATATGCAAAAACTGTCAATTTTGAAAATACATTTCTATTTGAAACAAAAAGAAATCACCTTTCAATGAAAGGTTGCAGCCATTAAAGTGAATATATTTTCTCAAATAGTAACAACTCTTCATTTGCACCTTTTTGAATCCATAAATACTACTTTGATTGAAAAAACTAATTTGAATTAATCTATTCTTTCCTCTCTTTATTTCTAAACACCTTCTTGCATATACATTATTCACATACTCTTAATCTATTATAACCAAAATATAATTTCAGTTAAACCACTTCCTACAACTCAAAGCATTCATATTCACATAATCAAAGGAGATCACATGAAAATTTGCACTATAAGTCAAAAACTGTGTTATTTGGAACACAAGATTGTTAAAGATATACTTTTGAATTAGCCTATTCCTCCAGGCAAAGCGAGGGTAATTTGGTTAGAGGAAATACCAAAAGGGAAGCTTTGGGACTGGACATAGGATGGGAGGTCTGAACTAGTATAAAAACTCTGCTTCGCACGCTTTTTATACTTTACTATTTATTATCTACTATAACATTAGCTCTTATAGTTGTATATTATACACAAGTTAGATAATATACGATCAATAAGACTTTCCCATCCCATCAACATCTCTGTTTCGAAAAAACAATGTCGTCTGCTGTGCTTTTGAATTATTTTACTTGAGTTCCGTCCTTCATAGAAAAGTAGTTCTCATTCTCTGCATTTTCTAACGCACCAATATACATACCTATCCATCTCGTTCAAACTCTTATTGGCTAGATGTGGCCCACCAATGATTGTGTTGATCACCATCGTTTTCAAGCCATCTAGGCTCTTCACCATAAGCCCGACTTGCCCCCATTGGGATATTGACCCCGAGGAGGGGGGTTGGAATTCCCTTACCCGCCACCCTGTAGGGCCTTCATGAACTACTTCAACTTCTTTTTGTGAATCAACTCCTTGATCTTATCATATAAATTTCGGCATTCATTGGTGTTATGACTGTGTGTCTCATGGAACCTGCAAAACTTGCTAGATTATTTCTCTTTCATAGCCGAATCTCTTTGAGTCGGCTTCCTGTACTGCTCTGTATCTTGAGTAGCTAGGTAGATATTCACTATTGAGTTATTCAAATTAGTATAAATGTCATACTTAGAATCCTGGGACGATTCTTATTATCTGGCTTTTGCTTCCTGGCCTGACTATTTCTCTATGTTTGATCGTCATTCTTATTATCAACATTCACATCCACATTTCCAAAACTCCCCTCGGACTATTTCACAGCAATATTGTTTGGTATCTCATTAGCTAAAGGCCCAGCATCGTGCCTTCAAAAATGAGTGCATGCCTCTTTCAATTGCAAGAACTGATTAGCCTTTTAAAAATATCCATCGTCGACAAGGGTTTCATTTCCAACCATCTTCTAAAATTAGTCTCGAGATGAATCCCCCAAATCGGTTGGATCAATACTATGTTATCCTTAGCATTCGTAACTTTTTCAAAGCTGCATGGAACCGATTCAAGAAATCCTTCAATGACTCTCCTATGACCTGGAAAAGGTTGACATCATGTCCTTCGAGTATGTAGTGTGCGGATGGAATTGCTCATAAACCTTTGCATCAGAAAAAGACGATATGGATTGGGAGCCGGGTGAACCACATTATCGGTACTCCCTCCAGATATATTGAAAAGCAATGACATCTCACGGCATCAAATGCTCCAGCTGAGTCCATATTCCATTCATATTTCATGAAGTACTGCCTCGGATCTGTTTTTCCACCGTACAATGACATCGTCGGCATTACAAACCTCCGTCGATATATATAAAATGTTCTTAGTCAATGGCTTTCGACTTGGAGAAGTACCCCACTCATCATTACTTTTGAAATGGTTTTCATTCACAAATTTTCTAGTCATTTGGGCCAAGTACTCCGGCTCAGCAGGTTCAGTTGAACGATGGTAATCGAGATCCGTTTCGAGTGTTCGGCCCGATGAATGCTCTTAGGTAGACCCTCGATACTTGGGTTCTCCAGACTCTTGGAGATCTGTTCGTCCAGCAACCCACCCTGTTTGATTCTTGTACGGTGAATCATTAGTAGTAACTCGATATTCCATATTCTGATCTTCTATAGTGCGATTAGAGATTAAGTTCACGCCACCACTTAGAAGGCAAACTACAGATCCAATATTGGTTGGATCAGCACCGATCCATCCTCTTGGATTAGTATCGACCCATAAACCCTTGCCATGAGTTTATCTCATTTCTTGATTTAAGGTCCAGCCATATCTAGCATCTTTTTCTGCTTCCTATTCCTCCATCTCTGGTTACATTGTGAGGAACTATCAAACTCTGAATCAAAAAGGTATTGAGTCCCTCTTGCTCCTTATATAGTGATTCTGAGTCAGCTTATTCAGTAGTCTCAAGCTCTCCTGCATCTGCAAGTTCATCTCATTACGATTCTCCTAGTACCTATCCTCCATTTGCTTCATCATATGATCAATCTCTTTCCTGGTCACGACCTCAGTTGGATTCTGGATCTCTGCTGATTTGGCTGTGCAACTTCATGCACATATTATGTATCTTAGTTCCTAGCTTCATTGGAAATTCTAGAGTTTATTGAATGTTCTTTCCTTGGGGTTATGGCAAACAACTTGATCTAAGAAATCTAATAGTAGATGATGGATCCAAGTAGCCTGAGAATATCGTTCTCAGTGAAAGCATCAAAATGTTTGAACCAAAAATGGCACAAACACCCAAGAGATATAGTAGAGAATAAAAAGTGAAGAAAAGTAAATTAAAAATAGCCAGAAAAGAATACATTGCATTTTATAATGGTTCGGCTAATCAGGGCCAATGCCACTTAGTGATTTTATTGCTCTGATTACTGACTTGTAGATATAAGTTCTTATGGATTGGTATAAATGCATAAGTGATTACGGAAGAATGTAGTTAGGGTTCAAGGAAGCAAAAAGATCATAAAATGAGCCTATGCCCTCTTATTTATAGCAATAAATTGCATAAAAACTCACCCCTGTAACATGCACATCGTTTTCCATGCCCAAACTAATTCTTCTAAGAAACATAAGGGATGCCTCATTAATATCCGTGGATAGATACCGATCCATGGGCTTGGATTGGTACGGTACGGATCCATAAGATTGCCAAATGGATTATCTTAAACTCTTTGTCTATGCTCGATTTGTGCTTAGCTTCATGATTTTCACCTTGTTTCGTAATTGTTAGCATGCTTATGAGTCCTAATGACGGATCGGTGGAAGAATGGAGTTGCTGATTTCAAATGCTTATGGAGATCGATAGAGAATTGCATTAGAACGATGATAATAGAACTTGAAATAGGCTCCTGGCACCATTACTTGAATGTAGGAGGAGATTGGATACGAATGGACAAAACATCATGGATCGGTACCGATCCATGATATTGTATCGATACCGATCGAATACGTTGTTGAATTTTGATTCTCTTGTTCTTATGGTGGTTTGGTCTTCATCCTGTAACTCTATTTGTATTTGGTTTCTAAATTCTAGGACAATCTTTTCGGGTTGCCTGCCTTGGTAACTCCTAAATTCAAATCATCCAATCTATGCGAATATTGTTTGGTCAAAAGTCTGAGTAACAGTTGCATGCTTCCCCTTTAGAAAGTTCATTCTCGAAATCCCTAAACAAATCAAAATATATGCAATCATAGTTGTCCCACATGCCTACCAATCATAAGCACCATCATACATGTCGAACAAGCATCCATGCAATCAAATATATATGAACTTACCCTAGCTTATGAATACTAACCTATCGAATTTAATATATAATGATGAAGTATATACGATAAATGGTGGATCTTACCATTCAAAGAGCTTCGGACACACAGTCATCATGCTCTCCTTAGTCTCCCGTGCATGATCATTACCACTTCCACTTACCACTTCCACTCCGTTGTACTTCCACTAGCTTCACCAACTTTCTCCTAGGTTATTTCATATCGTACTCAACAATACGAAGCAGCCTACAATATCTAGAAACTTCTAGTTCTACCTCAACATCATATAGATGACCTGATGTAGTCATCATGCCTAGGTCGTGCACAAATTCCGTAGATATGAGACAAGAAAAACATTATGCACGCCTTCCATATTTTGAGGTAAGTCGGCCATATACACTAATTTCCCAATCCTCTCAACTATCTGAAAAGGACCTATAAACTCGATGCCAACTTCCGCTTTCTACTGAATTAGACTATATTTTTCAGAGGAGAAATCGTTATGAATACCATATCTCTAACAAAAAACTCTAAGTCTCTTCGTCTCATATCAGTGTAGCATTTTCGTCGATCTTGAGCAGCTTTCATTCATTGTCGGATGACCTTAAATTTCTCCAATGCCTCTCTAATCTTATTTGGCCTAAATATCACCTTCTCTCTCGATTCCCACCAATCAAGAAGGAGCATTACATGATCGGCCATACAATGCTTCATATGGAGCCATACCAATACTAGACCGATAACTATTGTTGTACGCAAACTCTACCAAATACAAATGATAATCACATGATCCTATAAAATCTATAATGCATGCTCACAAGAGATCTTCCAATGTATGATTTACTCTTTCAGTTTGCCCCTTTTTTTGCAGGTGATAAGTTGTGCTAAGTAGCAATTTGGTCCCTAACGCCTCTATAAGCTCTTCCAAAATTCACTAGTGAACAACGGGTCTCGGTCACTCAAAATTCTCTTTTTCACATCATGAAATCATACTATCCACTTTACATACAACCGCACCAATTTGGATGCCTCTCTACTTGACTTGAAGGGTATAAATCTTGCACTCTTGGTCAGCTGATCAACTATGACCCAATGCCATCATACCCCTCTCGAGTTCTCGATGGTTCATCAGTAAAATCCATCGATACTTGCTCTTATTTGCACTCAAGAATATCTAGCAGTTGTAACAATCCACTAGGTTTCTTTTGGTTCGCCTTTGCAAACTAACAGTTCATAAACTTCGAGATGAATGCCTTAATATCCCGCTTCATGCCTTCTTAATAATAAGTTCACTTCATATCTCGGTACATCTTGTTACCACTAGAATAAATGGTCAACCTGGAACAATGACACTCTCGTAACACTTCATCCCTTAATCCATCAACATCAGGAACAAATAGTCTTCCATCCTTATGAAGCCAACCTTCTCAATTGAATTCGTGTTGCTTCATTTCTTTAGATTATACCTGTTACACTATCTTCGCTATGATCTCCGCTAGCTTAGCATCTCGCTTCTGACTTGCATCGATCCTTTCGTTTAGAGTAGTTCTAATTGAAAAACTTGCTAACATTTCTAGTTCCAGCTTGCAATGAGGCCTAAAATCTGTAACGCCGTAAGTTAATTAATTAAAATAGAATTAATTAATAAATGATAAATGGTGAAAAATTGAATTTTTACAAAATTCAGAATTTTGCTACAAAACTTGCATCATTGTATTCGTAGCGATTTTCTGATTAGTTTTCATATATAATAATTTTTCGATCGGAGTTCAAATGGAAAAGTATTAGTGTTTGAATTTTTAGCATTGGAAATAATTGTATATGTAGAAATGGTAATAAAATCAAAGATTAATGGAAGATTGGATATTAATAAATGTTAACATTTAAATTAATATCTTAGAGGATTCATAAAAAGGGTAAGAATTGAATAAGATAAATTGAGGAAACAAATTGATGGAATCAACTGAAAGGAGAAATAAATAAATAAAAAGTCAAACAACAAATTAATAAAATCAACAGATGTTTAAAATGCTCGAAATAGACCTATACAGTTCGAACATGACCTACTTTAGGTGTAACGACCAGAAAATTTATCACTTTGATAAATGATATTTAATTTTGAAATATTTAAACACAAGGTTTTATAACACCAAATATAAAGATCTAAACCCTAAAATTATGATAAGAAACTTGTTTTAAAATATAAATATGGAATACAGTTTCATAGAAGCATGTGCTTCGTACACAAATTTTCATTGATAAATTCATTTTTAATAGGATGGAGATTTTCTCAGTTTTTGAGTGCACGAGCCTAGATACATACAATAACATGTCTATTTGAACAAGATTAGAAAATAAAATTATTTATTTTATTTTTGAAATTAAGACGTATTTATGACATCACCAGAGATGTCATCGCTTTTATATATTTCTCCAAAAATTCAAGTTATGTTTAAATAATTAAATATTTGTTTTAATACGCTAATAATTCATTTTAATTAGTTATAAAGTGATAGTAAATCATTTATAATAGTTTTGAGAAGCTATATACTTGATTTGACAATATAAGGAAATTTGATAGTGCTTTATCGACATGATAACACTTTTTGTAAAACTTGTTAATATCAATATATATGGTTTCATAATCCAAGTGAGGTCATTCTAATTCATTTAAAATGAAGAGAAATATATTCTCAAGTTTTGTTTGCTAGTATATATAGTTTAACTAAAAATTGGATATGTGGTTGGGAATCGGAATCGGAATTCGTAACAGTTTAACGTATAAAAGTTGTAAATAAATCAATACAACGTTGTGTTACATATACACATACATGAGAAAATATACAAATGTATACACATATACATTTAATTATGTTTAGGAATAAGTCAAATCAAGTAAAGAAAATATCCAAACACATATGTACATATATAAGCTCCTTATATGTAAACAAGAGATAAAAACAAAGCACCGCATCACATCACATGCCAAGCACATGGAGGGGGAGTAGGCTTCATGGTCGGCCGAATAGTGATAGGATGGGATGACGTGGAATGGTGATGCAAGCGTGCTTAGGTAAGGAAATGATATCATGATATTTTTGGTGCAAAACTTTTCTATAAAATACCCACCTCCATTCTCACTTTCCAACACACAAATTCTTTTCATCTTCTCCTTCCTCACAAGCTATTTCAATGGCTTCCTACCTTAAGAATATATGTTGAAAAATGTTGCAGAAAAGAAATTGGATTAATATAGTGTGTGTGTGTGTGTGTGTGCGCGCGTATATATATTAGCAATCCACTTCAAAACCAAGTGCAATCACCTCCTTTCCTACTTCACAACAAGCAGCCACCACCATCCATCACCAAAGCCGAGTCCACCGCCACTTTCAAGCATAGGCTAAGCTTTCCAAAGGTCGCAGGATCAATTCCATAAGCTTCGGCTCAATCGTAGCAAAGCTTAGTCTGTTTTTCTAAGTTTGATATCCAGTAAAGATGAGAACGTGTATATATATATCTGTGTGTGTGTGTGTAAAGATGATGTCAGATAATTTCTATGGATGTTTACTATGCTTTTATCATTAAGTATTAGTTGTTTAATATTGGGTTTAATTGTGTAAATAAGTCATGTTAAATACACGTTGATATTATACAGGGAAATCACTTTCCGAATCAAGTTATTAAAGTGATATGGAATCATGAAATCACTTTAAAATGGTTTAAAATGATTTAGAAATGTTTTATAAACATTTAAAGTATTTCGACAAAGTTAGAAAAGAATATGAAAATTTAGTTAAAATAGGCGCGTCACGTAATGATAGTTCATGATTTCGTGCCACGAAAAGTTAAATCCATTTATACGATGGATTCAAAGTCAGAATTCTTTGGAATAAGAATTTTCCGAACTCTTATAATAATATTTTCCAAAGAAAAAAGAAAAATAGATTTCATTTAGTAGATTTTTAAATATGACCAAAACAAGTTTGCAAAATAGTCGCGGTTTGGCAGTTCGAAACCAAAGCGATAAATTCTTTAAAAGTCATATTTTTAATTCTTTTAAAATATGGAATAAATAATATAAATATATTAAAATATATTAAAGATATTTGAGTTGTAAAAATGTATTTCCAAATGATGGAAAAGTGATTTTGATCAAATAAGCCTTAAAGCACTATCCGCAGCCCTTTTTGTAGTGGCTTTTAATAACTGTCGAAATATGGCTTTAAACTTAGATATTCTTTCCCAAATCTTTTATAAATATGTTCAAATAAATAATAATGTAATTAATGATGATTTGAAGGTCTTATAATTTATTTTAAAAAGTTTAAATAAATGATAAAGCTATTATAATCAAGTGAATTAATCTTGGCTCTAAAAGCCGACAAGTAGACTGATTTTTTTTAGAGATCCAGATGTAAGGTGCTTAACCTAAGGAGATATTCAGGAGCAACCAGTGCCCTAGCTCACCTGGCTTCTTTCCTAAGCAAGGGATAGATAAGGTCGAAATGTCGAAAACGAGACCAGTATAAAAGATTTAATTTTATAATTAATTAATTGCAGCTTGGATTAAATATTGATAATCTTCTTATACTTGGTATTAAATTCTGAGGAGGAAACTCATACTAATCATATGAATTTAAAAGATATCCACCGTTATTTGATGAGTAGTACAAGATGAATACGGAAATTAATATCGAGTAAAATTAGTATAATTTCTATGGATCCATTTTACATGAATACTAACTGATTTGGATCTACCATCTTGGATAAAATGGTTTCAACCCATTAGAAAGTTATGATTTGAAAGGAAGAAATCTTTTATTATGATTTAAATAAATAATTTGGAATTATTTTAATTCCTGTGGATCCTTTAACTTAAAATTAATTGTTTTGGGTTTATATTAAATGATGTCAAAAATAACATTATTTTTGACTCATTTAGAACTTATGATTTGAAAATAAGATATCTTTATTAAAATTTAAATAAATGATTTGGAGATATTTTTCTAAGTAAAGGATGAAATGATTTGGAATTATTACAAGATTTAAAAAGGTTTAATTAAACAAAGATTTGGTAAATAAGGTTTGATGATCCCGTATTCACTAAAAAGAAATGGTTTTGACAAAGGATATATACATATATATCTCTAAGAAGATATTTTGGATAAAAAGATACTAAGTAATGGAATATTACTCACCCACCTACCTAACATCTTTTAATCGATGATTGGTTTGGAGGGATTGGGATTGGATTTGGGCAAATTCATATTCGAAAACAACTTCGAACCAATTTACGAGTTCGAAATTGAAGACATGTTAAAGAAAACGATGTTGTAGGTGGGAATCTTCATAATAGAAGGACTGCTTGTTGATAATTTCGGACAAGCTATCAGGATGAATAAATAGCAGTGGTCCCTTCGTTCTTGGATCTTCATATGCAAGGATTACTTGCTGCTAATCCTAAAGGTAATTCCTAATAGGATTTGGTAGGAGAGTGCCTTCGATTTGCCCTGTTCTTGGACAACTTATATGGATGGATGCTTGATATTGCATTTCTAAGATCATAGTTCGCTGATCTCTACAAATGTACATCTATTTGGTGGTGTATGAGGTAACCCCTCTTATGCTTAAAACCCTTCTCTAAGAGGTACGAGCTCAGAGGTTGTACTTTTGTTGAAATCTATAGTGTGTTTTTGGTAATGGCAATATGGCATTTTAAGTGAAATGTTCTAAGAAATGTAAACGTTATCTCAAGCCTTATGTCCGGGGAATTATAAAACAGGGGTTTCTTTAAGGCTAAGTAGTTGCAAGGGTATGATATCACCTTTCTAGATTAATTGATTCTACCCAATATAACGTCGGGTTTAAATTTTTTGGTATATGCTATAAGACGTTTCACAGAGGCCGGGAACGAGCAAGGTGATATCATATTAGCTACTATCCGTACCATCTGTTCGTCTCGGGTAGGTCGGTCTTAATTTGTAGAGGACCATCTATTGGTGGTCTCTCAGTACATTCCTCTAGAAATGTACTGTATGGGAGGTAGACCCTTACTTTGCTATTTATTGAAAAATCTGATTCTCCAATAAGTGCCTTCGGACTTAGTTGTAAACCTGTTATTCCATCAAATTTAACCAATGTAACAATTTTGACTATTCAAATATGATTATTTGAAAGGTTTTTCAAAGAATGTCACTAAAAATAATTCAATGGATTTTCGTAGAATTGATTTGGTTATCATAAAGCAAAAACCCTCGTGTTTTTATGCAACGTGGCCATATAAGATACCATTTATTTTCAAATACTCGTAATTTATTTTCTCACACCAGCCCCATGACTGACCCGAAGTTTATTTTCTTTTCCTTAAACTTGGGTGCCCTATTTTTTTTGGGTAGCTTAGTAGTCAGGTTTAGTTTGGAGCATTTTGAAAGAGCTCGGAGCATGGAGCTAGAAGATTCTTGTGAAGATTGTTATCCGTTTCCACCACACCACCAAATAATTGTGGGGATAGAGATTTATAATTGTCCATGTTGTTGTGAAGTTAAACTCTGTTAATTATATTTAAAATTTTCCACTATAAAGATTATATGTTAAAATAATATATGTTATTCCATTCATGTAAAATTATGTTCTGTGTCTTGATCTTCTTTTCTCCATAACTATCCAATTTTTCATTTAAATTAATTTGACCTGTGTTGTTTATTGTCAACTTAAAATCATGGAATTGTGGGTCGATGAGTGGTATCAGAGCTTAGGTTGAGCAAAACACCTGAGCTGGTTGGATGTGTCTCATCAGAGATAGGGTTAGTATTACCCTAAGATGAGTCACTCATTTAAGATAGGGTATGTGACACGCTCGAATGAGTTGAGTGTATTATATATGATCGCGCATTTGCTATGCAGAAAATGATTTTGTTTTGGAAAAATTAGGTAAATGAAATAATTTTCCCTAAGATGATATTTCATATCAAGAAATAACTTTCGAAAATGTATAGTTATTTATAGTGTGATAGTTTGGAATTAAGGGATAATAATATTCAATTATTACCATTGATTAATTGATTGTTTGAAGGAAAAATTGAATACTTAGTGAATTAAGTTTCATGATTTGATTATATGGTGTTTGATAATAGTATTTTTTTTAAAGTTAAGAAATTTATTTAAGATAAATAAATATATAAGCCTAAAAATGTAAAAATAGCATGATCCTAAGAAATGAATGTATAAATTAGGTTTTATAAATAAAGGAATTGAAAAGAAGAATCTTATGATGACTAGTTTGAGTGGCTCGGATGTAACTGAAAATGGGTAGGAGATATGTTCGGATGGTAAACACTTCTCTTAAGTATTACCTTTCTGATTAAGGGGATATATGATACTATTGGTAATACCAAATCTTTTGGTATCATTTTGCAATTACTTGATCTATAAAAAATCTCAAATTAAAAGACAATGCAAATCATCAATTGATAAATTGATTAGTAATTATAAACATCTTTATAAAAGTGCTAAACCTACAATAATTTGGATCATTAATTAATAAAATAAATGGAATTTTTCTTGATTTTGGACAGTCGAAAATTTCCTAATCACACCTAACAAAAAACTAAGAATTTCTGAAAATATGAACGATAAACAATTATGAAATGTTTTGAGTAAATAAAATTATATAAGCATAATTTATAAATGTGATTTGTAACTAAAAAGGATTTAAAAGCCAAGGATTTGAGAATTTAAATCCTGGTGATTTTGAAAAATTTTCTTCAAAATCGAGAAAATAATAATAGAATATTTGAAAGTATTTTTGAATAAAAATATAAGATAGAAGTTTTATTACTTATGAATTGGAGATGACAGTAAATTACAACAAGTTTTAAATTTGCCAAACACCCTGATGTAAGTAAAACTAATCTGAAATTTGGATTTACACACACACACACACACACACTCTCTCTCTTAGGATGTAATGGAGTATTATAAAAATATAGACTTAAGTTATGAACTATTTATACACTTAAGTAATTTTGTAAGCGATGATTCAATAATGGTTTTAGTATGATGTGAATGGTTATGAAGCTTAAAAGTGTTAATTAAACATAATTTGTGTGCAGAAGATGTAATAAAGTAATAATTTTACGAAATGGTTCATAGATCGATAATGATATAAAAGTGATTGTGATTTGGTATAGTTAAGAAAACCATTTGGAATAAATACGTAAGTTATACATAAATCAATTTATTCATGTAACTGTTTACCTAAGATTCGAGTATAGAACTTTGAGGTATTTACACCATTCTGAAAAAGGATTTTCACTCTATTCTTGATGGCGAACATTGATGAGGGTTTGTGGTCGAATCCTTACATTTCTATCATGGTCAAGAGATATGCAAAGAAAATAGGTTTTTGAGCCTGATCAAGTATTGGTTGTTTTAATATAATGTTTAATTGTGTAAACAAGTCACGTTAAATACACGTCGATTTTACATGAGGAAATCACTTTCTGAATCATGTTATAAAAGTGGTATGGAATCATTAAACCTATTTAAAATGGTTTAAAATTGTTTATAAATGCCTTATAAACATTTAAAAGTGTTTCGATAAAGTTGAAGATAAAATTTAGTTAAAATAGGCACGTCCCATTACAGTTGTTCGTGATTTCGCGTCATAGAAAGTTAAATCCATGTGTACGATGCATTTGAAGTTCGAATTCTTTAGAATAAGAATTGTTAAAACTCTTATAATAATATTTTTCAAACAAAAGAAAACAATAGAGATTTCTTTTAGTAGATTTTGAAATATGAGCAAAACAAGTTTTCAAAATAGTCGTGGTTTGGCAGTTTGGAAATCAAAGCGATAAATTCTTTAAAAGCCTTTAAAAATATGGAATAAATTCTATAAATATATTAAAATGTTTTGAAAGATATTTTAGTTATATAAATGGATTTCTAAATGATGGAAAAGTGGTTTTGATCAAATAAGCCTAAAAAGCACTATTCACAACATTTTTTGCAGGGGTTTTTGATTACTTTTGTAATATGGCTTTAAACTTAGGTATTCTTTACCAAATCTTTTACAAATGTTTTAAAATATATAATTAAGTATTTGAAAGATGATTTGGAGGTTTTATAATTTATTTTAAAAAGTTTAAATAAATGATTTAAAGAAAAGCTGTTATAATCAAGTGATTTTAATCTTGGCTCTAAAAGCTGATGAGTAGGCTAAATTTTTCTATTCGTGAGATCTAAATGTGAGATGCTTAAACTAAGGAGATATTCATGAACAACCACTGCCTAGCTCACCTGGCTTCTTTCCCGGGCGAGGGATAAATAAGGTCGAAATGTCGAAAATGAGACAAGTATAAAAGATTTTATTTTTTAATTAATTAATTGCAACTTGGATTGAATAGAGATAATCTTCTTATAATTGATGTTCAATTCCGAGGAGGGAAATCATACTAATCATATGAATTTAATCTGTTATTCCACCGTTGTTCGATCAATAGTGCAAGTTGAAAACGAAAATTAGTATTGAGTAAAATTAGTATAATTTCTATGCATCTATTTTACTCAAACACTAACTAATTTGGTAATTTGGATTTACCATCTCAGATAACATGGTTTCAACCAATTAAAAATTTATGATTTGGAAATAAGAAATCTTTTGTCAAAATTTAATAAATGATTTGGAATCATTTTAATTCCTATGGATCCATTTACTTAAAATTAATTGTTTCAAGTTTACAATAAACAATGTCTTAAATTATGTTATATTTGACCCTGTTAAAAGTTATGATTTGGGAATAAGAAATCTTTGTTAAGATTTAAATAAATGGTTTGGAGATATTTTCCTAAGTAAAGATGAAATGATTTAGAATTACTCCAAGATTTAAAAAGGTTTAATTTGAACAAAAATTTGATAAATGAGGTTTAATGATCCCAATATATATATAAAAGAAATGGTTTTAAAACAAGATATATATCTCTAAGAAGATATTTTGGATAAAAAGATACTAATTAATAGAATATTAATCACCCAACTACTTAACATCTTTTTATCAATGATTGGTTTGGAGGAACCAAGACCGGATTTGGAAAATTCCTATTCGTAAACCACTTCGAACCAACTTAAGAGTTCAAAAGTGAAAACATGTTGAGGATAATGAAGTTGAAAGTAGGGATCTTCATAATGAAAGGACCGCTTGTTGGTAATTTTGGAGTGGCTTCCAAGATAAATAAATAACAGCTGGTCCATTCATTCTGGGATCTTCATATGCAAGGACTGCTCACTTTTAATCCTAAAGGTAATGCCCAACATGATATGGTTGGAGTGTGCTTTTGGTTTGTCCTATTTCTGGACAAATTTTGTAGATGGATGTCTAACATTGCATTTCTAAGATCATAGTGCATTGATCTGTATAAAGGTATATATGTTTGGTGGTGTAGGGGGTAACCTGTAACAATCCCCTTTTTAAGCCAGATTTAATTTAATAATTAATATAATTTTTAGAATTAATTTGTGAATTTATTTGAATTTTTTCCAAAACAAATAAGATAAATGTTTGTTATATATATATATATTGTAAATAGAATTTTGATTTGAAATTCAAAAATAAATATTTTAAAATTGAATTGGATTTAAAAACTCTTTATTTAAAAAACTAATAAAAGTTTATTTTCTAATTATAATATATATGTATATATATGTATATATATTTGGGAGTTATGTTTTGAACTTAATATAATAATTTTCAAAAGACATTTAAAGTTAAATTCTATATTCCAAACATTAAAGATAAATATTTATTTATTTTAAAGTATGATAACTTTAGTTGAAAAAGGTTTAATAAAAGGTTTAAATACTTTCTTTTAAATTTCTACATAAAATAAATATAGTTTGAACACACACACACACACACATATATATATAAAACATAATATTTAAATTATATAAAAACATATTAAAACATATAAATATGAAAAAATAATTGAAAAAATAATATAAAATTATATGAACACATTAAAAATATTAAATTCATGAAAATTAACAAGTGTAAAAGATTGAAACATACATTAAACATTTGTAGCCTTTGTAATATATATAATAATCAAGTGTAAAACATGTGGCATAAAATTTAAAAAGTGTCATTAGCTCTTTTTACTTCCTCTGCCCCTAGTCTCTTTTAGGCTATGATCTCCTAATGAATAATTATTGTAAGAGTGTAATATTATTTTTAAAAATAATTTCAAGTGTATATGTTGAATATTTATTTCAAAAATAATAAATTACAGTAAAAACCATTTCAAGTCAGAAAATCGATCATCTTAATTTCATGATTAGATTATACATCAGAATCGTACTAGAAAATGGTGAATTTTAATAATAATATCATGATTTTTAGATTCGTATTTGTCGTGATTTCTCGACTTGAACTAAAATTGGTTTTCTGTCGAATTCTGGCGATCGGCGAAGAAATGAGTCTCGTGATTGTCGTTGGAGGTTGCTCGAAGATCGAGGATCTTAGCAAAAATGTTTGGTGGATTTCTCAACCACCGGGCCGGACGGCGAGGATATAGGGTTTAAGGCCCTGTTCGAGTCGGCGAAGTTTGCAAGGAAATTGCGTATGCATGGGTGCATTGGACTTGATCAGGGTATGAGGGATTGAAGTGTTGTTTTGTGGCGAAGCTTTGGGTCGATTGGCGAGGTTTCTAACGGTCGTACGCGGCAACGTGAGGGGTTTCTTGGTGATTGGTTTGGGTTCCAGGCGATGCTTAATTGCTCGATTTTGATTCTTAGGATCCTTCGACATGTCGGGTGGTAGGGAACTTAGGGGAGTTCATCACCGATATGTTGGTGGTCGGAGCGATGATCAGAGGTGATTGGGTCAGTGTGCTTGGTGCATAGGTATCCTTGGTGTCTGGGTAAATTTTTGTTGGAGAAGAAGGTGGTGGCTCGAAGTCATACTCGGGGAAATGTTGAAATGGCTTGAGTTGTCTCAGGTAGTTCACAATAGTTTTAAATTTCAAACCAAAATTTAAAAAAAGGGAAAGAAGCGACATGAGGTTTTGCTCGGGAAAAACTTGAAATGGCTCGGGTGGGAACTCGAAATTGTCTTGGGTATGTGTAACGCAGTTTATAAAGTTTTAAAAATAAAATAAGTTTTTCAAATTTGAATTTAATCAAGTTTAAACACTTTCTTGATTAATTCTTTTAAAATAATAAATGTTTTTTTCTAGTTTTTGAATTAGTTAAAGATTTAAAATAAATTATTTTAAATTTATTAAGTTTAAGGTATTTCATTATATGCCTATTGTTTTAAATTAATTCTTAAGTTATTTAAATAAGTTTAAATAATACAATTAAATAGTTAATTAAAGAAGGTGAAATGATTTTAATTATTAAGTAACTTAAAGGGTTTTAAGTTAATTCATATGTTAATGATAATTAATCCCAAGGTTTAGTAAATAATGTTTAAATGATTTAATTAAGTAATTAAGGTAAGTGTATTAAATCTTAATTAAATCAAAAGTTCTCAAATGATTTTTGTATAAAATAAATTCAAGCTTCTAATTTAAATAAGATAAATGATAGTAAGTGATTAAATAAGGTAAATGGTTTATCTTTATTTAATTAGGGACTTAATTAATTAAAGGATAATTATATTAATGTAATTAATTAAAAGATAATTGCTTAATGTAATTAATTAAAAGATAATTGCTTAATGTAATTAATTAAAAGATAATTAATTAATGTAATTAGTAAAAGGTTAATTAATTAATTAATGTAGGCAATTAAGGGAAAATTAATTACTTAAAGGATAATTACTTAATGAAATTAATTAAAGGGTTATTAATTAACTAATTAAAAGATAATTAATTAATGATTAAACAGTAATTAATCAAGTGATTATAGGATAATTACCTAATGTAAGTAATTAGGGAAAATTAATCAATTTCATTAATTAATTAAAATAATAACAAATGGGTTATAATTAATTAATGTTAATTAAGTAGGATTTAAAAGTAATTAAAGTAGTTTATTTAATTTATTTGGAGATTAAAATTAAATTAATTAGGAATTGAACAACTAATTAATCTTGCTTATGGACGGTTGGATTATATTGGATGCCTTGAATTGTTTGATATCTCTGATATGTAATGCTCTGTGATATGAATTACTTTGGATTGAGCTATAATAAATGTAAGTTATTTATCTATGATGTATTGCTGTATGAATGGGAACTTCTGAATTGAATTGAAAATGTTTACTTAAACAACTTGGCTAAAATGGCAATTGAATTTCGATGGGACCGAGAATCGGATTCCAAATGGTTATCCAAAAACCACATTGAATCTTAAAGGTAGATCTTTTGTTTAAAAGATTAAAAATGGAAATATGTATCCACTTATTTTTAAATAGGCGCTCTTTATTCGGATTAGCCGGGAGAGGACATTAAGTCATAAAACCTATTTTGAATAATGATACGACGAAATGGGATTGCATTCGAAGACAGTGGTTGAAGACCGGGTATTTTCGAAAATGAAAGGATTATCTATCATTGTCTCTGCACTGAGTTTCTCCGATATAGAGATTACCCTACGTGATGGGGAGTCCGGACGTGATTAGAGGATATCCGGATTTGCAAGGACTTTTTCCTTAATTGGACGAAGTGCCTTCGGTTCCATTCAGATCCATGATGGACTTGTATGGATGTATGTCTGACATTACAGTTTGAGATATAAAGCTAGTTTCTATCAAATACATTTCTATTTGGTGGCGGAGAATTTTTTCTTTTAGTTTAACACCCTTCTTTGAGACATACGAGCTCATAGGTTATGTAGTTGATGGTTACTAGCAATATATACCCAATTTGGTAATGTGCCATGCTAAGTGCTGAGCAGTGGATGACCAAAGCATGGCTTTTGTGTGAAGCGTAGCTTTATGGGACGAGACTTCATCAAACCTCACACCCCGAAAATGGTCGAAATAGGAAGGGATGCATATGGGGGTCACGCCCCTCAGGGTATGTGCATTTCCTTCTGGATAGAAAGTGGTATTCTGGTATGGAGCCCAGATATTTTTCTTATGTGGTTGTTGGAATTCGAGAGGCCTTGGTAAAGGTCGGTTACGACGAGGGGATGGCATACTCATGACAGTTAGTTACCTAGTTACAGAGGTAACCCGGCCTTATATTGGCGGAGAGCCGGTTAGGTTCTCGGGGCGTCCCTCCAGAGGCATACCCATTTGGATAAAGGAAGTTCCTTAGAATTGGCCATTTGTTGGAAATCCAAGCACTCAATACGAGCCCTTTACGGTTTTAGTTGTAGAACCTGCTATCTAACATGGTAGTTATAGTAGGCATACTGTAATGGTACTTTTGCTAGCTAAGATTAATATTATACTTGCAAATGTTTTTCCACACTATGCACTAATAATAATATCAAAAGAATTTTTTTCGTATCAAGCATGTTTGACTACTATAAGGAGAAACCTCCCCCAAGTGTGCGATTACATTGTGTGTGTGTCGGGAGACCTTATGGTAGTTTCGTTTTCCAAAAGCATGAACAATTTCTTTTTTGTACAAATAACTGTTTCTATGTTTGCTCACACAGTCTCATGACTGACTGGGAGTTTATTGTTCCTTATTCTAAACTCTGGGTGCCCACATATTTCCACACGAGCAACCTAGAATCAGGTTATTAGTAGGTTCTGGAGAGTAGATGTGGATCTAGAAGTCTTTGCTTTGGAAGCTTTCGGTTTTGAGCCTTTTGGTTTGGAGCTTTAGAGCTCTAGAATAAAGATGTAGTATTGTTGGAATCTCTCTCTCTCTCTTTGAAGACCATTTTAATGTTATCTTTTCGCTGTCGTGTTTTATTCTGCTGTTGTGCTGCATATATTGGCTCTGATGATACTGGGCATTTGTTATCAGTATGTTGTTATCCATATGTTGTATACATTTGGTGTATCAATAAAAGACATTTTTTTCCGTTGTGTTGTTATCATCTAATGTATTATAGCTCCAGCGAACTACACTCAACGTTTGAATCTCCGACATTTGAATACGAGTAATGTATTGGATGCCGGTTTTCGAAGGTCGAGCTCGGGTCATCACAAGTGGTATCAGAGCTGAAGGTTGAGTAAGAACTTTAGCTTTGGAGTATAACTCATTAGGTGACTCATTAGAGATAGAGCTAGAAATGCCCTAGAATGAGTATATTTCCTAAGATATCTTGTCCGTATGTCTCAGTCAATTCTTTTACTATTCACTGATAGTGACAATGAGTGCAAGTAGAGGACGAGGTAGGGGAAGGGGGAGTACCACTAAAAATGGTCAATATCCCGCAACAACAGTAATGAAAGGAGCAGTTCTTCTTATCCAACCCCAGCAAATCTAGCAGAGTTATATTGGAATTTCTCAAGACTTGGAGGGAAACCATTCAAAGATACAGATACTATTATAGAAACACAAGCTTGGATTTGATCTTGTGAGAGAATTTTTAAAGGACTGAAATTGGAGACCATTCCCTTGATTGCTTCCTTGCAGCTCCAGGAAAAAAGCTTTGGCTTGGTGGGAGACCATTACTTAGGCCAAATTGGAGGATGAGTTCACATAGGATAAATTCAAGCAAGTATTTGAGCAGCGTTATATGCCTTCCGCTAGTATTCCCAGGATATAAATAAGAAGTAAGGTAATCTTAAGGGAAAGGAGTTTTGGAAGGTATTCTTCTTATTTATGATAAAATTGTTAGAGTTCTATTCGACACTGGAGCCACATGTATTTTTATTTCCTAGCAAACCATAAAAGAGTTAAATCTTGAACCCGAATTCATAGACGGACCTATTTTGTGAAGAACCCGGTAGGAGGCCCTACAAATCTTTGTTTATGTTATAGAAAAGTTCCTATTTTGTATTCTCATCATTAGTTTCCTATCAGTCTTTTCGTTTTTGAATTTGAAATTTTACTTGAAATGAATTGGTTAACAAAATATGAAGCTAAATTAGATTGTATTAATAAAATGCTTTCGGTCAAAACATAACTTTGAAATTTGTTGTGATTTCTTGCGAGGATCCAAGTTCGAAGAGGGACAAGCTAATGTATACTTTAGGGTATTCCGACCCGCGTTTAGAATCCATACCTATTGTTCGAGAATTTCCTGATGTATTCAAAGAAGTTAAGTATTTACTCTGCATAGGGAAATCGAATTTGGAATCAACTTGGTTTCTAATGCCCTCTAGTTGTGCATGTAAGTCATAGGATAGAGTAGAACTAGTTGAGCAAACCCAAGATTTACTAGAGAAAGGATTTATACGTTCTAGTCGTTCCAGTTGGGGTTCAGCAGTAATATTTATAGCCAAGTCCGATAGATCTTTGAGATTGTGAGTAGATTATCGTGATCTTAATAAGTTAACCTTTAAGAATAAATTTCCTTTGCCCGAATCGACGACCTATTCAATCAATTGCATAATGCTCGATTCTTTTCCAAGATGGACCTAGCCCAAGGATTTCATCGGCTGAGAATTGCGGAAGATTGTACCTAGGAAACTCTAGATAGTATTAGGAAAGCCTATCCGGATTTGTGTCAGGATAGTTAGGAATGTTTGTTTGAAAGAATTGTTTGCTTTGGTTGTTAGTATATGGCTGATATATATGCTTGGAATTTTTGAAATAAAAGCTTTAGGATTATCTTTTGCTTTCAAATTTCGAGGACAAATTTTCTTAAGTGGGGAAATATGTAACGATCCCGTTTTTAAGCCAAATTTAATTTAATAATTAGTATAATTTTTAGAATTAATTTATGAATTAATTTGAACTTTTTTCCAAAACAAATAAGATAAATGTTTATTTTATATATATATATATATATTGTAATTAGAATTTTGATTTGAAATTCAAAAATAAATATTTTAAAAATGAATTGGATTTAAAAACTCTATATTAAAAAAAAACTTTGTTTTTTAATTATAATATATATACATTTGTATATATATTTGGGAGTTATGTTTTGAATTTAATATAATAACTCTCAAAAGACATTTAAAGTTAAATTCTATATTTCCAAACATTAAAGATAAATATTTATTTATTTTAAAGTATGATAGCTTTAGTTGAAATAGATTTAATAAAAGGTTTAAATACTTTCTTTTAAATTTCTACATAAAATAAATATAGTTTGAATATATATATATATATATATATATATATATATATATGAATATAAAACATAATACTTAAATTATATAAGAACATATTAAAACATATAAATATGAAAAACTAATTGCAAATATAATATAAAAATTATAAGAACATATTAAAAATATTAAATTCATGAAAATTAACATGTGTAAAAGATTGAAACATACATTAAACATTTATAGCCTTTGTAATGTATATAATAAACAAGTGTAAAATATGTAGCATAAAATTTAACAAGTGTCATTAGCTCTTTTTATTTTTTAATTAATGAACAAAATGAAAATAAGCTATATATATATATATATATATTTCTACTCTCCTACTCTTTCATTTTCTTTCATGATTTCAAAAACAAAAACTTGAGATAGAAAACTCAACCGAAAAAAATCAAAAGCAAACAACAATCAAGACTTGAAAACAAACCTTTCAAAATGTCAAACCTGGAAGCAAAGAAAGTATATGGATTCAATTCAAAATGGATCAAAGCAATTTACAAAGCAGATTCCAGGTTACAAATTCAAATCAACTTAATTTAAAGCAAAGATCATCGGATCAAAATTGCAGATCAACAACCAAAGTTCAATTCATCTCAAAACAAAGCAAATTCAACAAGTTCAAATCATCACCATTCAAGCAGATCAAAATCTATTTCCAGTTTCTTTCAAAAACCTGCTCTCTGTTCTTCAACAGATGAGTAAACTAATATATTAAACTTGAATCGCTATATATATATCCTGATATTTTGAAGTATGTGGTGAAAAATATGTGTATGGATGTAAAAATATACCTATGTATATATATATATATATATATATATATATATATATATATATATACATAGGTAGATCGATGTATGCATGTCTATGAACCAGGTATGCATGCTTCTATTTTAAACTTTACAGGTTTTTAAAAGTTCAAATCTAAATTTCTCTTCCCCTAGTCTGTTTTAGGCTATTATCTCTTAAGGAAAAATGATTATAAGGGTGTAATATTATTTTTAAAAATAATTTCAAGTGTATATGTTGAATATTTATTTCAAAAATAATAAATTACAGTAAAAATCATTTTCAAATCAGAAAATCGATCATCTTAATTTCATAATTTGATTATATGACTAGAATCGTACTAGAAAATGGTGAATTTTAATAATAATATCATGATTTTTAGATTCGTATTTGTCGTGATTTTTTAAGTTGAACTGAAATTGGTTTTCTGTCGAATTCTGGCGATTGGCGAAGAAATGAGTCTCGTGATTGTCGTTAGAGGTTGCTTGAAGATCGTCTATCTTAGGAAAAATGTTCGGTGTATTTCTCAACCACCGTGGTGGCCGAACGGCGAGGATATAAGGTTTAAGTCCCCGTTCGAGTCGGCGAGGTTTGCAAGGCAATCGCGTACGCGTGGGTGCATCGGATTTGATCGGGGTATAAGGGATTAAAGCGTTGTTTCATGGCGAAGCCTTGGGTCGGTTGGTGAGGTTTCTGGTAGTCGTATGCGACAGCACGGGGTTTGTTCGGTGATCGGTTTGGGTTCCAAGCGACGATCGATTGCTTGATTTTGATTCCTAGGATCATTCGACATGCTGGGTGGTCGGTAACTTAGGGGACGTCGTCGTCGATATGTTGGTGGTCGGAGCGACGATCAGAGGTGATTGGGTCAGTGTGCATGGTGCACAGGTATCATTGGTGTATGGGTATATTTGTGTTGGAGAAGAAGGTGGTGGCTCGAAGTCATACTCGGTGAAATGTGGAAATGGCTCGAGTTGCCTTAGGTAGTTCACAATAGTTTTAAATTTCAAACCAAAAAAAGGGGAAAGCAGCGACTCGGGGTTTTGCTCGAGAAAAACTTGAAATGGCTCAGGTGGGAACTCGAAGTTGTCTCGGGTACATGTAACACAGTTTTTAAAGTTTTGAAAATAAAACAAGTTTTTCAAATTTGAATTTAATCAAGTTTAAACTCTTTCTTGGTTAATTATTTTAAAATAGTAAATTTTTTATTCTAGTTTTGGAATTAACTAAAGGTTTAAAATAAATTATTTTAAATTTATTAAGTTTAAGGTATTTCATTATATACCTTTTTTTTAAATTAATTCTTAAGTTATTTAAATAAGTTCAAATAATGTAATTAAATAGTTAATTAAAGAAGGTGAAATGATTTTAATTATTAAGTAACTTAAAGGGTTTTAAGTTAATTCATATGTTAATGATAATTAATTCCAAGATTTATTAAATAAGGCTTAAATGATTTAATTAAGTAATTAAGGTAAGTGTATTAAATCTTAATTAAATCAAAAGTTATCAAATGATTTTTGTGTAAAATTATTTCAAGCATCTAATTTAAATAAGATAGATGAAAGTAAGTGATTAATTAAGGTAAATGGTTTATCTTTAATTAATTAGGACTTAATTAATTAAAGGATAATTACATTAATCTAATTAATCAAAAATAATTGCTTAATGTAATTAATTAAAAGATAATTAATTAATGTAATTAATAAAAGATTAATTAATTAATGTAAGTAATTAAGGGAAAATTAATTACTTAAAGGATAACTACTTAATGAAATTAATTAAAGGGTTATTAATTAAGTAATTAAAGTATAATTAATTAATGATTAAAGAGTAATTAATCATGTGATTATAGGATAATTACTTAATGTAAGTAATTAGAGAAAATTAATTAATTAATTAAAACAATAACAACGGGTTATAATTAATTAATGTTAATTAAGCAGGATTTAAAAGCAATTAAAGTAGTTAATTTAATTTATTTGGAGATTAAAATTAAATTAATTAGGAATTGAACGACTAATTAATCTTGCTTATGGACGGTTGGATTATATTGGATGCCTTGAATTGTTTGATATCTCTGATATGTAATGCTCTATGATATGAATTGCTTTGGATTGAGCTGTGATAAATGTAAATTATTTATCTGTGATGTATTGTTGTGTGAATGAGAACTTCTAAATTGAATTGAAATTATTTACTTAAACAACTTGGCCTTTAAAACGGCACTTGAATTTTGATGAGACCAGGAATCAGATTTCAAATAGTTATCTGAAAACCACATCGAATCTTAAAGGTGGGTCTTTTGTTTAAAAGAATAACAAATGGAAATTTGTATCCACTTGTTTTTAAATAAGTGCTCATTATTCGGATTAGCCGGAAGAGGATATTAAGTCGTAAAACCCATTCTGAATAATAATACAACGAAATGGGATTGCATTTGAAGACGGTGGTTAAAGACCAAGTATTTTCAAAAACGAAAGGATGACTTGTCGATTATCTCTACACTGAGTTGCTATAGTATAGAGATTACCATATGTGATGGGTCGTCCGGACGTGATTAGGCGATATCCGGATTTGCAAGGACTTTTTCCTTAATTGGACAAAATGCCTTCGGTTACATTCAGGCCCAGGATGGACTTGTATGGATGTATGTCTGACATTACACTTTGAGATATAAAGCTGGTTTCTATCAAATACATTTCTGTTTGGTGGGGGAGAATTTATTCTCTTAGCTTAACACCCTTCTCTGAGACGTACGAGCTTAGAGGTTATGTAGTTGATGGTTACTAGCGATATATTCCCAATTTGGTAACTTGGCATGCTATGTGCTGAGCAGTAGATGATCAAAGCATGGCTTTTGTGTAAAGCGTAGCTCTGTGGGACGAGATTTCATCGAACCTCATACCTCGAAAATGGTCGAAGTAGGAAAGGATGCAACAAGGTTATGGGGGTCGCGCCCCTCAGTGTATGTGCATTTCTTTCTGGATGGTATTTTGGTATGGAGCCCAGATATTTTTCTTATGTGGTTATTAGAATTTGAGAGGCCTCGGTAAAGGTCGGTTACGACCGGGGGATGGCATACTCATGACAGTTAGTTACCTAGTTACAGAGGTAACCCGGCCTTTGTTGGTAGAGATCTGATTAGGTTCTCGGGGTGTTCCTATTGAGGCATACCCATTCGGATAAAGGAAGTTCCTTAGCCTTGGTCATTTTTTGGAAATCCAAATACTCATTACGAGCCCTTTACGGTTTTAGTTGTAGAACCTGCCATCTGGCACATATTCTTGCTAAAATTAATATTATACTTGCAAATGTTTTTCCATGCTATAAACTAATAATAATATCAAAAGGATTTTTTTGCGTATCAAGCATGTTTGACTACTATAAGGAGAAACCTCTCCTAAGTGTGCGATTGCATTGTGTATGCGCTGGAAGACCTTATGGTGGTTTCATTTTCCAAAAGCATGAACAGATTTATTTTTTGTACAAATAACTGTTTTTATGTTTGCTCACACCAGTCCCATGACTGACTCAGAGTTTATTGTTTTCTTTTCTAAACTCTGGGTGCCCACAATTTTTCACACGGGCAGCCTAGAATCAGGTTATTAGTATGTTCTGGAGAATAGATGTGGATCTAGAAGTCTTTGTTTTGAAAGCTTTCGTTTTGAGCATTTTGGTTTAGAGCTTTGGAGATCTGAAATGAAGATGTAGTATTGTTGGAATCTCTCTCTCTGAAGACCATTTTAATGTTATCTTTTCGCTGTCATGTTTTATTCCGCTGTTGTGCTGTATATGTTGGCTCTGGTCATATTGGGCATTTGTTATCAGTATGTTGTTATCCATATGCTGTATCCATTTGGTGTATCAATAAAAGTCATTTTATTTCCGCTATTTTGCTATCATCTAATGTGTTATGGCTCCAACGAACCGGACTCAACGTTTGAATCTCCGGCATTTGAATACGGGTGATGTATTAGATGCTGATTTTTGAAGGTCGAGCTCGGGCCGTCACATAACCCCTTTTATTTTTAACATCCATCTCTGAGACGTACAAGCTTAGAGGTTGTACTTTTGCTAAAATTAATAGTGCGTTATTGGAAATGAAAATGTGGCATTTTGAGTGAAAATGTTCTAATATAGGTAAACATTGCCTTAAGCCTCACACCCGAGGAATTATAAAACAGAGGTTGTTTTAAGGCTAAGTGGCTTGCAGCCATTAAGATAAGATGTCACCTTTCTGAATTTTCTTTATTTCTACCTGCTGTAATGTCGAGTTTGAACTTTGTGGTGAATGCTATGAGAAACATCTCAAAGAGGTTGGGAACGGCCGGGGTGATATCATATTTGGTGCTATCTGTACCATCTATTAGTCTCTGGTAGGCCGGTGTTAATTCGTAGAGAACCTTTTATTGATGGCCTTGGTACATTCCTCTAGAAATGTACTATGGAAGATAGTCTCTTACCTTGCTATTCATTGAAAATCGAATTCTCCAATAAGTGCCTTCGGACTTAGTTGTAAACCTATTATGCCATCAAATTTAACCAATGTAACAATTTCAGCTTTTGAATTGTTTATTTGAAAGGTTTTTCAAAGAATGTCATTAAAAATAATATCACTGGATTTTACGTAGAAATGATTTGACTATCATAAGGTAAAAACCCGTTCAGTGTTTATGTGTGGCGTGGTCTTATGAGATACCTCTTGTTTTCAAATACTCATATTTTGAGTTTCTCACACCACTCCCATGACCGACCTAGAGTTTATTTTCTTTCCCTTAAACTTTGAGTGCACTATTTTTTCTCGGTAGCTTAGTGGTTAGGTTTAGTTTGGAGCATTTTGAAAGTGCTCGGAGCATGGAGCTAGAAGATTCTTCTGAAGATTGTTATCCATTTCCACCACACTTATGTACTATTGTATTATACATTTGTAGGGACAGAGATTTATAATTGTCCATGTTGATGTTAACTTAAACTATGATAAATGTATTTAAATTTTTCTACTGTAAAGATTATATATTGAAATAATATATGCTACTCCATATGTTTAAGATTATATTCTATGTCTTTATATTCTTTCCCCCATAACTATCTACCTTTACGTTCAAATTGAGTATGACACGTGTTGTTTACTGTCAACTTAACCTGTATGAAATTATGGGTCATTACACTAGGTCGACCGTTAGCGATCGACTATAGCTAAGGACGGTCGACCCGCATTGGTTTAGAGGTGACAGTAAATCTCTTTTTAAACGTTTTGGATTTGATCTAGTTTTGGATTTGAACCTCTATAAATTAGGACCTAGGGCTTCATTTTCAACTCATTATTTTCTAATGAGCGAGAAATCCCTGTTACTTCCCTTCTCCTCCAAAAATTCTAAATACAAAAAAATAGAAATAAATTGCATGTATACACTTTAGAGAAGAATAAAGAAGAATAGAGGATAGAAGATAGATTCAAATCAGGTTGCTGCATCAAAGGTAAACTTTTAGATCTAGTTCTAATTGGTAAATCAAAATCCAAATCTCTAATCGATCTATATAAAATATTGTCTATGGATTTGAATAGGGAATCAATAAGTGGAAAATACAGATAGTAGGGTTAGATCTGGATTAAATCAAGAAATTTGAGAGCGCTAATTAAAGGAGAGTGGGAATATTATATGTTTTTATATAATACTAAATTATATCATTGCAGATCTATTCCTATATGCTTGAGTCTGATAATTTAATATCCAATGAATTCATATATATGAAATGTTAAAGACTGTAAAATTACTTATAAATTTGTAGTGATAATTACACAAGCGCGATGATTAGTTTTAATTCTTTAATTATGCAATGGTTAGTTTTATTTATGTAATTACATAATGATTAGATTCAATTCTCTAATTGCGAAATGATTTTACTCATAAGTTATATGTTGGATTTTTTGACTAAAAACGTAATGAATTGAGATTCCATTTTATTGGATGTTAATGAATGAGATTGAAAATAAATCTAACTAGACTTTTAGGATTTTAGTGATATTTTAGTTTATTGCAATTTATTTATTGGAAGTGGATTTCCATATATTATCAAATTTGAACTTAACAAAAGTGTGATGTTTGAAATGACAAGTAATCAAGATATAGTTATGAAAAAAAAGAGATGTGTAAAACAGATATGATTACTATATTTTATACTGTCTATTTCAATAAATAAAAAAGAATTTCTTGTAATTATAAACATCACACAAGCCACCTCTTTAGGATAAGATATGAAAATTTACTATGTAACAATTAAACTATTGAAGTTTGATTCCAATTTATTAAAATATAGTAAACCACAAAAATGGAATATTGAAATAAGAATGTAGCTTAAAGGTTAATAAAAAGGATACTAATGAAAAGATAAGTCCAGATTATAGGTAAGAAAAAGAAATAAGAGTTGGAATAGAAATAAAAGGCTGAACTAATGAATGTTGTCGTAACAATATTGAAGTCTGAATTTGAGAAGTGGTAAATGAAGTTAATGGAATAAAAGATAAACACATAATAAGACCGAAGACTTAAAGTTGAACATAAAAGATGTTGAGGTGACAAAGAAAATAAAAGAAGAATAACTATACATAAGTCTGTAATATGTATATAAGTATTAACGACCAAGAATTTCAGTCATTTGAAATTCATATAATTAACTGATTTTAAATATTCACAAGTTAATTTTATAAGCTGAATAACTTATATTTCGAATATAGGGATTTAACTGGATAATTAGATTGTTAATTTAATACTTGAAATTACAGAAATAATTGGAATCTGGATTTAATGTGAATGTAAATGATTTATAAAGTTGAATTAAATTCTATTTGAATTAGAATAATGTTAGAGAACTTTTAAAATTGAATTAAAAGTTGATTTACAGAAATTGAATATTTTAATATTTAATTAACATGTGAAAATAGTCATTTTTCACATAATCTTGGATTTTGATGAAACTAGCTTCATTGGATCGGTAATGTTATATTACTATTAGATATTTAATTTCCTGCCAGTCGGATTTATGGTTTGTCCGGAGGGAGCTAAAACGCGCAAAAATTTATTTAAGTAAATTTCAAATTTAAATAGTCGATTTGAGAACCTATCTTCTAAATACAATCGAATTGGCTCTTGATATATATTCCATTGTGTTTGGAATAGAGGTAAAACATTATACACATCAAGTTGCACGCTTCGTTTCGAGTTCGAAAAATTTGGCGATGAATAGTATCGTGAAATTTTCTATAAAAGGCCAAGTTTTCTTCATGTTTTTAAAATCAAATTGACCCTAAGGATAGCCGCCAGCCCTATTATTTCAATAGCCATAGACGTTCGATCTTATTCCCTCAAAATCTCTAAATCCATAAACAATTAGCAAAAAGCTTCAATATAAAAATGTAGAGGGCATCGAAGCTTCGAGATCAATGGTTGTGATCAATTAAAATGTAGCCGATCATCGGTAATTTGTTCGTAAGGTCAGCTTCACATACGATTCTCGAGGCGAGATGGCGACTGAGTTCAACCGCATTCGTAGTGAAGGTGGAGTCAAGTATGAGCTTCAAGATGGAGTTGGTCGATCGTTGTCTCGATCAATGAAGCGGCCGCAGCAATTAGGGTTAAGCGGCGGCTTTGGGTTCGGTGTGCTCGTGATTTGGAATGAACGAAGAAGAAACAAAAATCACAGCATAGATCTGAGGAAATAAAATGAGCGTTGCAATTTGATAAAGGTTTAAAAAAATAGAAATTCGTATAAACTTCTAAACGCCGTATCTTTGTCATACGAGGTCCATTTTTGAGGAAATAAGTTGCGTTGGGTCCATATTGACGAGAGCTACATTTTAGAGCTGGTTTGGAGTTGATTGGAGCTAGTGTAAATTTTGGGTAAAATTAAATGCTCGTTTAATTTTATTTGGAATAAAACACTGCAACTGCTAATGGAACCAATATGAGTACAACTCACTCTTTCGGACTCGCTGATATTTTTATATAAGTGAGAATAAATTTATTTTATGCTGATTGATGATTGTTTGGATGATATATTATATATATATACACATTAGTTGATATTTGGATATATTCCTGCCTGTTGGAGCAGATGAGACCCTATACGTTCCCGGTATGAGCGGATGATCCTTTGTACATGCGTCCGCCTCGAAGCAGACATTGTACACATATTCTAATATGTATATTTGTTGCAGGTGATAGGTTGGTGGGATCCAACTGGATTCCTCACCAGTATTGGTTTATTTGCAGATATTGTGATATATACTGTTATCATATGATGTATGATGATTTGGATGCCGTGATTGATGTATTTAGTGCTGTTGCAGCATTGAGCCTATTTTTGGGAAATTAGAAATGTTAAAATGAGGATTTTAAAATTAAAAAGGATTTTAAAAGTGATTTTGAAAATAGATGTTTTATTTACTTTTGAATTGTTACCGTAAATGGATTTATTTTGAATAAATAAAGTTATAATTTTTATGTTATAAAAATTATGATTTTTAGCAAATGTAATTGAAATGTGATTTTTGAAATATAAAGTGGACTATTTGGTAAAATAGTTGAAATTAATATTTTGAACATTTTATTAATATTTATATATAAGATTTATAAAATTGATATTTTATAAATCAAAATGATGGATTATAAAGGAGTTTTGCAAAATGTTAAAATGAAGTTATAATTGAATTTTATAAGTGAATAATATTTATGAATTGTAAAGTTATAAAATGAACGGATTTGGTAAAATAAATGATTTATAAGTAATTAACTTATAATCTAGATTTTTGGCATGTAATTGACTTATAAATGGAATTGGTAAATAAAAGGGATTTTATAAATGGAAGTTTTTATAAAACAGAAATGGAGTTTATAAGCATTGGTTTTATAAGTGTGAAATCAAATTATTTTAATAAGTTAAATATAGAAATTGTTAAAGGAAATTCATCCATGATTTTGGACAGCGGATAATCCATTAATAAAATATGCAGAAGTAATGAATTTTGTAAAGGGATTATATTCACGATTTTGGACAGTGGATTATCCTTTAATAAATGTACAGAAATATTGGATTTGGTGAACGAAGTATATTCACGATTTTGGACAGTGAATAATCTTTTGAAGTTAAATAAATGTTTTGGGAAGTGATATTTTAAATGAATTAAAATGGTTTAAAGATGTTTTAAAACGTGTTAAGTATCGAATCCATCGATTTCAGCATCATTGTTGAAATAGACGTTTTCGAGAAATAAGGAAATGATGGACTATAACACTGCTGTTATAGTAAATGATTTTCGAAAAGAAATGTTTTGTATAGTATGTGAGATTTATATATCTATCTAATTTTCGAATCCCTATACTAGTGATTTTGGGTTGTCGTAACGATGTTTTACGTAACGATGTTTACGCAACATTCGTTTTGACCCAAATGAATATGTTTAAGTGAATGTTTTCCTTAAAAGAATAAAATATATACTTAATTCTGATTTAAGTATATGGAATATTTTCCACGCGTTGAAAATAAATTGAATTGTGACTATTTATTATTAAATAAGTATATGGAAATGTTTTCCAATATTGAAATGGCTTGAGATTTTATCTTTTAAAGATAATTTGAGGTAAATATTTGGCAAGTGATCTAATTAAAAAAGATTAATTAAAAAGGCCTAGTAATTGCATATGGTGCTAAATATTTGTTTTTTATTTTGATAGTTAAATAACCAACTATCAAATTTGTCCATTTTAGTGCCTCGACTTGATGTGGGAACTATTTAGTCGTACACTTAGTACGGAGCCTTCTGTGTAGGCTTGATTATCATTTGTGTTGAGGATGTTGATTCGTGTAGTGTAGAGTATTACTCCAATCTATTGAGCTTCCTTCTTAGCTCGAAAGGTAGCAGGTTGAAAGTTGGAGACGTGATAAGTATACGAGACTTAGTTTCCATGTGAGGTTGAGAAACACTTTTGCGTTATTGGTGCGAAGAGACTGGGATCAGATTTATCTGAAATCACTTCGTACCAACGTATACGTGTTCGATTATGTAGGTTATTAATGATAGTGATATTCAAGATTTTCATAGTAGGGGACTGCTTGTTGATCATTTGGGATTAAAATCCCAATATACATATAGTAGCAGTAGTCTCTTCGTTATGACATATCCAATGCAAGGACTATTCGCTACTATTCCTAGGGATTTTCCGATAGGATGTGGTAGGAAAGTACCTTCGATTTGTCCTATCCATGGACAACTTGTATGGATGTTTATCTGACATTGCATTTCTAAAGTTCACATACATTATTTTTTTACAAACGTACATTAGTGGTGACGGAGAATGCAACTTCTCTTAGCTTAACATCCCCCTTGAGACGTGTGAGCTTAAGGGTTGTATTTTTATAGAAGGCAATTAGTAGTCAACGGAATTGACCGTGTGGCATTCAAAATGATGTGATATGTGAAAGGCAGTCGTTACCTCATGCTTCACCAATCGAAAATGACGGAAACATGGCTAGATGCGGCAAGGCTAAGTGGGTCGCTCCCAAGTAGGATATGATCATCCTCTTATGGATATATTTTTACATGCTATGATGTCGTGTATTTGATTATTGTGATTTGTATGCTTAGAGGGCCCTTGGTAAAGGTTGGTAACGATTGGAGGATGATATATTCGGTACCATCTAGTTATAGAGATGGGTCGGTTCTGTGTTGGTAGAGGATTTTTTATGAAGGTCCTCGGTACATTCCTCTAAAGATGTACTGCTGGAAGGTAGTCCCTTCACCTGGTCATTTATATGGATATCCAAACCCCACTACGAGCTTGCGGTTTTGTTTGTAAAGGCACAATGAATACCCTCGAAATGCTATATGGGTAACCATTTCGACTATGATTAATATTATTTGTATATACTAGACACTAGAATAATATAAGAGGATTTGATGTGAAATGTTTTAGTTATCGTAAGGTAAAAACATGTTCGTATTTATATGTGGGCTTGTCTTACGAGATACTTTTGTTTTGATAAAGGAAATGTTTGGAAATTTAGTAAAATTAAGTTGAGTGTATTTCTCACGCTAGTTTACCAAATTGATCCGGGTGTTCTTCCTTTTCAATGCTTGGGTCAGACCGAGTATATTTACGGGTCCATATTTGGTGCTTTTGGAGCTTCAGCAGGAGAGCTGGAGATCTTCATTTTTGTATGCACTTATCTGTTTTGATTACCCGCTTTGCTTAGTTGTTTATATTATCAGCAATTGTGAGGATGGGTTATTATAACTGTCCAGGCTGATAATGATTGATTGATTGTTGAACTCTGATTGATGTATGTATAAAAAGTTTCTGTTTTGTAAAGATCACTGATATGATATTATATGTTTTCCGCTGCGATGTAAGATTCTGCATTGTTCTTTTTGGTTCTATCTTCTCTCTTTCTCCTCTTCTCTTCTTCTCTCTTCTGTTCTTTCTTCCGTCTTTCTATCAGTCTGTGCCTTTTGGGTCGAACATGTGTGGTTTATTGTTGATTTAAAGGGTATCGGATTTTTTTGATTATGTTCAGCATGATAGAGAGTTCTCACTTTATGAACAGTGACGAAGCTTAGGCTCTTACCCCTACATGTCCCTAGAGTCAAAGGGTTGGTTAATAGTCGAGAGGATTGCCGTAAAAGAAGATTCGAGGTATCATTTGTGGTCACCTCCATGTTGAAAAGCAGGAGTACCCCCATGTTGAAAAGCAGAAGGGTAGCGGGATAGTTGGAAAGCCTATTGAGGCGGGTGCGGAGTTGCCCGTTCGTCACATTTGGTATCAGAGGTTAGATTTTGTATATTCATAAGCTTTGATGTGTACTCAGTATAGATAGGGACAGGCGCACCCTAGGTCGAGCTGAGCGTATTATATAAATTAGCACGTATTTGTTAGTGAATATAAAATGTTTTATATTGTGTTTACTTATCCGTTGAGTTGTTTGTGAATTCTGGTCGGTATGTGGGATGCCATATTATCGATAGGGATTTCTAAACACTTAAACAAGGCAAGTCCACATAGTATCATTTTAAGTTGGGTAAATGAAATAATTTTACCTCGATTATATTTTATATATAAAGGAAACCATTTTTCACAAATATTAGTGTATATAAATTGATTGTTTGGTTGTTTGAAAATGTAAATATATATAAGTTAATAAAAGCTGTTTGAATAATCTAAATAAAAGCAACAACTGTAAAAGAATAAATTATATAAGCAAATGAATTATAAGTATGGAATTATAATTAATATGATTTACAACTATGAAATAATCTTATATACAAGAAATGGAACTATATGAATATATTTACAGATGTGAGTTGTAAATAAAATTGGATTTAAACTAAGAATTTGAAAATTTGAATCTCATTGATTTTGAAAGTTGTTTTTCAAATTTAAAGAAATTATATTATTATAAATCTAAGTAAGCTAAATTAATTTGGAATGGATCTTATATAAGTAAAGTGAAATAGTGAAACTATATAAGTAAAAAATTTATAAACGTGATTTATAAATAAAAGCATTTTTAAAAAAATAATAAAAAGCACTGAATTCACTACTGTCGGTGGGAAATAATAAGGGTGATAACTGCAACATCATCAGTATCATTTTCGAGTTTCTATGTGATGGATTTGCTACCAATTTTAAATTGAAATTGATTTTTTGTTGCGATAAACAAAATATTTGAATTTAAAATCCAAGTTGAAACTGATAAATATAAGTGAAATAAGTTTTGGACTTATAATATGAAATATTAAATGTGAGTTAGTATAATAAATATATGATTTGAAATTTAACTAAAGTAAGATTAAATAAATTAAATCGGATTTAAACTGGATTAGACAAGTTATTAAAATGGAAATTAAACTTTTAAGTAATTATATAATACGAATTTGCAAGTTTGAATAAATAAGTTGTATAACTTATAAAATGAGAAAATGTAAGTTAAACCAAATAATTAAAATGGTTAAACAGATTTGTTAAGCAAAACGAAATCTGAATTTGAATAGTGATATGAGTTTGACTTAAGTAAAAGTTAAGTAAAACAGAATTTGAATTAAATTAGTAGTGAATTTATGTTGTAAAGTGAAAGTAAATGTAAGTAAGTTGAAACGAAACGTAACTTAAGTAATGTTGAATGAAGTTGGAATTAACATTTGCAACGAATTAATAAAGTTAAGTGATGAATATGAATTTGAGTTGTCTATGAAAATTCAACTTTAATTGTAAAAGTGAATTAGTGAATACTAGAATTCAATCTGAATTAAATATCAACTAACTGAAATTAAATGTGTTAAACCAAAATGAATGTTGAGAATAAATTAAACAAATTTGGTTATAATGGATATGCGTTGGTTGTTAGATGGACGATATTTGATTGTATAGAAATTCATATGAAATTGAATTAATGAAACTGAAAGCTAAATAGTTAAATTCGAATTGGAAGTAAGTAAATCTAAGTAGAACTGAATTTGATTTGAATTAAAAGTGAACCAACTTGAATGTAAATTAGTGAATGTAAACCAATTGAATATTAATAAATAGATGAATGTTATTTAAATCCAATGTTAATGAATCAAACGTGATAAAATTTAAAATCAATTCAATGAATATTAATTAGAAGTGAAGGTATATTGCATTGTTGCGTATTGGTATGTGTTGTATATTGAAATTACTTTCTATATACATGTTTCTCATTTGTTTGTTGAGTATTTAGTAGGGGCGGATGGCGTATGCTTCACATTTGGAGCTCGCTTTCGCGCTATAATAGCCGTATATGCTCGCTAATAATATATGAGATACATATCTCGAATTACATATCGTACTTTTACACTTTTTCCTTATGTGATGCCTCATTCTCGAAGATGAGATGTATATTTGTAATATATATATATATATATATATAAATGTTGTGATCCTACTATGATCGAACCGCGCAAAGAAGATGCTGGCGAATTTTTTTGGGAATTTCAGAAAATTTTTGACAACTAAAATTTTGGTTTTTTGAGTTATAATTTTGAACGATATTAGTTGGTTTTGAAAAGATAACTGAATATCAATTTGAAGACTTAAAAAAGTTTTTATAAGAAGTTTAATTAATGATTTTGGAAAAGTTAAAAGGTTTAAATGATTTGATTTCTAATTTGAATGAATTGTTTTGAAAAGTTAAAGGATTATGATATTTTCTTACTTGGTAATTTCGAGGACAAAATTCTTTTAAGTAGGGAAGAATGTAACGACCTAGAATTTCAGTCATTTGAAATTCATATATTTAATTGATTTTGAATATTTACGAGTTAATTTTATAAGCTGATCAACTTATTTTCGAATATAGGGATTTAATTGGATAATTAAATTGCTAATTTAATATTTGAAATTGCAGAAATAATTGGAATCTGGATTTAATGTGAATGTAAATGATTTATAAAGTTGAATTAAATTCTATTTGAATTAGAATAATGTTAAAGAACTTCTAAAATTTAATTAAAAGTTGATTTACAGAAATTGAATATTTTAATATTTAATTAACATGTGGAAATGGCCATTTTCCACACAGTCTCGAATTTTGACGAAACTAGTTTCATTGGATCGATAATGTTATATTATTGTAACATTTCGAATTTCGTGTCAATTGGATTTACGATTTGTCCGGGGAAGCTAAAATGCGTAGAAATTTGTTTAAGTAAATTTTAAATTTAAATAGTCTATTCAAAAACCTATCTTTCAAATACAATCGAATTGGCTCTCGATATATATTCCATTGTGTTTGGAATATGAGTAAAACATTATAAATGCCAGGCGACACGCTTCGTTTCGAGTTCGAAAAATTTGGCGATGAATAGTATCGCGATTTTTTTTATAAAAGGCCATGTTTTCTTCATATTTTCAAAACCTAGTTAACCCTAGGGCTAGCCACCGGCCCTAATTATTTCAATGGCCATACAAATTCGATATTTTTCCCTCAAAATCTCTAAATCCATAAACAATTAGCAAAAAGCTTCAGCTACAAAAACATAGAGGGCATCGAGAGCTTCAAGATCAATGGTTGTGATCAACTAAAACGTAGCCGACCGTCGACAATTTGTTCGTAAAGGTCACGCATTCACACGCGATTCTCGAGGCGAGATGGCCACCGAGTTCAACCATGTTCGTGGTGAAGGTGGAGTCGAGTACAAGCTTCATAAGGGAGGTGGTCGCGTCGTCTCGATCAATGAAGTGGCCGCAGCAATTTGGGTTAAGTGGCCGCTTTGGGTTCGGTGTGCTCACGATTTTGAACAAACGGAGAAGAAACGAAAATCGCGGCCTAGATATGAGGAAATAAACAAGTGGTTGCGATTTGATAAAGGTTTAAAAATAAATAGAAATTTGCAAATTGATTTATATATCAATTCGTATAAACTTCTAAACGCCATGTCCTTCTCATACGAGGTCCGTTTTTGACGAAACAAGTTGCGTTGGGTCCATATTGACGAGCACTATATTTTAGAGCTGGTTTGGAGTTGATTGGAACTAGTGTAAATTTTGGGTAAAATTAAACGCTCGTTTAACTTTATTCGGAATAAAACACTTAACTGCTATTGGAACCAATGCGAGTACAACTCACTCTTTCTGATTCACTAATATTTTTATATAAGTGAGAATAAATTTATTTTATGACGATTGATGATTGTTTGGATGATATATGATATTATATATATATAAGTTGGTATTTGGATATATTTCTGCCTATTGGAGCAGATGAGACCCTATACGTTCCCATGTATGAGCGGATGATCCTTTATACGCGCGTCTGTCTCGAAGCGGACATTGATCACATATTCTTATATGTTTATTTGTTGCAAGTGAAAAGTTGGAGGGATCCAACTGGATTCCTCACCGGTATTGGTTTATTGACAGATATTGTGATATATGCGGTAATCATATGATGTATGATTGCCATGATTGATGGATTTGTTATTGCAGCATTGGGTCTATTTTTGGTAAATTAAAAAAATGTTAAATTGAGGATTTTCAAATTAAAAAGGATTTTGAAAGTGATTTTGAAAATAGATGTTTTATTTAATTTTGAATTGTTAAAGTAAATGGATTTATTTTGAGTAAATAAAAGTTATTATTTTTATGTTATGAAAATTATGATTTTTGGGAAATATAATTGAAACGTGATTTTGAAATATGAAGTGAACTATTTGGTAAAATAGTTGAAATTGAGATTTTGAACATTTTATAAATATTTATATATAATATTTTTAAAATTGAAAGTTTATAAATCAAAAAGATGGAACTATAAAGGAGTTTTGTAAATGTTAAAATGAAGTAATAATTGGATTTTGTAAGCGAATAAGATTTACGAATTGTGAAGTTATAAAATGAATGGATGTGCTAAAATAAACGATTTATATGTAATTAAGTTATAATTTGAATTTTTGGCATGTAATTGAGTTATAAATGGAACAAGTAAATAAAGTGATTTTATAAATGGAAGTTTTTATAAAATAGAAATGGAATTTATAAGCATTGGTTTTATAAGTGTGAAATCAACTTATTTTGCTAAGTTAAATATAGAAATTGTTAAAGGAATTTCATCCATGATTTTGGACAGTGGATAATCCTTTAATAAAATATATAAAAGTAATGAATTTGGTAAAGGGATTATATTCATGATTTTGGACAGTGGATTATCCTTTAATAAATGTGTAGAAATATTGGATTTGGAAAACGAAGTATATTCACATTTTGGGTAGTGAATAATCTTTTGAATTTATATAAATGTTTTGGGAAGTGATATTTTAAATGAAGTAAAATGGTTTAAAGATGTTTTAAAATGTGTTAAGTATCGAATACATAGATATCAACATTCATTGTTGAAATGGACGTTTTTGAGAAATAAGGAAATGATGGACATTAACACTATTGTTATAGTAATCGATTTACGAAAGGAAATGTTTTGTATAGTGTATGATATATATATATATATATATATATATATATATATATAACTTTCAAATCCCTATACTAGTGATTTTGGGTTGTCGTAACGATGTTTTACGCAATGTTCATTTTGACCCAAATGAAAATGTTTAAGTGAATGTTTTCCTTAAAAGAATAAAATATATACTTAACCTGATTTAAGTATATGTAATATTTTCCACGTGTTGAAAATAAATTGAATTGTGAATTATTTGTTATTAAATAAGTATATGGAAATGTTTTTCAATATTGAAATGGTTTAAGATTATATCTTTTTAAAGATAATTTGAAGTGAATATTTGACAAGTGATTTAATTAATAAAAGATTAATTAAAAGGGCCTAGTGATTGCATATGGTGCTACATATTTGTTTGTTTGTTTTAATAGTTAAATAACCGAGTAGTAAATTTGTCCATTTTAGTTCCTCGACTTGATGTGGGAACTATTTAGTCGTACACTTAGTACGTCGCCTTCTATGTAGGCTTGATTATCGTTTGTGTTGAGGGTGTTGATTCGTGTAGTGCGGAGTATTACTCCAATCTATCAAGCTTCCTTCTTGGCCCGAAGGATAGCAAGTTGAAAGTTGGAGATGTGATAATTCTATGAGACTTGGTTTCTATGTGAGGTTGAGAAACGCTTTTTTGTTGTTGGTGCGAAGGGACTAGGATCAGATTTATCTGAAAACCACTTCGGACCAATGTATATGCATTCGATTATGCAGGTTATTGATGATATTCATATTTAGGATTTTCATAGTGAGGGGTTGCTTGTTGATCGTTTGGGGTTAAAATTCTAATATACATAGAGTGGCGGTAGTCTCTTCGTTATGAAATATCCAGTGCAAGGACTATTCGCTACTAATCCTATGGATTTTCCAACAGGATGTGGTAGGAAAGTACCTTCGGTTTGTCCTTTTCATGGAAAACTTGTATGGATGTTAATCTGGCATTGTATTTATAAAGATTACGTACATTGGTTTTTACAAACGTACATCGGTGGTGGCGGAGAAGGCAACTTCTCTTAGCTTAACACCCTCCTTGGGACGTATGAGCTTAAGGGCTGTATTTTTGTGGAAGGCAATTAGTAGTCAACGAAATGGCCATGTAGCATTCAAAGTGATGTGATATGTGAAAGGTAATCTTTACCTCAGGCCTCATCAACCGGAAATGACCGAAACAGGGCAGATGCGGCAAGGCTAAGTGGTCGCTTTATGATCATCCTCTTCTAGATATATCTTTACGCGCTATGACTTCATGTATCTAATTATTGTGGTTTGTATGCTTAGAGGGCCCTCGGTAAAGGTAGGTAACAGCCGTAGGATGATGTATTCAGTACCATCTAGTTATAGAAGTGGGCCGGTCTTGTGTTGGTAGAGGATCCTTTGTGACTCGGTGCATTCCTCTAGAGATGTACTGCCAGAAGGTGGTTCCTTCACCTGGTCATTTGTATGGAAATCCAAACCCCACTACGAGCTTGCGGTTTTGTTTGTAAAGGCGCAATGAATAGCCTCGAAATGCTATATGAGTAACCATTTCGACTATGATTAATATTATTTGTATATACTAGACACTAGTTTAATCTAAGAGGATTTTATATGATGTTTTAGTTACCGTAAGGTAAAAACATGTCCGTTTTATGTGTGGGCTTGTCTAACGAGATATTTTTGTTTAGATAAAGGAAAAGTTTAGTAATTTAATAAAATTCAGTTGAGTGCGTTTCTCACACTGGTTTACCAAACCGATCCGGCTTTCTTCCCTTTCAATGCTCGGGTCAGACGAGTATATTTACAGGTCCAAATTTTGTGCTTTTGGTGCTTCAGCAGGAGAGCTGGAGATCTTCATTTTTATATACACATATCTGTTTTGATTATCCGCTGTGCTTAGTCGTTTATATTATCAGCAATTGTGACGATAGGTTATTATAACTGTCCAGGCTGATAACTATTGATTGATTGTTGAACTCTGATTGATGTATGTATATATAGTTTCTGTTTTGTAAAGATCATTGATATGATATTACATGTTTTCCACTACGATGTGAGATTCTATATTGTTCCGTTTGGTTCTATCTTCTCTCTTTCTTCTATTCTCTTCCTCTCTCTTCTTTTTCTCTCCTAACTTTCCATCAGTCTGTGCTTTTTGGATCGGACATGTGTGGCTTATTGTCGATTCCATGGGCCGGCACATAAGTAGCCTCAGATATGCGTTATGACGGGTGTGAATGATTACAAATTGTCTATTATAATTATAATGGACTAATGCCAGACGGTCATTAGATTGGGTTAAATTGCTATAAACATATCCAACCAATAGGACCCTGCTGAGTGTATGATTTCGTACTAGAGGGGTCCCCCTAGGTTCGGACTATGCTTACTGCCTTGATTATAAATTTTCTATTATAACTGTGTCAAGTGCAATCGAATTAGGTCTGCTTCAAAATATTTAAATGAGGTTATTGCCTTGATTTCGTTAGGTAATCCAAATGGATGGTGATTGAGATCGGACTATGCAATATGGCACGAAAAGTGTGGCGTGCCTAAGTACCAAAATGAGTTACAACACATGTACATAAAAGGCTGGCGTACTTGGGTTCCATAAAATGGAGTAGGATTTGCACATTTCTCGAGCTTGGCAGTAGTCTCTTGTAGTCTGCGAGAAGGATAGAGTTACACCTAACTGATCTCTTCCGCCTACCAGGATTGCTTCAGTTGGGTTATGCAATGCCACAATTGTTTGTTAGTTTATTTGGTAGGGCAAGGTTAGTTAACCCATAAAAAGTTCCTTCAAAACATACACGGGGCAGTGGTGCATGTAACCTAAAATCCATGATAAGAAGCATACAAGGGTACGCAAAAGGTTGGCGCACATGATGAAAAATTCCCGAAGCATTGGTACCTTATTGACTGGAGGTCGTCGGTGCACACATCATGATTTGCTCGGGATATAATAACGATGGATCTTTATGTGGTGCTGAGCAAATGATACTAATGGGATAGCATCTAGGTCCATTAGCGGACTTAGGTTATATATATATGCACACACACACCTATATAAACATAGATCTACATTTTGTAGATGGGTATGGTTCGTACATAGAAATGGAGTCGTAGCAACTAATAATAAAATCTTACATAGTGTAAACTAGCGAACAATAGGCATAAGCTAGTGTTATGTATAAGATGTATAATTTACCAGTCACTAGAACGTTTTCTGCCCTCCTCCTCATTCCAAACCACAGTATTTAGAAGGGTAGTTACTGGTGTTAATTTAGTATAGTTGCCTGGCTGAGGCTCTTGACATTTGAGATGTCGATCCTTGGCCAGTAATTATATTGGTCTATTATATTTTCTTATTTCCGCTATGAGTTATTACCATTAGTGCATTAATATACTTTCCTTTTTATAGGATACTAAACCGACAATCTGTATTTTAATGGACTTAGGTTTTTAGGTTAGCGAAAATCCGGGCATACTGAAGTGCTGGTTGTTACATTATTATATCTAGGAATATACTCAATTTGCTTCCATTCCAAGAGCGTTGCTCTCAAACTAGCATGTCTTTCACTCAATGCATCGTGACTGCATTCCCTTTTCCTGGCATATAGGAAATGCCAAAATCATAAGAGGCCAAGAAGTCTAACCACCGTTGCCGACAAAGGTTGAGATCCTGTTGAGAGAAAAGGTACTTCAAGGATTTATGGTCCGTAAACAGCTCAATCCTTTCTCCTAGAAGATAATGCCTCCATATCTTTAAAGCATAAACCATCACAGCCAATTCCAAATTCTGAATCAGAAAATTTCTTTTGTGCAATTTTAGCCATCGACGGGAATAGGCAATAACTTTTCCCTTCTACATCAATACCGCATCCAATCCAGTACCATAGGCATCTATATATACTGTCCACACCCCACTTCTACTTGGAATGGTCAATACCGGTGCCCTCGTCAATCTCTCTTTCAGACACACAAATGAATGCTCACACTTCACGGCCCAAACAAAGGTCCGATTTGCTTCATCAAATCAGTCAACGGTGCTGCTATCTTCATATAGTCCTTGATGAAGCATTTATAGTATCCAACTAACCCTAGCAAACTCCTCACATCCATAGCATTCTTGGCTGGTTCCAATCTTAAACCACCATCACCTTAGCAGGATCCATGGTATACCTTGTCCCAAAATGACAGGACCCAAGAATCTTACTTCTTCTCTCCAAAAGCGACACTTGGAGAAATTCGCTTCCAACTTGTGGTTCCTTAGTATCTCCAACACAATCCTCAAGTGCGTCATGTATTCCTCTTCGGTTATAGTGCAGATCAGAATACCATTATAGAACTCAGGCATGAACTAATACAGCCGGTCTCTGAAAACCTGATTCATGAGATCTATAAAGTATGCTTGAGCATAGTCAATCCAAATGGCATCACTAACCACTCAAAGAAACCCGATGGCATAAGAAACATGGTAATAGGAAAACTCTCCTTCGCTGCTCTTAACTAGTGAAATCCCATTGCCAAATCCATTTGAGAGAACATCTACGCACCGTGAATCAAACAAGTCATCAATATGTGGTAGTGGATATTTGTTCTTCTTCATCACTTTATTCAGCTGACGATAATCAATACATATTCTCAAAGAGCCATCCGCCTTATTCGCAGATACTACAGGTGCACCCCACTCAAATATGCTTCTTGGAATGAACCCTCTTCTTAATAGGTCATCCACTTGCACCTCTAATTCCTTCTACTCTCTAGGTGCCATATGCCTCAAAGGCATAACTATAGGTCTGGCTTCCTTCACTAAATCTATCTGAAACTTAATATCTCTATGCGGTAGCATTTCGGCCATTTCCACAAATACATCTGGATATTCTCTAGCATCGACATAGATGACAACCCCTTCTATGGAATCTCTAGCAAATACAGAAAGCTAACCATCATCCATCCTCTGCTAGGAAGCTAGTCATTACCATTCGCCCTTCCACATCTTCGATTGTCACGAACAGGTTCTCACAATCCATTATAGTCGCTTACCTCTTTAGCCAATCAATTCCTTAGATAATTCTCAACCCAATAACCATTCACCCTTCCACATCTTCGATTGTCACGAACAGGTTCTCACTATCTATTATAGCCGCTTACCTCTTTAGCCGATCTATTCCTAAGATAATTCTCAACCCAATGAAATTTAAGACAAATCAAATAAAAATAATAGAGTGTCCACGACTCAAAGACACTAAGTCACGACAAACTATGCAAAAGCTAGTAGAACCTCCAACTAGGTTCGTCATAATCACGGGTGAATCTACTATCTCAAGTCTCAATCCCAATCTGTCTACTAACTCATTACATATGAAAGAATGTGAAGCTTCGATATCAAAAAAACTCGAATAGGAACATCACCCATAGAAAGCATACTTTGAATGACGACTCCCTTCTCCTTTACCGTGGAGCACTCAACGAAGTCGGGATTGCGTCCAAAGCATACGCTTTCACTACCTGCTTATCCTTCACCGGTTTTGGGCAATCCTTATTCAAATGCCTATGCTTATCATAGTTTCAGAACTTCTTCTTCTCACTCACCTTACAATCCCTAATCAAGTGATCCTTCTCCTTGCACCAATAGTAAGTAAGGTTTCCACTTTCCCTTTTTCTGACCATTCTTCCCTTGAGACTACTTCCTCTTTCTATTCCACTTCTTCTTTCCTCCACCATTTTGTTATGGTTTTAGCTCTTCCTTCTCAGTGGAAACAACCATAGATATCCTAGCCTTAGGATACAGATTCTCATGATGAAGTGCTTTCTCCACAAGCTTTTCAAACGGCTCATCTAAGTTCTCTACCATCATCTTTCCAAGACAGTCATCTAAGCCAATTATAAACTCTATATAGTTAACGCAACACCTTATATTTTTGATAACGTTATTTAGGATATTTAATTAGCTAAATGAAATAATGTGTTCATTAAGAGATTGAGATTTGATTTAATTAAGGGGTAGTTGTGCCATTTAAATAATGAATTAAAAGAAGGGTATAACATGAAATTAGCAGGGGTAAAATAGGAAAGAAGCCATTCCTATATCTATAACCCTTGGCCATGTAACTTATATACTTCATTTCATTTGCTCAAAATTTTAAAATGCTAAGGTCAGCCAACGTTAACTAGAGCTAGAGAAAGAAAGTGAAAAGGGAAGCTTAATCGACGTCTAATTCATTCAAATCTCATATCCTTAATCCTTAAAGCTAATGTGAATAATGTTTACATCTTTCATTTGTTTTGATTTCAATTTTAAGGAGAAATCAAAATGTTTTGCAATGTTTTGCCATGTTTTTGAATAATGAAATGATTATATATACTTCTTGATGATTTATGCATGTTCGTATTGATTTTATGATATGTTTTAAGGTAAAAACCCTATTTAACAACATCTAAATGCCTTGCAAATCTTAATATAGACCAGAAATAATATTTTGGAAAAGTGTTTCAATTTTTTGAATTTTTGTGGATTTTATATGAATTTTCTAGTAAATAAAATGTTATTTTGGATTTTAAATTATTTACAATTAAGGAATAAAAGGTTTGGATCTGAAATTTTTATATGTTGGAAAACATATTAAAAGAGATATTATGAAATTTTGTAGATTTTTCCTAAGTTTTTTAATGGATATATAAAGTTATTTAAGGTATGAGACTTAAATGTTTTATATATTTGTATAAGGAGAAGGGGCTCTTTGTAAATAATTTAAATTTATTATTTCTAGAAATTGGCAGCACTTTTGAAATGACAACCAATCAGATTTAGACGAACAAGGCAGGTCAGGTACAAAAGAAAGATTTTAAAAGGACAAATAAATAGGTTATTCACGGTTTCGTTGCTTTCGGCACCAGGTTCTGCCACTTTACCTTCGCTTTCGACACAGTCGAAACCAATCACATGGTATCCAAAAACTGGTACGTAGTGAATTGGACATATGTGAAAGGTAGTGGGTCGAAACCAAGGGTTCTGAAGAGGTTGAGGCTTTACTTTGTTTTAAATAGAAATGTGCCTGCTTGCTTTCGACTTAGTTAGCTTTTGACTAGGTCAAATGGATTTTAAAGGAAATGGTTTCGATTGGGGTGCACCTTTATTTTTAAACAACTGCTTTCGACTAAGTCAAAACCTTTTGCAGCCACCTTTTTACCTTTCGACTTAGAAGGTTTCAAAGGGGTACTTTGTTTTTTAAAAATTGGATGCCTCTCCAATGCTTTCGAAGGGATGATTTCAACACCATTACATCTTTACTTAGGAATAATTTTGAAAGGCAGGCATTCGACTTAAATGGTTTTAATGACCCTTTTGCTCAATTGAAATATAACCCTTATGATTTCGAAAGAGAAGATTTATTTGATTTCGAAAAGAAATGCTTTCGACTTTAATGGGTTGATGATCCTTTTGCTCTACTTGAAGGCATAATCCAAATGGCCTCGGCCGAGACGATTTTCAAAGTGTCCGAAGGGGTAAATTTTTTGAATGGTTTCGAATGGTTTTCTAATGTTTTAAATTAAACCCAAAGGCGTTTGAAAAGTTTAGAATTGGTGCTTTCGAAAGGTTTTAAAGTAAGGTTTTGTAGGGGTGGCTCCCCAACGGTTTCATAGGAGTCGAAAGGTATGACTTTCTGGTTATTTCGAAAGGATTAAAAGGAAAGGTTTTCCAAGGATTTCGAAAGGTAATGCTTAAATGACTTAAAAGAAAGATGTCTAAGATATTAAAGCTTTCGAAAGGAGGGTTTTTCAAAGGTTTCGAAAGGGTTTTTGAGAATGGTTTCGAAAGGAAGGTTTTGGCATTTCGGCATAAATTAAGTGAAGGGTTTTACTTGGTTTCGAATGACTATATTTCTTTGATCAACGAAGTGGGAATCGTTATATGTTGCTTATGGCGTGTTTTGTAATTAATATATTTGATCGTTGTTTGGGAAACGCAAAGTGATTATGTAACTTAGATATGAATTATGGTTTTAAAATGTAATAAGTAAAATTTGTGTTTGAAATCTGTGATTTTGTTCATATTCAAGTGCTTCTGATATTATGGATACCGTTAGCATTTCCGTATTTTGTCACCAAAAGTTAATACTATGGATGACTGTAGCATCTATAGCGCTTAGCTTTTGGCCTCTAGATACAGGATGTTACAACTTGGTATATAAGCATAGGTTTATGAATAACTTTAAACTAAAAATGATAATTGAAAACATAATCCTTGGGAATTAGAGCAAGATTGGGGTATGCGATAACGCTATAGTAACGTACTTGTATTTGTTATATATAAGTATACGCGTTATCTCTAGTCTCCTATCTTTGTTAGGTTATTTTCTGTATCTCATGAGATTTGAATTCATGTATGGATGGTAGAAGAGGAAGAGTTAATCTAGGAGGGGAAGACACCGATGGGAATGCCAGGCCTAATGCGGGAGCGGTCAAGGTTAGGCACAAGCAGAGAATGTGGGTGCTGGTGTTTTGCAGGTTGGAATGAAAGCCATGTACCAGTTCTTCATGAACATGGTGCAAGCGGGCGTTGCTGTTGGAGTAGTGGAAGGAGGAGTTTCAAAAGATCCAATTGTTGACGACTATGCTAAGTTGAGTGGAGACTACACTTAGCTAAAGGGAAGCCATTTATTGGAACAGAGGATGCCATTGAGGTGGAAAACTTGTTGTTGCATCGCGAAAGGATTTTTGTAGATTTAGGGCTCAATGATGAGCAGAAGAGGAGGTTGGCATCAAGACAGCTTTAGGGAGTTGCTTTGTTTTGGTGGAATAGTGCGACTGTGGCTGTGGATGAGGAGACTATGACTTGGGTAGAGTTTAAGAGGAGGCTACAAGAGAGGTTCATGTCAGTAATGGCACAGTTTATTTTGATTAGGAAGTTTGTTGAGCTAGAATAGGGAGAGATGACTATTCTGGAGTATGCCAGTAGGTTCGAAGAGTTAGCCTGATATGGTTATGCTGCTATTGATAAAGTAAACAAAGAGGAATGAGAAGTTTATCAGGGGATTGAAGCCTGAGTTGGCTAAGGCTACTTTATCGCATATTAGAGATCCCTATGATGTGGTTGTGGAGATGGCTTTGAGACATGAAGAGATGCTTGCATGTCAGGAGAAGAATAGGGTGAAGAAGTCCAAGTTGGGCAAAATCCGAAGAGGAAGTTCTTTCATAAGAAGGTTGCTCAGAAAGGTGGAGCGGCCAAGAAGATGAAGTCTAAGGTGGTATGTTTTAAGTGCGACAAGAAGGGTCATTTCGCCAATGAGGGTCGTACTGGGAAGGCTGAGGAAGTGGTCAGAAAGAAGAACATTAGGTGCTTCAACTGCGATTAGATTAGCCACTATAAGAATCAATGCAAGGAGCCTGCTAAGGATGGAAAGGGCAAAGTGCATGCGTTGGAGCCTGCTGCTTCTAAGCCGACATCACAGGAGGAAGGAAAGGCAGTTTTAAGAGGTACACTTATGATTCATGGTATGTCTGTTAGCATTCTATTTGATACGGGTGCATCACATTCTTTTATGTCTAAATGTTTGATATATAAGCTTAACCTAGAGCCCACATTTCTAGCTTCCTCATGGGTTGCCAATGTAATAGAAGGGTATGCAACACTAGGGTCGAGATGTTACTAGTTAGAGTTTGACTTGTTAGGTCATGCTTTTGTTTACAGTTTGCACATGTTTGATTCTGTGGCGTTCGGGATTATCTTTGGGATGAATTGGTTAAGTGAGCACGATGCTAGGATATTTTTCCAAGATAGAAAAATATCAGTTAGGCACCCTGATTGTAGGGAAAAGATAGTTTATACTATAGAAGGTACTAATGGTGATGTGAATGCTTTGTTGGGTGTTATGGAGTTAGAAGATGAGCTGAGTCGAGTTTTCATGGTTAAAGAATTTGTGGATGTGTTTGAGCCAATGGTTGGATTGCTGCTGAAACGAGCCATTGAGTTTCAGATAGATTTGATTGCAGGAGCAGAACCAGTGGGTAGGTCGCCAAGCAGAATGACCCCTATAGAGATGAGGGGGTTGAAGGTGCAATTGGTGGATTTAGAAGGCAAGAGTTTTATCAGGCCGAATAGTTTGCCTTGGAGAGCAGGAGTGGTGTTTACTAATAAACCAGACAGATCGTTAAGGCTATGTATCGATTATCATAAGTTGAATGTGAGAACGATAAAGAATCGATATCCATTGCCAAGAATTGACGATTTGTTCGATGAGTTGATAGGATCCAAGATATTTTCTCAGTTAGATTTGGCAACAGGTTTCCATCAGCTTAGAGTAGCAGAGGATAGTATACATTTAACGATGTTTAGAACCTGATATGGATAGTACGAATGGTTAGTTATGCCATTCAGACTGACTAATGCGCTGGCTTTCTTTGTGGATTTGATGAATCAAGTTTTCCAAGAGCACTTGGATAAATTCAAATTGGTTTTTACAGATGATATGTTGATATACTCTAAGGATGAAAGAGAGCATAAAGTTCATCTTAGAGTGGTGCTTAAGATGCTGAGGTAGCATCAGATGAAGGCGAAGTTTTCGAAGCGTTATTTCTGGAAGAAGGAAGCGAAATTTCTTGGTCATGTAGTCTCATAGAAAAGGTTGTCAGTGGATCTGACTAAGATTGAAGCGATTAATAGTTGGGAGAGGCCCAAGATACTGACGGAGGTAAAGAGTTTCCTTCGATTAGCCGGTTATTATTGGAGGTTCATTAAGGATTTTATGCAGATAGCAGCACCTATGACTAAGATAACGATAAAGGATGTGAAGTTTGCATCGACCGATAAGTGTGAGGAAGCATTCCAGAGTTTGAAACACTTATTAACCCATGCACCTGTGTTGATTGTTCCTGAAGGGAATCAAGATTTGGTGGTTTATACCTATGCGTGTGGAATAGGATTAGGAGCTATGCTGACGCAGAAAGGTAAAGTGATTTCCTATGCTTCTAGACAACAAAGACCGCACGAGGTTAGGTATCCGGCACATGATTTGGAGTTAGGTGCAGTTGTTTTTGCTTTGAAGGTGTGAGACATTACCTTTTGGGAGAGAGGTTTAAGTTACATACAAACCATAAGTCGCTGAATTATTTGTTCTCTAAGAAAGAGTTGAACATGAGACAACAAAGGTAGTTAGAGTTTATTGCCGCTTGATTTTGGGATTGAGTACACACGGGGGAAAGGCAAAAAGGTTACTGATGCACTTAGCAGAAAACATCAGAATGCAGTGTTGGCAATGATTGCTGAAGGAAAGATTTGGAAGCATTAGAAAATTTTAGGGTGTAGTGGAGATCTGAGGCTGGATCTAGTGGAGAAACCGTAGTGTTATCTTATTTGGAAGTTCGACCAATGGTGATTAAAAGGATTGCTTCTAAACAGGAGGAGGATCTGATATTAGCTGAACGAGTCAGAAAGTTAAGCGATGGAGCTGAGAGCGATGACTTGAAAGATTTCAGTCTTGACTTGAATGGGTGATTGAGAAAGAAAGGAAGATTATTTGTTCCAAGTGTAGGAAATATAAGGAAGGAAATCTTGGAGGAATTCCATCATTCGAAGTTCTCTATTCATCCAAGAGGTACTAAGATGTATCAGGATATGAAGAAAAGTCTCTTCTGGGATGGTATGGAGCGGGATATTGATTTATGGGTAAAGAAGTGCTTGAATTACCAACAAGCAAAGACTAAACACCAGAAGCCAAGTGGATTGCTTCAGTAATTAGATATTTCGGTATGGAAATGAGATTCTAGCTCTATGGATTTTATTGATGGGCTGCCAAGGTCGAACAGAGGAAATGAAAGTATATAAGTCATAGTGGATAGATTGACCAAGAGTGCCCATTTCATTCCAGTGAAGTCAACTAGGATTGCATCGGTTTTAGCGAAGTTGTTTATGAAGAATGTAGTTAGACTGCATGGAATTCCTAGTAGCATAGTTAGTGATCGAGATTCCTTATTCACTAGCGAGTTCTGGAGGAGTCTACAGGAAGTTTTGGGAACCAAGCTCAAGATGGGTACCGCTTACCAATCGCAGACAGATGGGCTAACGAAAATAGTTCAAAAAGTCTTGGAAGATTTTTTAAGAGCTTGTGTTCTAGATTTCAGGCGATCAAAGGAAGACCGTCTGCATTTAGTCGAATTTTCATATAACAATAATTATCAGACCAGTATCGCGATGACACCATTTGAAGATTTGTTGGAAGGCCATGAAAATCTCCCATTTATTGGTTGGAGACTGGGGATAGGTTGGTTCTTGGTCCAGAATTGGCCAGAGAAGCTGCAGAAAAGATTAAGGTCATTCGGGCTAGAATGAAGAAGGCGCAATCTATACATAAGAGTTATGCATTTAAGAGAAGGAAAGATTTAGAGTTCTTAGTTGGAGATCAGGTATTTATTAAGGTGTCACCGATGAAGGGTGTGATCAAATTCGGGAAGTCAGAAAAATTAGCACCGAGATTTAGTATTGTGGAGAGGATTGGGAAACCAACGTATAGAGTTGAGTTATCGAGTAGTTTAGCAGGAGTCCACGATGTTTTTCATGTTTCTCATTCTAAAAAGTGTATTAGAGACCCAGAGACTGCTATTGCAGCGACTGTGCTAGATGACTTAGTAGTAGAATTGGACTTGACTATAGCTAGAAAACCAGTTGGTATAGTTGCAATAGATGAGAAGATGCTTAGAACCAAGATGGTCAGATTAGTCAAGGTCTAGTGGAGTGACGATGACATGGACTGTACTTGGGAGGTTGAGAGTAGGATTAGAGATGCTTATCCTGATTTGTTTGTTGGTATGTTTTAACTTCTTCATTGTTGTGTACCTTATCGTAAATTTAGGAACGCAATTCTTTGAGGAGGGAAGTCTGTAACATCCCATATTTTTGATAACATTACTTATGATATTTAAATAGCTAAACAAAACAAAATAAAATAATGTGTTGATTAAGAGATTGAGATTTTATTTAATTAAGGGGTAGCCATTCCATTTAAACAATGAATTAAAAGAAGAGTTTAACATGAAATATAGGAGAGATAAAATAGGAAATAGAAGACATTACCTTTTGGGAGAGAGGTTTAAGTTACATACAAACCATAAGTCGCTGAATTATTTGTTCTCTCAGAAAGAGTTGAACATGAGACAACAGAGGAGGTTAGAGTTTATTGCCGCTTGATTTTGGGATTGAGTACACGCCGGGGAAAGACAACAAGCTTATTGACGCACTTAGCAGAAAACATCAGAATGCAGTGTTGGCGATGATTACTAAGTGGAAAGATTTGGAAGCATTAGCAAATTTTAGGATGGAGTGGAGATCTGAGGCTGGGTCAAGTGGAGAAACCATAGTGTTTTCTTATTTGGAAGTTCAACCAATGATGATCAAAAGGATTGCTTCTAAACAGGAGGAGGATTCGGTATTAGCTGAACGAACCAGAAAATTAAGCCTTGGAACTGAGGGCGATGACTTGAAAGATTTCAGTCTTGACCAAAATGGGTGATTGAGACAGAAAGGAAGATTATTTGTTCCAAGTGTAGGAAATATAAGGAAGGAATTCTTGGAGGAATTACATCATTAGAAGTTCTCTAGTCATCTAGGAGGTACTAAGATGAATCAGGATATGAAGAAAAGTCTCTTTTGGGAAGGTATGAAGCAAAATATTGATTTATGGGTAAAGAAGTGCTTGAATTGCCAACAAGAAAAGGCTGAAAACCAGAAGCCAAGTGAATTGTTTCAGCAATTAGATATTCCAGTATGGAAACGGGATTCTAGCTCTATGGATTTTATTGACGGGTTGCCAAGGTCGAACAAAGAAAATAAAGTATATGGGTCATAGTGGAAAGATTGACTAAGAGTGCCCAGTTCATTCTAGTTAAGTCAACTAGGATTGCATCTGTTTTTAGCGAAGTTGTTTATAAAGCATATAGTTAGACTGCATGGAATTCCTAGTAGCATAGTTAGTGATAGGGATTCCTTATTCACTAGCGAGTCCTGGAAGAGTTTACAGGAAGTTCTGGGAACCAAGCTCAAGATGAGTACCGCTTACCAACCGCAGACAGATGAGCAAACGCAAAGAGTTCAAGAAGTCTTAGAAGATTTGTTAAGAGCTTGTGTTCTAGATTTTAGGGGATCGTGGGAAGACTGTCTGCATTTAGTCGAATTTTCATATAACAATAACTATCAGACTAATATTGGGATGGCACCGTTTGAAGCTTTGTATGGAAGGCCATGCAAATCTCCCATTTGTTGGTTGGAGAGCGAGGATAGGTTGGTTCTTGGTCCAGAATTGGCCAGAGAAGCTGCAAAAAAGAATGAGGTCATTCGGGCTAGAATGAAGGAGGCGCAATCTAGACAGAAGAATTATGCAGCTAAGAGATGGAAAGATTTAGAGTTCTCAGTTGGAGATCAGGTATTTATTAAGGTGTCACCGATGAAGGGTGTGGTCAAATTTGGGAAATCAGAAAAATTAGCACCGAGATTCGTTGGACCTTTTAGTATTATGGAGAGGATTGGGAAACCAACGTATAGAGTTAAGTTACCGAGCAGTTTAGCAGGAGTCCACGATGTTTTTCATGTTTCTCATTCTAAAAAGTATATTAGAGACTCGAAGACTGCTATTGCACTGACTGTGCTAGATGATGTAGTAGTAGAATCAGACTTGACTATAGTTAGAAGACCAGTTGGTATAGTTGCAAAAAATGAGAAGAGGCTTAGAACCAAGATGGTCAGATTAGTCAAGGTCTAGTGGAGTGACGATGACATGGACTGTTCTTGGTAGGTTGAGAGTAGGATTAGAGATGCTTATCCTAATTTGTTTGTTGGTATGTTTTAACTTCTTGATTGTTGTGTACTTATCGTAATTTCGGAGACGCAATTCTTCAAGGAGGGAAGTCTATAACATCCCATATTTTTGATAACATTATTTATGATATTTAAATAGCTAAATAAAATAAAATAAAATAATATGTTGATTAAGAGATTGAGATTTGATTTAATTAAGGGTAGCCGTGCCATTTAAACAATGAATTAAAAGAAGAGTTTAACTTGAAATATAGGAGAGGTAAAATAGGAAAGAAGCCATTCCTATATGTTAAACCCTTGGCTACATAACTTATACACGTTCATTTCATTTGTTCAAAATTTAAAAAACCTAAGGCTGGCCACCATTAACAAGAGCTAGAGAAAGAAAGAAAAGGGGGAAGCTTAATCAGCATCAAATTCATTCAAATCTCATATCCTTAATCCCTAGAGCAAAGGTGAATAATATTAACATCTCTCATTTGTTTTGTTTTCGATTTTAAGGAGAGATCCGAAATATTTTACAATGTTTTGCAATGTTTTTAAACAATGGAATGATTATTTTTATTTGTTGATGATTTATGCATGTTCATATTGATTTTATGATATGTTTTAAGATAAAAACCCTAATAATGACATCTAAATGCCTTGTGAATTTTGATAGACCAAAAATAATATATTAGAGACGAGTTTCAATTTTTAGAATTTTTTGAATTTTTTTAGATTTAATATGAATTTTCTAGTAAATAAAATGTTATTTTGGGTTATAAATTATTTACATTTTAATAATAAAAGGTTTGGGTATGAAATTTTTATATGTTGGAAAACATACTAAAAGGGACTTTCTGGAATTTTGTAGATTTTTCCTAAGTGTTTTAATGGATACATAAAATTATTTAGATAGGAGACTTAAATGTTTTATATATTTGTATAAGGAGAAGGGGCTCTTTGCAAATAATTTAAATTTGTTATTTCTAGAAATTAGCAGCGATTTGAAAAAGTAAAATGGAAACCAATCAGATTTAGACAAACAAGGCAGTTTAGGGACAAAAGAAATAATTTAAAAGGACAAATAAATAGGTTTTTCACTATTTCGATGCTTTCGGCATCAGGTTCCGCCTCTTTACCTTCGCTTTTGAGAAAGTAGAGACCAACGCACATGGTATCAGAAACTGGTACGTAGTGAATTGAATATAGGCAAAAGGTAGTGGGTCAAAACTGGGGGTTCCAAAGGGGTTGAGGCTTTACTTTGTTTTTAAATACAAATGCGCCTGCTTGCTGTTGACTAAGAAGCTTTCGACTTAGTTGGCTTTCGACTAGGTTAAATGGATTTAAAGGAAATGGTTTCGATTGGGCTGCGCCTTTGTTTTTAAACAATTGCTTTCGACTAAGTCGAAACCTTTTACTGCCACCTTTTTACCTTTCGACTCAGAAGGTTTCAATGGGGTACTTTGTTCTCTAAAAATTGGCCACTTCTCCAATGCTTTCGAAGGGATGGTTTCGACACCATCACTTCTTTACTTAGGAATAATTTCAAAAGGTAGGCTTTTGACTTAAATGGTTTTAATGACCCTTTTTCTCAATTGAAGTATAACCAATTGATTTTGAAGGAGATGATTTAAATGATTTTGAAAAGAAGTTCTTTCGACTTTAATGAGTTTATGATCCTTTTGCTCGATTTGAAGGCATAATCCAAATGGTCTTGACCAAGACGGTTTTAAAAGGTTTCGAAGGAGTAAATTTTTTGAATGGTTTCGAAAGGTTTCCATATATTTTAAATTGTACCCAAAGGCTTTCGAAAGGTTTAGAATTGATGCTTTCGAAAGGTTTTAAAGTTAGGTTTCGAAGGGGTGGCTTCCTAATGGTTTCAAAGGAGTCTAAAGGTATGATTTTCTGGTTGTTTCAAAAGGATTAAAAGGAAAATTTTCCCAAGGGATTTGAAAGGCAATGTTTAAAGAGTTTAAAAGAAAGATGTCTAAGATTTTAAAGTTTCGAAAGGAAGGTTTTGAAAGGTTTTTTTGAGAATGGTTTCGAAAGGAAGGTTTCGGTGTAAATTAAAAAAAAGGTTTTACTTGGTTTCAAAAGGAGTACTTTCAATAGATTCGAAAGGGGGAATTTCGAATATTTAAATGTTTTCATCAATTGTGATTTGGGTAAAGTGTGTATGTATGTGTATATATAACATGGCAATGTGATTTTGAGTAAAGCATAGAATAATAAATTTTCCTTGTATAAGTTTGATTTAAAAGTTTTAAATCATTTTGGAAAGGTTTTTAAGAATAATTATGGGAAGGGATCCTTAAGTAAAATGACTCAAATATTAGAATACCAAATGAGATTGATATAGGGCCGCACCCTATAAATTAGCTATTAGCCCCAGCTAATTTCATCCAAAATTCCAGTATGTAGGGCTTTGTCATATGTATGACGAAAATTATGAATACGCAAAAAGGAATATACATTTCTATACAAATGGGTTATTGGTAAGCCCGCAAAAACATTATGGATCAGGTGACCTGGGAGATGGAAAGTTAAGGATAGACCATCTAGAAGAGAAGTATTTAACAGATAGGTAAGGACGGAACGTCTAGAAGAAGAGGAGTGTCTAACAGATGTTCGATAAAAAAATTTATATTGTCTAGTAGGCCCGAGTCAGCCAAAGGTTAATAGTTAGCCAAACAAAACTATAAATTTCAAACAGATAGTTCATTTATTACCTGATATGTATGTTTACATAATTATGCTTTAAAGTTTTAACCAGTTTTTATTGCAGGAAAAGATTTGCAAAAGATATGTTTTAAAGAATGTAAGTTAGGGGAAACCCGTATGGTCTCGCTTAACATAAAATAACAAAGACGAATAATACTATTCACACTAGGCTTTATGTCCAACTCGAAGTTTTGGTTCTCCCCTTAAACTTTCGGGTGCTCAAATTGATTTGAGTAGACCGAGGGTTGAGGTTTTCAGGTTTTGTTGTTTTGGCGAATAAAGCTTCCAAAGAAGAGCATGTGGTTGACGGATAGCTAATTAGGAGTACATATTATTTTTCTTATTTCCACTATGTATTAAGTCAGATATGACTATATTGCTCTGACAACCAAGGGGGCGTCGTCATATGTCGCTCTTGCCATATTTTGTAATTATTATATTTGATCATTATGTGGGAAATATAAAGGAATTATGTAACTTGGATATGAATTATTGTTTTGAAATGTAATCGGTAAAATATTTTTTTTAAATATGTGATTTTATTCTTATTCAAGTGCTTCTGATATTATAGATGCCATTAGCATTTTCATATCTTTTCACCAGAAGTTAATACTATGGATGACTGCAGTATCTATAGTGCTTGGCTTTTGGCATCTAGATACGGGATGTCACGGTTCATGCCCCGCTATAACCCTGCTATATCTCCTAGTGGATTTTTTCCGAGGCTATTTTCCCAAATAGCCTTAGAAATATCCTTTCCGCTTTTAGCCCTACTATTTCCTTTATATCCCGGTTATTACCATTAAATTTCGCTATTCTGCTATATCTTCTTTAAAAAAAATGAACTGAAAAATGTCATTTATACATTATAAAAATTTTGAAATTAATTTCTTTAGTTGAATTTTTAACATATTTTAAGAAACAAAAACACTCTAATATTCTATTAAATTTAATAATATTAAATAATTGTTTACGTTTATTTACAATATATTTACACATGTTTTCATTTAAAATAAAATATGTATTAGTTATAGTTAAATTGAATGTTTTCATTTAATTACCGTCTATATATTCGTAAAAACATTAAGTATGAATTTTACATGCTATTTTATACTCATCCGCTATATCCCCGCTATATCCTCGTTATATCCCTGCTATGTCTTTTTGCACCTCCACCGTATTGAATCCGTTGAGCGCTTTAACTGCACAGTATTAACCTCTCATTCTTTCTTAATGGAGTATCGAGGAATAACATCCCATACTTTGAAAAAGCATCAAACTCTGCTACAAACTCAAAATTGACATCTCTCCTTGCTTAAGATCAGCAAACTTGCTGAACAGCATAGACTTTTAGGCAGTCGGAATGAACTTCTCCTCGATGTCTTAAACTATTCCCAACTGAACCGTTCTTCTAGTGTTGCAATATTCATGACATTCCACCAATTCATGGCTCGCCCCTGGAGTTGTCTAGAAGCTAACTTTCCTTCATATCATCATCCACTTCTGTATTACTGAAGGAGTGCTCATAAACATCAATCCAATCTTGCACTTCTATAGCTGATTCCATTCCATAGAGTGGCTTTCCTCTCAAAGTGGAGTAATCTTTGCTTAACTTAGCGAAATCAGCTCTAGGCACTTGCACAGGAGCACCTCCACCAGCAGCCATACCAGGAGCATTTCTCTCCATCGTCGCCATCATTATATTAAACATAGCTTGAAATTAGGCATAGTAGTTCCTGATCTTGCTCCTTCCTCAACTCCTGAAGCAGATCTCACAGTATTCCTAGTATGTTGGCTCATTCTTATCGGTAACAAGAATGATCTGTCTCTCATAAAGAAAATTGTGTCCATAGTGCTCATGTGCATGCGCCTTATCTCTACTACTAATAAAGAAAATTCGTTGAATTAATTTACTCAGCGTCCTTTTGAAATTCCAAAAATGTCCTTGCTTTCCGTTTACAATTATGTACACAGCCCGTGTGCGAAGCACGAGACAATTCTAGTACTATATAATATTATTATATAATTCTGAAAACCAAAGTACATAACAAGTATGCACTCTCATACACACATACACACACTCTCAATCCAGTCTAATATGATAACACCTTACCTATCTCTACTAGATCACGATATCAACTTTGTTTAATCATGTAGCTAAATCTCTAATACCAAATATGATGACCGTTTTATACCATCGACATCAATAGTATACAAATAGTGTGCTGCAATCGTGCCCGGATGATGTAGAACAATCACTAAGATGAAGAATAACAAATACATCACGTAAACTGTTGTATATCTCATAACACATGGATAATATATAATATCACTGATACAATGAAAGAAATAGTAATAACAATCTAAAGCAATCGTCAGAGTTTAATATCCGTGGAGTTATACATCAAATGTTATAGAGTATACAATAGGATCAACACAATCAACTATCTCAATAAATAGAAATAAGAAAGTATTGCCATGGGCTTCACAGTATTGCTAAGCGAAAAAGCATAGAAATCCATATATGTCTATAATACGACAGAGCTCCATCCAGCTGGTCATCCGAATAACTACTGCATCACCTAGACCAGTTCTCTAGTCTACTCATTTAAGAGTATCCAAGATAATAAGAAGCAAAGTATAAAACCTTGGGCCAAACAACAGTCTAATGTGAATGGTAAATGATCCTGGAATATTACACAGGTAAATATAAGAGTATATAAGACATAACAAGCTCCTCTAGCCAAGCTGTATCTAACCGCGCCAACCGCCGAACCCATTGGACCTATAAAAACGACTCGATACCGAAATAAATTAGCCGTTTAGACTCATCTTCTTAATCACTTTGGAGGTACAAATTATTTTGTAGCCTCCACCCATGCTCTAGAGCCTACCCACCAAGTTTCGTCCAAGTCCGACCAACTTTGCCTCTAACTTGCCAAAATTTCCAACCTATTTTCCTAACCATCCAGAACACTAATAAACAATATAAGAGCACAACATACAAACATAGAATAATATGTAATTACGTCCATTCAAGTGAACAATACATAGAGTTGTAGCAATCAAACAAATTCTAATCCACATCTGAGAAATTAATGAACATACGAATATAAACAAGGTGGATTATAAAGCCAATTCTATAAATCATATTAGAATTCCTAAAATTTGGTCATAAACATATGTTAACATGTAATTAAAGTTAGAAAAGGATTTCTAAAATCCAAATCATGCTAAGAACCTATAGTCTACCTTATAAACATGCATAGGATAGTGAGAAATCATAAATCAATACCAATTACCAAATTCAACCAATTTAACTATAGATCCAATAAAGAAAACGATTAAAAGCAATGGAAATCAACCAAATATATGATCTTTATCATCTAATCAATGATCTATTCACTAATCTTCAATTCCATTGGATTAAGAATGTAACTTGGGTGATTTTGGATGAATCTAGGGTGAATGGGAGTTTAGATCAGATTTTGGAGAGAGGAAAAAGTCTTAATATGATTCTCCAGCCCTCTATTTATAGTGATTCTCAAATTAGACTAATGGGCTTAATTAATTACATATTAAGCCGGTGGTTATTAAAACATAAAATAGACATAACTTCTTAACCGTAAGTCTATTTTTATGTTATGACCAATTTACGAAATGGGAAACCATCATCCTGAAGCAATGAAATAGGTTTGAGACCCTAAGTCAACTCGTGTCGAAAGTAATAGCTCAAATATTTTTAAGGTCAAAATGGTAACATAGGAATTTGGGAAAAATTATAGGTGGGTAAAATCTTTCTAAGAGTCATATCCCAAAATTATAGAATTAAATGACCTCACACGAATAAAATGAAAATATTTTATGATCCTACGATGCGTAAAATACGGATCACTATAAGTCTTCTTTTAAAATACTCAAGCTCTGCTTGCTAAAAGGGTAAGAATAGATTTAAACGTTTTCATGCATCCACGTAATCTCGATCATAGCTTTTTTCCTAACCTCCTCTCAAGTCCCCTTCAACTTCTAACCCCCAATCTCTTTCCTTTTCTTCTCCTTCTCTTAATAACGCCGTGTTAAATGTAAAAAAAGCCATCTCCCCATGTGACAACATCCTAGCACCTCCTGGATGGGCCGATCCTCTTCCGCTTCTAATGCAACAGTCCCTTCAATCATTTTCTCTTACTTAGATACAAACGTGTTCATCATAGCAAACAAAAAGGGTGAAAAAACAAAAAGCAAAAAAATTCCGATCAAGTAGAGAATTCTGAAGCTTCCATTCCTCTACTGAATAGTCATTTTCCTGAATCAAAGCAGGCTAATTCTTCTTTAACAAGGAAAAGTAGACATAAGAGCATTCCACAATCTCTTTAGTATACTAAATGTTGCACAAAATTAGAGTGTGGAATATTAGAGGAGCCCACTACAACCTCAAACTAGATCAAGTCAAAATCCTCATCAAGCAATATTTTCTTCACCTTTTTGCCATACTTGAAACAAAATTAAACCCTAACCTTACATCTATGGTATCTAGCTACATCAATACTCCTTATGGTAGAATTCTAGTTATGCACAACCCCTTCATTTTGTCCTTATCTTATCTACAAGACAACTCATTCATTTCATGCCATCCACATCATCTCTTCTACTTCTTTTTACATATCTATAGTTTATGCTGATAACTCTTGTGCTTCTAGACAACAGCTTCTCAACCTCCTCCTTTCTCTTAGGAAGGACTCCCTTCTCCAATTAGCTTTTGGGATTATAACTGTTTTTTTCACCTACGTGATAGGAAAGGGGAATTTCTTTGTCTCCTAAAGACATCGTGCCATTAAATATAGCTGTTTTCGATTCTTCTCTTATATAAATCATTAACTCTGGTGTAGAATTCTTCTTGAACAATAAGAGTAGGAGTGGGGTGAAAACTTTCTCCAACAATGACTATGCTTTTTGCAACTTCAAAGCCCTTTCAGTCTGGCTTTTAATTGTTACTTTCCTCCCTCTCCTTATCCTTTCAGATCACTCTCCAACGATACTTTCCTTTAGCCAGTCTATTATGATTAAGAAAACTAAATAAGTTTTAAATTTTTTAATGCTTGGATAAATGATTATGATCTAATTAACATTGTTACTCCTACATGATCTAACAGTTACTTTGGTAGCCCTATCTTTATTTTGTGTGGGAAGCTTGAGGCAACTAAAGATGCACTTAGGGTGTGGCAAAACACAAATATGAAAATGGTGATTTGCTGTCCTAAAAAATCAAAGGTAATCTTCAAACATCTCAGAACCTAATGATGGATAACCAAGATGATTAAGAAGCTTCTAAATCTAAAAGCAAGTTATTTGCTATTTTAACCGAAGCTCTTTAAAATGAAGTGAGCATGTTGAGACAAAAACTTAGGCAAAAGTGGATTTTGCATGGTGATAGGGACTTTGGTTATTTTCATGCCTCTCTGAAGATCAAGCAAGCAAAGGAACTTATCTCTACTACCATTGAAGGGGAAGGTGTGTCCCATTCCACTCCTGAAACTGTTGATTATTCCCTATTAGCATACTTCACAAACCTCTTTAGCAACTCTAACAATTTCATTTTCGATTTAGACCTAATATCTAGCATAGCCTTCCAAATTTGTCTACCGAAGATAAAATTTCCCTTACTTCTCCTATTTCTAATGACGAAATTAAATTGTCCATTTATCTATGAATAAATGTGGTAGTGGGGGACCTGATGGATTCGATGTCATGTTCTTCACACATTGCTGGGAAATCATCTCCTAAGATGTTTGTAAATTTCTCAATTTTTTTTCTTCCAAAATTTGCAAAATGTCGAGGGAAGTTAATGCAACCAATATAGCCCTAATCCCAAAGACCCACCCTTCCAATTCGATAAATTCCTTTAGACCAATATCTTGCTGTAATGTTATATAAAATTTCATCTCCAAAATTTCAGCTACTAGACCTAACAAAGTTCTTCCTAGTATCATCTCTTTAAATTAGACTGCATTTTTTCCTAATAGAAGAATCTTGGATAATGTTCTTCTGGCTCATGAGCTCCTCAAAGGATACAATAAATCACAAGTTACCCTAGAGCAATGTTGAAGCTTGACATAAGGAAATCATATGACACAATTCATCGGGAAGCTATTATAAGAACCATGGCTGTAATGAACTTTCCTAAAACTTTTGTGGCTTTAAATCTATGCTTGCATTTCTACTCCTAAGTATTACCATATCATCGTTGGCAATTTTGTAGGGTACTTTAATCCTAGGCAAGGAATAAGACAGGGTGACCCAGTTTTATCCTTCTTGATCATCATTGTCATGGAGGTTTTTACTTAAATGCTCAATTCTTAGTTCTAGTCAAGAGGAATACATTTCCATCCTTAATGCAAACACCCCCTTGTCACTCTCTCATGTTTTCAGATGATGTAATTGTATGTACTAATCCCAATTTTTCACAAGCCAATGCATACTGAGTACACTAAAAGATAATTAAAGATAATGGTCATTTACCTTCTTTTAATTACGTTTTAGCCTTTTCATTTCAATTTGAAAAACACCTCCTCCCTCCCCTACTTGTCTGAGCATAATATGAGGAGGAATGGACCATAAAAATTTCCAAATCTATTTTGCATTTATCCATTTATATCAAATATAAATGTTCTACTGATATCTTATATCGATATGCATATGCGTAACTTTTTATTTATATGCATCGCATTAAATACTAATAATATTCAAACATCAAATAAAATTTACTGATTAATATTTCATAAATATGAATTCATTTACAACTGTTACAATTGCATTAATTCATGTGGTTTATTCGAAATATTCACTATTTCAGTTGTGCAAATCAAAGGTTTAAATTCAGTTAGCAATTAATATCGAACAATTCAACTATTAATGTTCACACGTCATCTTAACCAGTGGAATGACATTTTAGCTATACCACTTATGAATTTTTTTTGGTAAAATCTAATTTTACTATAATAAGCGATATCCGGTAGTAAAGATTATTTACACCAATTCCCTTCATCAACAATATATCACATTAGGAATTATGGAATTTGGTTTTGGTTAAATTTCAATATCGTCCACATTCAACTTTGTATGTCTAAACGCAAAATCCTTGGTTCAATATTCACCATATCGCTTTGGTCAAATACTTTGACTTTAAGTTGACTATAATGCAGCGCGATACTAACCCCACATAACTAAAGAGACAAATTATATATTGAATAGTGTGTCACTTCCAATGCTTTCACTCACACCCAACTATATTCGTTCATTGGATGTTATGTCATAATTATAGTATAATTTAACTATAATTAAAGTGGAATGTCCACGTTAAAGTCCAACAACATTCTCAAGTCAAGAGAATTGTGTAAAGTTACTTTTAGATTCTTTATTTGGCCTTAGTTATATTAACCAACAAAAAACTCTCAAGTAAGTCATTTCATAATTATCCAATAACTATCAATTTATGATAAGAGTATTTGTATCTAAACAATATAGAGAACAACAACAAATTATCATAAGAGATAAAGGATCCAAATTATATGAATCATAATGAACATATGGTGAATGGAGATAAAACCCAACGTGGGTTTAGATCAAATCAATACAATAAACTAATTTTGAATTTGGATGGACAAAAGGGGAAATGAATTACATGTTGCAAGATGAAAAATTAGAGGACATGACGAATTATATATAATCTAAGCATATCAATAAGAGAAACATATAAGCAAATTATATCAGAATTGTAACTTAGGATACTACCAAAAGTCACACATTAAATAATGAATTGATGCTCCTAGATTTGGTTGAATTAATCTATGGATCTTGCAGAAGTAATATATAAGAACTACCTTTTTTTTTATATGACTTTGATTTTTTGAATTTTAAGCCCTAGAAGCTAATAAAATTTTCGTATGCGACTTTATAGGGGAGATGAAGATAATGGCAAATGACTGACTGGAAAATAATCTTTAAAGAAGGCAATAAAAGGTGATTGAAGGTAGGTGTCATTCACCTTCTATTAATCATGTTTTAGCCTTTTTGTTTCAATTTGAAAAACTCTTCCTTACTCGCCCCATCAGCCGACCGTAACATGAGGTGGAATGGATCTCAAAAATTTCCAAACCTATTTACCATATAAATATTCTATCGATATCTTATATCGGTATACATACCCATAACTTTTTAAATACACACATCTAATTAAATACTAATGGTATTCAAACATCAAATAAAATTTAATAGTCAGTATATATGAAATATAATTTATTTATAACTATTATATATATATATATATATATATATAAATTAAACCATATGGTTTATTCAGAGTATTCATCATTTTGATTGTTCAAGTTAAAGGTGTAAATTAAAACAATGATAAATATTGAACAATTCTAATATTAACGTTCACACATCACCTTAGCTAGTAGTGTGACATGTTGGCTAAATTTATTGCTTATAAATCTTTTTTTTTGGTAAAATCTACTTTCACTATTATAAGCAGTACTTGGTAGTAAAGATTATTTACAGGAATTCTCTTTGTCAACGCTATATCATATTAGGATCTATGGAATTTGAATTTGGTCAAAATTACATCATCGAGCACATTCAACTTTGTTTATCCAAACACAAAGTCCTAAGTTAAATCATTAACCATACTTCTCTAGCCAGAGATTTTGACTTTGAGTTGACTAACGTTCATTATGATACTAGCCTCGTATAATGGAGGAGATGAATTCTCTATCAAATAGCGTTTCACTTCCAATGCTTCAACTCAAACCAAACTATAGCCGTTCAATGGATGTTATGCTACAATTTAACTATAATCAAAGTTGAGCGTCCACATTAAAGTTCAACAGTATTCTCAAATCGAGAGAAATGTGTAACATCATCACTTCGAGATTCTCTATGTGGTATTTCCTCGCTCATCGTAAATCAAATCAAAAGCAGTTTCAAATGTAGGGTAAACATTAGCCTTATATGTTGTTGATGGCAAGATACTCATCAAACCTTCCCTGATTTTAAGCTAGAACAAATACTCGAATAAAAGAATGCTAAGTTAGACTTATTGTCTTTAAGGCCCTTGGCTCCCATTGGAAATTCGAAGAACCTCATGCAATGAATAAGGGGAAATCACAATGGAAATCAACAACGAGTAGTAAGATTATTGGATGACCCATCTCATGAAATATTTTATGATCGGGGAATTATCCGGTGAGTGCACGGAAGCAAGAAAATTCTCTACCAGGAACCTAGATGCACAATCAGGGATGATAAGATGTATCAGAAAGTTACTCCACTTCGCTCTAATGTTGCATCACTAAAGGAAAAGCTAAACAAGTTGAAACATCCCGTATTTTGAGACTTAAAAATAGACACTTATGATGGTGCAGTCGTCCTTAGTTTTATTTTCCAACATTAGAAATGAGATCAATTATTGCATAATTAACAAAAGCATGAAATTATACATTTTAACAGAACATTTTCATTTATGGAAATTTAATTTCATTACATTATAAAACCCCATTATTGCATATAGATAAAATATAGTAAATACACATATAACTACGAGCGATACATGAAGATGCCTCCTTTAACTTAGTAGTTATAAAACCCATATACATACAATCAAACAACAATAAAGTAGTTAAAATGCATAGTGGAAATATTTCTAATATTACCTTTCCTTCTGCAAGTCTCAAAAAGCTTTATTTGCCAAAATCTAAAAACCCCTTCTTTAAATTTTGTATTGTCGCGCCTAAAAACTTGTGTTATCATATTTCAAAATATGTGGTAACACACTTCAAGGCTATATATTATTTCATGTCAAAAGCTCATGTAATAACATTTCAAAACTATATGATACTACATGTTTGAAATATGTGCTTGCACTTTAAAACATAGCTATCGCACGCTTTAAATTTGAGCTCTCACTCCTTTAAAATTACATAGCTATAGAGTGTACAAAACTCTTGTGTTATTGCATAACCAAAAATATATAACTACAACGGCTGAAAAACTTTTAAAGCTATAGAATATCAAGAGTCAAAGCTATCTTTTTCATCAATATATAGCAATCACATATTAAAGAAAACTGCTATCGCATGTTAAGGAATATAGTTATGTCATATTAGATTATATAGTTATTACAGGTCACAAAATATAGTTGTTGCATGTCCAACTATATAGCTATTTCATGTCAAAATAAGAAGCTATGTCATTCCAAGAAATGTAGCCATGCATGTCAAGGAAATTATAACTATTGCATCCCAATAGTGCAAGGCTACTGACAAGCTAAGCATGTCAAAATGAAAAGCTATCAAGTGTCTAAAATATGGTACTATCACACCTTAAAACTTTTTGAACATTCAAAAATACAAAGCTATCGAGGTATAAAAATAGGGCTTTCAAATGATATGCTAGATATCATGCCTCTCAATGGCAAATTTCTTTTTCCTTTAAAAGTATTAACCTTTTACCAAATAAAAATCTTTGTCAAATTCCAATTGGTTATACAAAAATATTTATAGGAAACTTTGTAGAATATTCAGAGGAAATTTCTCTTTCATTTTAAAATGTCAATTTATACGATAATTATATGATTTACCTTTAATAATTTCTTTTCCAAATAATTCATAATAATTCAAAAATACTTTGGAAAATTACCCTAAAATCTTAGTTTTAATGCTTTATCAAATATAAAATGCAAATAATTATTTTTCCTATTTTTAATAACTTAATCCGAAATTATCCATTTTTCAAATTAAGAAATTCGTCATATGTTCACATAATTTAGGAAAATTATGAAATTAAAATAATATCTCCAAAATAATGTTATAACCACCATATTAAAATTTCAAAGCATATGGAGAACAAAACTAAGGTTTATCTTCAAGAACCCTTTAGAAAATTCCACAAAATTCATCAATGATAACCATAAATCTTATACATTATTATCTTAAGAAAATGCATGATTAAACACAATATTAATTCAGATTCAGGCCTAAACCTAAATTTAAATCATCCAAAAATAAAGAGATGGAGATATTATTCATCAAAGACTGGTTCTATATGGAGATAACTGTCTTAGTTCTCTTCCTTAAGCCTTTTCCTCTTCTTTTTCTTTGGAGAGAGTATAAATGGAGTTATTTACCTTTTTCATTATTCTAAATCATGAAATATGGTAGAAATTAATAGGGGAGGGATAATGAGTTTGGGAAAATATATTAAAAGTCATAAATCTATTTTTTCCAAGGCAGACGACGTTGATATTTGGACCCCTCGCAGATTTTATTGATAAAGGAAATATAAAATGACATACAAAGCAAAAAAGGACAGAGAACAAAAACACAGAAGGGAAAAGAGAGAAAAAGGAAATAGGAGAATTAATGAGGCAATCAACCAAACAACAAGCCCAATTTCCCACAACCAGTCAATTCTCGAAATAAAGGAGTTTTTGGTTCCAACACCACCAAATGCCAAAAATTTCACTCTCTTGTTGATAACTCCTCTAAATTCTTTAATAAGTTCTTTATCGGTTCTGGATTTATTTTCAAAGGTTATGAGGTTCCTCTCTCGCCATATGACCTATATGAAGCATTTGAGAACTAGTAATATATTTTTTCGCATAATATCCTTCCATCTAGACCTTTTAAAAATTTCTAATTAATGATGCTGTCAATTTCTATTGGAGTAATTAGGATCAGCATCGAGAATGATTTTCTTCCAAATATGGTATACTACCTCACGACTAAAGAATAAATGTTCTTTGCTTTCAAGATGCTTTCTAGAGAGAACACATATGTTGGTTTGAAAAAATCCCTTATTGAAAAGCTTATTTGTATTAAGCAAAGAGTTGTGTATAGCTTCCCAAAGCATTAAGTTATCATTTTTGGTTCCAAGTTAGTTCTATATTATACTGTATTAGGGGTGTTAATCTATTCAATTCTTCGATAGAAGTTCTATAAATAGTAGTGATAAAGTGATCTTTGAGACCTTTAGTTCATTGCATAGGGCATTTAGTGTTTTAATAGGTTCCAACGTGATCATCTCCCAAATTCTGCTCATGACCGTAGGGCTAGTATTAGGCATTATAATCTTATCCATTTGTATGAAGTTTTGAATCAACGCTGAGTCAAGCATCCATGTATCCTTTTTCTGTGCAGTGTCAAGAAGGTTATTCAAGATAATGACATTAATAGCCTAAGGAGAGTGCTAGAACGAGATATTGATAACCGTGTGTGAATTGTATTCAACAAGAGGACGAATGATGCCTCTCATATTGAGAACATTTTTCCAAAACCAGCTTTCATTGTTTGGAGGATTCATGATTCATATATGCTTACTATGTTGGTAGCTACTTGTCATCCACTTCACTCATAGATTGTTCTTTTTAGAAATCAGATCATGTATGGGTCTAGTAGTAGCTGAAATATTCCAGTAATATAGGTTGTTAATATCAATACCTCATTTCTATCTAGTTTTGCATTTTTTTGAAAGAAGTAGGGATGGGTTTCTTTGAGTGGCAGTCTCCATGTCAAAAGAAATGATTTAATGCCTTACCGGCAATGGAAATTATCTTTTTAGGGAGAATGAACATTCTAGACCAACAAGAAGTCATAGCAAAAACATAGAGTTAATTACGATTAACCTTCCCGCTTAAGAGAGAAGGTGACTTGGCCAGTCTTTAAGTTTAGCAATGATTTTTTCATACACATGTAACACTATGATGTTGTTATTCTTAAGGTTGTTATAGGAATTCCTAGATAAACTGAATTTGTTGGCATTATCCAAAGATTGGATTTTTTTTTAATGATAGCATCTTTGTCAAGTTTTGGAAGACCAGCTACTATTCTATGGAATTTGCCCTTTTGGATTTATAAGCCATTTAGGTTTTGAATTTTTTTAGAGAGTTTATATGTCATCTATAGAACTACAACAACCCGCACTTTAATGATCTCGAATTTCGACTAAATCGAAACCTAAGTCCATTAGGGCACAGATCGTTGGTTTTGGTAACATATAATAAACATAATTATATCAGAGACCGATCAATAAAAACTCACATGGGAATGGAAAATATAATAGAACATAATCGCCAACTGAGGCTGCTACCTTGGAATCAACAATATTCATTGGATCCTTAATTGTGTTGTCTGCATCGACCATGAATAAGAAGACTACTCCATCTAACATTCCCGTCTTGCTCCAGTAACCTGTCTCTCTAACCTATCATATAGGTTGTAGAGGAAAGGGGCGTCAAAACAACATTCGGTGGCTGCAAAATTACATACTTTACCCATAACACTAATCTATGACGATTGATTACCATTTAAGTGTTACCTCTATTATTTATATCTAATCTGTAAAATCCTATTGGCGAGTATGATATACTAATCTCCTTCAAGGTATAACTATACACACACCTCCTTATATACCTATATATCCGAACATAAACTACTAGAAAACACCGGCCACTTAATACTTCTTGGATAGGGAGGGGGCCGACCAAATGGCCATTTAATGCCTCATCCCTAAAGCGGGCCCTTCGAAATTTAAATGCTAGTCAATCAGTTCTAGCTACAGACATTGATGACCCATATATATGGATTTACAATTTATAATTTGTTTGTCATACTACTAATGCATCTCAAAGACCCATCTAAAGGTTAACTAGCCTACCTCCAATAAATAAACAATTAAACTTTGAGGTCTGTGAGCATATGGATTTTAAACACTAGCAGGTAGCGAAATCTTTCAATGCATAACTCGAGTCTTTGCTACTGACCGCTCGGGACTGCGGGTGGTTATAGCCTATATGTCAACCCTACTACTAAATACCGATCCAACAACAATATTGACATAGCACGCGACGTTCCACAACTGAAATTCCATTTAGACTAACCTAATGTTAGTAAAAGAAAATGCCCCTTTTAGTTACTTTATACCTCTTTATTAAAAATGAAGCAAGCCCTATTTTCTTTAAAGCATTGGGCCATTTAATACTTCAAATATGAGGTGAACCCTTGGTATATTTTTCTCTCCCTATATGCAAACGCATATCCCTTCCCCATGGGTCCTATGATTGGTGATGTCCTACATCAATAGTAAGTACACACAACTGTTGGAAGCCTCTAGGCGAATGGCGGACTTCTGTTATGTAACTCTACTAACCTCGCATCCCAACCCATACTAAGCCAAACTAATTATCCTAGGCCTAAGTATCGAGCTAGGCCTACCAATTCACTTTCGTCCTAAACGTATTATTAAAGCTATATAATTTCCTACTATAAAAAATTATATTGCCTCCTAACATTTAATTCTTAACTTATACACTTATTACCATATTCCATAGATAAATAGTAATTATTATTCTAGTTGGACAATCCCTAATGAAATTTATTATTCATTCTAATTCAATCTATTTGCGCCTATTTCCTTTTTCTATAAGTGCTATACTAAATCTTTTAACCAATCCCATTTAATGCATTTATGCTCTCATTTAATTCTGGTAACTTCCAATTAACTGCCCATTTATTACCCTATTAATTTTGGAGTTACTATCACTTTTCCATCTACACCTCCTAGTCATATAGTTTAATACGCTATTAATAGCTAATATGAATATCCTCGTAAATTATGTTATATATATGTATATTTAATCGACAAATGCGTTTATACATATATAATTTTTCCTATTTCTAACTATTTTCCTAAAATAGAACATTCCTTTACATGTTTTAATTTTTCATTGCTATCATTCTAAAAAGGATTAATATTATATATTTTTTCATAAATTACCCAAAAATGAAACTTTTGCTCTATTTAAAGTTACAAAGAATTAACTTTTTTCTTTTATTGAAATAGACAGTGCAAACTACAGAGAAAAACATCCATGTTTACACATCTTTTTAGTATATTTCTTGTTAATTCAAACAATGCATTATTTTACATATTTTTGGAATTGAATAATTTATGGAAATTATATGGAAGTAGATACAATCAAAATATACCCTGCTCCTAATAAAAAACCATAAAAATTCACATTACAAGTCAAATTAGGGATTTCTAAATTAATACTAACATTATCAATCCAACTATAAATCTGGTAAACCTTACAACTTTATCAACGTTCAACTTCAATAATTTAGGAGCTGATTTTCAAAATTTTAAATTAGGTGTAATAACATTCCTATTCCAATTACCTAATTTATAGAATACGTAGGTGATATTCATATATGTTTATTTTAATCATACAACTCATCAGATCTTATATAGGCATAACAATTAAATAAAATCCAATAATACAAATTTCAATGTTATAAATAAATTCTCTAATTTCATACTCACCTTTCAATTTTTCCAAATCTCCTAAATCAATATCCGTCCTTTTAATTAACTCCTTCCAATCCAAAAAATATGTATAACACGGTATATTCATACTAATAGAATTATAGATCTGAGAAGAGATTTGGGGTAAAAGAGAATATAGATTTATAATTATTGAAATTACCATATTCTTTCGCAATGTAGATTCGCTTCTTCTCTTCTTATCTTTTATTTTCAATCCTCTTTCGATTTGTATAAATATAAATATTTTATAATTTTTAGAAATAGTGGAGAAGGGAAAATGATAGAATTTTACTACTTTGATCAGAAAATATGAGAAGAGAAGTGCGGGATTAGGCAGTATTTATAGATGCTTGAATCAACCGTATTTATCAGATTAAAATAATTAAATATGTGTCGTTCGGCTAAGGTTCAAACCCCAGCTTCCACTATAGGACTAGTCAACCGCTTCCCTATAGATGGTCAACTGACCAAAGAGGGGGTCGACCGGTAGGGGCTTGTTTTCGCTTTTTATTTTTTGTCGTTCTAAAAACTTCAAAAGCTGATAACTTTTTCGTTTTAACTCCGATCACGAAACTCCAAATGTGAAAGTTGGTTAGAGAATCACAACAAATGCAGTGGTGCAAATTTTGCATCAGATTCTGATGTTCGCTCAAATTCTATTTTTGAGTCTTAAAATTATTTAGTAATTACAATAAATTTTTTAAGGTATTACGGGAACAAACTTCAGGCCATCTGCAAACATTAAGAAAGCTATCAACTGTCTAGTGCATTTAGGTTGTGTTTTCATCTTCTTATCTTGAACAGAGGAAGCAAGGAGGCAATTTAAAGCTTCATGAAAATTATAAAGATACACGCAGACATTGGGTCACCCTACCCGATCCCTTTGATGAGTTAAAATAACCAGCAATACCACCATCGAGAATTCCAAAGAAATTTAAAGTCAAAATGCATGTATAAGTTCATGTAATGAAGGCCTCTGGAAATCATAATTGTCATAATTACAACAATAGGTATCCAATTCAAGGTGTCAAAAGCTTTTTGTAGCTCTAACTTCATCACACATCAAGGAGAAATGTTTTTTTTTTTTTTTTTTTTTTTTTTTTTTTGGAACTGGTACTTTTATATACAACAAATCATTGGGACAACGTATCCCATGTCAAATAAACGTTCGAAAGCAAGTTTCGAACTTGTGACATCCTGCACCAATGCCCGAATCAATTAACCACTTGGACAAAGGTGCTTGTCAAGGAGAAATGTTTTTACTCCCATACCCTCTTAAAGCTCACGGTGATCAGTATATTGTCTGATGTATTCCTATTGATCATAAAAGTACTTTGATTGGGAGATATTAATATTTGTAAAACATGTTTCATTATGCTAGCTAAGATTTTTGTTATGCATATGTATATAAAATTACAATAGGAAATCAGTCTAAATTGATAGAAAAATGTGGGATTATTAATGTTAGGGATCAAAGCCAGATTAGCAGCATTAATCCCACCTAGCATAAATTAGTAGTGAAGAAATGATTGACAGGTTTGGTGGATTCAAGGGCTATGTTTTTTAAGTTGATTTGAAATATTGTGTATTAAAACCATCCAGGCCTCCAGTGCTTTTGGAATTTAAACTAAAAAGAACAGATTTAATTTCTATGTTTGAAAATGGGTAATGATGTCTAAAGCTTCAGATTTTGATATAGAGGGGAGTTGTATTTGTTGCAGATCAGTTAGGGAAGCACTTGAGGTAGTATTAGAGAAATAAGAGTAAAAGTAATCAATGAAGGCTTATTGAATTTGATCTGCTTCTATTTACACCGAACCATTTTTATCAAGAATGGTTCTTATACTTCTTTTAGATGGTTTAATGGTTAGAGCAGCATGAAAGAAGTATAGTTCTTACCATTGGAAGAAGAAATTCTTACCAAGCTTCTGCTTAACCTATCCATTTCATGTGGTGGGGCAACGTATAGTTGTTGGGTTAGTTCATATTCAACAATAAATAGCTGCTAATTGTTAGGGAAATTAACATTCCTCTTATGCATTTATTAATAGTTTCTTTATTTCAAAAGACATTATTTTTCTTTTGCCAAAAGTAGTTGCAGACCACACTGTGAGAATTTTTTGGACATTTTAAAGCTTTATATATACATGGGATTACCATCGGCAATAATGTATCCTTGAAAAAAAATTCAAAATCATCATAATAAGTCCGATGGTCAAAAGATTTAAAAGAGGCTTGACTTTTCAGTGGCTCATTACACCATGAGAGGATGAGGGGACAGTAACCAGATATGACATGGTATGGCTAGAAGGACAAAGCTTGAAAGTTGTATAAGTAGTGGTCTGGAGTGCAAAAAGTTCTTCCCTCCTATTTTTTTATTGTTATTCCAGGCATATATAGACACAGAGGAGTAGATTTTATGTAGAGAAGTAATTTGAATAGTGTAAAAGGGAGGGTTTATGTCATGAAGGGATAGGGGAGAACCACCATTCTTCTACGAAGCAGAGTACATATAATTGAAGTCCACAAGTAGAATCCATGGAAAAGACTTTTGGTTAAGGCTCTAAATGTAGGCATGAATAATGGTTTTCTAGCATCTTTATAATAAGAGGCATAGATAAAGTTAAAGGTACAGGAGAAAGGTCTGTGGGCAGATAAATTGATTGGAGGAGTAAAACGTGGTAGCATTATAAGAGTCAAGGTTCCATAATATTAAAATCCTACCATGCTCTGCAGGTTCAACACATTATGCATATATGACCATCTAGGGTTTATGTAGTTGCACACATCTTTTGTTTTTTTTATATTAAGTCTAATTTCCAAAACATCAATCATCCTGAGGTTATGATGCCGAATTACGGTTCTGATTTCATGTTGCTTTATTAGCGGACATGCTTCCTAATATTCCATGCCCCTATGTTATCGAGCATCAGAAGAGCTTGAGTTTTATCCTACGAGTTAGGCTGTGTTACAGCCTAATTTTCCAATCTCCAAATAGAATCAAATGGTCAAACTGTGCTAAGGAATGAAGAATAAAGGAATGCAGACCACTAAAGACATCATATGACAGTAAAGTAAATAGATATAAAGGATATAGCAAAAAATGGATCAAAAACTTCAACTTATACTCTCAACTTGGTGCCTCAGGTCGGACCTGAATCATATCTGAGCCGAACCTAGGAAAAGTGAATAAAACCACGAAGTAGGGGACAGTAAGACATAGAGCAATGTGACTTGAAGTTAGACCCGAGTCAAACTCGAGTAAGACTTGAGTCATACCCGAGTTAACTCGGTGATGACTTGAGATTCACAACTCGGTGACGAGATATTAATTCTTTGGTCTGGTCGATCAAGGAACTTTTTGCGAAGTGACATGGTGAATGTGGAACGTGCTGGAGCATTATTAGGAGCTTATTTCGGGGATTTTTGTCTATAAATAGGGGAAGAGATTGCTTCAGTAAGGACATTTAATGTCTTCTTCCTGGACTCGTGATTTCGCTGAGTGGTGAATTACACTTCTAAATTACACTATATTGGTCCTTACCAAGTTGTCAGTAACAGGGGTTGTAAGAATAGCTCTCTAAAAACAAAGTATAATCAATAGAAATCGACTAAAAGGATGTAGGCCAAAGTATTTGCCAAATCACTATAAAAAATTTGTGTTCTTTTCTCGCTTTTAATCTCTTTTCATTTCTAATTTTTGTATTTGAAATTATATTAGGTGTTTGTGCCCTTTTGGTTCAAACATTTTGGTGCTTCACGACGAAGACTTGGATAAGGGACTTGCAACAATATTTATAGAAGATGAAGAGGCCTAACACAAGATCTACTGTTGAGGTAAGCCGGAAAGAACAAGGGGGCAACCATGAAGTGTCCTCAAGATCAAACACCTCATCCATCTATGTTACTAGAAAAGAGATGGAGAGAATGATGTTGGATATGTAAGATAGGATGATAGCTTGCGAAATGGAAATGCTAAATGGATTCTTCAAAAGAATGAATAATAAAAAATGGTTCGGATTGTTGGAAACTAAAATTAGAGGTCGGAAGGAGGAACGGGTATGCTTAGAAATGGAGAAGGAGTTAGAGTCAACCCTCTAGCACCCTCATAAATTTTGGGGGACCCAGGATTACAACTAGTTGCCGAGTCATGTAGGTAAGTGGCGTGACTGATGTTAACTTGGGATGGGATGATGCACGTCCGAGGAATGATATTAAGGCACTAAACGAAGATCAAAATGCAAATTCATAACAAAAGGAGTTGGAACTAGGTGTTCCCCGTAGGAACGAGGGGTAGGAAGAAGGTTCATACTGGTAACTTCCATATGATGACAAGAATTGTTGAAATGATAAGGCAGGTATTGTGAAGTGAACCCAAAGGATGAGGCTTGGGGGATGTGGAATCCATTTAATCCAAACATCCAATATGTGAGGAATCCATATAATTTCAAGCTACTAGCCCTAGAGACGTATGATGGAAGGTCAGACCCAAAAGTTCATCTGATGAGATATTTCTAACATATGGAGGTGTTGGATGCTTATGAGAAGGTGATGGACGGTGTTTTCCGTTACATTTGAGTGATTTGGCTACAATATCATCTAGACAACTAGAGAATAGGTTATTAGCCCATGGGCTGAGTTGATAGATGTTAACTGGATTTCTAATCGAACAGAAGTCAATGGAAGTTAGAACGACAAGACGAAGATATAATGACTTAAAAGTTGGCAAGCAAGCTTAGATGGAGTATAGAAATAGCTCGACGGAGTTTCACTAAAATATTCCCCAGGAAACAAGTCGACACCGACTTGTTTATGTCGGCGACGAGTTAGTTTGCTTGTCCATTCCTCCGCTCCAACTTCATACGAGTTATTATCTACCTTTTTCATATGTGTTCAAGGGATTTCTAATTGGATGACCTATTCATGGAGTTAAAGAGATAACTGCTAGAATGACGGAGTATACCAATATTAAAGGAATGATCACCAAAGTCAACCAATGATCATTAAAAATAACACGTGACACATCAAAATCAAGCAAATTGTAGTTTCTCACGTGAATTTGGGCCGATGTATGGACTCTATTACAAATGGACTTCTAACCTAAAGCGCTTGCTTTCCCTATAAATACAACCATAGAGCAATCAAAACAGGATCTTCCCCCGGCTTCTTCTTTTTCACTCTAGATTTGGACTCCATTGCTCTTCGCCTTCTTCCTCCCTCATAATAGTCACCAAGGCATCCACTCCTGGCAGTTTTAGATCCAAAACTTATAAAACCCCTGTAGTAGTGACTTATTTTCCGTCAAATCTTCAATAATCTCATACAAGCTCTATCAAATCTACAATCAATATGCTATAAAGTGGATATACGCCCAAGATTGTTGAACAACTACAAAAATCTTCTGTCTCCCTATTATTTTTCTATTATTCTCAATATCATATGCTAGATCTAGGTCTCACAGGTTTCCTACAACCCATTATTGGGTGTTGAACCATTTTTGGCGTCAACATTTTGGTGCTTTCGTTGAGAAAACTGAATATAGACTTAGATCTAGGTCTCTACTTTAGATGGGATAAATACAGAAGTTAGATCCAAAAAAACTAGCTTGGAGAACTTGAGGATTTGTTGTCAAAAGTCATGGTACTAAAAGGTCCAATAGATCCTCAAGAGCTGTGGCTGGTGGTGAAGAAGGGTATGCTCAATAAACGAAGTTAACAATGGAAATTCACTACCTAATCCTCAATTTAACAGGAAGTTGTAACTAGATGAGTGCTTAATCAAATGATCAATGAACTTTATTGTTACCCGGCACCTTTGCCCGGCTACAAAACAACAGTTGAAGATATTATCGTTAGCACTAGACAAGATTCTGACCAAGAAGAGCCTGAAGATATGTGGGTTTGATGTAGTCGACATGTTTTGGCATTTAGCAAGAATGGACTGGCCAGCTCGTGATCGCCCTATATGGGCCAAGTCGCCTCGGCATTGAGGCCTGCGTAGGGAGTCCGACCCATCATCGTCTATAAATAGAAGGGCAGGGGCACAGTGAAAGGGACCTTTTTCGAGAACACTGGGGAGACTCTGCCGCATTCAAGACTCATTCTTTTTTACTTAGCATTTGTATTCAAGTAGTTGTTGTACGGATTGTATCTGTAATCAATTGTTGAGTAAAGGAATAAAGATTAAATCCAAAGTGGACATAGGCTGTTACGCCGAACCACTATAAATCCGTGTGTTCTTGTCTTTGCATTTAATTTAGCCTACAGTTCTCTTTTTTAATTTACTTTCTTTATTAATCTCTCTACACAATCTTTCTCAAGGGTGTTATTGACCAATTCTGGTGCTAACATTTTGGTGCTTTTATCGAGAATTGAATTCTCAGCTTGATTGGATTTCATCGTCTACTAGTGGATTTCCATATTCACGAGATGGATAAAGTTGTTTACTAGAAAACTTCCTATTCTACTCAGATTTGAAAGAAATATAAAGTAAGCTGATAGTCGTAGATTGGATTCACTGATGTACGCAAGATATGGGGATGGTACGACCCATTTTTGCACTCAAGTTGAATGAATCTCGACCCCCCTCTGAAGGTAATTCAACCGATCGTCCTAGAAAAAGTGTGTGTCGATCGCCCCTAAAAAGTTATATGCCGAGCGAGCCAGTGCATGTCGAGAGACCCAGTGCATGCCGAGCGAGAGTATACCGAGCGACCCAGTGCATGCCGAGCGAGAGTATGCCGAGCGACCCAATGCATGCCGAGCGAGAGTATGCCGAGCGACCCAGTGCATGCTGAGTGAGAGTATGCCGAACGACCTAATGCATGCCGAGTGACCCAGTCCACACCGAGCGACCTAGTGCATGCCAAGCGAAAGTATGCCGAGCGAGTGCATGCCGAGCGAGATCATGTCGAGCGACCCAGTGCATGCCAGAGTATGCCGAACGAGAGTATGCCGAGCAAGAGTATGCCGAGCGACCTGCCGAGCGAGAGTATGCCGAGCGACCCAGTGCATGCCGAGCGACCCAGTGCATGCCGAGCGAGAATATGCTGAGCCACCCAGTGCATGCCTGGCGAGAGTATGCCGAGCCACATTCAGGCCGAGCCACATTCAGGCCGAGCCATATCTAGGCCAAGTGACCTTGGCCGACCCGCCTTGGCCGACCATGCTTGGCCGATCCAAACTTAAGTTACACCGGTCTCTTATGCAACCCCAAACCCTAGCCACAGCGTAGTGCCTCTAGATAGTGAATTCAAAACTCAACTTAATAAAGGAACATTCTATCCACTTTCCTTACGTCTCATGATCGACCAGGGCATAGAGGATCTAACGGCAGCTTCTGAATGTCAACAAGGGAACGGACAAGCAACCGCTACTCAAATGATACTCTCAAAGGGATATCATACTAATCACGTTTGAGGAGAATCGACCTCCATATATATTTTGGAAGCTAGTTAGCTGGAGAGCCTCCTACGACCATGGATCTTTTCTATGATAAAATGAATCTAAACCAAAGTGTGGAGGAGCGGAACAGACTAGGAAAAATAACAACGAAGGCCCGTTGGCTAAGGACGCCGATCCCAGTAGACAAAACATAACCTTAAAATTTGACTCATATGCACTTTGAAAGATTCAATTGACGACCTCCACTTGAAGACTCGACACTCAGAATGGTACTGGAAACCAACCTCGAGAGAGTACACCAAAGTCTAAAGAAAATCAAGGAAATGTCGCATATTCCAAGATTCTCACTGATCCTAACACGCGCGATTACAAACACCTCCGAGGTGTGATCGAAAAGCCGATCCGGAAAGGAAAGCTTCAATAGTATGTACAAGTCATGCAGAATGGCGGGCATCGAACATCCGATGCCTATTAATAAAGGGCTATGATTATCAATTGGACTGCTGTCGGCCGACATCCCTTTGAAAGGAGCCAGGGGCAAAGTCGAATAGCGAGCACACGATGCTGCTTCACTTATCAATGAGATTTATCCCAATCTTCTTTGAATTATTTCCATTTCTATTTCAATTGTTCTATGAACTACGACTAACTTGAACTAAACTACTTTCAAAACGATGCAAATGACCAGGTACTCAGGTTTGGCCGCCAACCAATCCACGCAGACCATGATCGAACGTGTGGTGTTTCACCTAGACGAGCATGATTCAATCGCTCATCATCAATCAGATGCCTTTAATTTGGAGCTAAGAACTAGAGATTGAAAAGCTCATCACGATCAGACCCCAATACAAAGTCAACATGACTGACCATCCATTCATTGACCTCCACGTTTGACTTGGAGACCTAAGCAAGGCTTGGAATGAGTATGGCCCGATCATCCACTCAAATCGAGTCATAGAACAAAGTTCGACAAAATACAGATGCCTTTCCTGAAGCTAAGTGACGTCGAGATCTATCTAGAGTAGACTTGATTTGATCATCTGCACATCAAATCCTATCCTGAACACAAAAGGTTGTTCGAAAGCCCGATTTGGAGTAGTTGTGATGGACTACCTACTCGCCAGCCATCACTCTCAATACATGGATACGACTGCACCTTGAAACATATGCAACATTATCTACTCAATAATCTATTATCCTTATTTTCTAGAAAGAGATACTAATAAAATTGTGCGAGGCTTGATTATCTAACCCATCATGGATGTGATCCAACCATCTGTCATGTACCTCCTTCCTTGACTTGATTGAAAGAGCTATAATCACCAAGTGGACAAGAATCGACCGTCCATTCTTCAAGTTTCATCCTTCATGCTGGAGGCAGAGTCTCATTCCATGAGCAAACGTGGTCCGATCATTCATTCAACATCATTAGCCTCGATACAGTAAATGAAATACAAATTAAACGGGTGGAAATACGACTGCTCTCGATAAAATCTCTAAGTCCCTGAAGCGGACTAGAGTACTCTCAGTCCCCTGAGTGCGGACTAGAGTATATACGACTTAAAAACCTCTAAGTCCCCTGAGTGCAGACTAGAGTACTCTGAGTCCCCAGAGAGTGGACTATAGTATAAACGACTTAAAAACCTCTAAGTCTCTAAAGTGGACTAGATTACTCTAAGTCTCTAGAGCGTGGACTAGAGTATAAACGACTCAAAAATCTCTAAGTCCCTGAAGCGGACTAGAGTACTCTAAGTCCCCAGAGTGCGGACTAGAGTATAAACGATTTAAAAACATTTAAGTCCTTGAAGCGGACTAGAGTACTCTCAGTCTCCTGAGTGCGGACTAGAGTATAAATGGCTTAAAAACCACTAGGTCCCCTAAGTGCGAACTAGAGTACTCTAAGTCCCCAGAGCGTGGACTAGAGTATAAATGACTCAAAAATATCTAAGTCCCTGAAGCGGACTAGAGTACTCTCAGTCCTCTAAGTGCGAACTAAAGTATAAATGAGTTAAAAACTTCTAAGTCCCCTGAGTGCGGACTAGAGTACTCTAAGTCCCTAGAGCACGGACTAGAGTATAAATGACTCAAAAATCTCTAAGTCCCTGAAGCAGACTAGAGTACTCTGAGTCCCCAGAGCACAGACTAGAGTATAAAGGACTTAAAAACCTCCAAGTCCCTGAAGCGGACTAGAGTACTCTCGGTCCCCTGAGTGCGGACTAGAGTATAAACGACTTAAAAACCTATAAGTCCCCTGAGTGCGGACTAGAGTACTCTAAGTCCCCAAAGCGCGGACTAGAGTATTAACGACTAAAAAATCTCTAAGTCCCTGAAGCAGACTAGAGTACTCTGAGTCCCCAGAGCGCGGACTAGAGTATAAACGACTTAAAAACCTCTAAGTCTCTGAAGCGGACTAGAGTACTCTCGGTCCCCTGAGTGTGGACTAGAGTATAAACGACTTAAAAACCTCTAAGTCCCTGAAGCGGACTAGATTACTCTCAGTCCCCTGAGTGCGGACTAGAGTATAAATGAATTAAAAACCTCTAAGTCCCTTGAGTGTGGACTAGAGTACTCTAAGTCCCCAGAGCATGGACTAGAGTATAAATGACTCAAAAATATCTAAGTCCCTGAAGCGGACTTGAGTACTCTCAGTCCCCTGAGTGCGGACTAGATTATAAAGGACTTAAAAAACTCTAAGTCCCCTGAGTGCGGACTAGAGTACTCTAAGTCCCCTGAGCGCGGACTAGAGTATAAACGACTCAAAAATCTCTAAGTCCCTGAAGCGGACTAGAGTACCCGGAGTCCCTAGAGCGTGGACTAGAGTATAAACGGCTTAAAAACCTTTAAGTCCCCAGAGTGCGGACTAGAATACTCTGAGTCCCCAGAGAACGAACTTGATTATAAACGACTAAAAAACCTCTAAGTCCCTGAAGTAGATTAGAGTACTCTCAGTCCCCAGAGTGCGGACAAGAGTATAAACGACTTGAGAAAAATCTCTAAGTCATAGAAGCGGACTTGAGTAGTCTAAGTACCCAGAGTGCGGACTGGAGTACAAATGAATTGATGAAAATCTCTATGTCTCAAACTGTAGACTAAAGCATAAACCGTTAGACAAGTCTTTAAGTCCCTAGAGCGTGGACCGAAGCATGAACACAAATTGGGCGCAAGTCGACCGAAGGGAGAATAACACTAAGCCACCAGAGTGCAGAGTGGTGTATAAACATCGATAAATAGACGAGGGGATTCCGACCGTTCTCTATTCCGCAAACTTCGGCCTAAAATTGACAGAAGGATTATTAACTTGCTAAGGATGGAGTTTGACCATCCAACTAGTGGCCTGGTCAAATCAATGCTTGGAGCAGAAGTACAAATCTCTAAAAGCTGAATACGACAACTTACTATAGCTCTAGCTTGGCGTTCTTTACAACTTAAGGCAACGACTACAAGGAGGCCTTAATACAAAACCAATCGCGGCATCCAAAGCTACAAGTAACCGACTATGTCATACCTTAGATCGAGGGTCAATACCGATCCGCTCCAAGCACATACGAATGTGACTCAAATGTTCCTTGAAAAACTATGATCTTCAGAGTGTGGAAAGGAGAGTAAACCATGAAGACTAGGTCAAAAATTCTCTAGCACCCTCCTTCGATCCGTCAGGAGGAGTATGAAACTGGATGAGCATGACCCGACGGCATTTGTAGCCAACTTTACCTCAAGATCTGGTTACAGAGCATGAACCAAAGTGGACATGGTTGACCGTCCGGTGTCCAAATAACGCCCTGAAACTGACGAGGCATCAAAGTATTCATCTTGGAATGAAAAACCACAATACAATCCAAGATAGGCGAGACCCAGTCTCCTATCAACTACCTTGATCCCACGATTCAACGGGAATAAAGTGGGCATGGCTGACCTTCCTACTTATCGGTATATGCCCCAGACCTGGGGGCACGAGCTAAAAGCAAGATGAATGTGAACCGACTATTCATCGATCAACTCTATGTTTTTGAAGTTAGGTGGGAATATAAACATAGCTAGGACGAGACTCAATCGCCCATGCAATGCATTTATCAACCCGAGACTGGGAGCAGACACGTGGTCATCCAAAGACCGGCTGCGGTAGCTCAGTATTGAAACTTATCTGTAGTGCTTACAGCTACTCAAGGCTACGACCGAAAGAATATCTAAATATAGAATCATTAAATCGATACCTAAGCTCGTGGGAAACTGACTGCCACTCCACCCGAAGGACGGGTAAAGGATCATGAATGCATTGAATAGAAAGTGCGTTACTCGAATATACAAGCAAATTCAAACTAATAGCAGGATCCAGCTATGCAGCTGCATGCAACTCGATGATGACCCCTACTCGACATTTCCTTCAACGTGCTTTTAAGCCTGATCTTTGGTCATTTGTTAATAATCGATTAGAGCATTCAAAGCCCTTCACTATTAGACTTAATAACCCATGGCAAGGCTCTAGGATTCAACCAGAGCAACCATCAACATTGACCGTCCCAACCATATTTCATATTGAATGTTATGCAAAATAGTTACATTTAAACTCAAAGAATCCGGATGCTGAATATCGGATCATAGCTCAGTGCAATGATGATAAAAGAATTAGTTGGATTTTTCTAAATAAATGATGTTATGTTCCCTTCGACCCATTTTGACATGCATGTGTGATTTCACAACTATCGCGAGCCATGCATTGGATATCGACCCGAAGCTACAAAAGCTAGTGCAATGTCTATTGATTTCATCATGAAAGCTCCACCTTACTTTTGGGCTCACCCTGTCAACGTCTATGCCTACTAGCCGTTGCAACCGGGCATACAACGACCTGAGACGTCTGAAAGACTACTTAAATAGAATATCGAACTAAGCCAATTCGGTATCACTTATTTCCCTCGAAGGGCTATCCAAGGACGGAAATTAGAAGACCTCATACCTGAATTCACTGCATCAGATGACTACTCGAAGAGTAGTAGAGAATCAAACAACAGATGGAAAATGTACGTGTATGGAGTATCCAGTGATCAGTGTTATGGCGCATGAGTCATGTTAATAACTCCCGAGGAACGATCGATCTACTATGTCCTGAAACTCGATTTCCCTGTAACAAACAATGATGCTTAGTATAAAGCCTCGACCGCCAGCCTCAAACTTGCTAGAGGATTTGGAGTGGAAACTTTACATATCTTTTGTGATTCCTGATTGATAGTATGCAAAGTTAAGGAAGTTGATCTTGGTAGGGCACATTGTCTTGCTCCTTATCTCGGCCAGGTCCAAGAGCTACTAGCTGACTTCACACATTACATCAATACGCACATACTCAATGAACAAAATGAAAAGAGTCCATCGCGACGGGCATACATGGTTTTGGTTGAAATACTCAATATTTCAAGCATTGACGGATGGAGATTAGCTAGATTTTGAAGACAAAGCCAGAAAAGGGGTCATGGATGACTCCTATCAAAATTATATACAATGAGGAATTCTTACCGAACGGAGGAATGGAAAACGAAAGATCCTCCTCAAAGCATCATGCCAAATCGTCCAAGAAGTTGTGTGTAGAAAGGAGTTTATACATTCCTACACTTTAGTGTATTGCCCATGATGATATCAAATGAGTCTTGAGCGAAGTCTATGAAGAAGAATGTGGCGATTACATCAGGGGGAAAACCATGATAAAGAAAATACTCTACGACGGATATTACTGGCCAAATGTCAATCCAGATGCGGTTGATCATGCTAAATAATGCGACAAGTGCAAGATGTTTGCAAAAATCCGGGAGCCCCACCGATGGAAATTACTCAAATGGCTATTCCATAGCCGTTTGGCACTTAGGGGCATTGAAATCATCTTTTTGCCGATCCTAAACGTGGTGCAAAATACACCATCATAGCAGTTGATTACTTCACCAAATGGGCAGATAAAGAACTTTTAACCACGATCAAGATAGAGAAAATAATCAACTTCATTGTCCATAACGTCATCTGTCCTTATGACCTTCCATGATCTATTATAACTGCAAATGGACAGATTGTAGCTGTGAGGAAAATCATAAATTCTATACTGAAGAGAGGTTTGGAAAAGGCTAGAGAGGCTGGATGAACTCCCAACAGCATTATGTGCTTATAGAACTACCCATGAGTCCATGACTGGCCGTACTCGATTCGCCCTTGCTTACTGCTCTAAGGTCATCATCCATGTAGAGCTTGAAGGCCATTCTCATCAAGTGGTTGATTACAACCCTTATTTCATAGAAAATACAAACAAGGAATCACAATTGAATTGCAATTAAAATAGATGGAACTGCTGACGACTTATGAGCATATAAAATGCATCTGAGAGCCAATGGCAAGAACATGTATCCGAACAAGCATATGTACATTCGAAAAAGTTCGAATTCTTGAAATCAACAGAAATCAAATTATCATTTAGGGCTATTAAGAAAAGACTGGATCAGATAGTCGAAGCTCTGTAGAATCGGACACGGATGGCCACTGATGAACTACAACCCTAGATTTATAATATTGGGAATCAACCAAGCATCATGATGACCAAATAAGGATACTACACCTTAGGAGGATAAAATTGAAGGATAGTGACTATTCAGGAAACACGATGGATTTCTTTCTGGAAACAAGGAATACTTGCTTATTCAAAGCATGTCATATTGCTTCACACGACATACTTTAGGGGGAAAATGTTACCCGGCACCTTGGCCCTGCTACAAAATAACAGTTGAAGATATTATCATTAGCGCTAGACAAGATTCTGACCAAGAAGAGCCTGAAGATATACGGGTTTGATGCAGTCGACATGTTTTGGCATTTAGGTACGGTTCAGCAAGAATGGACTGGCCAGCTCGAGATCGCCCTATAGGGGCCAAGTCACCTCGGCCTTGCGGTCTGCATTGGGAGTCCGACCCATCTTCGTCTATAAGTAGAAGGGCAGGGGCATAGAGAAAGGGACCTTTTTTCGAGAACACAAGGTAGACTCTGCCGCATTCAAGACTCATTCTTTTTCTTAGCATTTGTATTCAAGTAGTTGGTGTACGATTATATCTGTAATCAATTGTTGAGTAAAGGAATAAAGATTAAATCCAAAGTGGACGTAAGCAGTTACGCTGAACCACTATAAATCCATGTGTTCTTGTCTTTGCATTTTATTTAGCCTACAGTTCTCTGTTTTAATTCACTTTCTTCATTAATCTCTCAACACAATCTTTCTCATGGGTGTTAGTGACCAATTCTGGTGCTAACATTTATCAAAAATTTACAGATAGTCAGAAAGCTCTCATGGAGAAGACAGATGCATTGCTAACTTTGCAGCCACCAATAACAAGAAGAGTTAGAAGAGAAGCTTCTAATGCAATAAAGCAAGATAATTCTTTAGTCTTTGGCTTAAACAGGAGAGAAAGAAAGCAAAAGTAGAAGAAAGTGACGGCCGAAGTTTAAGGAGATGTAGCAGGAGAAGTAGAAGCACCCCCCTACAAGATAATTATTCAGTACAAAGCCAAAACAGCTCGGTACCAACCCAAATATCCCATTAGATGACGTTCAGTAGGAAGATGCAATGTTTGTTTCTGACTCTAATGATGACGTGCAGCTAGATGATGGTAATGGTGGGTTGAATACTAGAGCTAACAGACAAAACACTAGAGTTGGAGTTCAAACTGCCACGATAAGACCAACTGGACGTCAACGGAACTCTGCAGGAGTGGTTCTCCTGGGTAATGGATAAACTAGACTTCAACAGGCATGCCGAGATCGTTTGTGGAGCCAAACACTCAATACAGCCCCTGACCGTCGACTTGAAGATTATTGTGCAACGAGAAGTACATCGTTGACATGGTCAAAGAGTTGGTAGAGGAGAGAAGAGGCAAGAAAAAATGAAGACTGGGGTTCTGCACCAAGCCAAACTCCATTTACTGAAAATATTTTGAGAGAAGAATATCCTTGGAAGTTAACCATGCTGACAATGCCCTCCTACAATGGAACCACCGATCCCAAACAACACTTACACAAATATGAATGTCAAATGGATGGAGCATGAGATGCATAAGTTGTTCACTGTTGGTTTTTCCCTATCTTCTTGGAAGGAACCGTTTCCACGTGGTTTATCAGATTCATACTAAAGTCTATTTCTACTTTTTACGAATTGGAAAAGAAGTTTATGGAATAGTTTAGTCTCTACACTACACAACCGAAGGACATGATGTATCTATTTGGCTTTTCTCAAGGTCCTAAGGAGTCACTGAAATCCTTCTTGAACCGATTTAACATTACTATAATAGAAATTAACAACCTGAAGGAAGATCATCTTCATGGAACTGGTCTGGGGCATTCACTCGAACATGGATTTCGGTAGGTGGATAAAGATGAAGCAACCAACTACTATGGTGGAATTTCACCGAGAGGAAAATCGATTTATGAGATTGGAAGAAGCAAATATGATTAAAGGCAAGCATGTTAATGAGAAGTCGAAGGAAGTGATTCAGAGCAACGTTGCAGTTCATCAAGATGGAAGTAATTCAGGAGCTACTGTAGGAAATGCAGAAAAATCTACAAATCAGAAAAAGAGGAACTAGAATTCTGGTAAGCATAATGGAAATGGAAAATGACTGAGGAATCTGAGACTCGAGGACTATACTCTATTGAACGACAGTTTGGAGAACGTATATCTTGCCACTCAAGAAACTAAGTGGTATAAAAAACCGCCCAAGAGGGATGCAACCGGTAATAAAAGAGATTGGGCAAGTTCAGCCACTTCCTCGAGACTCTCAAGCATAACATAAATAAGTGTCGGCATCTGAAGGACTTGACTGAAGAATTGGTAAGAAATAACAAGCTCCAGTAGCATGTGAAGAAACCACAAAATCCTAACCAACCTGCTATACCTAAGCCCAAACGCTCAAGGAAATCATCTTGGACCCATCGGAGAAGGGCCCAAGCGAACTGGTAGAAGGTTGGTTATAAATACCATTACTAGAGGACCTCACCTGGTATATAAGAGTTAGGGCAAGAGCCCCAAGATGGAACGATATGGTAGTTCTTTGAAGCATGCACCATTGGGGAGTTACTACGCCACTAAGATGGAGCTCCAGTAAAGCAAAAAAGTATGATTACTGATTCTTTACCCAGTGGTGATAATAATTGGGATTGGACCGACAGTTGCGCATCGAGTTTTGATTGACAATGGAAGCTTGTCAGCATCCTATTTCGAAAGACATTTGATCAAATGAAGATTAGCATGAAGGATGTGACCACCTGTAGAACAAAGATTCATAGATTTACAAGTGAACCTAAACTGCCAGTAAGGATGATCATCTGCCTGTAGAACTCGAGGAAGGAGAATGGAGGGTGGTTCCCATCCAAACCTCCACAATCGTTGACCAGCATTCTTCTTATAATGCTTTCTTAGGTTGACTGGCCCTTGTCAATTTCTAAATCACTTTGGCTCTATGGTGTCTGAAGATGAAATTCCAAATGGAAATAGGATAGGAGTGGTAAGAGGAGACCAAAGTGATGCAAGGGAATGCTACATTGCTGAATTACATTAAGCTAAAGGCCATGAAAAGGGAAAGAATGAGAGGAAAACTCTCCACATTTAGGAACCGCAAGCTTAGCAATTATAGAAATGCCATTGGCTCTAGGACCATAGTCACTTTGACAAGGCCATGGACCCTAACAAGAAGAGTTCATGAGAAGTGCAAGCGGCATCGGTGGAAATTATGATGGCTGTCCCTATTGACATGGATGACCCAACACGGGTCCTGGAAGTAGATTTGTAGCTTGGAATCAAGATGCGAAAGGAATCGATAAATTTTCTTCATGCCAAAGTGGACATGTTCGCTTGGTCACGTTCTGATCTGTGCAAGGTAGAACCGAAGATAGCATGTTACACGCTTAACATTGATCCCAAGTTAACGAAAGTAAGGCATAAGAGATGCAGTCAAGGTCCAAAGCAATCTAATGCAATGAAGGAGGAAGTGGATAAGCTTTTGGCCAACAGCTTCATCCATGATGCAACATATCCTAAGTGGGTGTAAAACCTTGTCTTGGTCCGAAAATCAAATGGGAAGTGGTGAAATTGTATTGACTACTCGGATTTGAACAAAGCCTGCTCGAAGGATAACTTTTTATTGCCTAGAATCGATCAGCTTACCGATGGAACTGTGGGGGCATGAACTGCTCTCATTTATGGATGCCTACTTAGGTTATAATCAGATCATAATGCATGAACCAGATTAAGAGGATACTAGCTTTATCACAAACTTAGGACTATACTGCCAAAATGTAATGCTATTTGGCCTAAACAATGCCAAAGCTACTTAACAGAGATTGGCGAACACAATGTTCAAGAATCAGATCGGACGAATGATGGAAGTATATGTGGATGACATGCTAGTGAAGTCGTGAGTGTTTGGAAATCACCAGAATGATCACTCGAAGATGTTTGAGATCCTTCATAAATACGAAATAAAGCTAAATCCACTGAAGTGTTCGTTTGGTGTTACTTCTACAAAATTTCTTGGTTTTTTGGGAATGCATAGGGTATTGAGACTAATCCAGAATAGATTGCCACCTTACTAAATGTTAAGGCCACTACGACTAAGAAATAATTGAAAAGCTTGAATGGAAAGGTCACAGCATTTTGCTGATTCATCTCAAGGGTGATGGATAAGCGTGTACAATCGTTGATGCATTAAAGAAGGGAAAGAAGAACTTTGAGTGGAATTAGGATTGACGGACTACTTTTGAGGAATTACTGTGACATATGAAGACTCCACCGGTTCTATCCAAGCTAGTGGAAGGAGAGAGTTATTCATTTACCCAGAAGTATCTGCCCATGTAAGTGCAGTGCTTGTACATGAGGAAGCTAGGGTATAATGGACTGTTTACTAAATTAGCAAGCGATTCCCCAGAGCCGAACGAAATTACCCAAAGTTGGAAAAGCTGGCGTACTGCTTATTGATATCATCAAGGAAACTAGACCGTATTTTCAAACTCATCCAATCAAGGTATTGACAGACAACCTTCGAAACAAGTGTTTTTCATCCCGAAACATAGGGATGACTTCAGAAGTGGAAGAGCTAAGCCAATATGTTGTGACTTATCATTCCCTGCGAGCAATTAACGGACATGCGTTGGTTGACTTCATCATCAAGTTCACTATCTGGGATGATGAGGAGAAGACACAACTATCACTGTATCTCAATGGAATTTTTTTTTTGATGGTGCATTAAACGAATATCGCTCAAGAGTGGGAGTTATGCTTAAAACTCCTAAAAGATGATCAATTTACTACGCTCTCAAACTAAAATTTTGTGCTACTAACAACGAGGTAGAGTACAAGGCGTTAATATTAGGATTGAAGATTGTGAAGGAGCTAGGAATAAAGACCTTGCATATTTACAACGACTCCCAACTAATCGTCTAGCAGGTCAGAAGGGAATATCAAGCTATGGGCATGAAACTTGCCCCCATATTTGTTGGAATCTTAGGAGCTGCTTATGAAATCGAATGTTATAAGATATCTCACATTTCTAGAAAGTAGAATATGAGGCTGATTCCTTAACCAAGCTAGCTAATTCTAGAGAAGCATGGCTAAAGGGATTGGTTTGAATAGAAGGATTGACTACTTCTAGCATAAAAGGACTACACGCTCAAGGAAATACTCCCCAGAGACCGGAATGAATGGAAAAAGCTCCTTTGAAGCACTGTAATTCATAATGCAAGATGTAGAGCTATACAGGAGAGGATTCTCCTCTCGCTTAATCAAGTGTCTGGAAATTTAAGAAGGCAGCTGCGGCGAGCAGGTCAGGGGAAGACGCTGGCAAAGAAGGCACTCGACTATGGATATTTCTATCTAATAATAAATCAAGATGCAACAGACTACATTAAATGGTGCGATTTGATGTTAAAGATTTTCTTAGATTCTAAGAGCCTTATCTTCAAGGCTTACACAGATAGTCAGTTCTTGGCCATTTGCGATCTGAGGGATCAATATAATCGATGTAGTATCAATAGCAAAAGCGGGAGCCAAATACGCTATTGTTGCATTTGATTACTCCATAAATGAGCTGAACTGAAATCATTTTCCATGATTACCATTAAGAAAGTAATTAATTTTGTAACAAAAAGTATTATTTGTAGGTTTGGAGTACCACAAAAAGTTATCATGGGCAATGGACTCATTTTGAGAGCAGTGAGTTTAGGGACTTGTGCAAGCATTATTAGATTAGGAAGAGCTTTTATGCGGTAGCGCATCCTCAACCAAATGGGAAAGTGGTAGCAGCGAAAAAAAATCATCAAATCCACCATAAAGAAGCGGTTGACGAAAGCTAAAGGCAATTAGGTTGATGAGCTTCCGCTAGTACTATAGGCTTACAAAACAATACAAAAATCTATGACCGGGCATTCACCGTTCGCCTTAGTGTATGGTTCCAAAGCTATGATCCCAATGGAATCGGAAGTCCCTCTCATCATAGTAGACACTTCAATCGGAGAGAAAATGAGCAATTACTGCTCACATCACTTGACCAAATCGAAGCAGGAGGCAGTCGAACCGAGGGGTTACTCTCACCAGAAAAGAGTGGCACCCCACTTCAACGCCTAAGTTCGCAACCAAACTTTTAAAGTACGGGACCTTATCCTAAAATGAATCTTTCGAAGATAGGAGCAGCTGGCCTGAACTAGGGAGGACCTTACTTAATCGACCAGAAGCTTGGAGATCAAACATTCAATCTGAAGACCGTTGATGGAATTTCAATTCTATATGCTTGGAATAGTGACATGTTGTGGCATTTCTACACTTAATATCTATCTATGTATTTCCTATTTTTTCAAATAAGCCAACTAGGGATGCTGGGGGAATTGTAAATAAACAGGACTTGCCTCTTCTTTCATTTCATCAATAAACCTGGTTCTTGAATCAATGGAACCTGTTCCCGTGAATGAAGCCGTCGAGTTGAAGCGAAAAATCAGTTCAAACCTTCTAAGAACCGACGTTACTTAGGCAACATGGAGAAGGTTCCAAGCCATTGAGTCATGGGGAAAATAAACTCAAACCACCGGATTGATTGGGAAAATTGATCCAAACCTTTTAAGAACCTACGTTGCTCCGGCAACATCAGAAAGATTCAAAGCCATTGAGGCGACGGGAAAATTGACTCAAACCATCAGTTCGATGGGGAAAATTGATTCAAACCTTCTAAGAATCAATGCTGCTTTGGCAACATTGGAAAGGTTCAAAGCTACCGAGTTGATAGGGAAAATCGACTAAGACTATAGGATTGATGAGAAAAATCGATCCAAACCTTCTAAGAATCGACATTGCTTCAGCAACGTCAAGGCCTAATACCACCGAGTCGATGTGGAAAATTGACTTAAACAGCTATATCAACGGTGAAAATCAATCCCTTCCTTTTGAGTATCGATGTTCCCCCGGCAATGCCGAAAACTCCAGACAAACGAGTCGGTTGATAAATTGACAGACGCTTCAAAGGACTTGACATCGCCCGGAGATAGGCAATGACAGAAAGAATTAATCGAAGCCTAGTGACAAGCAACATCAGAGGAAAATCTATGGAGTTGAGCTGGCCATGTGCAAATTTCTAAAGATAGAAACCGATGCACATGATCTTAACACCAAACTTGGAAGAATTTGTTATGATGAAAGATCAGATAACATATCTTTTCGATACGAACGTCCAATTTGACATTGGTTGATGATGTGAACTTGGACAAATTCGAAGCAGCCATGTAATTGGCGGCATTGAAAATACAATGTTTGGGATAAGGCAGCAGAGTCAATAGTTCCTGAGTCAAGAACTAAACCACGATCCAGACAGGAGTCAGCTGAAAGAATTGCTCAAGGTAATCGATCTCTCAACAAATGCTCGAATTCAACATCCAGGGTAATCAGCCCTACGGATAAGGGCACACGTACCACGCTATGGTTGAAATAAACTCGACCAAGTTCGAACGGAAACAACCACAGAGCTGTCTACATTAATTAACATCATAGTTCTGTTAAGTCAAACAGCATTTTGGCAATTGAAACAGAACTAAGTATCAAAACACACTAAACTAACTACAGGAATCTTATTTAGATACATAGGATTGCGGTAAATAAGCACATCAGATAGAAAATATACAATATATGAAGTTGCAATATAGGAAATCAAATTATATACACATGTAGTTATATATAAATAGGCACAGTACATAAAATGCAAGAAAAGTAAACAAGAGAGATTATAAGTAAAACTGATTTTTCGTCACTACTAATATCTTTTATGTATAGGAATAATAGCGGTGGACAGACACGTATAATCTCGGCCTGCTCAGCCCAAAAAGCCAAATATACACTCGTCCAACACATCACAGAAAATGCTCAACTAGCAAACTACTAACCCTTTACTTCTTTTTTCTGCCATGATTTCCTTTACCATCCTTGGATGGACGGGTCTCTTGCTTTTTCCTCCTTTTGGATTCTTTACTATAGGGAGTACTTCCTTCGAAATATACAAACTCTCCTCTAGATCCACTAGCTAATACTTCTTCAAGCTTTGGCTTAACTGCCTTGATGGTAAATGGAGCAATCCTGGACTGAGTGGCTCCAAGCTCTTTCTTTATATTAAGCGTCTGTTGCTCCACTTCAGCCTCTCCACCATTGTCTCTTGGTCTGTGGGGTCTGAAGCACCTACACTATGAACATCCTCCTTCTATGAGATGGAAATCTCCTCCAAGCTCTCCAAAGCGGAGATCTTCTTGCAATCGAGACCCAAGCCGGAGCTGGAAATAGGAATGGATATTGAAAACCCTACGAAGACAGTAGTTAATGCAGCAAAGATTGCTTCGGTCCCTGAGCCATGTGTAGCTCTAGGCAGAGGAGGCAAGTGAGGGTGACCTATAAGTTGGCAGACAGAGTGGTAGAGTTTAGAAATAGACCCCGATGAGAATTGAAGGTTCTTAACACTAGAGAGACAAGAGATATACCCAAAACTACACTCTTCTCCCTGATGTTGACTTCAAACTCCTCTTCTTTTGTGATGTTCTCTTCATCGGCTTTGGACACTTTGAATTGACCTTCAACAAGAGGAATATACATCTCATGTGGAGAACTTGCAGAAGAGGTGGGGATCATGTGCATAGTCTTAGAACTAATACACATGGTTGTAAGAATAACGACCACCTTATCTTAAGAGTTCCAAGCATATGTTTTGCCTTGACCCAAAGAGCACGGATCAGCAAGAGCCTTAGCGGCATTTTGCTCGGTCTTTGTAGCAAAGTTGGCCATTCTGAAAGTAAGGGCTTCAACATTTAAGGGGTCGAGATATGCCTCCATCAATTCAACCTCAGAATGCATCTCACCAGCCTACACACATCTTCATAGACCTCCTCCCAAATGAAGATATACACAGTAGTCGTCCATCCACCTCATTTTCTATCTATCAACACATTGGCATAAAAGAACAGCAGGTCCTTGTAGAAATTCTCATACACTGTAGTCCTTTAATTCCGGAGCTCCTTAACTTCCTCTTGGGAAAGCACAAACCAGAACTCGCCAAGTAAGATGTGCAACAAAAAGATTTAAATTGTAGGAAATGAGGATTACGGATCTTAAGGCAGAATTTACATTAGAGGAGGGTGAATAGTGTTTAACTAATTTTATGAATCTCTTTGACTTATTTTCAAATTAAATCCAAACAGATGCAATACACAAACACATAAACAATCAAAGAATCGGATATAGATGCAAATAGCAAATAGAAGCAGTAAAGGAAAGAACGTACTGGAACTTAATACTGGTTCGGAGTTACCCTACATCGGTCCTACATAATTTCTTGTGCAAATTTCTTTTCAAATATAATGTCGATATTACAACCTCGGTTTCAAGGCCATGAGATATACCCTCCTGTCTCCGAGTCCAGGGCAAACTCTTTTGATTCAATAGGCTATAAGATCACCTAATTGATTTAAGGGCTATAATCATATGTAATTGATTTACGGGCCACAATCATACCATTTCCAATCACACTTTAAAAGAGAGAGACTCGATACACTTCTTTGATTACAAATGACCCTATAACACTGAATAGCACTAAGATCTTTGAGAGAGAGTGGCAGAGTATCAAACTAGAGATAATCGAGTTTAATTCATTTAGAATTTCGGCATAGTTTTGTTAAAGCATTTGAAATATAAGAGAATATTTGAGTGGATAAGAAGGGGTGAAGAAATGAAGAAAAGCTAACTTATAATTCATTGAAAACAACTGGTATTTATAGGAGAACAACAATCATGTCCATTCATGAAAGGTTATAATGAATAGACACTTCTTTTGAAAATTTGAATTTTAAATTCTACAGCTACCATGCCGACATGGGGGATGAGGGATGTCGACCCTCCTACGTTAATTTTAAAAATAGATTTTTCTTTAAAATGAGTTCTATTCTTAAATTTGTCAAAACAATTTCTGAACTTTGTAAGCCATTTTGAATATTGTTCAAACTTATAAAAGAGTTTTAGAAAGTAATCTTAAAATATATATTCCATAATATAAAAGTAATATTATACACTAAGTATAGATTTCTTTAAAATATGTTAAAGCAAAAATATTAAAATCAAGAGATAGTTTAAAAAACAAGAGATGATTTTGAAATTAATATGATTAGAAATAGTTTTTGAATTAAGGCTAAAATATTTAAATTGATAGAGATGACTTTAAAAAGATATTTTTGAAAAATAAATCATTTTGGAAATTTCATGGATTCTGTTCCATTGGAGAAGGTCATTGGGTTCCATCCCATTAAAGAGGTCATGGGTTCCTTCCCACTATTAAAGCGAGAAGGTGGATTCTGTTCCACAATTAAAATAAGAATAAAGATTTTAGCACTATCATGAGGTTTTAACATAAATTTATCTTGAACTCTTAAACTCTTGATACTTGATCTTGAACTCTCGATACTCATGAGTCTTCGATCTTGATTTCTTCAGTCTTGAATTCGTTTGTCTTGAATCTCTATACTCGGTCTTGAATCTTTATACTGTACGGTCTTCAATCTTAGTATCTACATACATATATATATATATATATATATATATATATATCCTGTATACCCATATATATCTAGACAAGAATATTAGTATTTGTATTTTATAACAAGTCCTAAGGTCTTTTTCATTAAAACCATCATCTCAGGAACTAACAGTCTCCCCCAATTTGATGATGACAACCTTGGTTTATAAAATCCACTCCAACAAATTTCGATTCTACTTCGACTCCCCCTTATTCCAACAACTCACCCTTAATCTACTAACTGCCTTTTAATCCGAGCCTATCTAACCTATTTTATAATTCTCCCCCTTTGTCGTTAATCGAAAACTAAGCCTAAACTACATAACTCCCCCTTAAACTAATATTATGAAACTAAATGCTAATAACGAAGTATAATAAGCGAAACATAAATCAAATTTTATTATATATGATGTTAGATGACACATATACAGACACAAACATATACAATTACACAAAATATAAAAATGTTAATATAGTAACGATCTAATGAGAGTCCTTGATAGTTGGTGACTTGTGAATCGAACAATTAGGGTAATGGAGACAAAAGTTTCCATGTTGTTCAACCAAATTACCATTTTGGTCAAAACAGACTTCTCCAACGCAAATAACTTTATCGTCTTTATCCATTTGCACTTCTTCCTCTTCTTCTTCTTCATTGTCCTCTAATGGATTATGACTACGTATGTTAGAGGAATCATCTTCAATCATAATAGGGTCTGCATGATTATCCATTAGAAATTTTTGCAAATTTCTAAGAATCTTGCCCTGTTTCTCTCATTCCTTTGTTTTCCTTATTTGAGTGACTTGTATTTCAGTCAGCATTTGCAGAGAATCCTTCATGATTTCCTCAATTCTTCATTACTTGAGCCAATTTAGTTCATTGAAATGGGCCACAATTAGGAGAAGGGAAGGAAAAAGATGCATTTTGGTTTGATTTAGAAGAGGAGGCCGTTATTTTATATTTTCTGAAGTTTAGTACAAAGAAAATGAAGTAAGAAGATAGAAAATTTTGAAATGTTGTGATTATATAACCACCAAACTGATTTTAAAGGGAAAATTAAATTTTCAAATTTTACCATTGTATATCGACATGGGGGTAGGGGCATATCGACATCCCTTTGAAAATTTTGAATTATTTTTTCTTTATTTATTTAAATATATATGCTACTATATTTATATTCTATATCTCAGTTATAGAACAAATACCTAGTTTTCTTCTTAATTTAATAAAGGTTGATTGATTGAAGGGTTTGGTCAGAATATCAGCTATTAGATTCTCAGTGTTGATAAATTCAAGAGAGATAATTTCTTTACTTATATTATCTTTGAGAAAATGATGTCTGATATCAATATGTTTTGTTCTGGCACGATGAGTAGGATTTATCGATAAATTTATTGCACTTGTATTGTCACAATAAATTAGTAATTTTGAAATAATTAATCCAAAATCCTTTAGAGTCTGTTGCATATAGATAACTTGAGAAAATGCCAAAGCAGCAGAGATATATTTTGCTTTAGTTGTTGATAGTGAGACAGTATTTTGTTTTTTTACTAAATCAGGAAACCAGAGAATGTCCTAAAAAGTGACAAGTTCCACCTGTACTTTTTCGGTCTGATTTACAACCAACATAGTCAGCATCACAATATGAGATTAAATCAAATGAATCTTTTTTAGGTTAAAATAGGTCATAGTCTAAAGTGTGTTTAACATATCTTAGGATACATTTAGCTGCATTTAAATGGGTTTCTTTGGGTTGAAATTGGTATCTTGTACTGAGACAGACACCATGCATGATATCAGGCCTAAAATCACGGTTATATAGAGTAGCGATCCAATCATTCCCCTGTATATTTTTTGATCAACATCTTTTGACATGTCTTCTTTATTTAAGACTTCATTGGTTGCCATAGGAGTGGAGTTTACACCCGCAATGGTCATACCAAGCTTACTAACTAGATCCCTAGCATACTTTTCTAGACTAATGAAAAAACCACTATCTAATTGTTTTATATGCAATCTTAAAAAGAAAGTAAGTTCACCATATGACTTATCTCAAACTCTTTTGTCATTATTTCGGAATACACTTTGTTTATTTCATTGTTTGTTGACCCAACAATTATATCAGTTACATAAATCTATACTAATTGGATATCATTTTTGTTTCTTTTAATAAAAAGAGTATTATCTACTTTACCAATTTCAAAATTTGATTGTAATAGGTATGATCTTACTTTGTCGTACCAGGCTCTAGGAGCTTGTTTCAGACCATACAAAGCTTTCTTTAATTTGTAAACATGATTTAGAAACTTTGCTTCTTCGAAAAGTGGAGGTTGTTCAACATAAACATCCTCTTTAACAAATCCATTTAAAAGGCACTTTTAACATCCATTTAAAATAATTTGAAATTGTTGTGGTTTGTAAAAGCAAGTAGAATTCTATTGGCTTCTAATCGTGCTACAGGTGCAAAGGTTTCATCATAGTCTATTCCTTCTTCTTGATAATAACCTTGCCGATTAACCGAGCTTTATTTCTAAGGATCGTACCTTGTTCATTCAGTTTATTTTTATAAACCCATTTAGTTCTCATTATAGTTTTGACCTCAGGTCTAGGAACAAGTTCCCATACATCATTTTTGGTGAATCGATTCAGTTCTTCTTGCATAACAAGAATCTAGGAATTATCAGATGATGCTTCCTTTGGATTTTTGGGTTCAGTAGATGATACGAAAGCTACATTACTCATCTTATTTAATTGATTTCCAATTCCAACAAAAGATTCAATATTTCCTAGTTTATTTTTTATAGGATGATCTTTTAAAAGCTTGATACTTTTATTAGGATGAATAGTTTCACAATTTGTTTCATTTGATTCATTATTTAAAGTAACAAAATCATCTTCATCATTTAATTAAAAAAAATCTCTGAAATTTTCATTAAAAGATACATGCATTGTTTCTTCAATGGTGTAAGTTTTAAATTGAAAGCTCTGTATGATTTACTTCTATTAGAATATCTGATAAAGATTCCTTTGTCGGATTTAGGATCAAATTTATCCAAACTGTCCTTTGTATGTAGAATAAAGCATTTACTTCCAAAAACTTCAAAATAAGATACCTTTGGTTTCTTATTGAAAAGATGTTCATATGGTGTTTTATTGGTTAGAAGTCTAATTAAAATCCTATTTGAAATGTAACAAGATGTAATGACTGCTTCATCCTAAAAATTTCTTGGTAATTTACTACCTGAAAGCATAATTCTTGAACACGCTTGAATCGCCCTATTTTTACGCTCTACCACTCCGTTTTGTTGTGGAGTTCTTGAAAAAGAAAAATTATGAATTATTTCTTTTTGATTATAGAAATTCTCAAAATCTTCATTTTCAAATTCTCCACCATGATCACTATGAATATTTTTATTTTTAAAGCAAGTTGATTTTGAATTCTTTTTGAAAAAGTTTTAAATAAATCAAAAGCATCACTTTTATGTTTCAGAAAAATTGTCTATGTAAGTTTAGAATAATCATCAACAATGACAAAAGCATATTTACTATGATTTATTGACTGAATTTGAGATGGAACAAATAGATCTAAATGAAGTAACTCAAGAGGTTTTGAAGTTGAAATCATATCTTTCAGTTTAAATAAACTCTTCCTAAGTTTTCCTAATTGACAAGCATCATACATACTATCTACTTTAAAATCCATTTGAGGAAGACCTCTTACTAGATCAAGTTTTGAAAGTATAAATAAGAGTTTAAAATTCAAATGCCGAAGTTTTTTATGCCAAATCCAAGGGTCACTTATATTAACCAAAAGACATAGGTTATCATTTGAGATTTTAATACTAAGAATATAAATATTTTTCTTCCTAATTCCTTCAAAGATAATATTCGATTTATAATCTTTGATGTGACACTTATGCTTTTCAAATTTAATTTTGTAGCACTTGCACATAGTTGATTTATGCTAAGTAAGTTGTGTTTTAGATTCCTAACTAACAGAACATCGAAAATTGTAGGAGTTTTAGAGTTACCGACATTGCCGATGCCAATCACATATCCTTTTGAATTGTTTCCAAAGTTGATCATTCCTCCATCTTCACAAATTATGTCATTCAGTATCTCTGAATTACCAGTCATGTGTCTTGAACATCCACTATCAAGTATCCATTTGTTTTTCTTGATTTGCACCATTTGTCCATTGGGTGTTGATTCTTCAATAGCCATATAACACATCTGTTCATGCACAACACACCAATTCAGTGGATAACTTGATTTTCTATAGTACAATATGCAGACTTATGAGACAATGATGATTTGGATAGTCTTTTGAATTAGTGTTAACAGAATCTCCAAAAATTTCCATTTTAATTTTTTTCCAAAATTCAAATTAATGCTCCGATACTAAATGTAGGAAATACAGATTACGGATCTTAAGGCAAAACTAACACTAGAGAGGGGTGAATAGTGTTTAATTAATTTTTTGAATCTTTCTGAAATCTTTTCAAATTAAATTCAAACAGATACAATACACAAACACAGAAACAATCAGAATCAGACACATATACAAATAGTAAATAAAAGCAGTAAAGGAAAGAACACATCGGAATTTTATACTAGTTTGGAGTTACCCTACATCCAGTCCCGTACAATTTCTTATGCACATTTCTTTTCAAATGTAATGTCGATATTACAACCTCAATTTCAAGGCCACGAGATACACCCTCATGTCTCCGAGTCCAAGGCAAACTCTCTTGATTTAACCAGTTTGCAAGATCTCCTAATTGATTTACGGGCTATAATCACACCCAGTTTATTTATGGGCCACAGTTACACCGTTTCCAATAACACTTTCATAGATAGAGACTAGATACACTTCTTTGATTACAGATGATCATATAACTTTGAACAACACTGAGATCTTTGAGGGAGGGTGGCAGAGCATCAAACTAGAGATGATCGATTTTGATTCACTTAGAACTTCGATAGAGTTTTATTAAAGCATTTGAAATATATGAGAATATTTGGGTGGAGAAGAAGGAGTGAAGAAATGAAGAAAAACTAACTTAAAATTCATTGAAAACAACTGGTATTTATAAAAGAACAACGGTCATGTCCATTCGTGAAAATTTATAACGAATAGACACTTCTTTTAAAAATTTAAATTTTAAATTCTACGGCGACCATGTAGACATGGGGGGATGAGGGATGTTGACATGCTTATGTTAATTTTGAAAACAGTTTTTTCTTTAAAATGATTTCTGTTCTAAAACTTGTCAAAACAATTTCTAAACTTTGTAAACCATTTTGAATATAGTTTAAACTTATAAAAGAATTTTAGAAAGTAATCTTAGAATATATAATCTATAATATTAAAGTAATATTAAAAGCTAAGTATGGATTTCTTTAAAATATATTAAAGCTAAAATATTAAGATCAAGAGATAGTTTAAAAAATAAGAGATGATTTTGAAATTAATATGATTAAAAATAGTTTTTGAATTAAGGCTAAAATATTTAAACAGATAGAGATGACTTTAAAAGATAGTTTTGAAAAAATAAATCATTTTGAAATTTTCATGGATTCCATTCCATCGAAGAAGCTCGTGGGTTACATCCCACTAAAGAGGCCGTGAGTTCCATCCCACTATTAATACGAGAAGGTGGATTCCATTCCACAATTAAATTCAAAATAAAGATTTTAGTGCTATTATGAAGTTTTAACATAAATCTAGACTCTATTACTTATCTTGATATCTTCAACTCTTGATACTCTTGATATCTTGAACTCTTGATATTTATGAGTCTCCAGTCTTGATTTCTTCAGTCTTGAATTCGTCAGTCTTAAATCTCTATAGCCAGTCTTGAATCTTCATACTGTACATTCTTCATTTTAGTACTATATATATATATATATCCTGCATATACATATATATCTAGACAAAAATATTAGTATTTATATTTTATAACGAGTCCTATGGTTGTTGTCATCAAAACCATTATCTTAGGAACTAACATAAACCTCTTACAAGAGCTTTTTCTTTTGTACCACTAGCTTTCGAACTTCTTCGAGAAGTGGGGTGAGGTCGGCAATTGTCAAATATCGGGCTTGGATAGCCTCATCCTTTTGTTTGAGGAGTTGGTCCTTATTAATGATTTACATCTTCAACTTGAAGTTTTCTTCGTCGGCATCCTCGAGTTGTAAGTAATCTGGGCGACATTTTGAGCTCAAGGCATCTCTAATATCCTCTTATCAGCATCAGCTTGGGACTCGAGGGTGACGTCTCTCTCTTTGATGAGTATGGCTAAGTCAGCATTCCTCACGCATTATCTAATCATAATCAGCTCTCTTCAACTCAAAAGGTTGGATGTTTGTGCAATTAATTTTCAAAACTTTAGATAAAGCCTCACATAATTTCTTCGACTTATAGCCATTGTCGATGGTTAGCTCGACATTCTTTAAGATTTTCTTTGCCACCTCTTTTGGAATGTCGACGATGTCTTGGTCATACTTAACCCTATGTAAGAAAAGATGGTGGAAAGTAGCTTACAAGCGAGGGGAACCAGGAATCAAAACAAATGAAGGAGTAGAGTCTTCTTTGAAAGTATATGGGTAGCAGCAGTTATTGCACAAGAAGAAGGAACATACAAGGGAGAAGTAGCTGGAACCACATTGCATGGTGGAACAATGCCGGAAGTAGGGCCGGTGCGCTCAAAGGAGTCTCTTGAGTGCTTGATGGGATCACGACCTTACTTAGTTCCAGACTCTCCCTTTCTCTTCCATCTATCCCTCTTACTCTCTCATTCCTGTGAGCCTCATTAGCCTTTTGATTCTTTCCCCTCCATCTCTCTTCCTTGTTTTCAAGAGGTGAGACAGTTGAGGAATTGGGGTTTGGGCTCTTGACCTATCCTTCCTGTCATGAAAGATTATCATAGAATCTACATCCCATTGAACCTGAAACAAAAGGAGAAAGAGTTAGCGTCGGAATTTGAAACTAGGTTCAAAATAAGAATGCATGTCCGTAAACATAAGTGTAATGTGTATGATGCTTATGACCCCTAAAGAACTCTACAAACTGTGTTCACATGGATGGAAGGATGTACTTTCTCCATCTTTGCAAATATATATTCCAGGAGAAAAGTTGAAGTCTGAATCAACTTCTCCCAAGATGTCGCTATCTATAAAATTGGTCTCGCTCAGGACACCAAAATTGACAAAAACATCACTAAGGGGAAGAGTTTGAGCTGCGTTCTCTTTGGTAATCGCCACGACTTGATCACCAACTACTTTAGGAGTTTCGACTGCCATGTGTTCTGGAGGAGGAAAGCCAGGGAGATTAGGACTCAACCTGGGTGATTCATTAAATGATTTGTTCTCCTCCTCACTAGCATGGTAGTTGCTATCATTATCACCAACACTAACAACTTCTTCATCAACAACCGGCTCTTTCTATTTTGCCTTATGACTCCATCATCCTCCTTCGCAATAGAAGGCATTATAACATCTTTGACCTCATCTATTGGGGCGTCGCCCCTTTTAGGCTCATTGAATTCCGCTTCACCAGTCGTCTTTATGTGCTCTTCACCCAACAAACTTATGCTTCCCTTGAGCATGCTCGTCGAAGCTTTGAGTTGGTGAAGTGAAGCGAGAATGAGTTCTGGAGCATCTTGATGCTGGGGACTTGGTAATGGAAAATCTACCGGGGTAAAGCAGTTCACACTCCCTTAGGTTTTCATTTGTTAAGAGGAATTCGATGATGTGTTGACTGGCACTAACTATCTTCAATGCTTCATATGTTCTCTTATGCTCTTCATTATCGTCTCAAGCTAGGATACCTACAAGGAAACATGTGCCAAGTTAGAAATTTGGATATTGAGTCATAGGAGAGACATAGGAAGAGAAGCTTACATCCCCTAAGCTAGAGACGATTGAATACCTCTGGGCAACACATAAAAGAAATACTCATTCTTAAAGTAATAATGTTTGTTGTGTAGTTTTTCTATAACCTTGCAATCTTCTAAGCTTCGATAATCACATAGGATGGGCAGTCCTTCCTTATCTTGAATTTTAGAAGAAAAGTGAGCTCGTTGAAGCTCGGTGGCTCGTCAAATTTATTCATGAAAAGGATGTACAATGAAATCAATAGAGCATATCCATTTAGGTAGACTTGGAACAGAGCAAGTCTGTTTTCTTGCAAAAAATTCATTATAAAAGAATTAAATGGCAGGATACCACTGCTAAGGCAATTGTAACAATTGCAAGCTATGAAGCCTTGCAGTAGGTTATGTGCAAATTCCATTTCCATTGGCAAATGAACACCAACCTTAGGGATGCCATGCTAAAGACAGATGTTTCGGAACGACCTGGCTAATAAAGTTGAAGGCAAATGCTCTGGCAGATTACTCAAGACTCTCAACCCTAGGGGTAATTGATGAATCACAAAACCAATTCGGACTATTTGGCCTTGGGGCTTAGAAGCCACGGGCTGGCTTGGCTCGATAGGAATAGATGGCCAAGCCAGAGCTATAAACAATCCAACTTCTGGAGGAGTTGATGTTCATTTACTAGGCTTAAGACGAGATGATTCGCAAGTCATTATAAATAATAAGGCTTGGCATTCAACACGATTGTGTATGTTTTTCTAAAAATGATACAGCCATGTGACCAACGCCAGGAGTCTAAAGAAAGTCGACGTGTGTTGACTAGACGGATTCTAAGTGTTGACCAGGGTATGTGCAGTGAGTTATCTATGCAAAGTGAGCTTAGTGTCCTAAACATCACGAATGGACCATCCTACTAGATAGCTTTCTTGTGCTAGAAAAATGAGTTACACCTTACATTAAGATTATCCTTTTAGGACTTACTTGTTATCGATGAGAAATCAGGTGGCGATGGCAATGTGGAACAATTAGCAGTAGGTGAAATTTTGGTCAGTGACGATGATGACACTAGGCAGTTGAAAGGAACGATCGACGAGTTTGGCATTCGATAAAGACGATTGGCCTTAAGGTTTTGAATTAATCGAGTCTGAGTTTTTCAATCACCAAATCACATGGCAATGGTGGCACTAAGCAACGGTAGGTCAGTGATGACGATGGCAAGGAGAGACGGTCGATGGTGGGTGAAGTTTAGGTCGGCAGTAATATGGATCGGGGGAGGGGGAGCTCGAATAAGTTGGTAGGAGAAAGGAAATTGAGGAATGCACCGTGATTTGAAGTATAAAATATCAAGGAAGGAAGATGAATTAAGTCGGTATCGAGCTTAACATGTCGGTACAAAGTTATTTCTTTCCCACTGTACCGTCTTGAAATCATTATAGAGAATATCTATACCAACCTAAAGTGCAACATGGTCTCCGGAATGCAAATTACATCAGCAATGCAAAGAAATAAGATAACAGCTAAAACTAAAGCAAATAGTTAATAGAAAATCAACCAAGTAAAGGCAACATCCTGAGACAAAGTCCAAACAATCAGATAGAATTCATGAGATAGCAGTCCAGGACTTATCTCGATTCAGAGCATGCTTTGTTTTGAACGAAAGCATACACTGGAAGCCAAGTGTTAATCAGGTTTTTAACTAAACAAAATTCAGCGAAAGATAGAATGACGAGACAAAGACGAAATGACTTGAAAGTTTCCAAGCATGCTTGGATGAAGCATAGAAATAGCTCAGCGGAGTTTCACTAAAAAATTCCATATGCAAACAAGTCAACACTGACTTGTTTATGCTGATGATGAGTTATTTTGCTCACCCATTCCTCCACTCCTACGTCATACAAGTTAACCTTTTTTATATCTATCCAAGTGATTTCAATAGTTTTAGATGATCAATTCAAAGAGTTGAAGGGATAATAGATAGAACGACAAAATAAACCAAGTAACGAAGAAATGATCACCGAGGTTAACCAATGATTATTGAAAACAACATAGGACAGATCAAAGTCCAATAAGAAGAGCGTTGCAAAAGAGGTAGAGTCATTTTCAACAACAGAAATAACACGATATTGAGTTGGTAACTTGGTAGAAGTTGCAACATCTCACATGACTTTGGGCCGATGTCTGGACACTACTGCGAGTGGACTTCTGACCCAATACGCCCGTTTCCCTTATGAATACAAAACATAGAGCAACCAAAATTAGGATCTTCTCCCGGCTCCATCTTCTTCACTCTGGATTTTGGACTCCATTGCACCTCACCTTCTTCTTCGCTCATAATAGTCACCAAGTCAACTACTTTGGCGGTTCTAAGACTTAGAACTTGTCAAGCCCCTATATAAGTGGCTTATTCTCTCTCTAGTCTTTTGTAATCTCATACAAACTCTATCAAATCTACAATCAACAAAGCAATAAGTGGACGTAGGGCAAATATTATCGAACCACTATAAAAATCTTGTGCCTCCCTATTATTTTTCTGTTATGCTCAACATTTTATACCGGATCTAGATCTTATAGGTTTCCTACAACTTATTCTTGGGTATCGATTGGTGTCAACGGTAAACAGATTCATGAAATATATCAAAGTTCTTATTATGTGTAATACCCTTAATTTTAAATAACATTATTCAAGAGATTTAATTAGATAAGTTAAATAGAATAATATGAAGATTAAAGTGGTTAAGAGATTGAGATTTGTATAATTATAAGGAAGTCGTGCCTTAAGTAATGAATAAACAAATGAAAACTTAAAATTAAGTAAGTAAAGGTAATAAGATAAGGAAAAAATAGGAATATGTTATATTCTTATACCCTAAACCCTTAACCCAACATCATTTACAACATTCACAAACAAAACCAAACCTAGAGCTTGGCCGGCCACCATTAGAAAAAAACAGGGGGAAGATAAGCAAGAATTCAAGAAGGAAGTTTAATTATTTCTCTCATTTTTGTTGTCTTTGGTTTCTAGATAAAATACGAATTTATTTTGCAAGAATGTTGACATGTTTTGATTGTTAAGAAGGAATATATGTTTACTGATGATTTATGTCATTTCATACAGATTTTATCATAAGAATTGATTTGAAAAACCTATTAAATGACATCTATAGCATTATTTTAGAGACGGATTTCAAGTTTCATAATTTTCTAAGTTGTTGTGGATTTATTATGAATTTTCTAGTAAAGAAAATGGTTAAATTGGGTTTAAATTTTTTTCGGCTATTATAAGTTAGTTTTGGGTCAGAAATTTAAATATATTAGAAAATATATTGAAAGTGATTTATGGGAATTTTTGGAGACTTTTCCTAAGTATTTTATTAAAGATGTAAAATTATTTAAGGTATGGGATTAAAATGTTTTATATGTTTATAAAAGGAGAATGGGCAATTTGTTAGAAATTTTAAAATTGTTAATTACTAAATTCAACAGCACTTTTAGAACAAGATTTTGTAAAAGAATTGGCAAACAATTATATGTTGACAAATAAGGCAAGTTTATTGGAAATATATTACTTTAAAAAGATAAAAATCAGTTTTATAAAGGTTTATTGCTTTGCCACTTACAACAGTCACCTTTAGACCCCATACACCTACCTCCTACCAAGTTGAAACCAATACACATGTTATCAATGCCTTGGTACGTAGTGGCTTGGAGAAAGGTGGAAGGTATAAAGTCTGAACATGCTTTCTAAAGGGTAGAAGTAGCTCTTTTAAACTTGGAACTATTTTGATTATAAATAAGGCTTTCGAAGGGGTTGAAGTTTTCGACTTAACCAACTTGCTTTTGTTTATATAAAGAAAAAATCTTTCAAATGGGCTGCCGCTTTTTTGTATTAAAGTAAGGTTTCGAAAGGTTTCGAAACCCAGCTACCGCATTGTAACAACCCAAAATTTAACACATAATGATTAATTAAGGAATTAATTAAATGATAAAATACCTTTATGAAAATTTTAAAATTAAGCCGTGGAAGTTGCACCATTGTATCCATGCTAATTTTCTAGTCAATTTCCATATATAGAACGTTAGAATCCGAGTTAATATGAAGAAGTTACGCGCGAAACAAGAATCCTTAAAAAAAATTTAATTATATGAACTAGGTCGACCAGGAGATCGACCTAACCATCACCTAGGTCGATCGGCTGGTCGACCTAGAGGGGCAGAAGGTCGACCTGGCAGTCGACCCGCCCTATTATGACGAGCAAAGTTTTATTTTGAGGCGGTGCGATTATTTTGTACGTCATTTACATTATATTGCTCCATCTGGTCCCTTCGTGCTTCCATCTGACGGCTCCTATTCAGCCTATAATGTGGTTGCATCCTATTCAATCTCCAAATCCAACGGTTTGAGATCTACTTCTACCCCTATAAACAGGACCTAGGCCTAACATTTTTTCTCATTCTAGATTGCCTCCGCTTGGGTTCACCTTTTCAGGAAGGACCCTAAAAGGAATATATTTTCAAGGAGAGAATCTTTTTAACAAAAATATTTTAATACCCTCAAATGGATCCGGGAAGACCAAAAGGGAGGAGCTTAGGACCACATGTGAGTGATTGTAATTATTTTAAGATTTTTTTAAGTAATTTAAAATTATAGGGTTTCCAATAGTTGTGGTTTTACTATAATTTTTGGAATTACCTTTTTAGTAGTTTATTTACAGTTTGTAGAATTATTTTCAATCTATTTATTTTAGCTATTCTTTTTAGTTAATTTTAGTTTATTTCTGTTAATTATAGTTTTCCATCTATTACAGTATTTCAATTTATTTACTGTTAGTTATGTGTCATTTACATCCTTTTCCTACGCTTTGGATTTTCTTCAGTTTTCAGTTTCTTTTATTTATCCTTCTTCTTCGCATATGGATTAGAATAGATTAAATGCAAATATGTATTAAAATTATAAGAATACTGAAATAACTGAAGATAAGATGTAAATGATAAAGACTGTATTAAAAATGGAATTAAGACTGAAATTGAGCCTAATTATTATATTAATGTTTTCACTGGACTAATTAAAGATAATTGGCCTAGTTATAACTCATAATTATAACTAAAAAGAGTATAAGATAAAAGGGACTTATTTTCACGCTTAGACCTTGGGTTAAGTAATAAGAATGATCATGACATAGATTATAATGAGAAAAAGAATGGAACAAGGTCTATTTTAAGACTTAGGATAAATTAATAAGCAAAAATAGTGAAGATAATAATACATGCTTATTTAAATAATTTATCTAAGTTAATAAGCAATGATGAAAGTAGGATCTGTACCATAAAGCATTCCCTATTAGACAAAAATGGTGGTCTCGCATTAGCCTGAAGTGAGAAGAGGGCACACTTATGCTAATAATGGTAGTAATTGGTCAAATAGAAGTCCAGATCATGGGGGATTTAGGCAAGGGTGCAACTAGATATTGTTTGGATGACGGGCCAGTACCAACAGCATTTCCTCTATTTTCTATGGACACATTGATCTCACATTATTCTGAAGTGGGATGAGGGTCACGCTTATGCTGGAGCTTGAGGTAATAAGAAGACCTAATAGGTAGAACAACAGGTAATATGAACATGGTGGCAGTTGCGCGTGCGACTTCCTTTCAGTTGCTCAATAATTGTTATGAGTTCCAAGTGCTTAGTATGTGTGCCTTTCGTAGGCACCATTGCCTTCTCTGTAGGGAGCTATATAACATCTAGTCCATAGCAGATATTTTGTGTGTCATTCGTAGACACCATTTCTGTGTAGGGAGCTATATAGCATCTAGTCCATAGTAAGGTCTATGGAGTAGCAGGCCGATCAAAGGGTAGAATTACGATTTCATCCTAATTATAGGATTAGGAATTCAACCTAATCAAAGCAGCTGACAAAGACAAGTGCAAACAATCGAACTTAATCAATTGCGTTAATTTAGTAAATCATATTTATTTCAGCTTATTTCTTTTCCATATTTCATTTGTTTCCTTAATATATATTAGAACTGTTGTATGGTCTATTACTTTTACTTTGCTTAAAAGATTCTAGTAATTACTATCACTCACCAGACTTTTAGTCAGACCCAATCCTCTAATTTCCCCTTTTTCCTCCCACAGGCAATCACGGGCAAGAAAGATAGACCGCGGCTTCTTGAAGACTTGGAGACCCTATCATGTAGTCCTTCTTTCTATTTCCAGTCTTTTGTTCTTTTATTGTGCTAGCACTGTATTGAGTGAAAGTTTGTGTTTGTACTCGGGTTTTTCTGATAAGACTGAGATTTTTTTTATAGGACAATTGTATTTGGTATTTGGAACATATGTGGTTTGTCTGAAGTATTTATGAAGTGTTAATTTTTAAAATCACTTATTGTTTTTAATTACTTCCACTACGTTACTATTTATCTATTTTGTCTTGTAAATCTTAGTCTCTGCTAGTTTTAATTATACCTACAACGCATCATGCCTTTTAGTGTGTCCTTTTGGGTATACTAAGGGTTGTGGGGTGTTTCATTTGGTATCAGAGCATAAGGTTTCATGATTCCTAAAAATTCATTTTTAGGTAAAGTATTTTTCAAAAGTAATAATAACTTGTTTTAAAAATAGTTTTCAGAAAAGAACTTTTAGAATTAGTTTTTAAGTATGAAAGAGTGTTTTTATAAAAATCCCCTCAATGTCTTGTTCAACCTTCTTTTGATTCTTTTGAGCCTAAATTTTCTTTTCTTCGCATAGTTTGGCCGACTGGTTCCATAAAGCTGCGGTACTAGAGGTGCATGGGCAAGCGCCTAATACAACACCGGTAGGTGGAAATCCCTTTAATCCACCTACACCAGTTGATTGTTCTAATCTATGCTAGGACTTCGCTAGTATAAGAGGCATAACGTTTTCTGGCATAGAGGATTTCGAGGAGACCCGACCTAGGTTGGAGGATATGGAGCGACGGTTTAGGCTATTAGATTTGAAGGACCGACAATGAATCCAACCTACATATTGGCAGTTGAAGGGATAATGTAAGGAGGTTCCTATAGGTTCTAAGAAGTAGCAGTGGAAGGACAAGAGGAAAGAGTAAGGCCCTCGGAAGCAAATCAAGAAGGAAGCGGGAAATGTCATAGTTGAGGATTGGTTGGGCATTTCGCAAAGGACTATAAGAATAAAATGATGAAGGGGAGGTGTTTCAACTTTGTGTAGACTGATCATCTTAATAGAGCTTGTCTTTAGAGGATGAGGCAAAGAGAAGGTGCACCTACAGCGCAAGTGCAGGCTTTGGATGCAGCATCTTATAGTAGTGGACCAGATCGAGGTAGGAAAGTCTTTGTAGAAGGTTTTGATCTCTATTTCGGATTTTCCCATTCGGACTCTTTTCGATTTTGGAGCATCACACTCTTTTATCTCTAGTTCTCTAACAGATTGTTTGCACTTAGACATCTCTTTAGTAGTGGATCCCATTGTTGTTTCAAACCTCATTGGAGGATCGACACACTTGTCTATGGTTTGTAGGGATTTTAAAATTTTGATCCTAGGCGTATAATTTGACTACGGCGCCTATGTTTTGGAATTTTCGGAGTATGTGATGATTTTGGAAATGAATTGGCTATCCACATATAGAGCTATATTAGATTGCAAGAGTGGAGTTGTTAGGCTAGAGATATGCAATGGTAGGACTCTTGAGGTTTATTGAGACCCACAAGGATCAGTCATGTTGAGCTTCTTTTATTCCCTCGATTCATCATCATTAGAGTTAGATTCGGTTCCTGTTGTCAGAGATTTTCTGAACGTCTTGGAGGAGAATAAGGGACTACCCCCTAAAAGAGAGATAGACTTCAGGATTTATTTGACTGATAATGTTAAGCTAGTAGCATTACCCATGGCACCTAGGGATAGGAAGGAATTGAGAAAGCAAGATCCATGATCTTTTGGAGAAAAGTTTCAAAAGAAGAAGCATATCGGAGTAGGGAGCAACAGTCCTCTTCACTACTAAGGCAAATGGTTCCCTTCGACTTTACTTAGACCATAGGGAGTTGAATAAGCTCATGAAGGAGAATCGTTATGCACTTCCTAGGATAGATGATCTTTTTAACCTATTAATAGGCTCTTCAGTTTTCTCTCAGACCAATTTAGCCATTGGATTTCACCAGCTTAGGGTAGTTGATGACAACATTTATAAGACCGCATATAGGACACCTGACGGATTCTTTGAGTGATTGGTTATGCCCTTTGGGCTAACCAATACCCCAGCCTATTTCATAGATTTGATGAGCCATGAAATGTCTTGTAACATTCCACTATTTTGGACCATTCAAATCGACAATAAGACCACACATATCGGACTTGAATAATTCGAAATAACAGATTTTAATAAAAGTTGGGGCAAATAAAATCAATTATAGAATTACAGACACAGAATATCTGAATAACTTCGTAGCCGAATAAAATAAACATAGGAGTTCATGAAGCTCCTAGATACAAAGTCTCAAACTAATACATAATACCAAGTTTGAAAACAAAATACACATGGAATTTATAGGTACATAAGTTCTCAGCTACTAAAGCAAAAGCTGAGTGGCAATATCTGAAATGAAAATATCAAGCAGACTACTAAATCTCCGATAGATCTCTAGCTTTAAAAGAGAATGAAACCAAAGCTGTGAAACTCAGGCTGACCCGAGTGTAAAGCAAAATACAAAACACTCGAGTCAAGACATACATACTTGTAAAATGTAAATCAACTCAACTGAACTATTAAAGACATGCGTTAGTAACTTAAATGATGCTTGGGATCTTCCAACCTTTAAGGATCCGTTAAACTATCTACTCTGTAGTAGTATATGCTATTATAATAATGTCTAAATTAAAGTATACTCTTTAAAAATAGCGTTAAAGCTTTACATTGCCACCTTAACACATTTTTATTATGTCAACAGTCTATACAATACCGTAACTCCCCGTAAACTGGAGCCGCCAGAGGATACCCTATAGGTATGACATAAAACAAACTTGTAAAATGCACGCTAGGGTAGATGACACGGCATAACTAGGAAATGCCAGGGTAGATATACCAATTACGCATCTAGACTATTGGTAACACATAGCCGCAACTACCGCCCAACTCGATACACACTCCTAAATCAAAGGTGCGCACCAAATCAATCACAAAGTAATAGAATGGCTAATGATGAAGTGTGCTCGATCGGAGGTGCTAACTCACTTGGCCCAAGAATCGCTTCTGCTTTAGCCACCTTATGCCAACTCACGGGAGTCCGATCCACGTATATATACCTTCAAGATCATTGCCACCATCCTACTTTATTCTGGGATCTCCACCGCGTACACAGTTGTCAAAGTGGTTTTCGGTATCTAGAGAGTGTATGCCCATATCCAATCCTTGTCTCTTTAACAACCAATCGTTATTATAACCCATGGTTATATAAATATCAAATGGTTAATATTTCAAATCCAACATATTCCTTTCAAAACCATATAAATTCCGTATCATTATTCTTTAAAAAATTATTCATTTTTCCAACGTCGTAACACTTCCAAATTCATTTAATTATAAACCCTTGAAACATAAAAATTTAGAGGTCATAACACTTTAAAATGTAACCTTTAACCATAACACATAACCCTTTAGAAAATTAGAGCATTCTGAAAATGTCACATTTAAGAAAACGCAGCAGAACAGAAGTGCTACTGGATGGATTCGCAGCAGTGCAGAACTGTTACAGTAGGAAATCGCAGCAGTTTTGAATTGTTACCATAAGAAATCGTAGCAGTTTTGAATCGTTACTGTAATACTTCCTACTACCATAGTTTATGCAATCAAATAACATATATATATATATATATATATTCGGTTTCTATCATTCCTGTTATATCTCTCAAATTTAGATATTTGGTCATTAAAGAAACCACACTCTTAGTTAAATAACTTTGTTTCTAAAATATCCAATTTCAAAGCTGAAATCCTAATGCTAAGTTAAAAGTGTTTTAACTTACACTTTATTTTCTTTGAATAAATAACCTTTTATTCTTTTATTAACCAAATTATACCACTTACCTTAGTTAAGACTTACATGTTTGTTTAACTTACATTTTTCCCATAAAACATTTATCATTTTTAATCACTATTACATGAATAAAAACTTACAATTGATAGGTTAGAATAAAATATCATTATTAAGTCAATTCAGATTATTAAATTTCAATTAACCTTCATATTGTAAATCGTATTCCAAAATTTACATTTTTAGCTCTTTATGTTTTATAAAAATCTTAACCCATATAAACAAATTCAGGGAAATCATTACATTAAATTTTAGTTGAGATTCATATATAAAAATCCAAAATACTTAATAATTTTAGAAAAATCATTTTAAATCAACCATGGAGTCTGTATAAAATTCTCTATCCTAGGGACAAGTAAATACGGACATGTATCATTTCAATCCGCTAATTAATAATTTTTTGGGTTTTATCGTTTTAAACCCGCAATCCCAAGTTAATTTAAATTGCTCAGGCCTATCATTTCAGCCCATAACAATTTTCCTTAATCTAAAGATCAAGCGGGTATGTGTCATTTCAACCCATAGTGAAGGAACTTGCAGTGTGAGAATATTAAATGACTTAACAATATTCAACATATCATGACATATGATCAAACAGGTATAATATGATATGAAATAAAATAATAAAAATCATATGAATGACATAATATAAACATATGAAATAACATGATATAATCATAGGTGAAATTTCAATTTACATATGCATATCCTCACAATTCAATTGTCATCAATTCACAAAAATTATAAGTATGTTGTCAAGAGTGATTACTCACCTTTCTTTGGCTAGAAAACTGATTCAAAGCGCAACATAACGACAAATTTAGGACAAGCATGAGTGAGAGGAGAATCCAAATCCGTCGCTTTAAAAAAAATAAACTCCATATGTAAACAAATAATTCACATAAAATAATGGAAAAAATGCATAATTGTAAGCATGTGAAGTGGGCTTGACTAGGGTGCATAAGCTCGGTCATAGGCTAGTTTTGGGTTAGGTTAGGTTAGGCTCGGCCTAGGGCCTTTGGACTTGGTTTTGTGGTGCATAGGCTAGGAATTTTTGGTGGAGAAGGCTCGGGTTTGGGTTGGTTCAGCTAGGCTAGGGATCTGGAGAGGTGGAGGCTCGGTTTGGGTAGGGTTTGTAGTGAGATGTGTTCGGCTTTGGTAGGGTTTATGAGGGTGTGAGGGCCTAAAATAGAAGAGGGAGATGGAGGCCGAAATTGGTGAAGAGAAGAGGGGAAGGGAAGGAGGAGAAAGGGGTTTTGGTTGGAGTTTGATGATGGGAAGGTGATGGCATGGGTGTGGCCGAAATTTCTAAGGAGAGGAGGAGGAAAAGTGTAGACGAGAAGAGGAAGAAGGTCTAGGGTTTAGAGAAGGAAGATGAAGGACAAGAAAACTTACGTTTTTCTATGGAGGCACAAATGAATGGATGTGCAGACTAAATAAAACCCTAGGAGATGTTGTATAGACTATTCAACGGGTGGCATCTCATCTATGATAGGGGTTCTCAGTCCATTAGTACAAGCCCAAATCAAAATATAAATAAGATAGAGGTTAAGAGAAAACAACCACGTGTAATACCTTGAAAACAACAAATTTGGAGAAGTAAAAAATCGGAAGTTTATGAAACGAAAAACAGAGAAAAAGTTAGAACTAATTCCGGCTTCATAAAAAAATTTCAAATTTCAAATTAAAAATTTTCAACAGGAAGTCAAACTTTGAACAAAGTTGACCAAAATTTAAATTTTTAGAAAAATCTTTATTTTGTTAAATTTGGAAAAACATTTCACATCAAATCCCAAAAATTATATATTAAAATTCCAAATTTATCAATGTTAAAAATAATTAAATTCAAAGTTTCAATTAAAACTCCATTTAAAATAATTGCAGAAATTACTAGTTGTTACACTCTCCCCCACTCTAAACTTTTCGTCCACAAGAAGGAACGAGACCAGAAAATAAGAGGGGTAGGATAGGATAACGAATAATACTTGGAACAAACAATTCTGGATTCAAAGCACGAATGCCCTCTTCCGTTTTCCAAGTACATCCCGTTCATCAGTGCTCCATTGCACTTTGACTAGGTTGACAGATTTTCTTCGAAGCTGCTTCGTACCTCTATCGATAATATGAAGTGGCTTCCTCTCGATAGTAAGATTTGGCTCAATATCCAAACTCTCGAGAGCAAAAGGATGGACAATCAAAGATGGATCATGAAGATACCGATGAAGATGCAAAACATGGAACACATTATGTACTCCAGAAAGTTTCTCGGGCAAATCTAAACGATAAGCTAAGGAACCAATTCTCTCTAAGATACGAAAAGGACCAATAACCTAGGAGCGAGCTTCCCTCTCCGACCAAAACGAATCACATTTCTTAATGGAAAGACCTTAAGGAAAACATGATCACCAACAAAAAAATCCAAACCCCTCCTATGCCTATTAGCATACTTCTTCTGTCTATTCTGAGCAATCCTCATCTTTCTCCTAATCTCCTCAACCTTCTTAGATGCTTCTAAAAAATATCCGGACCAAGAACCAAACGATTACTGGATTCAATCCAGTAAGATGAAGACTTGCAAGGGCATCCATAAAGAGCAGTAAATAGAGCCATTTCAATGCTAGCCTGAATTTTCAAAATGGAATGAGATAGATAAATATTTAAGACAACCTTAAACAGATATTTGAGATTATACCTGATAACTATTGTTATAGGTAAATTCAACGAGATGGAGACAATCTTCCCAAGACCCTCCATAATCATAGACACAGGCACGAAGAAGATCATCCAAAATCTAATTCACTCTTTCCGTTTGACCGTCTGTCTGCGAACGGTAAGCGGTGCTCAGATTCAAATGAGTACCTAAATATTCTTGAAAGGCTTTCCAAAACTGACTGGTAAAGATGGGGTCTCTATCACAAACAATACTGACCGAAACACCATGAAGATGAACAATCTCTCTCATATAAATCTCAGCCAAACTCGAAGCAGAATGGTTAGATCTAACCGGAATGAAATGAGCTGACTTGGTCAGTCTATCCATAATAACCCAAATACTCTCATTAACTCTCCTAGTCCTTGGTAATCCATCAATAAAATCCAAAGAAATCTTTTCCCATTTCCAATTGGGAATCTCATGGGGTTTCAATAATCCAATAACTTTCTGATGATCATCCTTAACCTGCTGACAAGTCGCACATCTACTAACAAAAAGGGAAATATCATGCTTCATACCACTCCACCAATACAGCTTCTTCATATCATGGTACATCTTCGTCACACTTAGATGAATAGAAAGTCTGGGCCGATGATTTTCTCGAAGTAACTCTTGCCTCAATCCATCGACTTTCGGGCACAAATCCGATTAATTGATCCTCAAAATCTCTCTATCATAGATCTGAGCTCCACTTCCATCTTGGCTACTACCACTAACTGTATTATGAACATTCTCCTTAATAAGCCTAAGCATCCTACCCTTATCTTGCATAGCAATAATACAATCCATGAGAGGAGAAGAAACAACAAGCCGACATAACATCGCCTTCTTCCGACTCAAAGCATCGGCTACAACATTAGCTTTTTCGGGGATATAGTTGACGTCGAGGTCATAAGAAGCTATAAACTCAAGCCACCTAACCAGTCTCAAATTCAAGTCCTTCTGGGTGAAAATATATTTCAAAGATTTATGATCTGTAAAGAGCTCAAACTTACTTCCCAAAAGGTGATGTCTCCAAAGCTTCAAAGCAAAAACTACGGCAAGAAATTCCAAATCATGGGCTGCATAATTTGCTTCATGAGTCCTCAACTGACGACTGGCATAAGCGATAACCTTCCCATCCTACATTAGAATGGCTCCCAAACCTTTACAATTGGCATCAGCGTATACCGTTAATGCCTTATTTCCATTTGGAACGGTAAGAATTGCTAAGGAAGTAAGATTGCGCTTCAACTCACTGAATGCAGCTTCACACTTATCATTCCATCTCAACTTAGCATTCTTACGAGTTAGAGCGATGAGAGGTGCAGCAATCCGAGCAAAATTCTCAATGAATCTCCGATAATAACCGACAAGGCCCAGAAAATCAAGGATATCAGGTGGAGTCCTAAGAGTTTTCCAATTCAAAAATAGAATAGGGAGGATACGAACCAAGAAAGAGATAGAATAATTAATGTATAAAGGAAAGAAGAAAAGGTAGACTTACATTGATCGTAACGATCTTAACTTGATCAACAGAAACTCCATTACCAGAAACAATATGTCCAAGAAATCGGACTTCATCTTTCCATAAATGGCATTTCGAGAATTTGGCTTTCAACCGATGACTCCTAAGGGTCTTCAGAATAGAATTCAAATGGATTTCATGTTTCGCCTTAGACTTAGAGAAAACAAGAATATCATCGATGAAGACTAGAATAACTTATTAAGAACATCATGGGAAACTAAGGTCGACAAAGAAAGCTGGAGCATTAATCAACCCAAAAGACATAACTAACCATTCAAAGAAACCATCCTCGGAACGAAAAGCAACTTTAGGAATGCTTTCCTCTACAATTTTGAGATGGTGGAAACTAATGGCAAGATCAAGCCGAGAGAATACAGGTGCTCCATAAAGCCGATCGAACATATCATTAATGCAAGGCATTGGATATCTGTTTCCATAGTGAGCTTGTTCAGCTCCCTATAATCAACACACATCCTTAAGGAACCATCGGACTTAGTGAAAAAATCACTGCTGCTCCCCATTCAGAATGATTGGGTCTGATCAAAACTTTGGAGAACAAGTCTTTGATTTGTTACCTCAACTCAACCTTCTCATGGGGTGCCATTCTTCTGGGCGGAAGAACTATAGGTCGAGCTCTAGGATTGAGATCAATACGAATTTAATTTCCTGTTTAGGAGGTAAAGAAGTGACTTCACCAAATACATCGGAATAGAGTTTGACCAGAGGAGTAGAATCAAGATCACTAGGGGAAGAATCAAGAGAATAGATAAAAATACTTGCATACTCCTAAGGAATATGGCACTGAATCACTAAAGGTTTTCCAAAATCATCAACAAGAGAAACAGTACGGGCTTTACAAGAAATAACAGCTTCATGAGTCTTCAGCCAATCTCCTCCTTGAAATAGATCAAAAGCACCAAAATCAAGAACAAAGAAGTCAACCCTAAAGCAATGATCAAAATAGAGGAGTTTCACTTGGTTACAGATCCTACTAAGGTTTGTGGGACCACCAATAGGATTAGTAACACATAAAGGTAGAGTTGCATACTTAGGTGAAAGGATATACTCAAACATATCACAAAGATCCATAGAAATGAAACTATGCGAAGCTCTAGTTTCAAATAAAACACGAACAGGAAGATCAAACAAGGTAAAGGTGCTCTAAGGAGTACCTTGGGTATCACTAGGAGCAGGTGGAGTAGATGAAGTAACTGCAAAGACAATCGATGGCTTTCCCTTCTTCTGGGTAGGACAATCTTGCTTGATGTGGCCAGGCTGCAAGCAAATATGGAAAAGATCACGCCTTGTCATTTGAACAGGTGGAACAGCAGCTCCAGCTAAAGTAGGACAACTATTGTCATAGTGTCCCTTCTGGTCACACCTGAAGCAAGTAATGGAAGAAAGATCAATAGGCTGCTTTCGGAAAGAAGAAGATCCTAAATCTGGATTCTTAAGCCAATTCTGCTTCTGACGCTAGAAATTAGACTTTCTCTTCTTAGAATTGCCAGAAGGCAGCTGAGATGTAGGTGCACAAGTAACAACTGATTCCTTAGAAGTGGGATTCTCATATCTAATGGCCATGTCCATCAATCTAGTAAAAGCGCTGTGCACATGAAAAATAATATGATCATAAAAATCTAGGCGAGTTCCAGCTATAAACTTCTCATTCTTCTTAGGAGGGGTATCAATCAAACTAGGACTAAACTTTGAAAGTTCTTCAAACTTGCTCTCATACTCAGCAAATGACATATCCCCTTTCTTAAGATCCATAAACTCCCTGTATAGTTGAGACTTCCCAGCTTCTGGCATCCACTTTGTCACAAAAGCCTCCCTAAACAAGATATCCAAAACTTAAGAAAGATTCTAAAGGGATAACCTAAACCAAATTCAAGGACTAACTCAAGACAATACCTGAACTGATCCCAAGAAATATTTGCCTCAATAGTACTGGCCATAACGGACTCCCACCAATCCAATGCTGCCTTCTTCAACTGCCACGCTGCTAACTGGTGCTTCTCAGGGTCGGTGACCTCCAAACCAGCGAAAATCCTCTCCAAGCCTCTCAGCCACTGCCAAGCCTCAATAATGGTCTCTAATCCCGAAAACTTAGTACCACCTAGCTAAGTGAACTCCTTACATTGGGTAGTAAACCTAATAGGTGCAACTGGTTCTGGATGTGGGGCAGCACCATGACCCTGACCTCTGGCATTCATACGATTCATCCAGGAAATTCAAGAATGAACTTTTAGGACAAAGATAAAGGAAAAGATAGAAGAAATGACCCAACTAGACTAAAAATCCTAATCAAAGAATTCTATAAAACAAAGTGGATTCGAAAGGATGGAAATTCTAAGAAAAGGAATTTTAAAACAAGAAATTTTTTATATCTAAAGTAATCCTTTAAAAATCATTTGAAAAACCATTTTACACTTAAAAATATGTTCTCTCGCAAAGAATGATTCTAAGATTGATTTTACTTAATCTAGGGTATTTCTACCCTATATCTAATGATTTTTTCCCCTTATGCTAAGGTTTGCCTAAAACCAAAGCTTTGATACAAACTGTATCATCCTACCATTTTGGGCCATTCAAATCGACAATAAAACCACATATGTCGGACTTGAATAATTCAAAACAACAAATTGTTAATAAAAGTTAGGGGAAATAAAATCAATCATAGACACAAAATATTAGAATAACTTCGCAGTGGAATAAAATAAACATAGGAGTTCATGAAGCTCCTAGATACAAAGTCTCAAACTAATACATAATACCAAGTCTGAAAACAAATACACGTGAAATATCTAGGTATATAAGTTCTCAACTAAAAAAGCAAAAGCTGAGTGGCAATAACTGAAATGAAAATATCAAGTAGACTGCTAAATCACCAGTGGATCTCTAGCTCTAAAAGAGGATGAAACCAAAGCTGTGAAACTCTGGCTGACCCGAGCGTAAAGAAAAACACAACACTCAAGTCGGGACATACATACTTATAAAATGTAAATCAACTCAAGTGAACTGTTAAAGACATGCATCGATAACCTAAAGGATGCTTGGGATCTCCCATCCTCTAAGGATCCGTTAAACTATCTACTATGTAGTAGTATACGCTATTATAATAATGTCTAAAGTAAAGTATACTATTTAAAAATAGCATTAAGGCTTTACATTTTCCACCTTAACAAATTTTTATTATGTCAATAGTTTATACAGTATCATAACTCCCTGTAAAGTGGAGCCGCCAGAGGATACCCCATAGGTACGACATCAAACAAACTCGTAAAAGGCACGCTAGGGTAGGTGGCACGACACAACTAGGAAATGCCAAGGTAGATATACCAATTACGCATCTGGACTGTTGGTAACGCATAGCCGCAACTGCCGCCTAACTCGATCCACACTCCCAAATTAAAGGTGTGCACCAAATCAATCACAAAGTAATAGAATGGCTAACGATGAAGTGTGTTCGATCGAAGGTGCTGCCTCACTTGGCCCGAGAATCGCTCCTATTTTAGCCACCTTATGCCAACTCATGGGAGTTGGGTCCATGAATATATACCTTTAGGATCGTCGCCACTGTTCTGCTTCATTCTAGGATCTCCACTGCGTACATAGTTATCAAAGTGGTTTTCGGTATCGAGAGAGAGTATGCCCATATCCGATCTCAGTCTCTTTAACAACCAATCGTTATTTTAACCCGTGCTTATATAAATTTCAAACGGTTTATATTTCAAACCCAACATATTCCTTTCAAAACCATATAAATTACATATCATTATTTTTTTAAATAATATTCATTTCTCCAAGTCAACTTCCAAATTCATTTAATTATAACACCTTGAAACATAAAAGTTTAGAGGTCATAACACTTTAAAATGTAACCTTTAACCATAACATATAACCCTTTAGAAAACTGTAGCATTTTGAAAATGTCCTTTAAGAAACGCATCAGAACAAAAGTGCTACTGTAAGGATTCACAGCAGTGCAGAACTGCTATGGTAGGAATTCGCAACATGCAGAAGTGCTACTATAAGAATTCGTAGCAGTGTAGAAACGTTATTGTAAGAATCCGCAGCAGTGCAGAATTGCTACAGTAGGAAACCGCAGCAGTTTTGTATAGTTACCGTAAGAAATAGCAGCAGTTTTGGATCATTACCGTAATACTTCCCACTATCATAGATTATGCAATCAAATAATATATATATATACATATTCAGTTTTTGTCATAATTATTCTATCATTCCTATTATATTTCTCAAATTTAGATATTTGGTCATTAAAGAAACCACACTTTTAGTGAAATAACTCTGTTTCTAAAATATCCAATTTCAAAGCTGAAATCCTTACACTAAGTTAAAAGTATTTTAACTGACACATTATTTTCTTTCAAATAACCTTTTATTCTTTTATTACCCAAGTTATACCATTTACCTTAGTTAAGACTTACATGTCAAATGTACGTTTGACTTACATTTTTCCCACAAAACATTTATCATTTTTAATCACTATTACATGAATAAAAACTTACAATTTATAGGTTAGAATAAAATATCATTATTAAGTCAAATCTATTAAATTTCAGTTAACCTTCATACTATAAATCCTATTCCAAAATTTGCATTTTCAACTCTTTATTTCTTATAAAAATCTTAACCCATATAAACAAATTTATAAAAATCATTGCATTAAATTTTAGTTGAGATTCATACATAAAATTCCAAAATACTTAATAATTTTAGAAAAAAACATTTTAAATCAACCACAGAGTCTGTATAAAATTCTCGACCCTAGGATCAAGTAAATACGGACATGTATCATTTTAATCGCAAATTAATAATTTTTCGAGTTTTATCATTTCAAACCCGCAATTCTAAGTCAAATAAAATTGCTCAGGTCTATCATTTCAGCTCATAACAATTTTCCTTAGATTGTTCGGGTATGTATCATTTCAACCCATGATGAAGGAACTTGAAGTGTGAGAAAATTAAATGACATAACAATATTCATCATATCATGACATATGATCAAACAAGTATAATATGATATGAAATAACATAATAAAAATCATATGAATGACATAATATAAACATATGAAATAACATGATATAATCATAGGTGAAATGTCAACTTGCATACACATATCCTCACAATTCAATTGTCAAAAATTCACCAAAACTATAAGTATGTTGTCAAGAGTGATTACTCACCTTTCTTTGGTTGGAAAAGTGACTCAAAGTGCAACACAACAATGATAAATTTACCGACAAGCTTGAGTGAGAGGAGAATCCAAATTCGTCGCTTTAAAAAAAATAAACTCCATACGTAAACAAATAATTCACATAAAAAATAGAAAAATTATATAATCATAAACATGTGAAGAGGGCTTGACTAGGGTGCATAGGCTCAGTCATAGGCTAGTTTTGGGTTAGATTAATCTCGGCCTAGGTCCTTCGGACTTGGTTTTGTGCTACATAGGCTAGGGTTTTTGGTGGAGAAGGCTCGGGTTTGGTAGGTTTGCTAGGCTAGGGCTTTGGAGAGGTGGAGGCTCAGTTTGGGTAGGGTTTGTGGTGAGGTGGGTTCGGCTTTGGTAGGGTTTGTGAGGAGGTGATGGCCGAAAATAGAAGAGGGAGATGGAGGTCGAAATTGTTGAAGAGAAGAGGGGAAAAGGAAGGAGGAGAAAGGGATTTTGGTTGGAGTTTGGTGATGGGAAGATGATGGTATGGATGTGGCCAAAATTTCTAAGGAAAGGAGGAGGAAAATTCTATAGGAGAAGAGGAAGAAGGTTTAGGGTTTGGAGAAGGAAGATGAAGGAGAAGAAGACTTACATTTTTCCGTAGAGGCGCAAATGAATGGATGTGCAGGCCAACTAAAACCCTAGAAGATATTATATACGCTATTCAACAGGTGGATTCTCATCTACTACAGGGGTTCTCAGCCCATTAGTACAAGCCTAAATCAATATATAAATAATATAGAGGTTAAGAGAAAACCACTATGTGTAATACGCTGTAAACAACAAATTTAAAGATGTAAAAATCAGAATTTTACGAAACGAAAAACAGAGAAAAAGTTAGAATTAATTCCAGCTTCATAAAAAAAGAATAAAATTTAAAATTTTCAATAGGAAGTCAACCTTTGACCAAAGTTGACCAAAATTTAAATTTTTAGAAATTATCATTATTTTGTTAAATTTGGAAAAACATTTTACATCAAATCCCAAAAATTATATATTAAAATTCCAAATTTATCAATATTAAAAATAATTAAATTCAAAATTTCATTTAAAACTCCATTTAAAATAATTATAGAAATTACGGGTTGTTACATGTCCTAAATAAATTCATGGTAGTATTCGTGGACGAACTTTTGGTGTTTTCCAAGAGTATAGAGGAGGTATTTCGTACACCTTGCATTTTTTAGTTAAAAGAAAAGTTCTTGAAGTATCACTTTTGGCATAAGGAAGCGTATTTCTTGGGGCATAGAGAAAGTCTATACATGGAAAGAGTTTGAGAAACGATTTTGTACATTTAGGTTCGGATAGTGAGAATCCAAAGAGAGGTTGGCAAAGATTGGAGATGTACAATAGATTTAATTGATAAGGAAAGAAGAAAGCCCATGTGTAGATAATTGTAGAAATTATAACTGTTTTTTATAAGTGGATTTAACGGTGGCACCTTAAAATATGAGTATAGGAACAAAAGACTTTAAGTAAGGAAATAAGATTTCCAAGATTTATGGAGGATACTCCTAGGGTAATAAGTAGGAAAATCCACTTAATGTCTAACCCAATAAAATGAAATTATTAAAATTGAAAAGAAGAATTGTCAATATTTTTAAAAAAGTAAATAATAAGTTTTTGAGAATATGGTAAGAAATTTAAATTGGTTTTTATATGATATAAATTTTGTTCAAAGTGAAATTCTTTTTAAAGAATTACATAATGTATATAGTTTACTAGTTTCTTTTTAAGTAAACAAAAAAAAATATAAAAACCTAAAAAGTATTATCGGAATCGTAGATTACAACATTTATAGTTGTAATAGATGTTTCGTGAAAATAAAGGGAGCATAGACTATAATGCTACCATGATAGTAAGTGACTCCCAAAGGAAATATTTTTACATAGTAAATGTGGTTTATTAGTATTTATTTTTAATTGAATTTATACACTAGTATTTTTAGGTTACAGTAATAATGTTTTGCAGAACATCTGTTTAAAAGTCAAATAAAAATGTATTTTTAAAAGATAATTTCTAAGACTAGAAATGAAAATGATTTGTAAAATATACTTATTATTTAAATAAGTATAAGAACATGTTTTCTAACTATGGATATATTAAAACTGTTTTAAAAATGAGGTTTTCTGAAAAGAAAAGAGTAAGTTAGATATTGGAAGATGCCTATCGTAAGAAAATATAATTTAAACATACTTTAATCTATTGGAATGAAAAGAATAATGATATAATTTTGTATGAAACCAATAAAAATGTTTTGTGCAAGTTATAAGGAATGCATGAAAGAGATATACAAGGTGTGGGAGCACCATATTTTGTATAGCCAATTTCGAAAAATATAAAATAAGTTCCTTGTAATTTCACATAAATATGAAATTCTTTTTTAAATGGTTCATATAAGATTTTAGCTTTAATAATTTCTCATAGAAGAATGTAGTTCTAATACATTAAGGTATGAAACCGTTAGGTGTAATAATAAGATGTTTTAAAAACACATAAGGATATTTTAAAGATACTTTAAAAGGAAATGGTTTGATGAAGAAGTAAATAAGTATTTGAAATGAAAAACTTGCTAAAAGTAGAATTTGGAAATTCAATTCCTATAGAAAATTTAAAAGGTCTTTAAAAAAAAGCGAGGAATTAGTTTGGGACTTAGAATTTGAAAATTTTCCCTCTAGGTTTGGGAAATAATGTAAATTCAAAAAGATGTAAGTATGAAAATATAGAAATATAAAATGTTAAGCAACCGAGTATTTTTGAATTCAAGAAGAACTTGAAGATAACACTTTTAAGGACAAAGATTTTGGGATTTGAAAATTTAGAAGCCTTAGTTTTTGAAATGAGAGGATAAATACCTAACCACACTCTTAAAAGTGGAATAGATGGAAATCATTCCCTAAGGAGTGACGGAAAAGTTGTATGACTATAAAGGAGACGACAGTAATTACTTTTGGAAGTAATAATAGAGTCTCCCATTAAGCATATAGGGCACTAGTGAGAACCTAGGAATGTTGATTCATGTGAGCAGGCTAAAGAAGAACAGTAAAGTGAAATCAGTAAGATTGTAAGGCACACATGGTTGAGGATGTGTATTTTTGATTTTGAAGAAACTTGGGAAAAGAATCTTCCTTTAGTGGAATTCTCACATGATAGTTTTTAAGCTAGTGTTAGAGTGGCACCTTTCGAAGCTCTTTATGGAAGACTATGCAAGTCGCTTTCGTGTTGAATAGAGTCTACAAAGGTTAAAAAAGACTTTGGAGAAGATTGGTTTGATTAGGAGAAAATTCTTGTCTCATATCCATATTTTTTTGATAATAAGTTTTTGAATTTTATATTTCCATCTTTAGTTTTGAATATGCTCTTTCGCTTATTATCCTTTGAGAGGGTAGAACTTAGGATTTAACCTTTGGATGGTAGGATTTGATATAAACATATTACTAAAACATGTTATGTATGATGTTTGCTAGTGGTTGCAAGTGTTTGCTAGTGGATGCTATGGACGCATATATTTACACTAGGCACTATTATCCCTTAGGGATCGGCCAAACTAGGACACTAGAGCATATGCATATGGATGTGTGCGCATTTTTATTTTATTTTTCATGGTTGCTATAAATGGATGTTTATCACATAATTGTTGCATTTGGATGATGGTTGTAGCTCGCATATAGAACTATCAGTTATCATTAGGGAACTTTACATTCATTTGGATATATGGCACATGCATGATTGCATAAAATGATGTCAACTGAATTAGTAAACCGCCTAATCTTTTGCATTAGTTAGGGACATTGATACTAAACTAATTGCATAAGTATCATAAATTGCATTAGAAAAATTTAAGAACAATGGATAAATGGTTGATGGTTGAGTAGTTGGTTATAGAGCTTGGATGAAAACATCTAGTTCATTCTTTTATACTCATAGATTTCGGGGACGAAATCCTTTAAGGAGGGGAGGATGTAACAACCCAAAATTTAATCCATAATAATTAATTAACGAATCAATTAAATGATAAAATACTTTTGTGAAATTATCAAAATTAAACCACGGGAGTTGCACCATTGTGTCACTGGTAAATTTTCAATTTTCATATGTAGAATGTCAGAATCCAAGTCAATATGAAGAAGTTATGCATGAAACAAGAATCAACGAAAAAAAGTTAATTATATGGGCTAGGTCGACCAGGAGGTCGGCCTAACCATCACATAGGTCGAATGTCGGTCGACCTAGGGAGGTAAAGGTCGACCTGGCGGTTGACCTACCCTTTTATGACGAACGAAGTATATTTTGAGGCGGTGCGATTATTTTATACATCATTTACATTCTTTTGCTCCATTTGGTCCCTTCGTGCTTCCATTCGGCGGCTCCTAATCAGCCTATGACTTGGTTGCATCCTATTCAATATCCAAATCCAACGGTCTGAGATCCACTTCTAACCCTATAGGACCCTAGGCCTAACATTTTTTTCTCATTCTAGATTTTCTCTGCTTGTTCACCTTTTCAAGGAGGACCCTAAAAGGAATATTTTTCCAAGGAGAGGATATTTTTAATAAAAATATTTTAATACCTTAAAGTGGATTTAGGAAGACCAAAAGGGAAGAGCTTAGGACCACAAGTGAGTGATTGTGATTATTTTAAGATTTCTTTAAGTAATTTAAAATACTAGGGTTTCCAATAGTTGCTGTTTTACTACGATTTTTAGAATAACATTTTTAGTAGTTTATTTATGGTTTTTAGAATTATTTTCAGTCTACTTCTTTTAGCTATTCTTTTCAGTTTATTTTAGTCTATTTCTGTTAATTATAGCTTTTCCATCTATTTACAGTTTATTTATAGTATTTTAATTTATTTACTATCATCTATGCGTTATTTACATATTTTTCCTGCGCTTTGAATTTTCTTCTATTTTTAGTTTTCTTTTATTTCCCCTTCTTCTTCGCATATAGATTAGAATAGATTAAACACGAATATGGATTAAAATTACAAAATTATTGAAATATCAAAAGATAAGATGCAAATGATAAAGTTCGCAATGAAAATGGAATTAAGATTGAAATTGAGCCTAATTATTATATAAATGTTACAATTGGACTAACTAAAGATAATTGGCCTAGTTATAACTAAGAATTATATCTAAAAAGAGTATAAGATAAAATAGGCTTATTTTCACACTTAGACCTTGGGTTAAGTAATAAGCATGATTATAACATAGGTTGTAATGAGAAAAGAATGGAACGAGGTCTATTTTAAAAGTTAGGATAAATTAATAAGCAAAAATTGTGAAGTTAATAATAAAGGCTTATTTAAATAATTAATCTAAGTTAATAAACAAAGATGAAAGTAGGACATGTACCAAAAAGCATTCCTTATTAGACAAAAATGATGGTCTCACATTAGCCTGAAGTGAGATGAGGGCACGCTTATGCTAATAATGGTAGTAATTGGTCAAATAGAAGTCCAAATCATGGAGGATTTGGGCAAGGGGTGCAACTAGATATTTTTTGGATGACGGGCCAGTACCAATAGCATTTCCCCTATTTTTTATGCACATGGTGATCACACATTATCCTGAAGTGGGATGAGGGGTATGCTTATGCTGGAGCTTGAGGTAATAAGAAGACACAATAGGTGGAACAACAGGTAACATGAGCATGGTGGCGGTTACGCATGCGACTTCCATTCGAGTGCTCAGTAATCGTTATGAGTTTCAAGCGCTTAGTATGTGTTCCTTTCGTATGCACCATTGCCTTTCGTCTAGGGAGCTATATAACATCTAGTCCACAGTAAATACTTTGCGTGTCATTCGTAAATACCATTTCTGTGTAGGGAGCTATATAGCGTCTAGTCCATAATAAGGCCTATGGAGTAGCAGCCCGATCAAAGGGTAGAATTAGGATTTCAGCCTAATTATAGGATTAAGAATTCAGCCTAATCAAAGCAGCTAACAAAGATAAGTGCAAATAGTCAAAGTTAATCAATTGCATTAATTTAGCAAATCGTATTTATTTCTAACTTATTCTTTCTCTATATTTCCTTTGTTTCCTTTATATATACTAGAATTATTGTAAGATCTATTACTTTTAATTTGCTTAAAGATTTTAGTAATTACTATCACTCACCAGACTTTTAGTCTGACCCCTCCTCTGTTTTTCCCTTTCCCCCCTATATGCAATCAAGGGCAAGGAAGATAAACCACGGCTTCTTGGAGACTTGTAGAATTTATCATGTATTCCTTCTTTCTCTTTCCAGCATTTTGTTCTTTTATTGTACTGGTACAGTATTGAGGGAAAGTCTGTGTTTGTACTCTGGTTTTTCTGATAAGTCCGAAATTTTATTTTTATAAGACAATTGTATTTGGTATTTGGAACATGTTTGGTTTTTCAGAAGTATTTATGAAGTATTACTTTTTAAAATCACTTATTGTTTTTAATTATTTCCGCTGGGTTATTATCTATCTATTTTGTCTTTTACGTATTCTAAGGGGTGTGGAGTGTTTCACGTATTCTACCATTCGACCTAGTTAAGGCCGCTTTTATTGCCTTTAAACCATGGTTTCGAAAGTGTTCCTTTGTTTTTGCTATGAAGCCGCTCCTCCATGCTTTCGAAAAGGTTGATTTCAAAACCATCCACTTTCTTTTACTTAGGAATAATGCTTTCAAAAGAGTTGCTTTCGCCCCGGTTCTTTTTAGGCCCTTAATCAAATTGAAGTCAAACCTAAAGTTTTTGAAAGGAATGGTTTAAAAGGTATTAGATTTATGTGCCACAAGCTTTTACTTGACGAAAGGTTTGTTTTAAGAAAGGAATTTTAATACTTACGAAAGGTATATAATGAAGGTGTCGAAGGGGAGGTAACCCAATGTTGCCGAAAGGTTTACTTGAGTTTTTAAGTGGAAGGTTTCCGATGCTTTCGAAAGGCAAGTTCAATGTGCTTTGAAAAGAGGATGTCCAAGGTTTATAAAGCTTTCGAAGGAATATCTTTAATGATTTCGAAAGGTCTATTTTTAAAAGGTTTCGAAGGTATGTTTTAGCCTTTCGACCTAGTGTTTCAAGGTATAGTAGTTAATTTATTTTGAAAGGGGTTTCAATGAATTCGAAAGGTATTGTTTAAAAGTTTTCAAACAAAGGTTTCGGATGTGATATCTTGAATTTAAAATCTAATGTTTTATAAGTTAAAGATGGGCTTTAACTTGTTTTAGGGGATAAATAATCCTATTAATTAGGTCTTCATCAACATTGTTTTGTGTAAAGCATATATCATGGCAAAGATATTTTAGTAAAACAAAAGTATATTTTCCTTGTTTGAGTATGATTTAAATGGTTAGATCAATTTGAAAGAAACGTTTTCAAGGAAAATTTGATGGGGTAGTTAACCTTAAGTTAATGACTAAGATATTAGAATACCAGATGTGACTGATATAGGGTCACGCCCTATACTTTAGCTAATAAGCCCCTAGCTAATATAAGTCCAAAATTCCAGTGTGTAGGGTTTTGTCACGGGTAAGACTAAAATGATGTTACACACAGAAAGAAATATACAGAGAGATGATTGGTTATTGGTGAGCCCGCAAAACCATTAGTTTTAGTTAACCTTTAAAGAAGATAGTTAAGGGAAGATAACCCAGAAGTACGTCTAACAAATGCTAGATAATTGAGTATGTCTAGTAGGCTCAAGTCAACCAATGGTTAGTATTTAGCCAAACAAAACTATATTGTTTGGACAGATAGTCCTCTGATTACCTGATTTATGTGCATATATGATATTGCTATTATTGCTTTCATCATTTTGATTGCAAGATTCTGATTTGCAAAAGATATGTTTTAAAAGGATATTAGTGAGGAGAAACCTGTTCCGCTAAGCGGCATGGTCTCGGTTAATATCAAATAACCAAGATGTAATAGTATTATTCACACCAGGCTTTATGCCTGACTCAAAGTTTATGTTTCCCCTTAAACTCTCAGATGCTCAAAATTTAATTTCAGTAGATTGAACGTTAAGGTTTTTCAGGTTTAGTAGGTTGGATGAATAAGCTTCCAAAGATGTGCAGGAGGCAAAAAGTTAGCTATATAGGAGCTTTTTAGTTTTATTTCCAATGTGGTGTATTAAGACTGATGTGTCTATTTAATACTCTGTTCATCCAAGGGGCATCTTCATATGTCGCTTTTGGCATAATTTGTGATAATTATATTTTATCAAAACCCGAGAATCGTTTAGGATTATGTATCTGAATATGAAATATTGATTTGAAATATAATCAAAAAAGTTTTTTTTAAATCTATGTTGATTTTATTTCATATTCGTGTGCTTCTAATATTATGGATACCCTTAACATTACTATATTTTGTCATCGAAAGTTATTACTATGGACGACTGCTGTATCTGTAGCGCTTAGCTTCAGGCCTCAAGATAGGGGATGTTATAGCATGACTAAAGAATGTGATAATGCTTTTAAACATAAGTCAAATGGCCAAAGAGATCCTATGAAGTTATCTAACCAAGTTCAACGCAGCAGCCGCTGCAGTTCATATGCCGGATCAACCGATATTTCTGATGGTGGTAGTTTTCAGAGTTTCCAGCAAAACCAATTTCGAAATTGCTTTACAGTGGGCTCCGCCAATGATCTACTACATTGCTATTACCTGGCTAAGAGTTTTCTATGCCAGAACGACGCTAAAGCAAACGATAGCATCGAAGTAAATGCTGCGAATGATGGAGGACCTTCTATGAAAAGACAGAGGAAAACAAAAGGTTGATGATGGCTTTGGAGGATCGAAGCAACAAAGAAAGGAACCAATACTCCTCCTACACTGAACTGACAGAGACCTCAGAGAGGATCTACTTGGATACCGAGGGAAAATTCCCTATCGAAAACCAATGAAACGAGAGACCATAGATTGAGAGAAGAGGTATGGAAAGTTTTCCTTATTCCATGAGCATGATGGACATATTACAAATGAGTGCAGACATTTGCGTGACTTAATAGAGGAATAGGTACGAAGTAACCAATTGTAGAAGTATGTGAGAAATCAAACCACGGTGGTACAATCAGAGCAACCACCATCCACAGTGGATATATATGGATCTGAAAGGACTAGGTTGAGGATGATTATCCTATCGAGAGAATTAGGATCAGATTTAAAAATCACTCAAACATGATGATCATTATTGATAATACGATGGAATGCCAATAGAGTTTGGTCATACTTAAAATTAATATAATAAATGACAGAATATGAGTCCCCTCGTCGAAGAGTAAGCAGATGGACTCATATAGGATAGTAAACCCCCTCATTCGAGAGAGAGTAAATGGGTGTGCTTGGATAACCCCCTTGTTGGAGAGTGAGTGGATGAGGGCGCTCGGATAATAAGCCCCTTCGTCCAAGAGTGAATGGATGGTTGTTCTCTAATAGAAAGCCACCTCATCAAAGAGTGATTAGATGGGTGTGCTCGGATAGTAAGTCCCCACATTAGAGATGATTAGATGGTGTTGCTCAGTTATTGGTCGCTTTGCCAGAAAGCGGGTAGATTGGGCTCAGTTTGGACTATGTGATCCGAAGAGATTAGTAATTAGATTAGATATATAATCATGTGATCTAGAGAGATCAGAAAACAAATGGAATATGCAATTGCAAGATCCAAAGAGATCGGTAACAAAATTGTATGTAGGTTATGTGATCCAAAGAGATCATAAATTGGATTATATATATGAATCTAGAGAGATTAGAAACTAAAATGGAAATCGATTAAGTGATCTGGAGGGGTCAAGATTTTTATTAACAATATTTCTTGTCAATGTACCAAATAGTTCTTAGGAAGACGAAAGTCCTTTCTATGAATAGTGGATGTGAATCCCTTCGGAATTGCCTTTAAACTTAGCCTTACCGATAAATTGCTTTCGAATCATACCTTTCGATGTCGTTGAAAGGTTTAGGTGCTGAGTTATGAAAGCTTTTGACTTTATTGAGTTAGTACAAGATCCTCTTCAAGAGTTCCCTTCTTTGTTTATATTTAATTTCATTGAATTTGTCCTTAAAACGTTAGATTTTATCTTGTTGATAGGTTAGGAGGATAGCCCTCTTTGGGTCTTGGTTGGATATCAAACTTCTCAGTGGATATGTATAAGCTTTCGACCTTGTCAAAAGGTTAGTTCACTTATATGATGTATCTTTGATCCCTATCTAAAGGTTTAGGAATGGTCTCTTTTAGGTTAAGCCTTATAAGTCCAGGTATCTATATTTAAAAAGAGCAGTCTTTGATCTAGTCAAAAGGTTAGACCACTTGGACTATAACTCCGAAAGGTTATTGATATTTTATAGCATAAGCACTTCAGACCTAGTCGAAGATTTGGGTCTCAAAGTTAATCACTTCGGAAGGTTACGAGTGTTGTTTAGACCAATTGTATTATCAACCTTGTCAAAAGGTTTAAACTGTAGGGTTAAGGGCTTCAAAAGGTTGCAGTAGTTACTTGTAGCAAAAGTGCTGTTGACCTTGTCGAAAAGAACCTTTTTGATGAATTTGAATATGAAATTAGGAGTTAATCTAACAAAAGTATATTCAAACAATAAAGCAATTAATAGAACATAAGGCTTCCCTCTTTATTCATGAAAGAACTCTATTTTTATTAAATTCCCAAATCAGCACCCAATTAGGGTTACGATGTCTTGATTAAGAAAATACGAGATTATAATGAGAATTAGGATCACCAAAACAGCACTCCTTGGGTCTTATTTATTTATAGAGCAGACGACCCTCCTTTCGGCTCCATGCTCTCGATTGGGTCAGAAGGTCTCCCTTTTATATGTAGCTTTGACCTTTCAACTTTGCCAAAAGGATTTCCTTTCATCTGCTATTCTGGACCTTTCGACTTGGTCGAAAGGTTTGCTTCTCTTTATGCCTTCATTAACCTTTAGACTTTGTTGAAGGGTTTGCTTTCTTTATACTGCTGTGAACCTTTCGACCTTGTCGGAAGGTTGCTCTTTTCTTGGTTGCTGTGAACCCTTCGACCTTATCGGAAGGTTGCTCTTCGAGAGTTCTGCTTTCCTTCAACATTGTTGAAAGGTTATCTTTTGCTCTTTGTTGACTTGTGAGTGTTGCTTTCTTCATAAACCTTTCGACATTGTCGAAAGGTAACCTGGATGCGCTTCAAATGGTTCGAAAGGCTTGTTATGCTTTCGAAAAGGTCACTAAGTAGCTGCTTACACTTGCTTTGACTTTTTTTATCTCCCTTGAAAGCTAAGAACACCTTGGATACTACAGATGGACCTTTCGACTCCTTCGAAAGGTTTTATGCTAATGAATTCTGATGACCGCATCCCTTCGACTCCTTCGAAAGGTTTGGGTTGTACTCCTTTCCCTTTGCTTTTGTTGAAAGACCTTTTGTCTTAATCCAAAAGTTGATTTTTAGTGTAACATTTTCCCCTTCCATTCAAAGGGATGCTCTTGACTTTTCAAGTCATCTTTGTCGAAAGCTATAAAACTTCCTGACTCTTGGCCTTCCCACGTTGATCTAGGACGTCCATTCAAATCTGATCCAACGTATGAGAATTTAGACGACTTTTCCTATATAGTATGCTTCTTCTCTTTCTTCCTCTTTTAAAACCAAAATCATCGTGCATAGGTAAAAGATTTCTCCAAAACTTCTCAGATCTCGCATTGAAACAATAAGGTAATCTTTTAAATTCGATTCATAACTTTAAATTAATCTCCGCTTTCATTAGTTTTCAATCAAATTTCCAATTTTCTAAATCCAAAATTGAACTTCAATTTCAATTTGATTTTTCCGAATTTTTTTCCCTCTCAAATCAATTTTCAAATTAACGAAACCCATTTTTGGCTCTGGATTTTTGCGGTTAATGGTGTTTGATAAGTAAATTCCTTTATATGGTGTTTTAATCCAAAATCCTTAAATTTTACTTTTTATTTTTAATCTTGGGTTTTTGATATTGAATATGCGAGTATATGATTTTTTTGATGATAATAAACATTTATATATATATATATTCATTTAAATGTATTTGTTAATGTACTATTTTATTTTTCACATAATTAAATAAATATTTGCTGAATAAAATAAATAACACGGTATTTAAATTCAAACAGATATTTTATTCAAGCAAATATTTATTACAATTTTGAATAGTACAAATTTGAACTCTCACCATATATATATGTACAAATTCAATGACGTAACAATTTCGATTACATCACAATTTCTAACTTAAAAATACACCTCACTACATATCGCTCATTCTCTCGTATTTATCTTCAACTTTATTCCAGAGTGAATCCAGCATCCGAGCAATCTACAAAAATATACATTGATGCAGTAAAATTAAAAATGAAATATTTTTGCAGTGTAAAATAAAATGTATTTTGAAAATACTATTTGCCTCACTTATTTGGGATGTTCATCATCATTTAATTTTGAATTAATCATACACAAACAGCTTGTGACATGCACAATGTATCTCTGTACATGCCACAAGGCCGTGCACATCGATATATACACTTGATAAAATTGCAGGGACAGTTGAGAACAAGGTCAAACCTAAATCAAAAGCCGGGTTCAACTCAAGTGCAATAAATATAAAGTCACAACACGAGCACAAGGTCAAACCCGAGCTACAAACTGGATTCAACACAAGTGAAATTCAAAATGCAAATAATTCTCGAGTGAAACAAAGGTCATGCAAGCTACATACAGTCTCAAGTGAAAGGCTAGACGGTCCATTCAGACCATCAAGCAAATGCATATCAGACGATGTCGACGAGACTTAGCATGTATATGAAGGAGCAGCAGCCTTAACAAGAGAATGGCCAAGAAAAATAAACAGTAAAGCAATGACAATGCAAGTGCATACATGCTACATGATCACTGACCGCATATAAAGAGACTACTTGAAGTCAATGCACAAACATATATACACACACACATATGTATATACACATGTATACATACGCGTAGTGACTGCACATCAAGTGCAAGCCCTAGTGCAAGCCCTAGTGCATAACCATGAAAACGCAGACTGCAATATCAAAATAAAGACACCAGAGAGCATGCACAAGTAACTCAAAGCAATGAATCAACTGCAGTCCCAAATATACAAAACTCAAGTGCATATGAACCCAAACAACCAGATTTGTATATCAAACAAATACCAAAGGTTGTACTGCACCAGGAATAACTCAAGTTGATATGTAGACAACACAAGTACAGGATTGAATACAACGAACAAGACTGGACAACATGAATGTACAGAAATAATGGCATAGTCCCAACATCAAAGACCAGAGCCAAGGCATACATATGGTTGTAGTGAAGGTAGAGCTCGAGGCTACCAAGTTAAACAATGCAAACTGACTCGAAGCAAAGTAATCAGTGACTTCAACATAGTAATATACAGAGCATAATGCCACTGTAGTTGCAAATAAGGTACAGACCACACTCGAGTACACATATAAGCAACTCAACCTCAAGCATCAGGTCGAAATCAATCAAGCAAGAAATGTCAAAAATAAAATAGTGCACAAATTCAAAATTAAGCAGCAGTTTTGATCAAAGACAGAGAAGCCAAAAAAATTGGCTTGCATCAGGAATTTCAAGTTGAACAAGTTAATGCCGAAGTCACACTGAAATCAACATCGTCAAATCAAGTCAAGCCGAGATGAGCAAAGCAATTCAAAGCCATGCGAGTCAAGAAACAAAAAATATCATCGCATAATCAAGTCTGTACCGAAGATTGAACAAGTCAGAAATCAAAGCCGTGGTGGACACGAAAGAGATCAACACCGTATTATCAAGTAACCAAATATATGAAATTGACAAAGTCAGAAATCATCGCCAACATTCAATCAATATCATACCGCCAAGGAATTATCAAAACAAACCAAAATCAAGGGGTTTGAACCCTATATAAAAACCCTAAACATCATTGGCAAAGACAACATTTGAGTTAAAAGCCAAACAGAGAACAATAAATCAACAACTCGAATCGAGTTCAAATCAAGGCAAAACAACATTGCATTTAAACGATACAATTCACATACCAGATTCGTTGATTCAAACTCAATACTGGAAGCAGCCGTGAACGAGCGCTAAAAGAAGAGAGCATCGATCGATAAAAGAAGCACGTCAATCATCATTCGATCGAGAAATTGAAGACGACAGCTTCAATATTTCTCAAAGTCATAATTTCGAGCAAAGAGGAACAAGCAAAGGAACAAGGCCGACATTTTACATAGCAAAGGAACAAGGCCGAAATAAAAGAAATAAAAGGGCCAGCCTTGTTTTTTAATAAAGGCTTTATTATAATTGAAAAAGAAAAATAGGGTTTTGATTTTAATTTGTGTTTAATTTGTATTCTTCTTTTTTAAACAATTGTAATTTCTAGTCGTGTGACTAGGGGACAAACTACGTGGCGTAGTTTGAGAATTCGCAACTAAGTGGCTGAGTTGTGACAGGGTTTTGAGCGAAGAATTAAGGCTAGTCGATAGCGGGTGTCGTGAGTTTACGTGTGTAAGCGTCTAACTGCTTAATTTCTAGTAGAAACCTTGAGGGCGGCACGTAGGCAGGGTTTTGCCGAAGCTGGGCAAATTCTGTGTCGTTCTATTTCTGCATTTATTATTCTGCTATAACCTGTGCTGTTATTATTTTGATATATCTGTGTTGAAATAATTTTATACAAACTTCCACAATAAGTTTTATAATTGATAGTATCACCTATTCACCCCCTCTAGGGTGAAATCGATCCTACAAGTGGTATCAGAGCTAGGAATAGAAGTCAGCTTTTGTTTTTAAAAATTTGATTTTTTTTCAAAAAAATCAATTTTTATTTTAAAAAGTTGAATTTTTTAAAATGGCTTCTTTTAATACTGCTATTGTTTAGGGTCAGTCCGTAGTTGGACCACCAATGTTCAATGGTGAATACGCCTATTGGAAAAATAGAATGAAATTTTTTCTGAAAACCATTGACGCTTGGAATATTGTTGAGACTGGTTATAGAACACCAACTATAATCGTAGATAATCAGAAAATAGATAAACCGATGGATCGATGGACAGATCTAGAAAATAAATTGCAGAATGCTAATGCCAAAGCTATGAATTCTATTATTTGTTCATTAGATCAATTTGAATTTAATCGTGTCTCACATTGTCTAACTGCACAGGAAATATGGCACACACTTGAAGTGACTCACGAAGGAACATCTCAATTCAAGAAATCTCGCCTGACCATGCCGAGTAGCGAATATGAGAATTTTACAATGGCCAAGGAAGAAAATGTTAAAGAGATGTACTGATAGCTTTCCAACATCGTATACAAATCAAAAGCTCTCGAAAAATCATACACGGAATTGGAAATAGTCTGAAAAATCCTCAGAGTCCTTTCACGAAGTTTTAAAGGAAAAGTGACTGCCATTCAAGAATCGAAAGATTTAAAACAAATCAAAGTTGAAGAACTCATCGGAAATCTCACCACTTATGAGCTAGAAATGAAATTCAAGGAAGAGCGTGAAGGAGGAGATACTCGAAAGAAATCAATAGCTCTCAAAGGAACAACTGAAAGTGATGACGACGACGACGATGATGGAGCAGCAGAGCTGGCAATGGTAATAAAGAGATTCAAAAAGTGGAACCGCAAATACGAAAATCCAACTCTAAATCAAAAATTAAAATGCAGAACAATCAAAGTTCTAGATAAACTAGAACAACAAGAAATCATTTGTCATAAGTGCAACGAACCCGGACACATCAAGCCCAATTGTCCTCAAAATCGACATAACTTAGAAAAAAAATCAAAAAGGAGAAATTGTAGCCACGTGGAGTACAAGTGATGAAGATAATAAAAGTACTAGCAGTGAGAGTGAGAAAGCAGATATGTGCCTTCAAGGTAATATAACTGATAGCGACGATGACGAGCCAAGCGAGGTATCCAAACTCACTCACTCAGAATTACTTATATATTTCCACGAAGTAAATGGCTGTTTTGAACGACTTAGGGAGAGATATGCTAAAATTGAATCACAAAGAGATACTTTGATAGAATCAAATAAATAACTTGACCAATTAGTTAAAAACTATCAAAGCAGGATCCCTAAGTGTGATAAGTGTCCAACATTTGAAGAAGAATTTAAAAAATCAGAAATTAAAATTAAATCACTTGAATATGAAATTCTGATTTTGAAAGAAATCAAAAATACAAGAAGAGAAAATTCAATTAACAAGTGCACACAATTATTAAACGAAAATAAATCTCTCAAAACACAAGTCCAACAACTGTCAACGACTTTAGGAAAATTTTCCAAAAGTGAAAGATCGTTGAATATGCTATTAGGGAAACAAACTGATAATATAGTTAGACAAGGACTTGGATATGATCAATCTGAAAATGTTAGAAATGAAATTAATCATGTCAATTCAATATGCACAATTTGTAGAAAATTTGGACACAATCAAAATAATTGTTGGTATAGACCCAAACATGTGAAAACTCTACCAATTTGGGTTCCAAAAGGCACAAATATAAAATCCCTCAAAGTTAATCAAATTTGGGTGCTGAAAGGAACATATGTAAATTGTTTTGGGTATTCACAAACATATTTTTCAAAATATTTTGCCACTAACAACCATGGACCTATAAAAACAAATAGGTCATAAAAATCTTTTATCGTGTAGGTGTGATGGCAGGCTAAGGAACAACAACAGAATTATCTGGATTCTGGCTATTCCATAAACACAACGGGCGACAAAGCAAAGTTCCTTAGCCTAGTACAAAGGTGACAGAATCACAGTGGACAACAATGAAATATTATCATAAAGGTAAATGAGGTAACCGTATATCTATTTTGAACGATATATTTAATGTGAAAATCTGCGCCGTAATCTAATCAGCTAGTTATGTGATTATAAAATAAATATAGATATTGATTCTGACTTATTGGCCAATTATACTTTTCATACCAAGAACACTACGTGCATCTCTAAAGCCTTTGAACTACTTCATATAAATTTGTTTAGACTAATGATGGTATCTTATTGACTGATTATTAATCTCGGTGCATGTAAATATTTTGTTTATCCTACGACTTCTAAATTTGACACTATATTCACTGATTTGTTGATTGGCACAGATTCAAATTCAAATTCAAAAGAATTTCATTTAAAAGCTGTTAAAATTGATTTTAAGATATTTTGATGCACACTTCATGGTATGGTCTATCAAATTTAACTAATGATAATTTCGAGTGAAAAGAAAATTCAGATGCAAATTACACTCGTAATCTAGTTGTTAGAAAATTTTCTAGTGGAACATGATTTATGTTGAGACATTCAGTTAATTACATCATTTTTTCAAAGAAAATATCTGCATATTTTTCATTTCAAATATTTTCAAATAGTAGAAATTTTTTCTTATAAAATCCCTTCTAGAAAATCATTTTTGACCTTGTTTTCATATTAGTCATTTAAAAAAAATGATTTTATAATTATTTTTGAATATGATTTTAAATGACTACATTGACTAATCTGACTACCTACTAATTATCGAAAAGGTAAATAGTGATTGAAAAAGTGACGAGTGTTGATATTAATCATATATTATAACTTGGGACGGTATAATTATTAAATTTCTTTAGAAATTTAAACAAGAGTTATAAACGCGTTTTGTTGGTAAAAATTCCATGATCATTTATATTTCTATCATTTTCTATCGACCATCATTCATCATAATCTAATATAGTATGTCAATATGTGGTGATTTAAACAGGAATCATTCGTTTTTCATTTTATATTTTTTAAATTAAAAAATGTCCAAAGTATTCACTCTCATTTAAAAGTCCTCACGGTAATGCATGGGTGAATTACTTAGAATTTTTTATGTGCTTCCATGCTCATTTAAAAGTCCTTACGGTTATGCATGTATGAACACATATAAAATTTGATTTATTAAATAAACAAGTTGATTCTATTCCCATTTAAAAGTCCTCACGGTTATGCGTGGTTAGAAGATACTTGAATTCATTTTTTTAAATAAAACTGGAATACTACTAATCTCATTTAAAAGTCCTAACGGTTATGCATGGTTGGTAGATATTCAAATTCCTGATATAAATATAGCATAAGTAGACACAACTATATGGTTTTATATGATGACATCATTCCCATCATTCTAAAAGTGGAATATGCGTCTAACAGAGTATTTATGATTTCTGTTTGATTTTTTATTGAAATTTAGTATTTATATTCGATTGAGTTTTAATGTTGTATTAATATCTATCACTTTATCTCTATTTTTCTAACAGTACTACTCTTTTTCTGATAACAAAAGGGGGAGAGAAAAATTAAGATTTTGGCAAATAAAGGTCAAATATTTTCTATTTACATCTAGGCTCATTTGCATATTTTTATTTACATGCATATATGAAGGGGAGCTTTGTGTAGAGAGGAAGCATTCAAATAGGGGGAGCAAATTGAATGATCAAATACATTTAATAAATTCAAAATCTTAAATATATGTTTGTTATCATCAAAAGGGGGAGATTGTTGAATGTGTGAGTATATGATTTTTGTTTGATGATAATAAACGTATATATTCATTTAAATGTATTTGTCAATGTACTATTATTTTTGACATAATTAAATAAATATTTGCTGAATAAAATAAATAACATGTATTTAAATTCAAACAGATATTTTATTCAAGCAAATATTTATTACAATTTTGAATAGTACAAATTTGAACTCTCACTATATATATAGACACACACACAAATTCAATGACAATACAATTTCGATTACATCACAATTTCTAACTTACAAATACACCTCACTACATATCACTCATTCACTCGTATTTATCATCAACGTTATTCCAGAGTGAATCCAGCATCCGAGAAATCTGCAAAAATATACATTGACGCAGTAAAATTGAAATAGAAATATTTTTGCAGTGTAAAATAAAATTTATTTTGAAAATATTATTTGTCTCATTTATTTGGGTTGTTCGTCATCATTTAATTTTGAATTCATCATACACGAACAGCTTGTGACAAGCACAGTGTATCACAGTACATGCCACAAGGCCGTGCACACCGATATATACACTTGATAAAATTACAGGGACAGGTGAGCACAAGGTCAAACCCAAATCAAAAGCCGGGTTCAACTTAAGTGCAATAAAAATAAAGTCACAATTTGAGCACAAGGTCGAACCCGAACTGCAAGCTGGATTCATCATAGGTGAAATTCAAAATGAAAATAATTTTCAAGTGAAACAAAGGCCATGCAAGCTACATACAATCTCAAGTGAAAAGCTAGATAGTCCATTCAGACCATCAAGCAAATGCATATCAGTAGATGTCGACGAGACTCAGCATGTACATGAAGGAGCAGCAACCTTAACAAGTGAATGGCCAAGAAAAATAAATAGTAAAGCAACGACAATGCAAGTGCATACAAGCTACATGATCACTGACCGCATATAAAGAGACTACATGAAGTCAATGCACAAACATATATATAAATATACACATATGTATATACACATGTATACATATGTGTAATGACTGCACAGTCAAGTGCAAGCCCTAGTGCATAACCATGAAAATGCAGACTGCAATATCAAAATAAAGACACCAGAGAGCATGCACAAGTAACTCAAAGCAATGACTCAACTGCAGTCTCAAATATACAAAACTCAAGTGCATATGAATCCAAATAACCAGACTTGTATATCGAACAAATACCAAAGGTCGTACTGCACCAGGAATAACTCAAGTTGATATGTAGACAACACAAGTACAGGATTGAATACAATGGACAAGACTGGACAATATGAATGTATAGAAACCATAGCACAGTCTCAAAATCAAAAACCGGACCCAAGGCATACATATGGTTGCAGTGAAGGCAGAGCTCGAGGCTACCAAGTTAAACAATGCAAACTGACTCGAAGCAACGCAATCAATAACTTCAAATTAGTAATATACAGAGCACAATGCCACTGCAGTTGCAAATAAGGTACAGACCACACTCGAGTACACATAAAAGCAACTCAACCTCAATCATCAGGTCGAAATCAATCAAGCAAGAAATGTCAAAAATAAAACAGTGCATAAATTCAAAATTAAGCAGTAGTTTTAATCAAAGATAGGGAAGCCGAAAAAAATTGGCTTGCATCAAGAATTTCAAGTTGAACAAGTTAATGCCAAAGTCACAGTGAAATCAACATCGTCAAATCAAGTCAACCCGAGGTGAGCAAAGCAATTCAAAGCCGTGCGAGTCAAGAAAAAAAAATATCATCACATAATCAAGTCAGTATCGCAGATTAAACAAGTCAAAAATCAAAGCCATAGTGGCCACGAAAGAGATCAACACCGCGATTACCAAGTAACCAAATCTACGAAATTGGAAAGTCAGAAACCATAGTCAACATTCAATCAATATCATATGGCCAAGGAATTATCAGAACGAACGAAAATCAAGGGGTTCGACCCTATATAAAAACCCTAAACATCATCGGCAAAGACAACATCTAGTTAAAAGTCAAACAGAGAGCAATAAATCAACAACTTGAATCGAGTTCGAAACAAGGCAAAACAACAGTGCATTTAAACAATACAATTCACATACCAGATTCGTTGATTCAAACTCAATACTGGACGCAGCCGTGAACAAGCGCTAAAAGAAGAGAGCATCGATCGACAAAGGAAGCATGTCAATCATCATTCGATCAAGCAATTGAAGACGGAAGCTTCAAAATTTTTCAAAGCCCTAATTTCGAGCAAAGAGGAACGAGCAAAGGAACAAGGCCGATGTTTTACAGAGCAAAGGAATAAGGCTGAGATAAAAGAAATAAAAGGTCCGGCCTTGTTTTTTAATAAAGGCTTTATTATAATTGTGACGACCGCCCATGACTCCCAATACCAAAACAAGGGAATAGTGCGCTGAAAGACGTGCTAGGCAGCCATGGACGATAGTCAAGGGTAAAATAAACATCGCAGAATCTATCGTATAACTCACAGCGCATGGATAAAATACAATAGAGAAATATAATATAGTGAAGCTCCATAGAACATAACATCATCATATAAGCAACATAGCAGTTTTATACAATCATCTACACAAATCCATACATGAAAGCCTCACTACAAATCACTCAACCAAATACAGCAGCGGATACCCAATACATATAGTAAGAAAACTAATATGCAAAGCCTCCTGCTCGTCTTCGTCATCTTCAGCGTAGAACTCCAAGCACAGCACCCGTCACCTGCTACCTAGTCTGCCCATCCCAAACATGGATGAACAGCCCAAGGTAATAAGAGGAGACATAAAACCTTGAGTCAGACAAAGTCTTAGTGAGCAGTAAATTAACTATCAAACATACCAAAAGAGCATAAGGGATAAAAGGAATAGGAACCAAACCATCCCACTCCACCTCTTTCTACAGTGATAGCCCCCAGACACACACTAAGGAGAAGCAATCATATCAATATAGACAATTAAGGTAAAGCAATAACCACTCGAGTCAAGGACGATGTTTTCCAAATACAAACCCCCAAGGCCTAAACCAAGATCAGATAAGCACCCAGAAAACACCGCTCTTGAGGCCGAATGATAATACAACCAAACATCCATGACTCTGGCTATCACTGTTATCTTTGCCTTGATTTCACCGTTAGTTGAATGACCACCTGTCAAGGGCTAATGGTAACCCCGGTTCTAACCATAACTCCGCACACTGCCTTGTGCCTAGGACTTATCTACTTTGCCCAGAGTACTCGACTACCTACCTGTAGTCTTTTGGGTGTCCCAACTACCTACCTGTAGTTGTTATGGGCGCCCCATGTACTCTTGCTTTTGAGCATGCTAGAACCTTCAACAACGATGAGATCCAAGCCTCCTAGCCATCCTTCTCGACGACTATCCTCAACTTAGCCCAAGCTACCTCTTGAGCGACTCCATTATCAACCAACTTGAACTACCCTTCAAGTCATCATCATGCTTGGAATGATCCCTGCCTGGATTAAGCCAAGACTCACATCATACCCCGCTTCATCGCATCAAAGCAAGGTCTCAACTCAACAACATGGTTTGCCTCATCGCATCATGGCAAAGTTCCATCTCAACATCATCCAATCTATACATATGAGCTTCAACATCCGCTACATATGCCTTAAGCAGCTTTCACCATTCAAGAGCCTTCTTCCGTAGCTTTTGAATCATCTTCAATCATCTTGTCCCAAATCAACTACAAGCTAACTTGAAACAATCAATCAATCATACATCCAAACATTCAAGCATTCAGACAAGATCTAATAAGCAATATTAACTATAATGGCAATTTCGTAAATAAATGAGCAAAAGTCCAACATGCACGATTCATAGGTTTTTAGCATAGATCTATCAAATATAAAACATGGGTTTTGTCTCTAACACTTGTTAAACAAACTTGCATAAACAAACATCTATGGAAACAATGGATCTAGACTTGGATCTTAGAAAAATGCATGAAATCTCTAACTTTAACACTCAAACAAGCTACCAATCCAATATACTCCTTTGGATCCGCGTGAGAGATAACTACCACTCACCAAATCACCAAAACAACCTAAAATCAATCAACTTCAGATCTGGACAGCAAGGACTTGAGCTTGATCCGGAGAAATTTCACTTGAAACGGTGAAATCTAGCTTCTTCGGATGAAAATCTTCAACCTTGGCACTTGGATCTTCGATCTCGATCTTCGATCTTGGATGGATGTTAGGACTAGATTGGAATGGGGAAAAGAAGATGAAGAAATGTTGTAGTCGAGTTCCCAAAATGGCAGCACTTCGTCGCTTCAAAAACCGGTGCCAAAAAGTGAGCCGAACCCCTCTATTTATAGGCTGGAATCCCCCTTAGCTCGGTTGTCTTCTTAACTCGGAGCTCGCTATTAGGTCGTTACCGGCCTAAAAGATTACGACCTAACATAGGTCGCTGCCGACCTATGCGACTCAACTACTACGACTTAACCCTAAGACACCGAACCAACCACACGACATACACATAGGGTCACACGACCTAGTTTCCTGCCGACCTAAACCCAGAACACACGCCGACTCACGACTCAACGCACCCTGCCGACCTACGACCCAACTGACCAACGACTCAACACACAGCCGCTAACACACCTAAGTCTTAAGTCGTACGACGACTTACCCACCGTGCCGACCTAACACCACACAAGCTAACTCTAGGTCGAACTCTTTATAGGTTGAACACGACTCATCCCATAACCCGGTAACGACTCAACCTATCTCGGTCACACTCTAAGTCGGTATCCCCCTTAGCGTGTTAACTCCTATAGCTCGGTGAAGGGCTTAAGTCGCTAGCTCTTAACCCGGTAACTCTTAGGTCGGCAAAACACCTTAAGTCGTTCAGTTCCTAGCCCGGCCAAACCTTAACTCGGTCCAAACATGAGTCGCTCACCTTTCTAACCTGTTAGCTTTATAACTCGTGCACGACCTATTTCCTTAAGTCGGCTATACTGTTAAGTCGGTCTCCCCTTAACTCGACCATAACTCTAAACCATTAGCTCTTAGGTCGGTCACAAACCCCTAACTCACGAGTTATCATTCTAAACGACTCAGGCTAGAACAATATGAACAACACTAATGACCTGTAATTCTACGACCTATCGACACGTAAAATATGGGTCGTTACATTCTCTCCCCCTTAGGAATTTCGCCCCCGAAATTCCAAGCAAACAACAGCAATCAAAATTATTCTGCATGCCTATCATTCATAGCAATCAACAAACCATGCATCCAATTCTAACCTAGCATGCAGAATTCTAAGACTTAGAACAAGCTACAAATTCATGAGATGTCACGACACTTTAGGGCCATACCTTGAAGAGTCCGGGATGAGCTGCCTTCATCCTCTCTTCCTCCTCCCATGTACAGTCGTTAACATCATCACTCCATTGTACCTTGAGCAGCGTAATCGTCTTCCTCCTAAGCTGTTTCGTATCGGTTTCAACAATACGAAGCGGCTCACGAGGTCTCGTATCCACGGGATCAACCTCTAAGTCTTCACAGCTATCAGCAGAAACCACCGTACTCGGGTCATGCACATACTTCCGTAGATAAGATACGTGAAAAACATTGTGCACACCCGCCATCTTTTCCGGTAACTCCAATCTATAAGCGAGCTTTCCAATTCGCTCGATAATCAGAAATGGTCCAACAAATCTCGGAGTCAATTTCCCTTTCTTCCCGAATCTAATAACATTCTTCAATGGAGAAATCTTCACAAAAACCATATCACCTACGTCGAATTCCAAATCCTTACGACGATTATCGGCATAACTTTTCTGACGATCTTGGGCTGCCTTCATTCGTTGCCGAATGATCTCTATACAATCCGAAGTCTGTCGAATCATCTCTGGCCCAAGTATCAGCTTTTCTCCAGTTTCCAACCAACATGTCGGAGAGTTACACGGTCTTCCATATAATGCCTCATATGGTGCCATACCAATACTCGACTGATAACTGTTATTATAAGCAAACTCCACCAAATGAAGGTGATCTTCCCATGATCCTCCGAAGTCCAAAACACATGCTCTAAGAAGATCTTCCAAAACTCGGTTGACTCTCTCAGTCTGACCATCTGTTTGAGGGTGATAAGCTGTACTCAAACACAACTCGGTTCCCAAAACTTCCTGGAAGCTCTTCCAAAACCTACTAGTGAACAATGGGTCTCGATCGCTCACTATACTCTTCGGAACACCATGGAATCGAACAATCCATTTCACGTACAGTTCAGCCAACTTCGATGCAGTCCTAGTCGATCGAACAGGAATGAACCTTGCACTCTTAGTCAAACGATCTACTATGACCCAAATCCCTTCATTCCCTGCTCTTGTCCTAGGTAGACCATCGATAAAATCCATCGACACTTGCTCCCACTTCCATGTAGGAACCTCTAATGGCTGAAGCAATCCACTGGGCTTCTTCTGCTCAGCTTTCACCAACTGGAAGTTCATACACTTGGAAATAAAATTTCCAACATCTTTCTTCATACCTTCCCAGTAGTAGGTTCTCTTCATATCCCGATACATCTTATTTCCACCTGGATGAATTGTCAACTTCGAGTGATGACTTTCCCTCAGAACTTCATCTCTCAATCCATCTACATCGGGAACAACCAATCGTTCTTGCTTTCGAAGCCAACCCTCTCGATCGACCTCGAATCCTTTATCCTTCTCTGGTTCCAATCCAGATTCCAAATCACGGATAATCTTGACAAGCTTATCATCTCTCTTTTGGCTCTTGCAAATTCTTTCCACAAGAGTAGGTCTTAACGATAAGTTTGCCAACATCTCAGGTTCCAATTCACATCTAGGCCTGAAATCAAACTCAGCCAAATACTCGAGGCTCTTCCATTCCGAAAACATGGCTCCCAAACCTGCATGTCTTCGACTTAACGCATCAGCCACTGCGTTACCTTTTCCCGGAGTATAGGCTATACCAAAATCATATGATGCTAGAAACTCCAGCCACCGTTGCTGTCGAAGATTTAAATCCTTTTGGGAGAACAGATACTTCAATGACTTATGATCTGTAAACAACTCGAATCTAACTCCCAATAGATAATGTCTCCACATCTTCAAAGCAAACACAATCGCCGCTAACTCCAAATCATGAGTCGGATAATTCCTTTCATGCGGCTTCAGTTGTCGACTTGCATACGCAACAACTTTATCCTTCTGCATTAGCACTGCTCCAAGTCCAGTGCCACATGCATCGGTATAAACCACCATCTCATCATTCCCACCAGGAATAGTCAAAACAGGAGCACTCGTCAGTCGCTCTTTCAGGATTACGAAAGCTTGCTCACACTTAACATCCCATCTGAACACTTGGTTCTTCTTCGTCAATCCTGTCAATGGTGCAGCTATCTTGGAAAAGTCTTTGATAAACCGACGATAATATCCTGCTAATCCAAGAAAACTTCTCACATCAGATGCATTTTTAGGTCTAACCCAATCCTGGATCGCTGCCACCTTAGCGGGGTCAACCGCTATTCCATTTCCAGAGATAACATGGCCTAAGAACCTCACTTCATTCTTCCAGAAGTGACACTTCGAAAACTTAGCCTTCAGCTGATGTTTCCGTAAGATTTCCAAAACAATTCTCAAGTGCGTCTTGTGCTCTTCCTCAGTTCTGGAATAAATCAAAATATCGTCTACGAACACAAGCACGAACTTATTCAACTGATCTCTGAATACTCTATTCATAAGATCCACAAAATATGCTGGTGCGTTAGTCAATCCAAACGGCATTACCAGCCACTCATAAAACCCGGATGGTGTCCTGAAAGCAGTCTTCGGCACACTATCCTTCGCCACTCTCAACTGGTGAAATCCCGTTGCCAAATCCATCTGAGAAAACACCTTAGCCTCGTGAAGCTGATCAAACAAGTCATCTATTCTCGGCAATGGATACTTGTTCTTCTTAGTCACCTTATTCAGCTCACGATAATCCACACACAACCTCAACGATCCATCCGCTTTGGTTGCGAACACAACTGGCGCACCCCATTCGGACACACTTCTCCGAATGAATCCTTTCTGCAAAAGGTCATCAACTTGCACCTTCAGCTCTTGCTGCTCCCTCGGTGCCATTCGCCTAAGAGGCATCACAACAGGTCTGGCTCCCTCAACTAGATCGATACGAAACTCGATCTCCCTATGCGGCGGCAACCCTTTGACTTCGTCAAAGACGTCCTCAAATCCATTCACAATAGGCACCGATGACAGTCCATCCCGTGGAACAACCAGCGAATACATGAAGCTCATGAAGACGCCTTCCTCATGCTTACATCGTATCACAAACTTTCGCCCTTCCACATTCCCGACTGTCACCTCCAGCCTCTCACAATCAATCCTTGCCGCATACTTCCTAAGCCAGTCCATACCCAAAATAATTCCGAACCCCACAAAGTTCAGAACAAAGCAATCACAAACAAACGAGCAATCATGACTCGACACAACTAGACCACGGCATAACATACACAAACATGACGAACCCCCAACCGGATTAGTCACAACCAATGGCCTATCAACAATATCCGGTTTCAAACCCAACCGGCCTACCAAATCATCACAAACAAAAGAATGCGATGCTCCAGTATCAAACAACACTCTAACTGGAACACCACAAATAGAAAGAGTACCTTGAACCACCACACTCTTCCCCTTCTCTTCAGCTGTAGGAGCTTTCGAAGATGACGGCACCGCTCCCAAGGCATAAGCTTGCACCATCTGCCTATCCTTCCTTGGCTCTGGACAATCCTTCTTGATATGTCCCAGCTTATCACAGTTGTAACACTTTCCCGGCACTTTGGGATTCTTACAGTCTTTGTAAAGATGGCCCTTCTGCTGGCAGTTATAGCAAGTCACTTCGCCCTTCGGCTTCTTCTGGCCATCCTTACCCCTCTGTTGCTGCTGCTTCCTCTTCTTATTGCCATTCTGCTGTGGTTTAGATCCTTCCCTAGTTACAGCAACAACAGTACTTTCCCTAGGAAACAAACTCTCATGTCTAAGAGCTTTTTCCACAAGCTTCTCAAATGGATCGTCCAGATGATCCACTAACTGCCTCCCAAGATAAGCATCCAGACCAGTCACAAACTTTTCATTCTTCTGGTAGGGAGAATCAATGTACGATCTGGCATACTTAGACAAAGCTTCAAACTCAGAAATATACTCAAGAACAGGCCTCCCATCTTGCTTGAGCTCCACAAACCTCTTAAACAAGACCGATTTCTGAGCAGTAGAGATGAACTTAGCTTCAAATCTAACTTGGAATTGCTCCCAAGTAATCTCTTCCTCTGGTGTATCTATAGTGATAGAATTCCACCAATCAGCAGCTCTTCCCTGAAGCTGTCTCGATGCAAGCTTTCTCTTGGTTGCATCCTCAATCCCTAAGTCACCAAAGATTCTTCTGCAAGCATCAATCCATCTCTGCACTTCAATAGTCGACTCCGTCCCCAAGAAAGCTTTTCCTCCAAGAGAAGTATAATCCTTGCAAAGCTTAGCAAAATCCACCGGTCTTGGAGCTTGGACTTGAACTCCCACATCCACAGATGATCCTGAAGCTGGTATCCTCCTCATGATTGAAGTCATCATGGCCTCAAACATAGGAGCATAATCAACAGCTTCCCTAGCAGCACGGCTATCCCTCGCAGCTTGTCTCTCACTTCGAGTCATCCTTAATATCTGTAAAAAGGAATGATTAGAACACCTTAAGAAACAACTGCATAAGGAGTTCAAATCCTTCTAACCTACTATATCATATATAGTAATCATCCTTCAAAATACAATTACGTCTCTCTTACGTAGTTACGTCAGCGAGCGTTGGCTAAAATCGATTAACCAAAGCTCTGATACCAAATGTGACGACCGCCCATGACTCCCAATACCAAAACAAGGGAATAGTGCGCTGAAAGACGTGCTAGGCAGCCATGGACGATAGTCAAGGGTAAAATAAACATCGCAGAATCTATCGTATAACTCACAGCGCATGGATAAAATACAATAGAGAAATATAATATAGTGAAGCTCCATAGAACATAACATCATCATATAAGCAACATAGCAGTTTTATACAATCATCTACACAAATCCATACATGAAAGCCTCACTACAAATCACTCAACCAAATACAGCAGCGGATACCCAATACATATAGTAAGAAAACTAATATGCAAAGCCTCCTGCTCGTCTTCGTCATCTTCAGCGTAGAACTCCAAGCACAGCACCCGTCACCTGCTACCTAGTCTGCCCATCCCAAACATGGATGAACAACCCAAGGTAATAAGAGGAGACATAAAACCTTGAGTCAGACAAAGTCTTAGTGAGCAGTAAATTAACTATCAAACATACCAAAAGAGCATAAGGGATAAAAGGAATAGGAACCAAACCATCCCACTCCACCTCTTTCTACAGTGATAGCCCCCAGACACACACTAAGGAGAAGCAATCATATCAATATAGACAATTAAGGTAAAGCAATAACCACTCGAGTCAAGGACGATATTTTCCAAATACAAACCCCCAAGGCCTAAACCAAGATCAGATAAGCACCCAGAAAACACCGCTCTTGAGGCCGAATGATAATACAACCAAACATCCATGACTCTGGCTATCACTGTTATCTTTGCCTTGATTTCACCGTTAGTTGAATGACCACCTGTCAAGGGCTAATGGTAACCCCGGTTCTAACCATAACTCCGCACACTGCCTTGTGCCTAGGACTTATCTACTTTGCCCAGAGTACTCGACTACCTACCTGTAGTCTTTTGGGTGTCCCAACTACCTACCTGTAGTTGTTATGGGCGCCCCATGTACTCTTGCTTTTGAGCATGCTAGAACCTTCAACAACGATGAGATCCAAGCCTCCTAGCCATCCTTCTCGACGACTATCCTCAACTTAGCCCAAGCTACCTCTTGAGCGACTCCATTATCAACCAACTTGAACTACCCTTCAAGTCATCATCATGCTTGGAATGATCCCTGCCTGGATTAAGCCAAGACTCACATCATACCCCGCTTCATCGCATCAAAGCAAGGTCTCAACTCAACAACATGGTTTGCCTCATCGCATCATGGCAAAGTTCCATCTCAACATCATCCAATCTATACATATGAGCTTCAACATCCGCTACATATGCCTTAAGCAGCTTTCACCATTCAAGAGCCTTCTTCCGTAGCTTTTGAATCATCTTCAATCATCTTGTCCCAAATCAACTACAAGCTAACTTGAAACAATCAATCAATCATACATCCAAACATTCAAGCATTCAGACAAGATCTAATAAGCAATATTAACTATAATGGCAATTTCGTAAATAAATGAGCAAAAGTCCAACATGCACGATTCATAGGTTTTTAGCATAGATCTATCAAATATAAAACATGGGTTTTGTCTCTAACACTTGTTAAACAAACTTGCATAAACAAACATCTATGGAAACAATGGATCTAGACTTGGATCTTAGAAAAATGCATGAAATCTCTAACTTTAACACTCAAACAAGCTACCAATCCAATATACTCCTTTGGATCCGCGTGAGAGATAACTACCACTCACCAAATCACCAAAACAACCTAAAATCAATCAACTTCAGATCTGGACAGCAAGGACTTGAGCTTGATCCGGAGAAATTTCACTTGAAACGGTGAAATCTAGCTTCTTCGGATGAAAATCTTCAACCTTGGCACTTGGATCTTCGATCTCGATCTTCGATCTTGGATGGATGTTAGGACTAGATTGGAATGGGGAAAAGAAGATGAAGAAATGTTGTAGTCGAGTTCCCAAAATGGCAGCACTTCGTCGCTTCAAAAACCGGTGCCAAAAAGTGAGCCGAACCCCTCTATTTATAGGCTGGAATCCCCCTTAGCTCGGTTGTCTTCTTAACTCGGAGCTCGCTATTAGGTCGTTACCGGCCTAAAAGATTACGACCTAACATAGGTCGCTGCCGACCTATGCGACTCAACTACTACGACTTAACCCTAAGACACCGAACCAACCACACGACATACACATAGGGTCACACGACCTAGTTTCCTGCCGACCTAAACCCAGAACACACGCCGACTCACGACTCAACGCACCCTGCCGACCTACGACCCAACTGACCAACGACTCAACACACAGCCGCTAACACACCTAAGTCTTAAGTCGTACGACGACTTACCCACCGTGCCGACCTAACACCACACAAGCTAACTCTAGGTCGAACTCTTTATAGGTTGAACACGACTCATCCCATAACCCGGTAACGACTCAACCTATCTCGGTCACACTCTAAGTCGGTATCCCCCTTAGCGTGTTAACTCCTATAGCTCGGTGAAGGGCTTAAGTCGCTAGCTCTTAACCCGGTAACTCTTAGGTCGGCAAAACACCTTAAGTCGTTCAGTTCCTAGCCCGGCCAAACCTTAACTCGGTCCAAACATGAGTCGCTCACCTTTCTAACCTGTTAGCTTTATAACTCGTGCACGACCTATTTCCTTAAGTCGGCTATACTGTTAAGTCGGTCTCCCCTTAACTCGACCATAACTCTAAACCATTAGCTCTTAGGTCGGTCACAAACCCCTAACTCACGAGTTATCATTCTAAACGACTCAGGCTAGAACAATATGAACAACACTAATGACCTGTAATTCTACGACCTATCGACACGTAAAATATGGGTCGTTACAATAATTGAAAAAGAAAAATATGGTTTTGATTTTAATTTGTGTTTAGTTTGTATTCTTCTTTTTTAAACAATTGTAATTTCTAGTCGTGTGACTAAGGGACAAACTACGTGACATAATTTGAGAATTCGCAACTCAGTGGCTGAGTTGTGGCAGGGTTTTGAGCGTCGAGTTAAGGCTAGTCGATAGCAGGTGTCGCGAGTTTTCGTGTGTAAGCGTCTGACTGCTTAATCTCTAGTAGAAACCTTGAGGGAAGCATGTAGGCAGGGTTGCTGAAGTTGGTAAATTATGTGTCATTCTATTTCTGCATTTATTATTCTGCTATTATCTGTGCTGCTATAATTTTGATATATCTGTGTTGAAATAATTTTATACAAACTTCCGCAATAATTTTATAATTGATAGTATCACCCTATTCACCCCCCTTTAGGGTGAAATCGATCCTACATTTGATTTGTGGATCATTTTTATTCCTCTTTGAGATCGAATCAGATTGATTGCGGATGAAATCAGTCTTGCTAATGGGTTTGTTTAACTTGTTCTTCAAGAAGAATTTTAAAATTGCATTTATTATTGAGTTTGGGTTTGGTAAATCCAATAAGACAATCTGGAATCTACCTATGTCAAATTTGATTACACAAAATTACCTTTCTACCCCTTTGAAAGTGATTGAGGCGGCGATAATGAATTTGCCTTCTTTGTACCTTTCGATGGGGTCGAAAGGTATTATGATGTTAACTTTTCCATTGTTGTCAAAGGGTTAGGTAATTAAACGTTCTAACCTTTCGATAAAAAGATCTCGACAAAGTTGAGGAGTTTTAAACCTTTCGACTACCAGCTTTCAACAAGGTTGGAATTCTTTAATTTTAGAGCTGCTTCTGCCCATCATTGTCGAAACGTTTAAAGTATAGATGAGCCAAACCTAAAACCTTTCAACTTTGATGGGTAGAACGTGTTTTATCAACATTGACCAAACCTTTTGACAACATCAACAGTATCAAAACTTTTAATTTAAGAACTTTAAGGTTTTGGTTTCAAACATGTCGAAAGGTCTTGCCACTTGACTTTGTGTTATACTTGAAATATATCTAGTTTCCGTAGAGCTTTTGACATAGTCGAAAGGTAATGAATGGGTTAATATTTCATCTCTACCTTTCGACTTTGCTGCAAGCTTAAGGAATTTATACCATTATCTATCCACTTTCTACGTTTTCAATAATTTTGAATTATGATTGGTTAAGATTAATGTCATCATTCCTTCCAACATTGTTGAAAGCTTGATCTATAAACCTTTCGACTCTGCCGAAAGCCTTTACAACAAACTTTCCACTTTGTCGAAAGCTTTTAATATCAACCTTTCGCCTTTATCGAAAGCTTTTTACTTTCAGGTTCTTTACTTAAATTTTTTGCTCCACTTAAAACTTTGTGTATGCTTTAATATTTATGCTATCTAAGTAGACTTATCCATTTTTAATTTTTTGACTGCTTTCTGAACACATAAATAGACGAGAGATTTAACTAAAACGTTTTCACTGGCAGAATCATGAGCTCTTCAAAGATGGAAGCCATTGCTAAGCGTTCCTTCATTGAGACTCAGAAAGAAGTTAATACTATCCTCGGAGATTTTGGCATCATCGGGATCGAAGCCATCCCTCCTAAACTAACTAATACAATTGAAAACCGGAAGGGTATTTTTCTTACATGGCTATTCATATATGACATGGCGGTTTCATTCCATTTCCTGAGTTTTGCTCTCCTACTTATCTCACGTTGGAGTTGCTCCCATACAACTATCCCCCAATGTTTACACTCACCTTCTGTCCTTTGAAATGTTGGCGTTGGAATTTGGACTTTCTTCGCTTAATGCTGAAGTTTTGAACTCCATGACTAAATTGACAAGGTTAAGTAACCTGAATAACAGATCTACAGAGTAAATGTGTACAAAAAGCTTGTATCAGGTGGAATCAATAAGTTCAAGGACTGGGCGAATCATTTTTTCTTTGTCAAGTGCTTTGCGGATATTCAAGGGACTTTTTCCTCCCTCCATAAGTCTACTTCGATGTTGTCTTTGCTTTACTCTACATTTTCTGTTTAACTAATCTCTTACTTTTACAGGTGAACCTTCCAAAAAGCTTAGCGATGCTGACAAGTTGATCATTAATTCTTTAACTTCTGCTTTAAAACAATTTAGGAGCAGGCTGAGGCTCCTAACCTCTTTGAATTTAAGGAAACACTCCTTGCTACTGCCTGGCCAAAAAATTCTAAGAATTCCTCCTGTAATCTTGCACAATTCTCGTGGTAAGCGCTTCCTTTCCTCGGGAAATGCTGAACATTTTACTTCAACATCGTCCATTTATTCTGACATTCTAGGTATACTATCAGTTTTTTATTTTTCATCTTTGTCTCTGGAATTCTTTTAGTTACTTTGACTGATATTATATCCATTTGAATTTGTTTCAGCTCCCTCAAAGGCCATTGTATCTCCAAGTGGGCTGCCCTTCCTTCATCGTCTTCGGATGTGACATCAGCCTTGGAGGGTTTTGTTATATCCAAGAGATCCTCAAAAAGAAAACTATAGTGTCTTCCGAAGACGCTCCTCCAATGAAAATAGAAAAGTCACTAATGTGGAAAAAGCGCATTTCTCCAGAGAAAGAATCAAAGAGCCCTACTGTCGAAGCTCCTAAAGACAAAGTGGAGCCAACTCCACCTACACCTGCACCTTTTCCTCATATTACCATTACCGACTCCTCGCTTGAACTTGCATAAATGCAGCTTTCTCTTCTAGAGACTCTTTCTAAGACGCAAATTCCACCGGAACCGTCATCTTTTGTTCCTTTATCAACTAAATTTGATGAATGGTCAAGCAGATCTTACACTCTGAATCTTTTACTTCTTCTTCTTTGTTATCATTCAGTCTTGATTTGGTAGAAAATCATCATTCTCTCATAGAGCAACAACTCTTGGTAATTTTCACCCAATTAATTCTATCATCACTGGATCTTTTTAATCGCTAACCGGTATCTCTCTTCTTTTGTTTTAGTTTTCCAGGAACTTGATTTCTTTAAACGAACATGTCTTCAGGTTCTCTGCTGGATCGTCTAAACTACATGAGGTGAATGCTGAAGTACTTAAAAATCAAATATCTTCACTGATCGCTGCTCAAAATGATTCCTTCTCTGAGTTGGAGCGAGTCAAGGCTTCCCTTACCAGGGCTGAAGATGATCTAAAAGCAAAGAGGTAAGCCCATCAACTTACCACTGATGGAAAACTCACAATGGAGCTTGCTCTAAAAGACTTAGAAGATGAGAAAGCTCGTTTGGTTACCCAGAATACTCTACAGAAAGACAAATTTAAGAGGACCAAAGCTTTACTTAAGCTAGCTATTCAAACCCTCTCTGATTTCCTAAAGCATATCTCTGAGTTCGCCGAAGCCACCCTAGGGACCATGATGCTGAATCATTATGAAGACGCCCTCATGCTTGCCTATGCCGACAATCATGAGATTTGTCCCAACTTTGGCTACCCTTCTCTCTAGCCAGCTTTATTCGAAGAGCTATAGACAAAATTAATCAAATTAAGCAGGGTACCGAGCCCGAAGGTGAGGAGTGGGTTGTTAACGTCAGAAGCTCTCTCTTTTGATGTCCCCTCCTTTGATATTGAATCCGGTTCTAAAGATGAGGATGATGAAGATGACAAACCCAAGGAAAAAGGCAATTTTGGTGATGACCTTGATTAGGACAGTGATTATGATGATGACCCTACTGGAGGTAAAGGCCTTGGTAGAGACAAAAGAAGGCCTTTTGGTGCTTCTGGTATGGACAATGGTGATCAAGTCAAACCTCCTGAGAAAGGGAAATCTCCTTCGAAAGACATGCCAGTAACATCTCCTAGTCCATCTACTCCTCCAGAGGAGGAAATTGCTCCCACTCATAACGAGGATCCGTAAGAGAAAGAACAAGCCCCCAAGGCTTCCATTCCAGCTTCATAGGTATGGGCTTCTCTGTTTAAATATCTTATACTTCGAAGATAATAATTAGTGATAAATCATTTGTCTTAGACAAAGAGTAAGTCAAATTTTCCCTATAGAACAAAACTTGAGAGCAAACAGGTGCAAATTAACAAGTTATATAGGGAGTTAGACAAATAAATAAATGAACGCAGTGCTCTATCTCAGAAATATCATAGTCTGGACAGAAGTACTTCCATTCTATCATATTTTAAATATCAAAGAGCGGATCCTTTATTAAAGAAAGTGCATCACCGGAATGACGCCGTCTTAAAGGAAAATAGAGAGTTAATAACTCTATTCTGGATGATGTTGGAAGATGCAACAACCCAAGTTCCAGTGGGTCCTGATTGTTTGCAAAAATTGCTAAAACCCAAGCCCACTGAAGCCTAAGTTGAGTATTTAGTGTCCTGCAAATAGGAAAAGACAAATATATCAGAGCTCAGATAAATATCTCATAGTGGAATTGACTAAAATATAATAGTGAGTAAATACTCACCAATAAAATAACACTTTCTAAACAAGTGTCTCAAAGCTGAAAAGTCTCTACCATCTACCTAACATGTAGGATGTTATGAGGAGGGGGTCAAAACTAAAGTTCTGGTAAATGGACAAATTATACACTTCTAAGCTTAATTATACATATAGCGTTTTATTTCCATTTACTGTTATGTTAGGTTCATTGGGTTTATAATATTCTCGCCACTGTGCATGAATCTTTCCCATTTACTCCATAGTAGATTAAAACCTAATAACTGATATATATATATATATAGCGATATGCCCAATGACCGCATTGGTCCTAGGTACTACCCATAGTACCTTCAATATCCTCCTCACGAAGGACTCCATTGTCTTACTTCCATGGCGTTCTGTGATTACATCTATAAAGGACTACCTCATAAGGCCTACAATACAAATTTTCCATCATCTACTATGAAAACATAAAACGGCATCCGCATTAGTCTATACTAATGATCGAACATCCTCAGTGTACCACCCAATGCGTATCTTAGGACTATACATAATCGTTCTGTCTACTCCCTGAATTCCGCTTAACAAGGTCTACCTTATATGGAATTTAGTCAGAGATTTTCTATTTCTATAATGGACTGCCTCGTTAGGCCTATAATACATATATTCAATTTCTGTAAAGGACTGTCTTGTTAGGCCTATAATACAGATATTATATTTGGTCTGTCTCTTTTCTTAACGTGGCTCTGACCCACGCAGCCACCCCTTAACTAATCGAAAGACATTTAATGAGCTAAGTGGTTGTGCCCTACTACGAATAATCTAAATTTCCAATTAGATGCATCCCTCATCCAATGTCTCCATAGTGAAAGTATCATTAGATTATTGGTTTAACTCTAGTCTTTCCCGAACTCGCTCTTAGCTTTTATGCTGGCTCGATATCCATATGCGACTATCCTTTTGGGTCCTGCCCACTAAACTTACTTGCAAGTACTGGGACATACCAATATCCTTCTCCAAACATCAACCCCTTTTGACTTCCTACAATGGTTTTGCCATGCAAAAAGCAGTCAAGGCATACTCTTTTGATGGAACACCTACAGACCTGCTTCTCGAGGACTGCTTCACTAAGCCTACCCCAGAGGGTCATCCTAGAGTACCCTCATGTCCCGTTGAAGTCTCGTACTTCCTTCTAGCATAAAATAACTAAGTTGGACGTGCTTCTTCGGTGCTGAAATCTGTGATGAACTGCTTCGTTAGGCTCTTCATCCTTTGGGCTTTTCCAAACGCATCTTACTCATTCGTTAGACCCTAATTCTAATCTTTAAATTTGCATTTAGTCTACTTTTCTTATTCTGTTGGCTACTTATTTACCCTAATTAGCGTAATCTTGTCCCAACCTCACCTAATTATTGTGAGACTATTAGTTCCTGACTGAAAGGGAAAGCTGTTGGTATGCGCCACTTCTATTATCTTACTTATTAGCTTAATTAAAGTCATAAGTTTATTAAAATAAATCTCTTCTGTTCTTTCTACTTAATTATAACCTATGTTATAATTTCACTTGTAATTTTTACTTTTATTTTCTTTTATAATCTGTACATTATAAATATAATTACAAGTGTCTCTTTTTTATTCCAATCTGTCTTCTATTATTATGATGCCAAATTCTCTTTAATTCTATTATATTATTTGACAAGCATAACTTTGGACTACATCTGCTTATCAAAAATTTATTTATCATAATAACTACGTTACTTTTATTCTATTATCCGTGCAGTAAATGTCGATCTAGGTACATTTCTGTTTATAGCTTCTAGTCTTATCTAATAATTAACTTGATTCCTTCAATTCTTTGCTTTATCTTCTTATACTATAGGAAGTAGTTCTATTCTATTTGGTTGGTTACGAAAGCAGCGCTAAAATTTAATTTCCATAATTAAATACTAAATAATGCTATAAATAATAATCCGTAACTGCAAGATATTTCTTTTATTATCTCTTTACTTTTTGGATAGTGCAAAATACAGTGGTTTCTCTATTTTACACTAATTCACTTTTTCTTTCTTTTATTATTGCAATTATGTTTATCGTTATCATTTTAAATATTAAACTATAGAAATGTACTCTATTTTCTAAACCAACGAATTAATCTATCGCGTACTTCCAAATCAACTTATTAGATTTTCTTTAAGTTATTACTCCCATTTTAGCAGAATTATTGTAAATTTCTATCTTTCTCCTTTTATTTCAGCTTTTCTTATTTCATATCTAATTTCTGTAAATCTAGTATTCTTCTATTTTAGTCCATATTTGTGAATTCTTCTCTTTACTGTTTTTTCACGTAAAAAGGAATAAAAAGAAGCTAACATTTACAGGCTAAATTTCTACTTTAAAATAGATGTAATCAACTATAATCTTATTATTAGGCTTACATCTTTCTCTAATTATCAAGCCTAATATTAATTATATATAAGCTCTTTTATACAATTTACAGTCTCAGCATAACTAATTAACATAATTAATTACTGAAATAAATACTAAATATTTTTTTTAGTGGAAATCTAACAATAATATATCATAAACTTAAAAGATATATAATTAAATCCACTCACGTGTCATCCTTAGCTTCAATCTCTATCCCTTTTAATTTGCTATGCTTTTCTCCGCTTTTCCCCCTTTTGATTTGCTGTAATATTCTCTGATTTGTTTGTGTAATTCTCTGATTTGTTTGTATATATTTAGTTGCTTAATTTTATTTTTGGTTTGGGAAAATATTTGATTAATAGATGAGAAAGGAAGAGGGAGAAGAGAAGAGGAGTTTGCTGTAAACGACGGCAGTTGATTCAGAGAAAATATTGTGAGCTAGGGTGAAGTTACATTCAGTTTATAGGTGTAGTGAACAACTAGGAACCCTCTGATTAACTATAAAAACAATCCTCACCATCAGAACTTGATTTATTTACGTTAGCTTATAACGCATAACTCTCCAATGTTATTCATTTGTTCCTTTATTATATGGCCCTATTCATGATTCCTTCTAAATAAAATTCTCCCATTAATTGTCCAATTAATTAGATCTTACATATATATATATATATATAATATCCAATATATTGGTTCTTATACATTATAATTTCTTACCTATTTGAACACGTCAATTAATACCTCTATTAATTGAATGCATATAAAAGTTATACTTTTAATTTATTCTTATTAATTTACCTACATCATAAACCTTATTACTTTGTTTGATTTTTGTATGCGTTTCAATTTTTTTAACTTGGAAACAAATAATCCTATAACTGGCATTTTCTTCTAGCTCATTAATTTACATTATTTGATATTGTAAAGATAGCATGTTCTTTGATTAATTGACACCCTTTTTAAAGTGCTCAACTAATTGCCAGTTAATTAATTGACACTTTTTTCCATTTTAATCGATATCCAAATTAACTTTTATGCGTCACTCAATCACACATTTATTAGTTACACATATTTAAATGCCAGTTCATTACCCATTTAATTGACATATAAGTTTTCCTCTTTTATTAATTGATGCTTAATTAATGTCTTTAATTAAGTTCTCAATTAAGTGATTGTGTTAATTATAAATTAAGATATGTATGTTATCATTTAATTTATTTCCAACATGCATTTTCGTTTATTGGAAGATCCCTTAACTAATTAATATTATAAAAATGACATATTCTTTGACTAATTGATGCTTCTATGTCTCTTAATTAATTCCTCTTTTAATTGATTGATGCTTCAATTAACCACACACTCATTTATTGCATATACCTATGTAACCTCTTAATTTTTAAATGTGTATATTTGACATTTATATTTTTCACTGTTTTGCAATAATGCTAATTCAACTGATTTTATTTATCATAAAGTGCGGGGTGTTATAGAAGAGAAAGACATCTTAGTCAATTTTTTGTATAAAGCATATTATAGACATTCTATCATAGATTTTTCGTACTTAGGGGAGTTTAATGGGGGTCTTCTTAGACGTTTTCACAAAAGATACTTAGATGAATTCGATTCTGATCCGCATCCTGGAGCTTGTTGGAACTTACCGTGGGTCAAATCGATTCTTAAAGATCTTTCCCCTAAAAAGCTTAAGCATTATAAGGACAGATTTATTTCTGAGTTTTTCTTTAAGTCTATCTTGTATGAACCGGATGAGCGATTGTAAATATGTAAGAAGTAATCGATTTATTAATACATGCATTTTTTATGTTTTCTATGCTTAGTTTCTTTTACTGTACCATTACAAAATATTAGTTCTTTAGGTTGTGTCGTCCCAAGAGATCACTTAAGTCAATACGTTAACTTGAGGAGATTTTACTCTAAAAATGCACTAACTTTAAAGACTTCGAAGTTAGTAAGATATTATTTTCTTTGGGTTTACAAAATTTATACTTGGATTACCCTCGTCTCTGCTTTGACTTCCTCGATGAAGAAAAGGAATCATTCTTAAAAGAAATCAGAACATTCCATTCCAAGTTAATTTGTGGTCGCAATAGTCCACCAGCCAGAAAATGGGATCATAGTAAATGTCCACTAGTTATAACTACTAAAGGAGTCACTATACCTTTTGATTCGACAGTTATGCTTTCTGCTAGTACTTTAGACAAAGTTAGGAATGTGGTCTCTCAACTTTAGATGTGATGAAAGTGTATTTTGTACCTTTTAACTATGTTGTTATTTGAGTTGTAATTCATTACTATAATAATAAAAATATATTTTATCCTAGTTTTTATTTTCTCTCATTTCTTTTTATTTAAATAGAAACCACAACCATTTATGTTTCATCGTTCTCAAAATTTACTTTCTTGCGCCGACGCTATTAAAGATAGATTAATAACATGGAATGGCGAGATCATGGTCTATGACAAAATCCTTCTCGAGCATTTTGGTGGCAACACCGAAGCTGTGAAGTGGCATAAAAGACATCTCATTCAAAAGACCATCGCCAGTGGCTAAAATGACCATATAGCCTACCTCGACGCCGATATCAAGAAAAAGATGAGATGATCACTGCACTTAAGAGACAAGTGAAGACCAATCCCATGGCTAATTTTGACCAAAGGATATCTTAACTTATTCAACAAATAAGTGATTAAGAGTTAAAGTTGAAAGATAGTCAGGCATAGTGTGCCTCTCAGAATTCATCTTGGGAGAAAAGACTCCAAAGATTAAGCTTCCAACCCTTCGAGCAACTCCTTCAGCTGCCATGCCTACTTGGTCAAAACTTCTCGCAGCTCAAAACTTTCCCACTATTCTCAACCCTTCCCCGGCTTAGACGACAATGTAGTGGGGAACTGGTGATGAAGGGAAAAATTGGAGATCGCCAAATATTTTGATGAGCTATAGAAGATGAAGTATTCTCAGTCTATCAATGATTATGCTACTAAAAATCAGAAGCTAGAAAGTGATAATTACTTGCTCGACAAACGGGTCGTAGAGTAGAAAGAGAGAATAAAATAGTCAGGGCTGCGAACAAAGCTTTTAATTGTGCCTTAAAGACCAACGTCGATGCAATTAATGATGAAAACCAAATAAGGAGAAAAGAAAAGAAGCTTAAGGAAGTTCTCCATGCAGCAATCAATCATGTTGCAAATCTTTCAGTGGCGGAGACTTTAAATAAAGTAGCCCAAGATTTGTAATTTATTTATGTATTTGAGCCATGTAAATCTATCTTGTACATAATTTTGTCGTTTATTAATGACTTCATAACTTATGTAAATTATATAAATTTTGTAAATATCACCTGATTTGTGATCCTTTTCTATAGTGTAACTTTTGATATGCTGTTGAATTTCTCATTCAGCGACTTTTTTACTTGTTGAATCTTTTTTCATTCTAATTTCCCTGAGAAACATTTTAACAAACAATATTTTTAATTGTTCTATGTATATTATTTACCTAGAGCCGCAAATTACCTTGCCAATTATATGAAAAGCAATTTATTAAAAATGTTAAGATCTCATCTTTAACCGTGATGAGAAATGATCAAGGATTTAACTCCTTCCACTTGTTCGGAAGGCGTAAAACTTTTTGGTAGTAGATTCCACCTTATCATAAGGTCATGAATATTAAAATACAAATTTTATTAAATAAAGAACCTGGATCAGGAGTCCATGTCTGAAATTTTGAAACAGTAACTCTCTCACCCATTCCTTAAAATTAATGAGATTTAAAAGTTAGAAGACCGAAGTTCCTAGTTGGGGGATCTTAATAACGGTCTTTTTGATAATATTCTTTAGTCCAGATTAGGGCATTTGAAATAGATAGAAATCCAAAGAACTTGTACCCAGATTAGGGCTTAAATAAATAGCAATCTTAATTTCCAGATTCGGGTATAGTAATTGAGTGATTGATAATAATCTGAAACCAAGATTCCGTTTTTTAGATAATGAAATATTTATTGAAAGATTCGAAACCCACATTCGAATTTTAATTGTAGTGAACGATAATGTTCTCATGCTCCATTTGGGCTTAGTAAAGACGATGATCGATAGAATCCCAAAAACTAGATTCGGTTATTAGTTACTGAGATTCAAATATAAGAATTCCGAAGCTTAGATTCAAGCATTAGTAGATGATGTCAAAGAAGTAATGAAATCCAGATTCGGGTATTAATAGATGATGTTAAGAAAGTCCCAAAAACATTATTTGGATAATAGAATGTGGAATTCCATTCACTCCTTTGTTTTCGTCTTCTTTGACATTCATGAACCCTCCAGGTTTTGAATATTATAGAAATAATTTGATTGGCTGCCTTTTGAGCTAGGACGTCTCAGTCCACGATTGAATATGCTTCTTCTCGAGCTTAAACATCTTAGTTCAGTATGGATCGAGCCTCATTTGGGATAGAACATCTTAGTCATTTTTTTTATTGCGCCTCTATTTAGGCTTGGACATCTTAGTCCATTATTAAATGAGCCTCACTGAGGCCTGGACATCTTAGTACTTTTTGACTGGGACTCTTCTTGGGGCTGGACATCTTAGTCCATTGTCTAGTAGCTAATCTTAGAGGCTAGAACCAAGGACTTACCCGACCTTCCTCCAGAAGGCGCTTTACCCTGGCCCTTTTGCGGCGTGAATAGGGGCTTGTTCGGTGCTCTACCCTGGCCATCTTAGGCATGGATAGAGGCTTACTCCATCCTCCCTCCAGGAGATTCTTTAACCTAGCCATAGCGTGGCATGGATAAGGGCTTGTTCAATGCTCTACCCTGGCCATTTTAGGTAGGATAGAGGCTTATTCCATTCTTCCTCCAGGAGGCACTCTGCCCTGGCCATCTCGGCGTGGACAGAGGCTTTTCTACCATCTTTGGTAGACTACCACCTTAGGTAGTATCCAAATTTGAGGAGCATTTCTCTTCCAACCATGTAGACTTTCTCTTTATTTAAAGTTGATCTTTATTAATCTTTTCTCAAGTTCTCTTTACAAATTCAATGACCTTTCCTTGTCTAAAGAAATTGATGACGATCCCTTCTTGGGCTTTACGTTAGTTGGTTTCATGACCATTCATCATATGATAGTGACAGAAGGATCCTCCCAAGTTCCATTCATGTTTTGGCCTTTTCTTTTGTGATGGCCAACAGTTAAGTTCATCCTTTGTAAGCAAGTAGGTGTTTTCCATTGATATGGTTAAGTTGCACTCTTTTGGAAATCTAGACTTGAAAATTGACTCTTGAGGATGATTCTTTAGCTTTTTACATTTCATCCTTAGCATTTCATGCTCTTCAATTATCTTTCTTTTTGCTCCTCTTTGAATCTCTTGGGTTGGAAGTGCTCTTGTTGTAGTTGGCTGCCACTTGTATTCAAAGGCATTGTAATCATTCATTATCTCTTTCTCAAAGATTGTCCCTTTTGAATAATGTTGGATTGTTCTTGTCATTTGATTAAAGAAATTATCACTTCCACTTGTTCTTTTTCCAAGTGCAAAGATTGGGGTAAGTCCTACATGAAAAGGATTTAGACTCCATTTCTTAGGGTCATAAGATTCTACTTCCTTTTTGTTTATAATCCTTAACGCTTCGAACCTTAGTCTTTGTTCTTCATATTGATTGGAGCTTTTGATGTCTTCTTAGGAGAATCTTATCAAGTGTGGTTTAGAAGACCCTTGTTTAGATCTTTTAAATCTTCTAGCCACGATCAAGCCAAAGTGAATAAACTTAGAGTAGGATAAATCCAATGGGGTTGGAGAATAGTTATGTTAGGGAGTTAACCAAGTTAGAGGTTCGAGCCCTCCTAACACCAAAAATGTTAACATGATTTCTTGTCAACACTCCAAAATAGTGCTTAGGAAGATGAAAGTCCTTTCTATGAATAGTGGATGTAAATCCCTTTAGAATTGCCTTTAAACTTAGCCTTACAGGTAGATAGCTTTCGAATCAGACCTTTCGACGTCTTCGAAAGGTTTATATGTCGAGTTATGAAACCTTCCAACTTTATTGAGGTAGTATGAGATCCTCTTCAAGAGTTTCCTTCTTTGTTTAGATTGAATTTCCTTGAATTCGTCCTTAAAAGATTAGATTTTATCTTGTTGAAAGGTTAGGAGGATAGCCCTCTTTGGGTCTTGGTTGGATATCAAACTTCTCAGTGGATATGTAGAAGCTTTTGACCTTGTCAAAAGGTTAGTTCACTTATATGATGTATCTTTGATCCCTATCGAAAGGTTTAGGAATGGTCTCTTTTGGGTTAAGCCTTATAAGTCCAGGTATCTATATTTAAAGAGCAGTCTTCGATCTAGTTGAATGGTTAGACCATTTGGACTATAACTTTGAAAGGTTATTGATATTTTATAGCATAAGCATTACAGACCTAGTCGAAAGGTTTGGGTCTTAAATTTATTTAATTTGGAAGGTTAATAATGCTGTTTAGACCAATTGTATTGTCAACCATGTCGTAAGATTTAAACTGTAGGGTTAAGGTCTTCGAAAGGTTGTAGTAGTTACTTGTAGCAGAAGTGTTGTTGATCTCATCGACAAGAATCTTTTCGATGACGTTGAAACTGAAATTAGGAGTTAATCCATCAAAAGTATAATCAAACAATAAAGGAATTAATAGAGCATAAGACTTCCCTTTTTATCCACGAAAGAACTCTATTTTTATTAAATTCCCAAATTAGCACCCGATTAGGGTTACAATGTCTTGATTAAGAAAATATAAGATTAGAATGAGAGAATTTGGATTCCCAAAACAGGACTCCTTGGGTCTTATTTATAGATGCAGACGGTCCTCCTTTCGACTCCATGCTCTCAACTGGATCGATAGGTCCTCCTTTTATATGCAGCTTTAAACCTTTTGACTTTGTTGAAAGGTTTGCCTTTCTTTCATCTACTATTTTGGACCTTTCGACTTAGTCGTAAGGTTTTCTTCTCTTTATGCCTTCATAAACCTTTCTACTTTTTCGAAGGGCTTACCTTCTTTATACTGCTATGAACCTTTCGACCTTGTTGGAAGGTTGTTCTTCTCTTGGTTGTTGTGAACCCTTTGACCTTGTCGAAAGGTTGCTCTTCGAAAGCTGTTCTTTCCTTCAACGTTGTTGAAAGGTTGTCTTTCGCTCTTTGTTGACTTATGAGTGTTGCTTTCTTCATAAACCTTTCGTTATTGTTGAAAGGTAACCTGGATGTGCTTCAACCAATTCAAAAGGCTTGTTATGCTTTCGAAAAGGTCACTAAGTAGTTGCTCACACTTTCTTTAACTTCTTCATCCCCTCGAAAGGCAAGAACTTCTTGGATACTAGAGATGGAACCTTTCTACCCCTTCGAAAGGTTTGATGCTAATGAATTTTGATGATCGCATCCCTTCGACTCCTTTGAAAGGTTTGGGTTGTACTCCTTTCCCCTTGCTTTTGTTGAGAGACTATTCGTCTTAGTCGAAAGGTTAATTTTTAGTAACAATTTGAACATTGGAATTTGAAGGCCATTGGACATTAAAATGATTTGATAATGATTTCTGGATCATATCAATGCCTCGCTTTGATTGGACACGCTTATGATAGCATGATGGGCGACACCAAATGACTTGTCAACAGTGTTCCAATTAGTGGCATTGGACTGCAGCGATTTATGTTTCATAATAACATGATAAATAAAATAATAATTCAGTCCTAGATGAACACGGGATGATATTGCGATATGCGATAATTAAACCTCGATCGAATGGTGTTCTTATGATATATAATGTTTTGAATTTTAGATGAGCATAGAATGGCTATGACTTGTGACTAATGTTTAGGCAAGGACTTGAGTCCTTAGCTGTGGTCTAGTGCGACCTTTGATTTACCGATGAATCCAAAAGAATCAGATGATTTGCTCCGATTGGTTCAGTAGATAATTGGTGAGCTCGACAGCTAATGATTGATCACTCCTGATGCTTGTTCTTAAGAAAAGCATGCCTTACATTCATAGCACCTACTTAAGGGGGGCAAGTGTTAGCACTAAATTTTTCAGTCTCCGAATGGACTGAAATTGTTTTGCCAAAAGTTGACACAACACCCTAAATGCAAGTAGATCAAGATATAACAAGTAAAAGATATGAAAAAAAGAACAAATAAAAACATTTTATAGTTGTTTGGAAAATTCTTCGACCTACGTCCACTTTAATTTTATTACCTTATGTTTTCACTCAAGAATACAATTCAAATCCAACCATAATCTAGTAGATCTCAAATTTGCAAGGGTTTGGAGAAGAAGAAGATAGAAATATTTCCAAGTGTAGAAAGTCCTTTTCCAGATGAAGGCAAATTTCTGTTTATTTCCCAATCTCTGAAGCAATCTCACTATTTAGCTTTGAAAATGTCCCAACTCCAAGATCAGAATATTCAGCATGAAGAATAGGATACCCCATATCAGTTTAGAGATGGTAAATTATATATCAGTACCAACATGAATTCAGGTAGGTACTGATATGACTTTAGGCATCTTAAGATCATTTCTCTTTGTGCTTATGTCCTTTTCCTTCGTACATTGCCAATGCAAGTCTCAAAATCGTGTCTGCACCAACAAATCATGCCAGTGCCGACCTGACCTGGTTCTTCAAACTTCGCCAAACTTCTTGTTCTCCTTTGTACTATCATTTTCGATAGTCTCCAAGTCTCCGGATCCATTCCTTCATCATTTTGAAGTCCAATCCATCCGTTAAAGCCTATTCTAAGACAACGAAATTTTTTCCCGTAAAACTTGCCTTCTAAAGTATGCCTTATGAATGTAAGGTGTGCTTTGCTTGATCTAGTGAGGCGAGCGGAGCATAGGGTGGTCGAGCTCTCCAGCTATTCATCGATCTAAGTTGTGGTGAACCATCTAGTCCCTTCAGATTCACTAGTAAATGAAAGATCATTTTGGACCACTATAGCTAAGGAATCTAGACCTTGCTTAAGTGTTAGTTGTAAATCGTAATCATTTCGCATTCAACCGGAATTATCATATCAGATATCACTAAAAAAGCCATCCTGTGTTCATCCGAGTTTAAGTTTATCATAAGCTAATATCTATATTGTCTCCTGTACACCCAAGATTTATTTATCTTACGCTAACCATGGATAATGATATCATGTGTTGTTAATCATAGAGGTGCATTGCCATTGATTGGAGAGTTACTTATAAATCTTCCAGCATAACCCAACATCCCATTATAAGTAAGCCCAACCGAATCAAGATAATGACAATCCTTAACAAACTAGTAATCATTATCCCATTTTGAAGCATTCAAATTCTGAGGTTAACTCGAGATCCCTTCGGATCACATAATCAACGTGAAATTTAGGGTCTGGTCTCTCTGTATCTTACAACCGACATCCAATCTCGAATCTGATCTTTATGGATCATATATACATATTGAGTCCAATCCACTCGCTCTTCGATAAGGGAACCCAATGGACGAGCAAGTCCATTCGCTTACTCTCTAGTGAAGGAACTTACTTTTTAGTACAAGTCCATCCACCAGCTGTTTGGCAATGGGACTAGAACCTTGTGGTTAATCATCCCGTCTCTCTGGTAAGGAGAAACATGTCCAATCAGTTTATATATCGATTCTATGGGAGCCACCAATCTCCATTGGTGTTTCATAATTAGTACTATCAGTTATTATATTCAAATGATTTTCAAAATCAAATATTTATTTATAAAATTCAAATCAAAGAATCAAACAAGCATTCCAACCATTCTTACTATTGATGATTACTACCAACGTCCAACTCAAAGCGTGCTTAGAGACCACTCGAGGTGCCATACATGAGTAAGTGGCCTGACAGAAGTTTCACCTTATTTATTTGAAATAAGAATAAAAATAACGAAATCGAACCTAACCCCTATCCATCCCGATCATGGGATAATCTTTCTCGACCTAGATCCACGGTAGTATCCTAATGCATCTGCCATGAATGATGATTGTTCCTGCTACACCACTATAGTTTGGTACCTTATATATTGTTGTAACCGGTTGTTCTGGTCTTCCATTAAATCATGAAGGTGGTTGCATTCGTTCGTCTCATGTCTGATCATCTTATGAAAAAAGCAAAACCTTCCAGATCTTTTTTCTTGATCTACAGGTTCTCTCTTAATGGGCCTTCGATAGTGGATCTTCCGCCTAGTATGTAGGTAAATCCTCCCTAGGGTATCAGTTATGTAACTCCCTATAAAATTAATGGTGATTAATAAATAATTATTGAGGCTCAAAAGTGGAATTTTTGAAAACTTTGGAATTTTGCCTGAAACTTGCACCATTGTGTTTGTGGCGATTTTCTAAGCAACTTTCATATTTAAAGTTTTGCAATCGAAGTTAAAAGGAAGAAGTTATTAGCCTTTGAAATTTAACTAGAAAAATAGGAAATGAATGATAATAAATGCGGGATCCCGCCTATCGATCCCCTGCTTAAGCCGATTGACCGCCGACTACCGATTGCCTACAAAGGAGTGGTCGATCGATTCTGAAGTGAGGCTAGGATTGAACTTTGGCCAAACGATCCGGATTTAATTATTTTAATCTAACGGATACGATTGACTCAAGTGCGTATAATTACAGGCCTAACCCTCACTTCTCTTCTCATATTTTCTAATCAAAGCAGCGAAGCTTTGCCATTTTTCCTTCTTCGCTATTTATAGAAATTATAAAATATTTTGTATTTAATCAAATTGGAGAAGGGCAACAAATAAAAGAGAAGTAGAGAAGAAGCGAATCAACGCTGTGAAAGAAAAGGTAATTTCTATAATTATAAATCTATAATCCCCTTAACCCCAATCTCTTCTTAGATCTAAAATTCTACTAGCATGTAAGTCCCTTGCTATACATATTCTTTTGGATTAGAAACGAGAAAAGTCAAATCAATGGGATGAATTCAAATTTGGGAGATTTGGAAAGCTTAAAAGGTGAGTGAGAAATTATTTAATTTATTAATAACATAGAAATTTATATCATTGAATTTTATTTAATTACTACACCCATATAAGATCTTATGAGTTGTAGGCCAAAAACGAATGTATAAGAATATCGCAAACATATTTTATAAGATTGGTAATTGGAGTAGGAATGGTATTTTCACCCTAATTTTGAAATTTGGATATCATTTCCTAAATTTTTTAAAAATGAATGTTAATAGAGCTATAAAGTTTATTCCAGTTTTATAGTTGGGTTGAAAAATGTTAGTATTAGTTTAGACTGCCCTAATTTGACTTGGAATGTGAATTTCTATGTTTTAATTTATTGAAAGCGAGGTACAATTTAGTTATATCTATTTCTATGTCATTTCCATAAATAATCTAATTCCTCAACTATATAAAGAGCGCATCGCTTGAAATAATAAGGAAAATAATAAAAATGAAAGGGATGTGTAAAGTATGGCTGTTCTTCACCTAGCTTGCGCTATTTATTTCAATAAAAGAAAGGAGATAATTCTTTGTAATTTCAAACAGAGCAAAGGTCTCATTTTTGGTTAATTTATGTAAAGTTATAATGGTAACCCCTTTTTGGTTTAGGAACTAATAGTTAGAAATAGGAATGCACACACACATAAATACACACACGCATATACATAAACAATCCTATAACCTCGTTTACCGATTGAAAATAAAAATATATTTATATAGGTAATATACGTCAATATTTACATTAGTTATAATTAGGACCTATGGTGATAAATAACATTGCAAAATATAGGATTAGGAGGTGTATACGGAAAAGCGATAGTAACTCCAAATTTAATAGGCAAATTGTGCCGCTAATAAGGAGTTATAGAAATTAAATTGGAACATAAAAGTGTTTTATGGGATTGGTTAAAGGATTTAATATGGCATTTATAGGGAATGAAATTAGTATAACAGGTTGAATTTGAACGAACAAATAAATGTTGTTAGAGGTTTTCCAAGTAGAATAATAATGATCATTTATTACAAAAAATTGACATTTGTGGAATATAGTAAATAAGCTTATAAGGTGGGAATCAAATGGTAGAAGGCAGTACAATTTTTATAATAGAAATCGTACAGCCTTAATTATACGTTTAGAACGAGCATGAATTAGTGGGACTAGCCCAACATTTTAGGCTTAGGGTGATAGGGTTGGTTTAGTCGGTGGGGATGCAAGGTATGTAGAGTTACAGAACAGAAATCTGCATTTCACTTAGAGGCTACCAGTATCTGTGTGTACTTACTACTAATGTCAGACATGTCTACCCATTGGGCTCGTGGGAAAGGGAAATGCAGTTGCATATAGATAGAGGAAAATAAACCAAGGGCATCTTTGGATTTGAAGTATTAAATGACCCAGTACTTTTGAGGGAAATGGGATCTGCTTCACTTCTGATAAGAGTTACTAAGGAACTAGGATGGGATTTTTCCTTTATATACATTAGGTTAGTCTAAATGGAATTTCGGATTTGGGAGGTTGGCGGTCTATGTTAGTATTATTGTTGAACCGGTATTTAGTATTGGGCTGGCATATAGACTATAACCACTAGCGGTTCTGAGCTGTTAATAGCAAAGACTCAGGTTAGACACTAATGGATTTCGCTTTCTACTAGTGTAGAATCCACATACGATACATACATACCTCAAAGTTTAATTTGTAAGTTGTTTGTTTAACGAAGTTGAGCTAGTTAACTGTCAAATGAGTCTTTGAGATGTGTTAGTAATATGGTATTATATTATTAAGCCATGTCTAGTGGTCATTATTCTTTGTAACTAGAATCGATTGATTAGCGATTAAGTTAAGGAGGGCCCACTTAGGGATTGAGGTGCTAAATGGTCGTTGGGTCTGCCTCCTTGGCTAGGATTTTTGGGTAGTATAATATATATATATATATATATATATATATATATATATATATACACACACACCAACGAAGGACATTAAGCATATCGTTTGTGCGTATAGGATTGAATGGATTAGTCGTGGATAATAGCTATAACACTTAAATAGGAATCAGTCGACATAAATTAGTGTCCTAGAAAAAGTATGTAATTTATCCAATCACAAGAACATTGTTCTTACCCCGTTCTCATTTCAACCCACAAGATAGATTTAGAGGGAGAGACTACTGGTGCAAGATGGAAACTGTAGATGGTGAAGTCTTTTTAGTCACGCTTGGCGCTGATAAGCAAATCAAATACTAAAGGAATAATATTAATTCTAAGGTAGTATCCTTGATTTGCGCATATGTTTTATTATATTTTTCTATTTTTCTCTAAGTTTATGTAGATAGCTCTCTAATATACTTGTGTTTGTTAAAGGTAACTTTAACCAATGATACGTACCCTGATGTACTTAGGTTTCAATTTATCAAAAATTTGGACCCATTATGGTGCGGGCTGTTACATTTGGTATCAAAGCTTAGGTTTTTCGATCATAGGAATTAAGATACGTTGAGAGAATATATTTGGATTTTTACCTATGATTATACATACATACATACATACATACATATTATACGATGAACTCTATGAATTTTGACTACAAAAGTAGTTGTGATCATATTTTGAAAAATGGATGAGACAACTATGTGTTGGAATAATGAATGGAGATAAAGTTATATACTTACCCTAATTTTCCCATGGAGCGCACGTTGTACAGTAAGGCATTAACCTAGAAGAGCATGAGCGTGACATATAGAAGGTCCTCGAAAGATGAAGGATAATTAAATCCTCTGTTGGGCCTAGGCTAACTTACGACTATGGATTTCATCCAGCAAATTGGGATATAAGAACCTATATGTTGTTGGCATCTGGAAGCAAGATGTGATAAAGGATCGAGCAAGTTCCCGCAAAAGGTGTGCATTAATCACCACGAGATGATCACTAGATTTTTGATGAAGATGAGTAGAAAAGAATAGAAGTCCGAAAGAAACGAGAATTAAAGTCCATTTTTATGTCTGGTCTCGTATGAAAGAATTTGACAAAAAGATTTTAAAAATTCCTTGAAACATTTTGAAGGGTTTTTCAAAGAATTTATTGGGAAGTTGTTTTGAAAAGTAAGGAAATTTTGTAATTCTTGATTTAAAATTTATTGAATCAAAAAGATTTGATTTAAAGATTTTGATAAAGGAATTTTTCATTTTTGAAATGAATGAAAAACATAGTGCGTGTTTGGCTTGATGAACTTTCCCTATTTTGTAAGTTCGAATTATTTTAAAAAAATATTTCTGTAAAAGGACGGTAAATGGAAATTGTACTTTATTGAAATCGGTAAAGACAGTAGAAGGGAAAGAATGCGTGATAGTGAGGATAGAAGGAATATTCTTGTATAAGAAAAATATGAAGAAAAACAACTAAAATAGATTTATACATATCTCTTTTCATGTTATTGATAAAAAGCCTAGTGACTATAGCAGTAGGCGAACTGACAACAATGAGTCAATGGTAAAAACAATAAGGAGAAAACAGCTATGTAATAGAAGGCCATTTAGGTAGGAGAAATTTTAGTAGTAGCGGTATTAGGAAATTTATACAGAGATAACATTAGAAATTTATATTATAATAGGATTAGCAATCTAGTTAGGAACGATATAGGAAATTAGAGGCTGAGCATAGGAAAATTGGATAATCCATGTGCAATAATTGTGCATATCTTTTAGAAGTACCCCTCATGTGCTATTAGAATCTCCTCTAAGGTTGAAAATGGAAATAACATGAGTAGTAGGAAAACAATATTATGGAAGTTGCCCTTGTCTATTGTAGTTTTCATTATTTAAAATTAGAGAAGTTGTTTTCTTAAATTTTTTTTTAGTAATAATTGAGTTTCTGAATAATGTTTTGGCTTTTAAAATGCTACTTTTGAAGAGGTAAATATCCGTTGTAGAATCTTTGAAGAGGAAAACTTTTCATAGCTCCTTTTGGAAACCAAGCTTTTTTCGAAAAGCTTTCTAAATTATATATTTTCAAAGATAAATGTTTGTATTAAGTACTTCATAAATGAGTTTTGAAAAAACCAAACTAATTTTAGATATGAAGCACATATGGATGACCGCTTAAATAAGACAGGGTAAAGGTCAATACTATGAATAAAATAGTAATGAATGCTCGAAGTGTAGCAACAAGGAATCTTGACCCATTGAATATAATGAATATTGACATGAACTTAGGAATATTTGATCAAACATGCATAAAACCCATAAGAAGAACCCCTAAAGAAATGAGGAATGGTATCAAAGTACACTTTTGTGAGTTGCAAGGTATACTTGCATGAAAGATTAAGGAAAAAAAAGCAAATACTAAAGTTTGGGAATACTGTTAAGAGATTTTGATTGAAGGAAAATAATAGCAGTATAGAAGAAGAGGGTAATAAGATGGCAAATTATAACACCCCCATATGGAGGCCCAAAATTAACGGCTATGGATGTTGCAGTCATCCATTGTTATTTTCCTCGACGACCAAATACGGAAATGTTAGATACATTGATATAACAGAAACATATGGATATGGAAAATAATTATAAAAATAAACAACTTTCACATTCTATTTCAAATCATTTCAAATTCATTACATAATCCCACATTCGAGAACCACGTTTAGAGAAAATATAATTATTACAACAATGCCAGAGCGACACATGAAGATGCCCCTTGGATGAATATATATATATATATATATATATATATATATATATATTATGGAAATTAAACAACTTTGCCTTTACAACAAAACACAACGAAACCAAAATGGAAAAGAACTCCTACCAGCTAGCTTGCTACTACACATCTCCAGAAGCTTATTCATCTAAAGAGGTACTTGAAAACCTCAATTCTCAAACTACTTAAAGTTAAATGAGCACCCGAGAGTTCAAGAGGAAAATATAAACTTCGAGTCAGACATAAAGCCTGAATTGAATAATAACCTACCATCTCAAACCATTTAGATATCTAATAAAACCACGCCGCTTAGTGGAACGGGTTCCCCCTCACTAGTAACTTATAAAAAAAATTTAATAACCATATATTGCGCTCCTACATCCATAATGGTTAAAACCATAGCAATTTAAAATATTATGATGATATGAAAGCAAGTAAATCATTCTGGATTTTCCATCCCCATTCATTTAACTATCTTTCATAGTTATAGTTTCTATGGTTACTATTAACCATTTGTTTTCATGGGATCACTAATAACCTGACTAAAGTTTAGGGTCTATCTATCCAGCCTTATAGTTTTCATGGGATCATCAAGAACCTAGTGGCCTCTGCCAATAACTTCCTTATTTTATGGGTTCTCCTAGAACCTATTGGTATATCCAATAACTTCCCTTATATAACAGTTTTCATGGGTTGACTATGTACCTATTGACTTATGTCAATAACTTAATCTGGATATAATTTCGATGGGTTCACTACAAACCTATCGACCCCTGCGAATAACTCTTTCTAAACATAATTTTCACGGGTTATTATGAACTCGTCTATCTGACAATTTCTTTAATCAGTATTTAGACATCCTATATTTTGGTCTTCTTGACATCCTGAATGCAATTCTACGCATTCAGGAGTCAACTAAATTTATATTCACTACTGGCTAAACCTAACTGGTTATTCTGCCATTTCTCCCTAAAATACAGTTATGGGTTCATTTTACAGCGAATATATTAGAATAACATATGAAACATGATTAATACCTTTAACCTATTACTTTATCCAGGAAAGCTTTTTCAAAAATTCCATACTTAAATTCCATTTCAAAATCATTTAATTTGCCATGGGTTTCCCCTAAAAAATGAGATTGGGTTCTTTGTTTGGAAAACTAAGGCTATCGAAATCTTAAATCTTTGCTTTCTAAATAATTGAATAACCTCCTTCGAAAGCATTCAAATTTTCTTTTCAAAACACTAAGATTGTGCCTTTCGAAACACTTTAAAACATCTCTTTCAAAACCATCAAAACATACTTTTCGAAAGTAATAAAGCACCATTTATTAACTCATACAAAGATAGCTTCAAATCTATTTGAAAGTACCCTTTTCGAAACCATTTGAAAGTACCCCTTTCGAAACCATTGGGTTTATCCTTAAAAGTATCTTTTGTGTCAAAGTGAATATAAATGAAAGTAACCTTTTCGAAACCATAACCTTCATATAAAAGAGTTTGGGGAGAACTGATGGCTTCGGAACCATCCTTTCGAAATCTTAAATTATTTAAGTAAAACATTTGGAAGGATAGCTTCGAAAACCCTTTCGAAACCATTGCCTTCGAAACTCTTATATGGCTACTGGAGTCCTTTTGAAAGCTTTGGGAAGTGGCTTATTATATTTATAAACAAAAGCTACCTTTCGAACTCGTTGATGACTTCAATCCCTTCGAAAGACATAATGACGGCAGTAGAGTTTCGACTGGGTTCAAACTATCCCTTCAAAAGCTTTAATTTAAAAATAAGGCAACTCATTCGAAGCTACCCTTTCAAAAAAAGGCAGCAACCCCTTTGAAAGTAACATTAAAGTAATCCAACCCTTTTGAAAGCATTATTTTAAAAACAAGACAAGCGACATTTCTTTGTAGAGCAAAATGAAGGCTTCGACCTCTTTAAAATCTTGGTTTCAACTCCATACTAGTCACCTTTCTCCAATCCACCACGTACCAAAGCCTTGATACCTTGTGTATTAGTTTCGATTTCGTTGGGACCAGAAGTATAGGGTCGAAAGGTAGCTACTGGAAGTTGCAAAACAATGAACTAATGCAAAACTATTTTAATTGCCTTTTCAAGTAATACTTTTCAACTAATTTGCCTATTTGTAAAAATTTAATTGGTTGCCATAAAATTTTCAAATTCTTTTCTATAAACTGCAGCATTCATTTCAGATCTAAATGAATGTAATTAGCAAAGAAGACCTTCCCTTAAGCAAAATAATTGAAACATTTACATCCTCCAAGTAAATTAATTTAATTTCCATAGAAAATTACTTAGGAAAAATTCCTAAAAATCAGAGAAATTCTCTTTTAATATGTTATCAAACATTTATATTTTCAGACCCAAATTCTTCTATATAATAGCCGAAATAATTTGTAAACCCAAATTATTCACTTCTTCCTTCTAAAATTCATGATAAAATTTTCATAACTTGGAAAACTACAAAAATTAAAATCTATCTCCAAAATAATGTTTTACATAACATATAAATTCTTCATAGCATTCGAAATCCAGAAAATACGAATTTTGCCTTAAAACCGAATTAAACATTTATCAAACAATCTTGTTTGAATTAAACATATCACATAATCCATGCATATTGTTATTAAAATCATCACACAAGGTTTAAAAATAAACCCGAAATCAAATGATCTTTAAAAACAAAAATAAAGATGGTTTTGATTATTATTCACCTTGCTTAGGACAAGGAACTTGAGATTGATCCATTATTAATTCCCCTTACTTGATTGCTTAGCTTTAATTGATTTTCCCCTTTTCTTTCCTTAGGTTGTGGTCGGCTTTGATCTTTATTGGTTACATTTTTTTGAGTTTTTGAGAAATGAACGTTCAAAGAAATGGGAATGTGTCTTTTAAGGGTTATGGGATTATGGTGCAGCAATTACCCATTATGCCCTTGTTTTATTCTCTTATTAGTTATCTAATAAACCATTTCCATAAACTCATTTTCTATGTTTATTTAAGCACAACCTCTAATTAAATTTTCAAATCTCAATTCCCTTATCACTATATTATTTACATTATTCTATTTAATTTATCTAATTAAATCTCCTGAATAATGTTATTAAAATTAGAGATGTTATAGGCTCCCCTCCTTAAAGAATTTCATCCTCGAAATTCATTGAGGACTAAATACTAAACATAGCAATCATCTGTAATAGCTACTAACTACCATACTAGTCTACCTAATTAGCAACTATCTATATAAAGCAAATATAGAATATGCCCTCATAGTAGATCGGGATAAGTATCTCTAATCATGTCTTCCGTCTTTCAAGTACAGTTCTTCTCGTTGTCACTCCCCTAAACTTTCACCGATTCAATTGTCTTGTTCCCTAAACTTTTTGCATCTCTTGCTACAACCCGACTAGTTGTCTAACAAATGTCAAATTCAGTTCTACTATCAACTCTTCCAACTCTATTGGAGGAATAGTAGTCTCTGGATCATGCACAACTTGCGAAGATGAGACACATGAAACATGTTATGGACACCTGCCATACTGCTCGGCAACTCTACTCTGTATGCGAGTTTTCAAATTCTCTCTATAACTTAGAATGGACCAACATATCTCAGTGCCAATTTCCCTGACTTTCCAAACCGCACCATACCCTTCATCGATGATACCTTAATGAAAACCCTATCTCCAACTGAGTATTCTAGGTCTTTACGCCTCTTATCTAAGTAACTCTTCTATCTAGATTGAGCTTCCTTCATCCTTTCTTGGATCAACTCAGTCTTTTTTGTAGCCTCTCTAACCAGATCTAGGCCTAAGACCAATCTGTCTCCAATCTCCAACCAACATGCTGGTGATTTGCATGACCTTCCATACAAAGCTTCAAAATGCGCCATTCCTATACTAGTCCGATAACTATCATTATAGGAAAACTCCACTAAGTGTAGGTAATCTTCCCAAGATCCACCAAAGCCCAATACACAAGCTCTTAACAAATCCTCAAGTACTTTATTGACTCTCTCTGTCTGCCCATCTGTTTGAGGGTGATACGCAGTAATCATCTTAAGCTTAGTGCCTAACACATTCTGTAGGCTCTTTCAGAATTCACTAGTGAACAAAGCATCCCTGTCATTGACTATACTACTAAGAATTTCATGCAGTCTAACTATGTTCTTCATGAAAAACTTCGCTAAAACAGGTGTCATCCTGATTGACTTAACTGGAATGAAATGGGCACTCTTGGTCAACGTGTCCACTATGACCCATATACTTTCATTTCCTCTATTTGACCTCGGCAAATCCTCTAAAATATCCATGGATATGCATTTCCAAACTGGTACTTCCAAATGTTGAAGCAACCCACTCGGCTTCTGATGTTCGGGGGTTCACTTGTTGACAGTTTGTACACTGCCTAACCCACAAGCCAACATCTCTCTTCATATCTTCCCAATAGAAGCTCCTCTTCATATGTTGATACGTCTTGGTTCCTCCAGGATGAATCATAAATTTAGATCGATGACATTCCTTAATAACTTATTTCCTTAAGTCCTTAACATTCGGAACACACAGCCGTCCCTTCTTTCTCAATCATCCCCCTAGTCAAGACTAAAATCATTTAGATCATTGATCTCAATTCCCACCTCAATCCTTCTTATCCTCTTGGATAATAATGGATCCTCTTTCTGCATAGAAGTAATCCTTTCGATAAGTACTAGTCGAACTTCTAAACAGGACTACATGGTGGTGCTCTAACTAGAATTAGCAGTCGATCTTAACTGCACGCTACAAGTGGTCAAAGGTTCTAAATCTTTCCATTCTGCCAACATAGCCAACACCACATTCTGATGTCTTATACTAAGAGCATCTACAACTTTGTTTCCTTTCCCAGGTGTATGCTCTATAACAAAATCATAAGCTGTTAAAACTTCAGCCACATCTGCTGCCTCATATTCAACTCCTTTTGAGAGAATAAATACCTTAAGGACTTATGATCGGTGTATAGCTCAAATCTTTAACCTACGAGATAATGTCTCCATATCATCACTGCGAAGATCACCACAGCCAACTCCAAATCATGAGTAGGATATCTCACTTCATGCGGTCTAAGCTATCGTAAAGCGTAGGCAAAGACTTTACCTTCCTGCATCAACATAGCTCCAGTTTCGCAAGAATCGGTATACACCACCAACCCTTGATTTTTGTTTGGAACTACTAACATAGGTGTTTTAACTTAAAGGATCACATCAGCATTGGTCAACAAATGCTTTAACTTAAGGAATGCTTCCTCACATTTGTCAGACCAGATAAACTTTACGTCTTCCCGGTCAACTTAGTTAAAGGTGTTGTAATTCATGAGAAGTCCTTGATGAATCTCCAGTAAAAGCCAGCAAGTCCTAGAAAACTTCTAATCTTGGTCGCTGTCTCTGGTCTCTTCTAGCTATTAACAGCTTCGATCTTATCAGGATCGACTGACAAACCCTTCTCCAAAACCACATGACTAAGTAACTTAACCTCTTTCTTCTAGAAATGACACCTGGAAAATTTCGCTTTCAACCGATGTTGCCTCAGTATCTCAAGAACTACTCTAAGATTATCTTCATGCTCTCTTTCATTATTAGATTATACTAAAATGTTATCTATAAACACCAACATGAACCTATCCAAGTGTTCTCGAAAAACTCGGTTCATCGAATCCAGGAAGAAAGCTGGTGCTTTCGTTAACCCGAATGGTATTCCTAACCACTCATATGAACCATGCCTAGTTTGAAACACCGTCAATGGAATACTGTCATCTTCCACTCTTAACTGATGGAAACCTGTTGTTAGATCTGACTAGGAAAATACTCTGGCCCCACACAACTGATCAAATAGATCATCAATTCTCGTCAAAGGATACTTATTCTTAGTTGTCTTCTCGTTCAACTTAACGATAGTTGATACACATCCTCAACGACCCATTCGGTTTCTTGATGAACACCGCGGCCACTCCCCAAGGCGAACTGCTTAGTCTAATAAAATTTCTCCCTTCTAGATCCACTAGCTACACCTTTAATTCCTTTATCTCTGTCGGTGTTATCTTGCTAGGGGGTCTACTAATAGTTTCAGCTATTGGCATAAGGTAAGCCCGAAACTCAACAGCTCATTTCGTTGGTAGTCCTGCAACCAGCTCAAAAACATCTACGAATTCTCTTGCTATCCAAACATGACTCAACTCTTCTCTTACTTCCATAGCTCTTAACAAAGCATAAACACTTTGGTCAGAATTCTCCACTATGATATGATTTAGTTATGACTATCAGCCCCTCTCAACGATATTTTCCTATTTTGGAAACATATCCTAGCATCATATTTACCCAACCAATCCATACCCAAAATGATTTCAAAATCTACAAAATAAAAAACATACAGACTGCGTGCAAACTTATGACCTAAAAATTCAATTTCTAACTGGTCACATCACATCCCTAGAGTTTCATACCCTTCTATCAGATTCGCAACCCTTAAGGAAGTAAAAAAGTATATGGGTTCTAAGCATAACCTATCAACAAAATACTGAGACATAAATGAATGATATCAAATAGTACCCTAAGTGGTATACTCTAAATCAAAAGCATATCTTCCATCACAGTCTTTCCCTTCTCAATAGTAGATGGCCTAGCAGACGATGGTTCAACAGCAAAAACTTCTCCTTTGTCTACCACGACTGGTTGTGGACATTGATTCTTATAGTGCCCAACTTGGTTATAGTTAAAGCACTTACGCTCTTTTTTTCTATGGCATTCTTCCCCTTGCCATTTTTGTATTAATGAGCATAATGACCCTTCTTATCACACTTAAAAGCATACCAAATCAACCTTTTCCTTCTAGGCAGCATCTCCCTTCTATGCTCCTCTCTTCTTAACGGACTTCCTTTTCTTTCCTTGATAACCCTGGGATTCGACTGGCTTTTCTTTCCCATAAGTAGCAAGCATTTCCTCATGTTGGATTGCCATCTCCACAACTATATTACAAGGATCATGAAGATGTGGCGGGGTTGCCCTAGCAATCTTGGGTCCCAATCCTTGAATAAATTTCTCATTCCTCTTGATGATGGTGTCAATAGTTGCATACCCATATCAGGACAACTCATCAAACTTAGTGGCATAATCAATTACGACATCTCTACTTGCACCAAATCAATAAAATTTCTCAATAATGCAGACTTAGCAACATTAGACAAAAACCTCTACTCGAATCTCCTTCGAAATTCTGCCCAAGTTAACTCTTCCTCAGGAACTCTGGTAGTGACACTATTCCACTAATGGAGCGCTTCCCCTTTCAACTGCATAGAGGCTAATCTCCTCTTTTGCCCATCCTTTAATCCTATGTCAACAAAGATTCTCTCGCAATGCAATGGCCAATTCTCCACTTCTATGGCATCCTCTATTCCCAAAAACGACTTTCGACCAGGGCTTGTGCAATCTCTGCTCAACTTAGTAGTAATTCTCGATTGGAGCCACATGATTAGCTCCTCCAACAATACCAGCAACTCCAGCAGCTGCTCTTGCTTGCATCAGATTAACGAAGAACTGATACATCATCCATATATCTACTGGTGGATTTCCAGCATCTACATTGGCATCCGCATCTTGGTTATCATTTTCCTATCAACCTGGGTTCCTTCTGGTGTTAGGTCGAACATTTCCATTTGTTGTGGTGCTTCCTCCATCGAGATTTCCTCTTTAGTTTCTTGCCTCCATATCTTCCTTCCTCGTAAATCTGCACACGAGCCTTAGTAAGATACAAAAGAACGGTCTAAAAGAGAGGGGAATGCATACTTATATATACATATATATCATACTACTACGTTACTATAGCATTAATCCAAACCCTAGTCTAATTTTTTGATTCATACGATTATGTTTTTGGAAAATCTTTTTGGCTTAAGTTTCTTTTAAGTTTTCATAAGCCTATGCTCTGATACTAAATTGTAACATCCCCCACTTGGAGGCCCAAAGCTAATGGCTACGAATGATACAATCATCCATAGTTATTAATCCTCGACAACCAAATATGGTAATATTAGATACATTAATATAACAAAAAACACATGGATATAGAAATTTTTTAAAATCATTAAGCAACTTTCACATTCCATTTCAAATCATTTAAAATTCATTACGTAATCCTATATTCGAGAACCACGTTAGAGAAAATATAATTATTACAACATACGCCAAGAGCGACATATGAAGATTCCCCCTTGGATGATTAGAGTGTGCATATATGTAGGAAATTAAATAACTTTTCTTTCACAAAAAAACCCCACAGAATCAAAATAGAAAAGAACTCCTACCAGCTAGTTTGTCTTCTGCACATCTTCGGAAGCTTATTCGTCTAAAGAGGTACCTGAAAATATCAACTCTCAAATGACTCAAAGTTAATTGAGCACCCGAGAGTTTAAGGGGAAAACATAAACTTTGAGTCATACATAAAGCCTGGTATGAATAATAACCTACCATCTTGAACCATTTAGATATCTAGTGAGACCATGCCGCTTAGCGGAATGGGTTTTCATTTCACAGTATCTTGTCAAAAAAAATTAATAACCATATACTATGCTCCTGCATCCACAATGGTTAAAAATATAGAAATTTGAAATATTATGATGATATGCAAACAAGTAAATCATTTTGGATTTCCCATCCCCATTCATTTAACTATCCGTCATCGTTATAGTTTCTAGGATTACTACTAGCCTATTAGTTTTCATGAGCTCACTAATAACCTGACTAAAGTTTAGGGACTATCTGTCTACCCTTATAGTTTTCATGGGGTCACTAAGAACCTATTGGTCCTGTGCCAATAACTTCCTTATTTCATGGATCCTCCCTGAACCTATTGGTATCTCTAATAACTTCTCTCATATCATAGTTTTCATGGGTTGACTATGAACCTATTGGCTTATATCAATAACTTAATCCGGATATAGTTTCCATGGGTTCACTACAAACCTTTTTGCCCCTGCTAATAACTTTTCTAAACATATTTTTCATGGGTTACTATGAACCTGTCGATCTGACAGCTTCTTTAATCAGTATTTAGGCATCCTATATTCTGGTCCTTCTGACCTCCTGGATGCAATTCTACACATTCAGGGGTTAACTAAAATTATATTTACTGCTGTGTCAACCTAACTGGTTATTCTACCCTTTCTCCCTAAAATACAATTATGGGTCCATTTTACAGTAAATATGTATATTAGAAGAAGCAAACATAATGACGTAATAACACCAACATCTACGGTTTAATGTCCTTGAAATAATTTTTATATGAAACATGGTTAATCCCTTTATTACTTTATCAAGGAAATCTTCTTCAAAAACTCCATACTAAAAAGCCATTTCAAAACTCATTTATTTTTCCATGGGTTTCTCTTAAAAAATGAGATGTAGTTCTTTCTTTTGAAAACTAAGGCTATCGAAACTTAAACATTTACTTTTGGGATAACCTCCTTCGAAAGCATTTAAATTTTCTTACCAAAACACTAAGCTTATGCCTTTCGAAACACTTTAAAACATCTCTTTTGAAACCATCAAAACATACCTTTCGAAAGTATTAAAGCATCACCTATTAGCTCATAGAAGCATAGCTTTAAAACCATTTGAAAGTATCCCTTTTGAAACCATTTGAAAGTACCTCTTTCGAAACCACTGGGTTTATCCTTAAAAGTATCTTTTGGGTCAAAGTGAATATAAATGAAAGTACCCCCTTTGAAACTGTTAGCTTTCATATAAAAGAGTTTGGGGAAAACTGATGGCTTCAGACCATCCTTTGGAAAGCTTAAATCATTTAAGTAAAACATTTGGAAAAATAGCTTCAAAATCCCTTTCAAAACTATTTCCTTCAAAACTCTTATGTTGCTACTGGAGCCCTTCCAAAAGCTTTAGGAAGTGGCTCATTATATTTAAAGCTACCTTTCGAACTCGTTAATGACTTCAATCCCTTCGGAAGGCAAAAGACAGCAGTAAGGTTTCGATGGGGTTCAAACTATCCCTTCGAAAGCATTAATTTAAAAACAAGGCAACTCATTTGAAAGATACCCTATTGAAACAAAAAGGCGGCAACCCTCTTTGAAAGCAATACTAAAGTAATCCAACCCTTTCGAAAGCATTCGTTTAAAAGATGTCAAGCGACATTTCTTTATAAAACAAAACGAAGGCTTCGACCCCTTCGAAAGCTTGGTTTCGACTCCATACTTGCCGCCTTTCTCCAATCTACTACATACCAAAGCCTTGATACCATGTGTATTAGTTTCGACTTCATCAGAGGGTGGAAGTATAAGGTCGAAAGATAGCTACTGGAAGTGGCGAAACAATGAACTTATGTAAAACTGTTTGAATTGCCTTTCTGAGTAATATTTTTCAACTAACTTGTCTATTTTTTAAAAATTAATTGGTTGCCATAAAATTTACAAATTCTTTTCTAAAAACTGCCACATTTGTTTAAGGACTAAACAAAGGTAATTAGCAAAGAAGTCCTTCCCTTAAGCAAAATAATTGAAATATTTAAATCCTCCAAATAAATTAATTTAATTACCATAGCAAATTACTTAGAAAAAATATCCAAAAATCGTAGAAATTCACTTTTAATATGTTATCTAACATTTATATGTTTCTGATCCAATTCTTCTATCTAATAGCCGAAATAATTTTTAAACCCAAATTATTCACTTCTTCCTTCTAATATTCATAATAAAATTTTCCATAACTTGGAAAATTACAAAAATTGAAACCCATCTCCAAAATAATGTTTTACATAACATATAAATTTCTTATGGCATTCGAAATCTAGAAAATACGATTTTTGCCTAAAAACCGAATTAAACATTTATCGAACAATCTTATTTGAATCAAACATATCATACAATCCATGCATATCATCATTAAAATCATCCCACAAGGTTTTAAACATAAACCTGAAATCAAATGATCTTTAAAAATAAAAATAGGGATGGTTTTGATTATTATTCACCTAGCTTAAAATAAGGAACTTGAGATTTGATCATTGATTAATTCCCCTCGCTTGATTGCTTAGCTTTAATTGATTTTCCCGTTTTCTTTTCCTCGGTTATAGCTGGCTTTGTACTCTTTTTTATGGTTTTTTTTATTTTTATTTTTTGAGAAATGAACGTGCAAAGAAATGGAATGTGTGTTTTAAGGGTTTTGGGATTTTGGTGCGACAATTTCCCATTAAGACCTTGTTTTATTCTCTTATTAGTTATCTAATAAACCATTTCCATAAACTCATTCTCTATGTTTATTTAAGCACGAACTCTAATTAAATTTTCAAATCTCAATCCCTTTATAACTCTAATATTTACCTTATTATATTTGATTTATCTAATTAAATCTCCTTAATAATGTTACTGAATTAGGGGTTTTACACAAACACACATAAAGAATGTAGGTTGACTCAAGTAAGGTAAGATAGGCGATAGGAAGTTATTCCACCAAGACAATTTTTTGATGAGTTATTTTAAATGTGCATAGTTTATATTTATTATTCACTGCAACATGGGAATGCATAATTCTGTCCCCTAATCGGGTGTAATGATTGAAGTAATGGATGAACCTTAGCTAAAACATCATTAACACCAATTGATGATGAATGATAGCTTCTAGCAATCATTTCTTTTAGGTTATTTGCATTGTAATTGGTAGTTTTCTCACTCTAGGTATTGGAAAAGCATACGATATGATACGAGATATGTTATTATTTTATCACTATGTTGATTTTCTGGATGAACTTAAACGACTATATATATATTGTGAAATAGTACAAATAAGGAAATTTCATAAGGATACTTACTAGCGATAAAAATTGGTAAGGTTGGAAGTTTATAAAATAAATTAGGAATTTAGTTAGTAAACGCTTGAATTCCCAAAACCCAGGATTTTGGAAAAAATAAATTTTAGCAAGCGAAGGACGGAGAAAGGTTGTTGCGAAATTGCGAGTCACTACCCCTACGCCTTAAAAGCTAAAATTTGAAAATATGCTTGAGTGTTGTTCATTATATGAAGTAAAAGGAAAGGATTCTCAAAATCTAAGATTAATTGCATAATGCTAGGGTCAATCATATGCATTAACTCGTTGTTCATTATATGAAGTAAAAGGAAAGGACTATCAAAATCTAAGATTAATTGCATAATGCTAAGGTCAATCATATGCATTAACTCATTAACCGAGTCTTGATTACATCAAGATGTGGCTTGATCTGTTTTTAAAATGAAGCGGGGAATGTTTTGAAAAATTGTATTTGAATGCTTTTGAAAATTATTGCTGGATTGAAATGCTTTCGAAATTTTCTGTTGAATTCAAATTCTTTTGAATTTTTTTTGTTTAAGTTCTTTTAAAACAATGCTATTTAAACTCTTTGGGGAATTCAATTTTTAAAACTATTTTGCAAGTATGATTGGAAGGGAGAAAATGATTTTAATGAAAAATGGAAATTTTCCATTCTTCTAGTGCTACATGCGTAGCTAGGGAGGGTTAACATGTTAATAAATTATACTTTACTATGTAATAAGTGTGACAGTATACAAAATATAGGGAATAACAAGGGAAAAGCAGTTTTAGCTTCGGAATTTCTATTTTCATACCTTGTTGATAGTAAACAGAAACCTGCGATTAGAATAATTTCATTTTAAGATCCAAAAATAAATCTCCTTATGCAAATTATACTTGGGAAAAGAGAATAAGGTTTGGGGGCAAAAGAGAATGTTCCAAGGTACAACTGAGTAGGTATCCAAAAGAATGGTGGAAATGTAAAATCCTCTACATAAATTCCTTTTCTGGCTGTTAACTAAGTTTTTAACCAAGTAGGAATTAATAGGAGTTAGAACATCGAGATAAATACGAAATGACTTAAAACTTAGGAGCACATCTACATAGGGTAGAGAAATGCCTTAGTGAAATTTCAACCAATATAGAACCAACATCAGATATTGGTGTGGACTTTAGGAGGTCAGAGTTAACTTCCCATACCTTCACATTTCTCACTCAAACTTTGCACGAACCCTTCTTTGCCTATTTCACATGTGCCTAACAGATATCAGAAGATTTTGATTAACCAGTTACCAAAATCGGATATCAAGCAGTCAGAACAGCAAAAAAAAAACTAAGTCGTGAAAGAACCATCACCAAAATCACTCAAATACCCATAGAAACATCATGGAATGCTACAACATGAAGTAGAAAGGGGGACACAAAAGAGTTCAAGTACGTTGAAGTCAACTGTACATGTGGCACTGACATGAGAAGTCGGTGCTGACATGACATGTTAACTCAGTGGTACTTCATATTTTGCATACTCTCTCAGGCCTCAATCTGGACTCTTCCCCAACTCTTCTATTGGCCCAATTTGACTGCTATCTTAATAAATACAAACCATAGAGCAACCGAGAAAGGATCTATTTCTACAATCACTACGTGGAAGCTCCGTCTCTTCTTTAGCTCTTTCCTCTACACCATAGTCACCAAGGAAACTACTCTAGGTAATTCTAGGACTTGGAATCAGTCTAACCCCTGTAATTTTGGCTTATTCTCTCTCAAATTCTTTGTAATCTCAATCAAATCTATAGGCAACAATGCTATAAAGCAGATGTAGGCCAAAGAATACCGAACCACTATAAAATCTGGTGTCTCTCTTTCTTATTTCTATTTATTTTATTTTAATATTACTACTGTCAGCTAGATCTAGGTCTCACAGGTTCCCTACAACCCATTCTTAGGTGCTGATCCATTTTTGGCGTTAACATTTTGTTTCACTAAGAAAATTTATGAACACAGACATAGATCTAGCTTGCTATTTTGGGTTAGAAGAGATCAATCAGTTAGATCCAGGGAATTCTCTTTGAAGATTCATAGGCTTGCCATGAGGGATGAATGGCACTTATAAAATAGAAAACCACTTTTGGAAGATCGACAAGAGCGACAGTTGGTGGTGACGACGCAAACCACTAACAAATTGAAGTAAACAATGTTAATAATCATCAAATCAAGGTTAATGCTAGAAACCCAACACTATGTTCCTCCACTCAACAGGATGTTTTGACAAAAGGAGAGCTTAACCAGATAGTTATCGAACTTAACTAGAAAAAGTCCAATAGACAAAAGGCTCTCATGGATAAGGTCAATGCTTTGCTAGCACTGTAGCCACCGAGTGCTCCGGGAGCTAGGCATGAAAGTTCAGCTTCTATAGAACAAGAGAATTCCCCTATTTCTAGTTTGAACTGGAGGAAATACAAATAAAAGTTGAAGGAGGTTATTGGTGGAAGTTTAGGAATCATAGTAGAAGGCAACAGAAGACTCCTCCCATTAGAAAACAGCCCGTCGCAAATCTAAACCTTGGAGTGAACACTCCTCAAGTGAACATGCAATGCTTATTTCTGACTCTAAAGATGACATGCAACTTGATGATGAAAGATTGGAACTGAACACTGATGTAAATAGGAAAAGTACCAGAAATGAAGTTTAGACTACCTCGATAAGACCAACTGTGCGCCAATGGGGCCTTGCAGAAGTGGTTCTCCCAGAAAACGGAGAACCAAGGCTTCGATTGGCAAGCCAAGACCATTTGCATAGTCAACCACTCGGTGCAGCCCCTAACAGTTGACATGTAGACCACTGTGCTAGTGAGGAGTACATTGTTGACATGGTCAAATGTTTAGTGGAAGAGAGTAGGGGCAGAAAGAATAAAGACTACGGTTTCGAGCTAAGCCGAACTCCGTTCACTTAGAACTTTCTAAGGGAAGAATATCATAAGTAGTTCATTATGCTGACTAAGCCATCATATAATGGATCATCGGATCCTAAACGACATTTGTGCAAATATGAGTGTCCTATGGATGAAGCTAGGGTGAAGGATGTTGTTCGCTGTAGATCTTTCCCTATCTACTCGGAAGGAGTCGCTTCCATGTAGTTTACTAGACTTCTGTCGAGATCCATTTCCACCTTTGACAAATTAGCAAGAATTTTTTTAGAGTAGTTTAAGTTCATACTAAACGACCAAAGGACGTAATGTCCTTATATGGCTTTTCCCAAGGACCCAATGAGTTATAAAAATCTTTCTTGAATCGGTTTAACACTTTAATCACGAAGGTGAGAAATCCCGAGGAAGATATGATTTTATGGCTTTGGTCCGAGCAATCCATTTGGATACAGACTTCGATATACGGATTAAAATGAAACAACAGACTACCATAGAAGAATTCCATCGAAAGGCGAATTGGTTCCTTTGGTTGGAAGAAGCAAGTATGATCAAAGACAGGACGACCAACGAGCAAACAAAGGAGGTGGTGCAAAATAATGTACCGATCAAGCAGGACGGGAACAGTTCTGGAGCTACTGTAGGAAAGAATGTAAACCAAAGTAAGAGTAACCAAAAATCTGGTGATGGATGTGATGTGAATGCAAACTCCCAAGGATCTTCGCACTGAGGACTATACACCATTAAACAATAGTATAGAAATATCTATCTTGCCACTCAAGGAACTAAGCGCTACAACAAACAGCCCAGAAAGGAATCTTTCAAGCAACAGAAGAAATCGGGGAAGTACTGCTACTTCCATAAGACGCATGGGCATAACATTAATGTATGCCAGCATCTGAAGGACGTGATTAAGAGTTGATATGGAATAGCAAATTCTAGCAACACGTGAAGAAACCACAAGATGACATAGGAGCCACGAGACCCTAAGGTCCAACTGCTCGAGGTAAATTTCCTAGGCCCAACGGAGTGGGACCACAACAAACTGATGGAAGATTAATCATTAATTAGTCATCCAAGAACCAAGCAGCATCAAGATGGGATGTAACTTCGCTCAACACTATGTATGAATCTCATGTTTTCACAAATAAGCCACCCAGGGATACTGAGGCATTGTAAATAGGCAGGACTTGTCTTTCTCTTCATTTCATTAATAATATATTTTGCTTCTTGAACTGGTGGAACTATGTTCATGTACGCAATATCTCCTTTCTCTCATCCCATAAGATGCGCGTTTCTTGGACCAATGGAACCTGTCCAAGTAAACATCCCCTCCTTATGCACATCCCATAAGCCGCACATTGCTGCTTGAATTGGTGGAGCCACATTTAAGTATGCTCCACTCCTTCGCTACTTGAATTGATGGAACCATGTTCAAGTATGCTCCACTCATTCATTGCTTGAACAGACGGGACTGCATTTAAGTATGCTTCATTCATCTATAGCTTGAACCAATGGAACTACAATCGAGTATGCTCTATTACTTTGCTGCTTGAACTGATGGAACCGCGTTTAAGTATGCTAGACTCATTCGCTGCTTGAACCGATGGAACTAAATTCAAGTATGCTCCACTCTTCTTTGCTTGAACTGATGGAACTGAGTTCAAGTATGCTTCGCTCATTTGATGCTTGAACGAATGAAACAAAATTCAAGTATGCTTCATCCATCCGCTGCTTAAACTGATGGAACTATGTTCAAGTACATTCCATCCATTCGCTACCTGAGCCGGTGGAACTATGTTCAACCATGCAATATCACTTTTCACGCGTTCCTTTAGTTGTCATTGCTTCTAGGACTAATGGAACTACATCCAAGTAAGCATCCCCTTCTTGTGCGCATCCCATAAGTCACAAATTTCTGCTTAAACAGAAAGAACCACATTCAAGTATGCTCCATTCTTCACTGCTTGAACCGATGGAACCATGCTCAAGTATGCCCCACTCATTCGTTGCTTAAACCAATGGAACTGTGTTCAAATATGCGACACCTTCATACGCTATTCTATAAGCTACATATTGCTCCCAAAAGCGATGGAACTGCATTCTTGCAAGTGATACGCAAGTGACCATACAATGAGGAAAATGCTTCTTACTCTCCAAATAAGAAGTATTGATTCTAGAATCGTCAAAGCGATGAAAAAATAAATTTCAACTCTCTATGTACCAGAGCTACCTTGACAATACTTGAAAACAATTTTGTACCCAAGTTATCGATGTTACTCTGGTAACGGTGACAGTTTTTTAGAATCTCCTAAGTACAGGTGTCAATCTAGCAACATCGAGAAATTTATCTATTAAAGGAATGGTAGAAATGAATCCTTACTTTCCAAGAGACCAGTGCTGCCTCGGCAGTGCCATGAAGATTCTAGACCATAGGATCGACGGTAAAACCTGATCTCTGTCCTCTAAATGTTGGTATCACCCCTGCAACACTAGTAAATCTCAAATTACCAAGCTGGTGGAGAAAAGAGCACATACCTACCAAAACTCTACATCATAGAAAAACCCAAAGGATTGTGCTATTCGTGGGTTTCTGGAGATAGAAACCGACATGCAGACGGGACCTCAATACTGAATTTGGAGAAACCCGATCCTGATCAAGTGCAAAATCCCCAAATGGAGTATTCAAATTACAGGATCCAAAAAGTAAGAGCTACCATATAACTCTAACTGGAGGCAACCAAAGAGTTAGACAAAGCACCCGACCCCTTATTATTTGTTTAGGTTAAGAGTACGGAGCAACCAACCCTGTAGAGTAGAGGCACACACTAACACTTAATCAAAATAAATTAAATTAGACCACAGTTATGTTACACCGAACAGAGAATTTTGGCAACCACTACAGAACTAAGCAAAATAATATACTATTATCACCGCAAATTTTACTATTTACATGACAGAGCTATGGTAAATGAAAAAGTACACTACTCATGCTATTTACATGTGTGGAGTTGTAGGGAATACACACATCACGTAATATAGCAGTATATAATATCGAAATTGCAAGACAGCTCGTATTGTATACACATATAGTAATAACCAAGCAGGCACGGTACATTGAATATAAGAAAGGTAAACAAGTGAGACTATAGTAGAAATGCCAAACATTCATTACCAACATCATTTTATGGACAACATCAAAAAGAGGTGACCATACCGACACAATATTGGTCTATTTGGATGCAAAAAAGAAAAAGTACTGACTCTACCAATGAACGACAAAGAAAAGAAATTAAGTACAGACCCTTTACTTGTACATCCCCGAACATCACAACAGACACATACCAAAAAGACCATAAGTACTCCACTCCACCAGTACTCGAATGTACAATCACTTCATCCTGCATTTGCTGCCTTTGCTCGGTTGGGTTAGGATCTTCTTCATGCTATCCTTATTAGTCCCTTCCTCTATAGCAGGGCCAGACCCCATAGATCCTCTGATAGTCGTGCTTCCCTCTTTTGGCATCCATAGCTTGATAGTGGTTAGAGTCTTGTGCTTCACCTCCTCATTTTCCTTCGAAGCCCATTCTTTTCCTCTCCTAACCTCTCTGCCATCTCGGCTTGTCTGTAGGCTTCGACCAACCATTGACTACTACCTCTTCGTCTACGGACAGGGAGACATCCTCCAAATTCTGCAATGCTTCTATTTGCTCAAATTCAGGTCCAAGTCTGGACCTAAAGACGGGAATCAGGCCGGAAGAAGCTGCAAAAATTGCAGCGGAAGCAGTAGAGAGAACAGTAGTTTCTAAGCTCTAAGTTGCTATGGGTAGTGAAGGAAGAGTTGGCTGATCTACAATTTAGGAAACATATTTATATATGAAAGATTCTGGAGTGAATCGAAACACCTGGAACACTGGAGAGACAAGAGAAATATCTGATCCAAGAGTTTGAGTTAGGTCATGAACAACAACATCGAAGTTTCCTCTACCAGCCCCCATCTCGGAAGGTTACATTATAGCCTAAGAAAGATATGGCTCAGCTAAGGCTTTAAAAGATAGATATACATGATAGGCTTCGAAAACAGCAGCTGTAGATATCAAAATGGTCACCGTTTGCTTTTGGGTAGTAGGAACAATTGCATCACGCTGACCCGAAGAGCTTGGGCCAGCAAGAGCCTTGGCGATGGCAATAGTGACATCCTTCTCTCTCATCCTTCTCAAAGAATCTATCTACTAACTGCCATAATGTTTATGTCTTCAGAGCAGAGGTAGGAAACCATTAACTCCTCCTCGGAGCGTATATCCCTGGCCTTCTCTGATCTCACCAGAAATTCCTCCCAAACCATGGTGAGAGCGTGAGCATAATCATCACCAAGCCATTTCGGGTTGTCCTGGTTCATCACATTGCAAGTGTAGAGTTGAAGCACGCTGGTATCCATCCGGCCTATCGCCTCATCAAACACTGTTTGAAACTCAGAAAGCTCCAACCATGTAATTAGATGGTAGATCACTTCTACCACTTTGCCTCATATAGCTTCTTCTTTTACCTTGATCAATGGTGTATTCCCCTCGCGGAGTCGGGTAAGTTCGACGACCTGTACGGCGATGGCGGCAGCTTGACTAGTAATGGTTTGATTCCTAGATTTTATAGTGTTTTCTACAATGGTGATCACTCTGTTAATTTTTCAAATGCTTTATAAGCATCCTTGAGCTGATCTTTAATTAGATAAGCACTCTATCGTGAGCCAGTTCACCTTGGTCAATAACTTATCGCTGATAGCATTTCCCCTTAAGGCTGCATGCCTCTCAACTTTCAAATTGGGTATTTCAATATCGCGATCCTTGATCGCTTTATCATTGTTTTCCCTTTCAACCTCGAATGACATAATTTCTTGATAATTAATATGATTCATGTTCGAAAGCGGCTCCACGAGATGTTGCCATTCAAACCCAGCTTCTAAGTCATCGTGGACAGTCTGAAGATTGCGCAAGGAAGTGGTTCCGTTTATGCGCTAGATGTTCTTGTCGAATTCAATATTCTTTAAGAATAAATGAAAATAAGCAACCTGGAGCATGGGTGGACCAGGAAGGAGTAAAAACTTCTCTCATTGGCTAGAAGAACCGACGGGTGGCTGTAGTAGTTATAGCCGAGGATGAAGGGACTTCCTGTATTGCGGCTGTTTGAGCTTTGCTGCTAGGGGGAGACATGGATAATGAAGCCTCATGGTGTTCATTAGAGTCTTCATGGCGCTTGTGTACATCATCGGGAGCACTACTCTGATCATCCCATTTTTTATCTCCCCTCTCACGCGCTCTCTCTCTCTTAATAGCGAGCCTACTCTTCCTTTCTCTTCCTCCTACCCTCGTCCTTTCTACGATAAGAGCGATGGGAAGGATCCGAAGTTTGATCCTTTTATAAGCCAGACTTTTGAAAAAGTTGGTGGTATAGTACACAACCCATAGATCCTAAAAAAAGGGAAAGTGGAGTTAACACTTCAGATAGAAAAATTGACTCAAGCAAAAATGTGTGTATGTGTCCCTCAAGTGAAGTGTGTAGTGCAGATGACTAATCATTTTGAAACTTAAGTAATTTAATTATAACAAATGCAATACACAGACACAGATATAATCACAGAATCAGACATTTATGCAAATAACAAGTAAAAGCAGTAAAGGAAAGAACATACCAGGATTTTATACTGGTTCAGAGTTACCCTACATCCAGTCCTGCACAATTGTACGGATTTCTTTTCAAAATAATCATCTAGATTACACCCTCGATTTCAAGGCCACGAGGTACACCCTCCTGTATTCGAGTCTGAGGCAAACTCTCTTGATTTACCAGGCCATAAGATCACCAAATTGATTTCCAAGGCACCAATCACACCTAATTGATTTCAAGGCTCAACCGCACCTTTTACTCAATAGATTGATTTACAAATAATCCTATAACTCTGAATAGCACTGTGATCTTATTGGAGAGAGTGGCAGAGAATCAAACAAGAGATAAACAAGTTTGATTCACTTGGTATTTCGACAGAGTATAGTTTTGGGATTCTTTATAATAAATGTGGAAGATGAAGAGGAGAGGAAGTGAATGAATAAGCGGTTAAAAATTCGTTTGGAAAGTCTGGTATTTATAGAGATTAACAGCCATATCTATTCATGAAAGGATAACACGAATAAACACTTCTTTTGAAAATTTGAAATTTGAAAATTAACGGCACCATGTCGACATTGGGGGTAGGAGTATGTCGACATGCTCTAGGCAAAAATGGTGATTTTTGATTTTCTGAGTAAAATTAGTTTTTATAATTTTTCAAAGAAATTTCTAAACTTTTATAAATATACTTGAATATAGTTTAACCATATAAAAGAGTTTAGAATGTAAATTTTAATATATAATCTTAATCTATAAAATGATTTAAAATCTAAGTATATAAATGTTTAAAGGCTAAATATTTAAACAAGAAATAGTATAAAATTGCGGATAATTTTGAAATCAAAATACTAAAAATGATAATGATAATTTTGAGGCTAAAGTATTTCAAACAGGAGAGATGCTTTTTGAAAAGAAAGTTTTGAAAACATTTAAAAAAAAAGAGATATATTTTTGAAAATCAATTTTATAAAATTAGTAGATATCAAAATAGGACCACTATATGTTCCATTAGATATTGTTGTGGGTTCCATCCCACTAGGGTTCCATCCCTTTAACAGGCGCGATGTGGATTCCATTCCACGAATAAATTTTGAATAAAGATGTAAGTGCTTTCAAGAAGTTTTAACATAATTCTAGACTCAATACTTATCTTGTACTTCGAAATCTTGAACCATTGATATCTTGATACTCATGAGTCTTCTATCTTACCATCTTCAATCTTTAAATTAATCGGTTTTGTATCTCTATACTGTACAATCTTCATTCTTTGTACCTGCATATTTATATCCTGCATATACATATATATCTAAACTATATGTTAGTATTTATATTTTATAATAAGTCCTAAGGTTGTTGTCATCAAAACCATCCTTCTCAAGGACTAACAATCTCCTCCCTTTTGATGATGACAATCTATATTTATAAAATATACTTCACCTTCACTATAACTCCCCCTAAAACTAATAACTCCCCCTTAATTTAAGCCTAACTCCCCCTTAATCTAAGCCTAACTACTCTATTTTATAATTCTTCCCCTTTGTCATCAACAAAAAACTAATCCTATACTAATATAACTCCCCCGTAATCTAATACTGGAGTACCCGTGATAAATAAAGATGGAATATATATAATAACATGAGTTACTTAATGAAAACATAACAAATATCATAGTTTAAATCCAATAACCATATATTATGTTTCATATAATTTTATACATTCCATTCAAACCAAATTAATTCTAATCAAAGCAAATCAAATCAAATCAAACAATTCGAATTAAATCAAACAATTAAAAACAAGCAATTCAAGCCATAAGGAAATCAAACAATTTTAGGAACTTCAACCCATCCTTCTTCTCCAAAACTAGGGTCCTTTATAATATCTTCCCAATCTTCATTATCTTGAATCAAAGTTCCTTGAGGATTTGCATTGAAATCATCTTTGTTCAGGGCAGAAATCATCCAATGGAGGGCATTGAAATGCTTCCCTTGTTCTTTTATCATCTGCAGTTGACTTAGTTCTAAGTGCCTTTAATTGTGGAGAATAAAAGTAAGTATATTCTTGAATGACTTGAGAGTTTCTTCAAGATTTTCACTTAGAATTTGAGAAGAGGATGCCATTTTTGATAAATAGTTAAAAGATGCAAATATAGATGAATAGAAATAAGGAGTTTATAAATTCTGGAAGAAACTGGTGTTCAAATAGGCAGGAATTCGTTTAAAATGAATAGACATAAGTTAGTTATTTTAAATGCAAAATTTAAAAGAATAATTAAATCAGACAGTTATATGTCGTCATAGGGTATTGGGGTATGTCGACATGGGTGTGTTGATTTATGTGTCTTCTTTGTTTTATGCATAAGTATGTATACATCTAAACTTATATATTATACTATCATTCATTCTAGAGGTACAATGAGATAGAAAGACACAAGATAGATAAAAACTCATAGATAGATGAACTAATACATGAGATACTTCAAAATATGATAAAAGAGTAATACAAGTTCTTACAAAATAAACTAGTACATCACATCCTAGTTTTTAGAATGTGCTAGAGGATGAGGAGGATGATGATAGGCCAAGTTTTTGACCAACTTTAGCAAAGAGCTTGTTCATATTAGTTGTCATTTTATCCAATTTCTTACTAATGGATCTTTCGAGAATCCGTTGATTTTCCACTATGATCTTTTGATTTTTGAGGAGAGTTTTGTTGGAAGGACTGTTAGGATATTAAATACTTTCCAAGGAGGTGTCTTCATTCTCTTCTTTGATTTCCATTTCCTCCCCTTCTTCTTCTTCTTCCTCATTTTCTTCGTCCATCTCTTCATATGCCAACCTTTCATCCTTTTCGGCAAGAGATTCGTATTGCTGAAATATGAAAGGAATTTTCATAAGAGAAATAGTGGAATGATTGAACACTTTTCTTGAAACAAATTCTTTCCGTTTATAATTAACGCCAAAATAATTAAAAATTCGAGTGAGATAGATTCCATGATACAAAGTATTCTCACCCATTTCCAAATTCTTAGGACGAAGTTCATCCATAATCACTTGCGTCCAATTAACGTCATAATGACCAAAAATAGAAAAAAGAGTTTTACAAACTTTCAAAGTCGGGTTATTGAAATTCCCCGTTCTAGGAGTGATAGTATGTTGCAAAAGAAGATTAACAATACGTGCTTTTGGACGAAAGTTACGATTTTTAAATTCAAAGTTGTCATCTCCTTCGAAAATGTGATGAAATGTCTCACGATCATGTTCTTCAATATTAAAAGTTGAAAGATCCATTCACAAATTGTTGCAATTGAGAATGTTACCCAAAATTTCATAATTTAAAACAGTTTTAGTACCTTTAACACTACTCCAAATTTCATTTTCATTTCCTTCATGAAAACCCCAATTCAAATTTGCATAAAACATTTAAAAAGATTTGGATAGCAAACAAAATCATTTTCAGAATTATCAAAAAGACTATGAATATGGTTCTCTTCAAGAAGAGTATTGATTTCATATGTAGAGAAATCGCTAAAGATAGCAAATTTTCCCGTATGAACTTTTCATAGCTTATATAAGCATTAATTGTTTCCGGATCATTATAAAGATACTCTTTAATGGTTTTTGACAACCTCATTGTGGATGGAGTGTTTGAAGAAGCCATTTTTGAAGAGAGTAGAGAGTTTGAATAAGTAAAAGAGAGTTTGAGTTTTGAAAATGAAAGTGAAAAGGCATGATAGGATAAAGGAGATAAATAGATATTCAATAGGCATGTTCTCTGGTCAAGAGGTACCTTCTTAGGACATTGGAGTTGGTGAAAAGGTGAAGGGAAGTTCAAAGATTTGAATTCAAATTTGAATTTCAACTTTCTGACAGGCATGTCGACATCATGGTAGGACCATGTCGACATGGGTCAGAGAATTCATGTGACCTATCTATTTAAATACTTTAATATCTATATATATTATTATCTTTAATGTCTATATATTTTTATGAAATGATTATTAAATATAATAATGCTCTTTTTAAACATAAAATAAAAAATACTATAATATTTGAAAAATAAAATATAATGATAAAATTTTTAAAATTCAAACAACACATAATTTCAAGAGCAATCAAACAATCAAACAATTGATCAATTTTAAACAAACAATTTCAACCAAAATATTGTATACGTGTACATTTTTCTAGATTTGAATCCCTGAGATCATCGGAATCATGAATAGTCATAAAACACATATTTGAATTTTCTGTCTTCTGATCATCATCGCTTGAGGATGAATCTGATTCTAAATCGTCTAGAATAGCGGTATATGCTCTTTTCCTTTTCTTTGTATAATCACTGCTTGCAGGAAACTATTGCTTATCTAGATGCGAGCAGTCTCTTCTAAGATGACCAGATTCGTCGTAGTTGAAACATTTGACATGATTTCGTACTACATTATGATTTCCAGAATTCCTATGATCATTCTTTTTGAGGTTGTTCATCTTTTTGTATTTTAAAAACTTCCAAAAATTCTTTGTCATGAAGGCTATTTCTTCATCACCATCACTACCCGATTCTGATTCATCTGATAATGCATTGAACGCAATTGACTTCTTTTTGAATGTATTGCTATCTCTACTCCTTTGCATTTGAAATTCGAATGACATTAGATTTCCAATCAATTCTTCAATCTTTAAAGTACTGATATCATTTGCTTCTTCGATTGCAAGAGTTTTCTGATCCCATTCCTGTAACGATCCAGAGTTTTTGATCTCGAAAATTCCAGATAGTTAGGAAAAGATGAAAAGAGATAGAAGAAGAAACAGAAACAAAACACAGATTCTCACATTCGCAGTGGATCGAAATATAATATCAAATAAAATCATTTATACAAAGAAAGTTGTATCAGTAAATTTACATTTTTAATACATCAGAGTTACAACATTTCACAATCACTGGACAGTTAAAATAACTTGTCCCAGATATACAACAATATATCACAGCGTATACACTCCATATGTTCCTGCTATCCAACTTGCCTCCTGAGCTCCAGAACGTCCCTACCTGAAAATCTGTAATACTCGGTCTGACCCAAGCATTACATAAAAGTAACACCTAGGTCAGGCTGAAAACCAGCGTGAGTAAACCCATCTAACAAGAAATACTAATACATGAAACTTATTTAAAACCCGGGGTAACTCGTACTTCACTACAAGTTCTCAATTTTTTATGGTCAACACTTATTTCGCACATCAATATCTATGTACCTTTACATAGTTTAAAGGTTCCAATTACTTAAATCATTCCTTTCCGGCCTATTGATTTCATATATCAAATCCATAAAGAATTTATAGAAGATTACAAATCGAAGTGGTTTCGGGTATTTGCTAATACCAGACCCCGATCTCTTCCAAATTCAATACCATCTTAACTCACGTTATTCAAGTGAATCCAATTCAATCTCAAATATATGATGTTACTTTCACACAGCAATTCATCATAGATAATCATATTTCCATTGTTCAACCCATAATCTCATATTTTAAAACATTTTTTATCACATAGCATCACAACCACATACCAGGGATAACAAATAATCCAAGGCATTCAATATTATTCAATCATCCATAAGAAAGGTTGATTAGTCACACTATTTCTAATTAATTTAAATAGATTTAATTAATTACCTCCATCACTACACATTCTGCTTACTTAACCATTAATTAATCCAATTAATTAGTTATTCCTTAACTATCCATCTTAATCAACCTTCATAATTAATTACTTTTATTAATCATCCTTGGATAATTATTCCTTAATTACATTTAAGTAATTAACTCTTAATTAATTACACAAACAAATTAATTAACCTTTACCCATCCATATTGATTATATTGATCCTTAATTAATTACTCGAATTAATTATTCTATAATCACTTATATTGATTAATTATCCTCTAATTAATCACACTCATTAATTAACTAACCCTTAATTAATTTCCTTAATTAATCAATCCTTTATTTAATTACACTAAGTAATTAATCCTTAATTTCTACCATTAAGTAATTTTCCTTTAATTACTTACATCAAGTAATTATCCATTAATAAATCACATTTTAGTAATTGTCCATTAATTACCCATCTTAATTAATGACATTAAGTAATTATTCTATAATTACTTCATTAAATAATTATCATTAATTAATTTCATTAAGTGATTAACTCTAAATAAATTAATCCTTTTAAATTTATTTCATAAACTAATTACTAATTACCTTAATAATTTAATTAATTAATAATTTTTTAACTGGTTCCATTAATCAATTAACCATCCTTAATACATTAAATAAATTATACTTTATTTAATAACATCATTTAAAGCACCTAAAAACAAAAAGGAATTAACCTACTATAAAATTTACTTTAAACAAACAATTTTAAGTTATACTAACTTTGGGAAAGAAACTTTTTTTAAAACTTATCAATATTTTGTTAAGAACTTGGTTTATACTTCTTTTGAAAACTTATCCCTTTGTTAATCTTCTTAAACTTGCTTTATTTATCATCTAAGCAAATCATGTTACAGACCCGAGCCTGAAATTCAATTACTCGATCAAAACCCGAGTCAAATACACTGTTTCTCGAGCCATCACACGAGAAACTCACTTCCAAAAAAAACTTTGAGACAAACCCTACAGTTTCTCGAGTCTGACCGAGCCCATTCCATCTTCCCCCCAAACCATTGACCATCTCCAAGTTCTAAACATGTACGTGCACGTGCACAATCGACTTGATCGTCGCCGACAAAATCTGCTACCTTCGATACTTCATTGACATCCTTGCCGACCACCTTATCTTCTCATACCACCAGAAACGTTAAGGAAACAAAATCGAACAGCCTAGACGAAAACTGGAACCCATCACTGATGCCAAACTTCACCACCATCGTCGATTCTGATCACCGGAGTCCGCGCGAGTTGGACCAAAGTTGCATCATCGACTCCCTCGTCTTTTCCCACACTCGCGATCACTTCCAGATCACCAACGGTCATGCAACTATCACCGTTCCATTGTCGATCCAAACAGGTGATTAAACCCTGATTCCCCTTCACATGTCCTCCCTGGCTATCTGAAAAATCACCGAGCATTTTTCTCATGCTCGCCACCATTCATGCCTCCTCTGACCTCGATCCCGAGATACTCAACCACCGTGATCACCAGAATTTGACCCTTTTCCCGATTTCGTTTATCAAACAATTTCTCACGAATTACTGAATTAAAATTCATGATTGTAATTTTAAAATTCCTAGATTTTGAAAACAAAATCAATTATGTGCTTGAATTCAGAAATCCTTAAAGTTGAAAATTTTGATATGATTTAAATTCCACTGTCGTTCCCTACCTTTGTTAAAGCTGACTTAAATTCTTACCTGGAAGTACTTTTAAAACTTATACTTTGTTATTACTAACAAACTTTGTGTTTGTTTATATATATATATATATATATATATGTATGTATATATCAAATTCAAGAAGATTGAGGGTGAGAAATTTTATTTTGAATATATTCAAAACTGTAGAACTATGAACAGAGCCTATATCACTTTCCACACATTCATAGAAACATCTTCATACATATATATACATACATTTCTGTTTAACAAATCATGCAATCACTAATTATAATTCACTTAAAGGAATTCCAGCATGCATCCATATTAAAAAAAAATATTTGTTTACTCACCTTAATCTTGAACAGGAGAACCCAGATATTTGAAATCTGCAACTTGATTTGAAAACTGCCAGCTCGAAAATGCTTTGAAACTGATGCTTGAAACTAAAGAAGTTGTAGCTAGCTTGATTATCCTCCAATTTTGGTTTTCAGTTTATTTATATATATTTTTCTTTGATTTTTCATTTTCTGGTTTGCTTTGTCTACAGACTTTGTCTCAGGTTGAAAATTTGAGGTAATTGAAGTTGTTCAGTTTTCCCCTCTTTTTATGGGAATGCTTCTTGCTTGATCTTGCTTTGTACTTGAATTTGAATCTTGGTTTTGCTTCAGTTTTAAATATTTGAAAGAGTTGTTGATTCAGTTTCCCTTGGCTTTGAGTTTTATTTTTTTATTTTAAAGATGGAAGAAGATTTTGAAGTGGAATGAGAAATTTTATACTGAATATAACCTGGTTTCAATTCATATTACTTACATATAATTCATTTAAAAAATAAAAATGAAGAAAGACACTTGTTATTTTAAATGGCATTTAAGCTACAAGTGTTGCTTCTATGCATTAGAGAGCTTACAAATGTATAAGGCCTTAACGCATACAATTTAAAAAATATTATGCATTTGTTTTATGTATTTAAATTATATATATAAACTAAAATTAACACATTTAAATTAGAAAGAAAGAATATTAGTACTTGATAAATTCTTGTTACATTTTATACTTAAGTTGTCATTGTATTTTAAATTGATATATACAAGTACTAGTGTTAAAAATGTAGAATTCAACTTTTAAATGACTCTTGAAAATTGTCATATTAATTTTCAAAACATAGCTTCCAATTCAACATATATATATACTTACATATTATATACTATGATTAGAAAATCATTTTATTAGCTTTGAAAAGATAAAACTTGCCAAATTAAATTATTATATAAATATATTTACTATGATTATATATTCACAATGGATTTGTATATGTATTCACTTAATATTTCAATATTAAAGAGTTTACACATATCTATTTATATATTTAATAATTTACTATAAGATTCATCATTTTAATTCAACTGTTATTATAGATTCAAATCCACTTATATATATATATATCCAGATATTTTTAATTATCAAACTTTATTTGTTTTAATTCAAATAAAATCAGTATCTTAATAGTCTAAAATCAATTAATTATCCAATTAACGGATGTTCAAAATCTGGGTTATTACATTCCTCCCCCTCGAATCTTTTCGCCCCCGAAAAGGAACGAAGCCGGAATTTATTCAATAATTAAAATCAGATAAATCAATCTTTTATTATTTTTAAACACTTTAAAACTATATAATATTGCCAAATAGTTTTATAAAATGCTCTTCTTATAACTCGATGTCTCAACAAGTCCATCCTTGTTCTTATAGAAATTCGGTCATACATTGATCAAGCGTAGGAATGAAAATCTATAAGTAATTGGTAAACCCACTTTCAACACCCAGTGAAAATACTTGGAAAAATAATTTTGTTGAAAATATAGAAAACATTTTTGAAAATAGAGAAAACATCTTTGGTGAGAATGCTCTGGAAATCATCACCCCCATCCACAGTCGCAGTTAACCCGATGGTTACATTGCCATTCCGGCAAAATCCATAGATAACTGTAGGCACTCCGCGCCCCTCGATTATGCCATCGGAACCCGCTACAGATCGCAGCTACAACCGGGATTACGTTGCTATCACAGCAAAACCCATATAACTCTAGGCATCAGCGCCCTCGAATTTCACTTCTAAATAAATGAAACTTCTCCACTCCACTCGACCATAGATCGTAGTCTACCGATGTTACGTTTCCTTCGAGGCAAAATCAAGCGTAGACCGTTGACACTCACCTCCACATGATTTCCGCTATGGTCCACAGTAGATCGCAGCAACATCGAGTTACACTATCGTCACAGCATAACCCAAATGCCTCTGTAGGCGTCAGCGCCCTCGACTTTCGCTACCCAATAATCCTCAGGAACTTTAGTTTGTCCGGACTTCCTCATAGGATCCACTTTAGAGCCCTCGTTTTGAGGCTCTAGGTGGTACTAACCTAAGGTACTCCTGAGAAGTTCATTTCTAGGGAGCGCCTTTTTCCCAGAGCCATTTTCAAAACAATTTATACTATACACATATAGTATCTTCCAAATCATACACCTAGTATGAATCTCATATAAATCTCCTTTCTCAAAATCGATTATTCCAAAATCGATAATTCTAAAACTAGGCTTTCCAAATTTCCAAAATTGATTTTTCCCAAAAATCAAAAGCCTTTCCAAATCCATAGGTTCCAAAGACCTTTTCTCCAAAATCATCCTCATAAGATACTTTATATATAACTTTAAAGATCTTTGGATCACTTCAAATTGTATAAATTCCCTTTTTATACTTCAAATACTTTCAAAAACCGTTTTCTTCTGGCTATAGATTCAACAAGGGGAGTTTATCAAATATATATAACTTGTTTATGCCAAATCAATATTTAAGTTTGATTGCTCTTTTAAAGTTGTTTCCATCTTACTTATCATCATAGAAATATCCAACTTTCACTTTTATTCATTTTATATTTCACAAAATATACTTTCATTTCAAGAATCATTTCACATTTCTTATCCACAAATTTTCAAAATCAATTTCATTCAAACCCGTACGATGTACACATATCATTCGTACACTATATCAATTTGATTGCTCACTCGATCACACAATTTCACTTACGAACTAGTATCGTCCACCCGACTTCCTAGTGTGGACTCAGATCTGGTTTCTTGATTAGAACCCGTCGTTCTCCTTGCATAGTTATAACTATGATAGAGAATATCCAGAACCAATCAACAATCCATATCCAGGTTCGCCGTCGAAAGTCGAGTGAAAAATTCCAACTAGGATCGATATACTATCTCGAAATTCTGTGCTTGAATCTGGACCAAATCATTATGTGAATAGAATAATACACGTACATCCTACGTATTTATCTTCATTGATTATTATCTAAATCAATTTCTCCTTTCTATTCACATCCACTTTAGTTTTTATCCACCTGTTCACAACCGTTTCAATTCCATATGGATTATCACCTTAATCCTTATCTCAATGGGTAATTAATCATAAACATTTCGCACTCTGACTAGCTTAAATTTAGAAAATAGCTTGAAAAGTTAAAATATATAAGTAATTGAAAGATAATTATTAGTTTGTAAAATGGCTTTAAAATAGTTAAGTAGTTATAAAATAGTTAGATAATTGCAAAATAGTTGTAAAATAGTAATTAGTTATAAAGTAGTTGAAAAATAGTAATTAGTTTATAAAACATTTGTAAAATAGTTAAATAGTTCCAAAATAATTATAAAATAAGTATAAATAGTTTGGGGTTTAATAAAAAAGGTTGTATATATAGTAAATAGCTTGGAAAAAATAGATTTATATTAAAACAATTTATTTTGAAAATAGTCCAGAGCCAAACTGTTCAATTCCCAACCTCCATCCCCATCAGTTCAATTTAAATTTCCACTTCCATTTAAATTGACTCAATTCCAATTTAAATAACTTCAATTTTCATTGAACTTGATTTATCCCCAATTCATGTTGAATTACCCCTCGATTTATTTCCTAAATCCAAATCAAATTCCATTTGAGTCTACTTATTCAACTTTAATCACAATTTCAATTAATTCAAATAAATTTTCAAATTGAACCAATTTCAATTCATATCAATTCCAGTTTGAATTAGTCCCAATTCCCATTTGAATTTTTAAACTTATCCATCTTCTATCACCATTCCAATTAATTCAAATCTAATTTGAACTAATTCAATTTAAATCTCAACTTTAAACCATCTCGAATTATAAATTCGAGTTAAATTTAAAATGTTAGTTTAATCCCTTAAATCAAATTAACTTTTACTTTCTAATTTAATACCCTAACAATTTAATTCTGAATCCAAATTTCAGAATTCCATTTTAATTTACCTTTACTTTTTCATAAACTTATTTCTAGATTCAAATAATAATTCAAATTCTTTTTAAACAACTCAATCTTTGAAATTCAATTTATCACCAAATTTCAATTCTGAAACCAAACCATAGAAATTTCAGTTGAAATTTTATCTTAATCCATCAAATATTAAGTTCAAAGTGATTCCATATCCTTAACTTCAAGTTAACGTATTTCCCATTTATCTCAATAATGGATATATTACCACAATCCATTTCTTCATTTGTTTAAACAAATCCAATTCACAGTTTAAAGATTGTTAATAACAATAGGATGATATCATCCAAATTATTTAAAACATCCATCCATTTTCAATTTCCAGATCTCAAACCCACTTTGAGATCACAAAAACTCTCCATTCAATTCAACCATTTAACTTTCCAAGTTAAATCTCAATTTCATCTTCAAATTTCCAAATTAGGTTGTTCATCCAAACTTATTTTACTTCTTCTAAGTAAAATTTAATTCAATTTACTCCAGTCAACATGATACAAATTTGAATTTCCACTTAAATTTCAAATTTCTATCAATATTCTTCCTTGCATATAAGTTCAAAGACTTATTCCACTATGGGTTTTACATCACACTTTCAGGAAAATCAAAACTCAACACTTTAGAGTTTATTTTAAATCATATTTGATATTATGTATATCCATACATATAAATATTTATTTCTTAGCCCAACAGGCCATAATCTAAAATTTAAACCACCTTTGGCTTTAATTCAAAGCAAATTCCTTTACAAATTTCAAACAACTCCTTATTTTTTTAAAATAAGATTATATTCAAAAATAATCTGAATAATACTACTTATCATTTCTTTTAACATTCTGAAACAATTTCAAATTCTTTTCTGGACTTAAAACTTCACAATTTAAATCCTTTTCCATTTACAAGTCTTTTTCATGTAAATTGTTACTTCCTTAGAGCATTTCAATTTACTAGTTCAAAACCAATTCTAATTCATCTTATTTGTATATATATTCCTTAAATTCTTATTTAATTTGAAGAACCAACAACCAATTTCCTATATATATAATAATTGGAAAATTATTTACTCTATATATAAACTTTTATTAAAAAATCATTTACTTTTAAAACCATTTAAAATCATTATATAAGAAAATAACAAGTACGCTCTCATATATATATATACTCCCAACTCATTCTAAGGAAACACTGACCCTATCCTTAATGATTACACCCACCAGAGCCAAGGTTCTCGCTTAACCTTCAGCTCTGATACCAAATGTAACGATCCAGAGTTTTTAATCCTGAAAATTCGAGATAGTTAGGAAAAGATGAAAAGAGATAGAAGAAGAAACAGAAACAAAAAATAGATTCTCACATTCCCAGCGGATCAAAATATAATATCAAATAATATCATTTATACAAAGAAATCTGTATTAGTAAATTTACATTTTTAATACATCAGAGTTACAACATTTCACAATCGCTGGACAGTGAAAATAACTTGTCCTAGATATACAACAATATATCACAATGGATACGCTCCATAGGTTCCTGCCATCTAGCACGCCTCCTGTGCTCCAGAACGTCCCTACCCGAAAATCTGTAATACTTGGTCTGACCCGAGCATTACATAAAAGTAACACCCCGGTCAGGCTGGAAACTAGCGTGAGTAAACCATCTAACAAGAAATACTAATACACGAAACTTATTTAAAACCCTAGGTAACTCGTACTTCACTACAAGTTCTCAATTTGTTATGGTCAATACTTATTTCACACATCAATGTCTATGTACCTTTACATAGTTTAAAGGGTCCAATTACTTAAATCATTCCATTCCAGCCTATTGATTTCACATAACAAATCCATAAGGAATTTATAGAAGATTACAAATCGAAGTGGTATCGGGTATTTGCTAATACCCGACCTCAGTCTCTTTGAAATTCAATACCATCTTAACTCACGTTATTCAAGTGAGTACAGTTAAATCTTAAATATATAATGTCACTTTCACACAGCAATTCATCATAGATAATAACATTTTCACTGTTCAACCCAACATCTCATATTTCAAAACATTTTATATCACACAGCATCACAATCACATACCAGGGATAACAAATAATCCAAGGCATTCAATATTATTCAATCACCCATAAGCAAGGTCGATTAGTCACACCATTTCTAATTAATTTAAATAGATTTAATTAATTACCTCCATCACTACACATCTTGCTTACTTAACCGTTAATTAATCCAATTAATTAATTATTCATTAACTATCCATCTTAATCAACCTTCTTAATTAATTACTTTTAATTAATCATCCTAGGATAATTATTCCTTAATTACATTTAAGTAATTAACTCTTAATTAATTACATAAACAAATTAATTAACCTTTACCCATCCATATTGATTACATTGATCCTTAATTAATTACTCGAATTAATTATTCTATAATCACTTATATTGATTAATTATCTTTTAATTAATCACAGTCATTAATTAACTAAACCTTAATTAATTTCCTTAATTAATCAATCCTTTAATTAATTACATTAAGTAATTAATCCATAATTGCTACCATTAAGTAATTTCCCTTTAATTACTTACATCAAGTAATTATCCATTAACAAATCACGTTTAGTAATTGTCCATTAATTACCCATCTTAATTAATGACATTAAGTAATTATTCTATAATTACTTCATTAAAAAATTATCATTAATTAATTTCATTAAGTGATTAACTTTAAATAAATTAATCCTTTAAATTGATTTCATAAACTAATTACTAATTACCTTAATAATTAATTAATTAACAATTTCTTAACTTGATTCCATTAATCAATCAACCATCCTTAATACATTAAATAAATTATACTTTATTTAATAAAATCATTTAAATCACCTAAAAAAACAAAAAGGAATTAACCTACTGCAGAAGTTACTTTAAACAAACAATTTTAAATTATACTAACTTTGGGAAAGAAACTTGTTTTAAAACTTATCAATACTTTGTTTAGAACTTGGTTTATACTTCTTTTGAAAACTTATCCCTTTGTTAATCTTCTTAAACTTGATTTACTTATCATCTAAGCAAATCTTGTTATAGACCCAAGCTCGAAATTCGATTGCTCGATCAAAACCCTCAAATACACTATTTCTCGAGCCATCACACGAGAAACTCGCTTTTGAAAAAAAAAACTTCCAGACAAACCCTACAGTTTCTCGAGTCTGACCCGAGCCCATTCCTTCTTCCTCCCCAAACCATGGATCATCTCCAAATTCCAAACGTGCAATCGACTTGATCATCGCCGACCAAATCTGCTACCTTCAGTACTTCATTGACATCCTTGCCGACCACCCCATCTTCTCAGATCACCAGAAACGCTAAGGAAACAAAATCGAGTAGCCTAGACGAAAACTGGAACCCATCACTGATGCCAAATTTCACCACCATTGTCGATTCTGATCACCGGTGTCTGCCCAAGCTTGACCAAAGTTACATCATCGACTCCCTCATCGTTTCCCACACTCGCGATCACTTCCAAATCGCCTACGGTCGTGCAATTATCACCGTTCCATCGTCGATCCAAACAGGTGATTGAACCCTAATTCCCATTCGCATGTCCTCCCTGGCCATCAGAAAAATCACCGAGCATTTTTCTCGTGCTCGCCACCATTCATGCCTCCTCTGACCTCGATCCCGAGATGCTCAACCACCGTGATCATCAGAATTTGACCCATTTCCCGATTTCGTTTATCAAATAATTTCTCATGAATTACTCAATAGAAATTCATGATTTTAATTTTAAAATTCCAAGATTTTGAAAAAAAAAATCGATTATGAGCTTGAATTCAGAAATCCTTAAAGTCGAAAATTTTGATGTGATCTAAATTCCAATGTCCTTCCCTACCTTTTTTAAAAGCTGACTTAAATTCTTACCTGGAAGTACTTTAAAAACTTATACTTTGTTATTACTAACAAACTTTGTGTTTTTTATATATATCAAATTCAAGAAGATTGAGGGTGAGAAATTTTATTTTGAATATATTCAAAACTGTAGAACTATGAACATAGCCATATCACTTTCCAGACATTCATAGAAACATCTTCATACATATATATACATACATTTCTGTTTAAAAAAATCATGAAATCACTAATTATAATTCACTTAAAGGAATTCCAGCATGCATCCATATTAAAAAAAAATATTTGTTTACTCACCTTAATCTTGAATAGAAAAATCCAGATATTTGAAAACTGCCAGCTTGAAAATGCTTTGAAACTGAAGCTTGAAGCTAAAGAAGTTGTAGCTAGCTTGACTATCCTCCATTTTTGGTTTTAAGTTTATTTATATATATTTTCTCTGATTTTTCTTTTTCTGGTTTGCTTTGTTTACAGACTTTGTCTCGGGTTGAAAATTTAAGGTAATTGAAGTTGTTCAGTTTTTCCCTCTTTTTTTTGAAATGCTTCTTGCTTGATCTTGATTTGTACTTGAATTTGAATCTTAGTTTTGCTTTAGTTTTAAATATTTGAAAGATTTTTTGATTCAGTTTCCCTTGGCTTTGAGTTTTCTTTTCTTATTTTAAAGATGGAAGAAGATTTTGAAGTGGAATGTGAGAAATTTTGTACTGAATATAACCTAGTTTCAATTCATATTACTTACATATAATTCATTAAAAAAAATAAAAATGAAGAAGGACACTTGTTATTTTAAATGGCACTTAAGCTACAAGTGTTGCTTCTATGCATTAGAGAGCTTACAAATGTATAAGGCCTTAATGCATATAGTTAAATCTTTTTATGCATTTGTTTTATGTATTTAAATTATGTATATAAACTAAAATTAACACATTTAAATTAGAAAGAAAGAATATTAGTACTTGTAAATTTTTGTTTACATTTTATACTTAAGTTGTCATTGTATTTTAAATTAATATATACAAGTACTAGTGTTAAAAATGTAGAATTCAACTTTTAAATGACTCTTGAAAATTATCATATTAATTTTCAAAACATTACTTCCAATTCAATATATATATATATATATATACACACACACACACACACATACTTACATATTATATGCTATGATTAGAAAATCATTTTATTAGCTTTGAAAAGATAAAACTTGCCAAATTAAATTATTATATAAATATATTTACTGTGATTATATATTCACAATGTATTTGTATATGTATTCACTTAAAATTTCAATATTAAAGAGTTTACACATATCTATTTATATATTTAATAATTTACTATGAGATTCATCATTTTAATTCAACTATTATTATAGTTTCAAATCCATCTATATATATCCAGACATTTTTAATTATCAAACTTTATTTGTTTTAATCCAAATAAAATCAGTATCTTAGTAGTCTAGAATCAGTTAATTATCCAATAAAGAGATGTCCAAAATCCAGGTTATTACAATTCCAGCTTAAGAGAATTTAGAATTTTTCTGACTTGATCTTCTTTAGAGAAATTTTTTCCCAATGATATTAGAGAATGCGCAATATCTTGAAATCTATTATACATATCTGAGATGGACTCATTTGAATTCATTTTGAATAATTGAAACTGATTTGTAGTTATGGATATTTTGGTCTGTTTGACTTCGCTTGTTCCTTCATGAGGAACTTGCAAAGTTTTCCAAATATCATATGCCGACATACAAACAAATACTTTATTAATTCATTCCTATCGAGTGAACAAAATAAAATATTCATGACTTTGGAATTATTTTGTGCAATAGTCTTTTGCTTAGCATCCCATTATGCAAAATTAGTTGTGGGTTCATAATATTCAGTTTTTGTGATATTCTAAGTGTCTAATCTTATTGATTGTAAATATATTTTCATTATACATGCCCAACATGCATAGTTACTGCCATTAAAAAATGGAGGTCTGGTAGTAGACTGACCCTCTAAAAATGAAATAGTGATAGTGTTTACAGAACCAGTGTTGGTAGCCATTTTAAAAATGTTTCAAAATTCAGATTATGAAAACTTTGAAAACCTTGCTCTGATACCAAATGTTAGAAATGCGGGTAACGGATCTTAAGGCTAGAATAACACTAGAGGGGAGGGGGATGAATAGTGTTTTGTGGATTTACTCAATCTTTTTGAAACTTAAGTAATTTAATCACCAACAGATGCAATACACAGACACATACATAATCACAGAATCAGACATAGATGTAAATAATAAATAAAAGCAACAAAGGAAAGAACACACCAAGATTTCATATTGGTTCAGAGTTACCCTACATCCAATCCTGCACAATTATACGGATTTCTTTTCAAAATAATCTTCCAGATTACACCCTCAATTTCAAGGCCACGAGGTACACCCTCCTGTATTCGAGTTTGGGGCAAACTCTCTTGATTTACCAGGCTACAAGATCACCTAATTGATTTCCGGGGCAACAATCACACCAATTGATTTCAAGGCTCAATTGCACCATTTACTCAATTGTTTGATTTACAAATAATCCTATAATTCTGAATAGCACTGGATCTTATTGGAGAGGGTGGCATAGAATCAAACAAAAGATAAACAAGTTTGATTCACTTGGTATTTCGGCAGAGTATGGTTTGGTATTCTTTAGAATAAATATGAAAGATGAAGAGGAGAGAAAGTGAATGAAAAAATGGTTAAAAATTCATTTGGAAAGTCTGGTATTTATAAAGATTAACAGTTATATCTATTCGTGAAAGGAGACGAATAGACACTTCTTTTTAAAATTTGAAAATTGAAAATTAACAGGCACCATGTCGGCATGGGGGATAGGAGTATGTCGACATGCTCTAGGAAAAAATGGTGATTTTTGATTTTCTTAATGAAATTGGTTTTTATAATTTTTCAAAGCAATTTCTAAACATTTATAAAATTACTTGAATATAGTTTAACCATATAAAAGAGTTTAGAATGTAATTTTTAATATATAATCTTAATCTATAAAATGATTTAAAATCTGAGTATATAAATATTTAAAAGCTAAATATTTAAACAAGAAATAGTTTAATATCAAGGACAATTTTGAAATCAAAATATTGAAAAATGATAAAGATAATTTTGAGGCTAAAGTATCTCAAACAGGAGAGATGTCTTTTAGAAAAGAAAGTTTTTAAAACATTTTTTAAAAACAAGAGATATATTTTTGAAAATCACTTTTATAAAATTAGTGGATATCAAAATAGGACCACTATATGTTCCACTAGATATTGCCATGGATTCCATCCCACGAATAAATTTCAAATAAAGATCTAAGTGCTTTAAGAAGTTTTAACATAATTCTAGACTCAATACTTATCTTGTACTTTGAAATTTTGACCTCTTGATATCTTGATACTCATGAGTCTTCGGTCTTGACATCTTTAATATTTAAATTCATCAGTCTTGTATCTCTATACTATACAATCTTCATTCTTGATACCTGCATGTTTATATTTTGCATATACATATATATCTAAACTATAATGTTAGTATTTATATTTTATAATAAGTCCTAAGGTTGTTATCATCAAAACCATCCTTCTCAAGGACTAACATCTTTGATGGGAGTTGTACAGCTTGATCTCCAATAGATTATGGAGTTTCAACAATGGCTGACCCTAGAAGAGGTGATATTTAGAGATCGGGGCTCAGTGCCTCAATGGTCAATAGCTTCGGAGAAGGAATATTATGAGGGCTAGGCTCATCCCCGGCGATTCACCGAAGGATTCATATTCTTCTTGCTCAGCAACGTGAAAGTCACTGTCATCATCGCCATCTGAGATCTCCCCCTCTTCAGTCACTATTGGATGTTTCTTGCCTCTCCTTTCAACTGGCATGTCCTCCTCCGGGATCATGGGCATTCTACTGCTATCATCCACATGACCAGGGGCATAGCCTGCATGGGCCCATTACCTCTGTCCCAATAGCTTCTTCCTCATCATTCCACATAGGCTTCTCAGCATCTACATCAGTAGTTTCTTCCCCATGTTACTCACTGGAAACACCATCCCCTTCTTCCCCTTAAGTATCATCGTTGGAGCTATTAGAAGGGGCATTAGAATGGATGCATGATCTGGAAATGCTCTTCATCGAAGCTTCCATATCGGCTTTCCTTCCCAAAGCAAGCATTCCATATTCATGCGAGTTCTTATTCATCAAGGGAACTTCACTGAATAATGGCCCGTTGTAACAGCTGTCAAGTCTTCGAGCATCTTCTTGTGCTTTGATGTTTTATCCCATTTTGGAATACCTATGAGAGATACATGTTAAGTTTGGAATGTAGAGATTCCAAAACAAGAAGAATCGATAGAAAGGGAATCACTTCCCTTTAACCTGAAACGATTGAATCCTTCTAGATAGTGTACGTAGAAGTATTCTCTCTTGAACATGGAACATTTATTGTGGAGTTTCCCAATGACCTTGCATCTAGTCCAGGCCACGATGATTACAAAGGATGGACAATCTTGTCTTCTTTTGAACTTAAGCAGATATGTAAGCTCATGGAATTAGGGAGGTCGTTCAAACCTTCGCATGAATAGAACATATAACGAACTCAGTAAAGCAAGTCCAATCGGGTAAACCTAAAACAGTGCAAGCCTGATTTCTCCTTGGAAACCAAACTCCTCAGGAAGGAATTAAATGGCGGGACAATGCCATTGAGACACATATATTGGCTACAAGTAGTGAAACCGGGCAGGGGATATGTGAGAATTCATTTCTCACTTGTAGGCTAACATCTTCTACAGGGATGCGATGTTGCAAGCAAATGTTAGTGAGCATCTTCCTAATAAAAATGGTGGGTATCTGTTTCGACAGGTTAGTTACGATTAACCTTGGAGGCAACGGAGGCAAAATGGGATCCATCAACACTATATGTCTCTAAGATCTGAAGGTCAAAGGTTGGTTGGTTCCAACTAGAATGGATGGTGAAACCAGGGCAATAGTGGATGCACTTCTCAGAAGGAGTAGATGGTCCTTTACCAACCTTATAGCGGGTTGATCATCAAGATATCCTAAGATAGCAAAACTTGACGTTCAACATGATCAAGTAAATTTTAGCTTAAAATAGAAATACCCATATGACGAACACTTGGAATTCAAAGGAAGCCAACGTGTGTTGACCAACTAAATTCTAAGTGTAAACCGAGGAAAATGTAGCATGTTATCTATATAAAGCCAACCCATTGTCCCAAACACTACGAATGAATCATCCGACGTAGATAGCTAACACACACTTGAAAAACTATACATATCGTCCTTTAAAATTATCTTTCTATGCTTACTCATTATTAATCAACAATCGATAACGAAACCATCGTACAGAGCGACATTGAAAGCCATTCTTTTCAAGAACAATAGAAGTGTAGTTACAGAAAGGCAGAGCGGTGGAATCATCCAATATGCTTGAATATAAGATTGGTCGACCTATCGAGGTTCATTCGATGGTTAAGCCTAGCCAATTTTACAATAATCACATGCGTTTGATCAGAAAATCCAAGCCTTTGGTTCCATCATCAATTAAATCCATACAATTTCAATAGTCCTCTATCATGTTCAAAATAACCAGGCCTTACTCATTTCATCGATCATCTTCTCATGGGAAAGTCACTGATACCCACCTCAGATCCCAATCAAGTAGAACTCTACCTAAGGTTTCAGGAAATTTAGGGATGATATCTCGAAAGATGATTTGGGAGCAAGTGGCAAAGCTGGGTAGTGGTGAGTTGCTGGAGGATAAGTCGACAAGTGGAGACACCATGAAAATAGGTCGATGGTGATGGAAAGAAGCAGTAAAAATCAAGTCAATGCAGAATGTTAGGCTATAAGGTTTGGGAATTCGTCAACTAAGAAGTGAAAGGGAGAATCCCTGAGTTATCGAATATAACTTATAGGAGAAGATAACAAAAAATTTGCTAAGTGTACATGTCAATACTGATATGAGAGGTCGGTACCGACATCCCATCTTTGAACCAAAATCAATCAGACTTGCCACAGTAAACCCATTCAACTACATAAAGCAGCAAGTGAATTTCGATATCCAAATTATATATTCCATGCCGAGGAGAGAATTCCAATTTTAACTAAGAGTAGATAATAAACTGAAATTGGTTAATTAAAGCCAAATAAAAGCAGCATCTCGAGACAATGCTTAAACCATCAACATGAATTCACAGGATAACAATCTAAGACTTGTTTCCTTTCAGAGCACACTTTGTTTTTAGAGAAAGCATACTATGAGAGGAAAATATTAACTGGGTTTTAACCAAGTAGGGAATATGAGTTAGAATGTCGAGATGAAGATGAAACAACTTGAAAACTTGGAAGCACATCTACATGGGGTAGAATAATTCCTCAGAGAATATGGAACCAACATCATATTTCGGGGCCGACTTCAAGAGGTCGGGCTTGACTTCTCACACCTTCACATTTCTCACTCAAACTTTGCATGAACCCTTCTTTTCCTATTTCATGTGTGCCAAGAGATGTTAGAGGATTCTAAATAACCAGTTACTAGAATTGGAGAGCTAACAGTCAAAACAGCAGAACAAACTAAGTCGTTAAAGAACAACCACCGACACTAGTCAAATACCCATAGAAATATCATGGAACACTACAACATGAAGTAGAAAAGGGGACACAAAAGAGTTCAAGTCCATTGAAGTTAACTACACATGTCAACATCGATATGAGAAGTCGGTATCGACATGACACGTTAACTCGGTGGCACTTGATTTTGCACACTCTCTCGGGCCTCTATCTTGAATGTGCTCAAACTCTTCTCTTGGCCCAATATGACAGCTGCCCCTATAAATAAAAACCATAGAGCAACCAAGAAAGGATCTGGATTAAGTACCAATAGTTTATTCTCTCTTAAATTCTTTGTAATCCCAATCAAATCTATAAGCAACAAAGCTATAAAGTGGACATAGGCCAAAAGACTGTCAAACAACTATAAAATCTGGTGTCTCTCTTTCTTATTTTTGTTTATTTTCTTTTATTATTACTACTATCTGCTAGACCTAGATCTTCCAGGTTCCCTATAACCTACTCTTGGGTATTGATCCATTTTTGCATTAACACTGACATAAGAGTACAGATCTAGAAAGCTAGATTTTTAAAATTTTGGATATTAGAAATTATGTGTTATGCATGGAATGGTAGGGATTGGATGCAAAATTGGTTAAACCATACTCCTCATTGGAATATGGAAATTATTGTGTAAGTAAAAGGATTATTGAATTTTGAAAACTTACATATATATAGAACTGCATTATATACATTATTTTCATCATATTTACAAAATGATTTTAAAAGAATCCATTCATATAGGAGGCATTGATTTAGAATTAATTCATATAGGTTATGATACACCGTGCACTTGCATACATTTCGCTGCAAAATTCGTTGTACACTAATTGGTTGGATAATTTAGATGGTTGCATGCTATGTTATATGATTCAACCCTTAAGTAATTTTGAAGATGAAATTCTTCTAAGGGAGAGAATGTAAGATCCTATAAAATTAACGGTAATTAATAAATAATTGTTAAGGCTCAAAAATAGAATTTGAGAAAATGTTGGAATTTGGTTCCAAACATTGCACCATTGTGCTCATAACGGCTTTCTGAGCAACTTTCATATTTGATGGTCTACAATCGGAGTTCAAATGAAGAAGTTATCAGCGTTTGAAGCTTCTGAAATGAAAATATTTTGAAAAGGAAAAATAGAAAATAAATAATAATAAATGCAAGACACCACCAATCGACCCCACTCCTTGGGTCTATCAATTGAGCCATCGACCGCCTATAGGAAAGAGCTCGACCGGTCATGAAGTGGCGGCTACGGTTGAACCTTGGCTGGATGGTCCGGATTTAATTACTACAATCTAACGGATATAGTAGATTCGAGCGCATATAAATACAGGCCTAACCCCTCACTTATCTTCTCATATATTTTAATCAAAGCAACGAAGCTCTTCCATTTTCCTTTCCCACTGTTTCTAGAAATTATAAAATAGTTTTCTATTTATACAAATTGGAGAAGGGCAGACAAAGGAGAAAAAGAGAAGAAGTGAATCAACATTGCAAAAGAAAATGGTAATTTCTATAATTATAAATCTATATTCCCCTTAACCCCAAATATCTTCTCAAATCTATAATTCTAATAGTGTGTACATACCTTGCCATACATATTCTTTTGAATTGGAAAGGAGAAGGAGTTAAATCAAAGGGATGAATTCAATTTTGGGAGATCCGGAAAGCTTAAAAGGTGGGTGGAAAATTATGTGACGTATTTATAACATTGAAATTTATACTGTTGAATTTTATTTAATTATTATGCCTATATAAGACATGATGAGTTGTAGGCTTAAAATAAATGTATAGGAATATAGGCTACATGTTCGGTAGCACAGGTAATTGGAATAGGAATGGTATTTTCACCTTAATATGAAAATTTAAAACCGGTCCCTAAATTTGTTAAAACCGAATGTTGGTAGAGTTTCGAAATTTATTCAAGAATTATAGTTATATTGAAAAAAAATTAGTATAAGTTTTGATTGTCCTAATTTGACTTGGAATGTGAATTCTTATGTTTTAATTTATTGGAAGCGGGGAACTACTTAGTTGTATCAGTTTCCATGTAATTTCCATAAATGATCTAATTCCACAAATGTACAAAAGGTGGTCCTTTGAAATAATCATGTACCAAACATGAAAGAAATATGTAAAATGCGGATATTCTTCTCCGTAGTTTGCATTATCTATTTCAATAACAGAAAAGAGATCATTCTTTATAATTTCAGTCGAAGCAAAGTTCTCATTGATTAATTTATAAAAAGTTATAACGATAATCATTTTTTGAAAAGGATAGCTCTGATAAATTAAAAGTGGAAAGGATGTTTTGGTTTAGAAATTAATAGTTAGAAATAGGGATACACACAAATATATATATATATATATATATATATATATATATATATATAGACACACACACATATAACTGCGCTTACAAATTAAAATAAAAATATATTTATATAGCATAATATATTTCAATATACGCATTAGTTATATTAAGGATATCTAGTTATAAATAGCATAGCAAATTATAGGATTAGGAGATGTAGATGGAAAAGAGGTAGTAACTCCATATTTACACCGCTCTGAAAAAGGATTTATCACTTTATTTTTGACGGCGAACATTGATGAGGTTTTGTAGTTAGGTACTTGAGTTTTCTGTTATCAACTATGTAAGGAAAGTAAAGGTTTCTGATCTAGAAGCCTGATTAGAGTCCGCACTAAAGGATCATGGGATCGATATTAGTTTAGAAATAAAGTTGTATATTCGAATAGGAGATCGAGAAATTTCATATAGATGATTTGTGTATATTACATGGAAATAAGTTTAAGGATACATGTTTTGGGCAAACTTTTCTTTTGAGAAATTTCGAGGACAAAATTCTTTTAAGTAGGGGAGAATGTAACAACTTAGAATTTGACCGCTTTAAATTATACTATTTAAATTGATTTTAAACATAAAATATGTAATGCTATATGATTCAAACAATATTAGCTAGGATTTGGAAAGAGAAGTGTGCACAAAAATTGTAACATTTTCCTATATCGACAAAAGTGACAAACTGCTGATTTTAGAAAAGTAAGTTTCAATGGTTAAATAAATTATTTTAATTAATTTATGGGTATTTATATTTCTAAATAACATTATAAAAAATATATTTTTTATTTTGAGTTACATAAGTAAATAGTTTAACTAAAACGTCAAAATGTGAGCGTAAAACATTTTGTCGAAAATCAACGCTTTTTCGATTAAAAGTTGTGCAACGTCGTCACTCCTTTATTTTCTTATATAGAAACATATATTCAAATAGTATAAGTATTAATTAATTCAATAATCAAGTTTACTTTTACTGAACATACTTAGGAAATTCTAGAATATAATTAACAAAAAGTGAGCATAAAAAGACAAAAAAAGTACAAAAGCCAAAAAGTAAAACATCAAATCAGAGAAAAATAATTATTACTTTCTTTACTTAATATCTAAGTGAAAATGACATAAAGTAATGATTTAAAATGTGATGTTAGGTGTTGAAAAAAAATAAGGTTTCTTAAGAAGTAAGTAAAGTTATTTTGGTAATTTGGTAAAGGGATATTTTGGTAACTTACCGCTTCATTTTTTTATAAATACCAACCACTTTCTCGCCTTTTTTTCACACTATTTCTACCTTCATCTTCTTCCTTCTTGAAGCACTCTTTAATGGCTTCTTCTTCTCTCTTTTCCTTACTAACTTTTTCAAAATCATATCAAATCAACTCCAAATACAACCAAACTTTGCCAAAGACGTTAGAATACCATTAAAACATAGTTTAGCATCTCGGAAGTGAAGAAATTATGGAGGAAGAAGTGGAATAGGAGGAGGCCGAACCAATTGGAAGGAAGGAGCAATCCGTGAAGCTCCGGAGCAAGAAAAAGAGAAGGAAGTGTCGTCGATTTCATTCCAAGGAGCTAGGAGAAAATTCATGGTGCTGCAAAAGCTCTACCGAATTTTTTGAAGTCGGTTGAAGTTGAAAACAATAGTGAAGTGATGGATTAAATGAATGTTGGTAGGAAGTTAATCAATTTGGTTAAATGTGGGTGCACATATTCAAATTTACTAATTTCTAAAAATATTTCAAGTTAATAACATGAAAAGTTTAGTACATGTTGGATAATTTAATGGATGATAACTTGGTTGATATTATGGTTGATTATATGTCTGTGATACGGTAACTTGGTTGATATATGGTTGATTATATGTCTATGATATGGATGATAACTCGGTTTGATAAGTGATAAGAAAAATGTTTAGTAAGCGTAGTTAATTTAGTAGCAATTCAAATCCATATAAATATGTGTATGAAAAATATAGTTTAAAATGATTTAGAGATGTTTTATAAACATTTAAAAGTACTTTCATGAAGTTTGAATATAAATTGAAAATTTAGTCAAAAATGGAATTTGTTAGTAAAGGAATTTTGTATATGGAAGTGTTTATAAATTATAAATAGAATTCGTAAATACTGTTTTATAAATGAGAAATCAATTTAATTTGATAAGTTAAATACGTAAGTTTATTAAGGAAATTATATTCACGATTTTGGATAGTGACTAATCCTTCAAATTAAATGTGTATAAGTAATGTGGTAAGGGAATTATATTCATGATTTTGGATAGTAAATAATCCTTTAAATTAAATGAGTAGAGGTAAGGAATTTGGTATGGGAATTATATTCATGATTTTGGATAGTGAATAATCCTTTAAATTGAATATGTAGAAGTAATTTGGCAAAGGAATTATATTCACGATTTTGTACAGTGAATAATCCTTTAAATTAAATGTGTAGAAGTAATTTGGTAAAGGAATTATATTTACGATTTTGGATAGTGAATAAAAATTAAATGTGTAGAAGCAATGAATTTGGTACGGAAATTATATTCACGATTTTGGACAGTGAATAATCCTTTAAATTAAATGTGTAGAAGTAATGAATTTTTTAAGAGAATTATATTCACGATTTTGGACAGTGAATAATCCTTTAAAATTAAATGTGTAGAAGTAATGAATTTGGTATGGGAGTTATATTCATGATTTTGGACAGTGAATAATCCTTTAAATTAAATGTGTAGAAGTAATGAATTTGGTAAGAGATTTATATTCACGATTTTGGACAGTAAATAATCCTTTAAATTAAATGTGAAGAAGTAATAAATTCGATAAAGGAATTATAAATTTTGCACAGTGAATAATCTTTTAAATAAAATGGATGTTTTGGAAAGTGATATTATAAAAAGGGAATTTAAATGGTATTAAAATAAAATAAGTTGTGAATTTACTTAAAATAAGTATATGAAAATGTTTTCCAAACATCCAGTAAGTGATATAGTTGTGAGTATTATCTTTTTAAAGATATTTTGAAGTGGATAATTAGGAAGTGTTTTGAATTACAAACAATTAATAAAATTAGGTGTAGTGATTATTTTATTGCTAGATTTTGTTTGTTGCTTTGAATGTTAAATAACCGACTATCAAGTTTGGCCATTTTAGTTCCTCAACTTGACGTGGAAACTAATTAGTCATACACTTAGTACGTAACTGATTGTGTAGGATTAATTATCGTTTGTGTTAAGAATGTTGATTCGTGTAGTGTAAAGTGATTACTCCTATCTACCGAGCTTTCTTCTTGGTGGAAGGATAGCAAGTTGAAAGTTGGAGACGTGATCAGTCTATGAGACTTAGTTTCTGTGTGAGGTTGAGAAATGCTTTTGCGTTTTTTGTGCGAAGAGATCGGGATCAGATTTATTTGAAAACCACTTCAGACCAACATTTATACGACGATTGTGCAGGTTGGTCGATGATATCGATATTTAGGATTTTCATATTGAAGGACTACTTATTGATCGTTTGGGGTTAAAATCCCAGTATACATCTAGTAGCAGTTGTCTCTTTGTAATGAAATATCCAATGCAAGGATTATTCGCTAATAATCCTAGGGATTTCCTTGTAGGATGTGGTAGAAAAGTACCTTCGGTTTGTCCTGTTCCTGGACAACTTGTATGGACGAGTGCTTGACATTGCATTTCTAAGATTACGTACATTGGTTTTACAAACATACATCAGTGGTGGCGGAGAAGGCAACTTCTCTTAGCTTAACACCCTCCTTGAGACGTACGAGCTCAAGGGTTGTATTTTTGTGGAAGACAATTAGTAGTCAACGAAAATGGGAATGTGGCATTCAAAGTGATGTGATATGTGATATATGAAAGATAATAGATACCTTTTTGGCCTCACTCCCCAGTAAATGACTAAAACAAGGATAGAAGCAGCAAGGCTAAGTGGGTCGCTCCCAATTAGGAGATGTCATCACTCTCTAGATATATCTTTACATGCTTTGACGTCGTGTATCTGATTATTGTTGACGTATGCTTGTGGCCATGATTAAAGGTCGATAACCACCGGAATGATGACATATTCGATACTATCCAGGAAGGGGTGGGCCGGTCTTGTGTTGGTTTAGGCGCCAAGTATCTCGACCTAGGTTCATCCCTCTAGAGGTGTGTCGAGTTTCGGAAAGGTAGTCCCTTCACATAGTCATTTGTATGGAAATCCAAAATTTTACGTGCCTGCCATTTTCTATTGTGGAAAGCCTTGTATTACAAGGTGTATGCTAGAATTTAATAATGTAACAATTTCAGCTATTTTAATGTTATTTGTATGCAATAAACACTATTATAATAAAAGAGAATTTGATATGAGATGTTTGGTTATTGTAAGGTAAAAACCTTGTTGGTATTTATTTGTGACTCGGTCTTACGAGATACCTTTTGTTTTGATAAAGGAAAAGTTTTGGTAACTTTAAAATTCAGTTGAGATGTGTTTTCTCATGCTGGTTTACCAGACTGATCCGGGCGTTCTTCCCTTTCAATGCTCGGGTCAGACCGAGTAAAATTACATGTTCAGATTTGGTGCTTTTGGAGCTTCAACAAGCGAGTTAAAATCATTATGTCATATACACGTATTTGCTTATTATTCTGCTGCATTGCTTTGCATTGTTATTGTTGTAAATTATCAGCATTTGTGAGGATATGTCATTATAATTGTCCAAGCTGATGGTCACTCATTGTGTATTCTGATATTGACCTATGTATATTACGATTTCTCTTTGTAAAGATTATTGATCTATATTATATGTTATTCCGCTGCGATGTAAGATTCTATATTATTTTGGTTTTTCTTCTCTTTTCTTCTTCTCTTCTCTTCTTCTTTCTTCTCTCTTTCTACTCATGCTCTCTTTTCTTTCTCATCATTATCTACAATCGGTGCACTCTGGATCAGACATGTATGGTTTATTGTCGAATTCAGAGGGTGTCGATTTCAGGTCATCGCAGCGTGGTATCAGAGCTGAAGGTTAAGCAAGAACCTTGGCTTTGTTGGGTTAAAGACTCGTCAGAGATAGGATTCGTAATACCCTAGGATGAGTAACTCATTAGAGGTAGGCTTTGTAACACCCTAGAATGAGTTTGAGTGTAATATATATAAGTGCGTATTTGTTAATGATTAATAAATTGTTTTGTGTTGATTTATTTGTTGAGTGATTTATGGATTCTGATCAACGTGCCTAATCACCTTATCGATGAGGGTTCTTAAACATTTAAACAAGGCGATCGACACGCTAATTTTGAAAATTGGTAAATGAAATAATTTTACCTAGGATTATATTTTGAATATAAACTATATATTTTGAAAGGTTATTTAGTTAGAAATGAATGATCAAGGTTGGTGAAATTTAAATATAAACATCTTGTGATTAGAATTTCACAGTTTGACTAAAAGATGTTTCATAAAGATAATCGATAAGTAAGAAATCTGATAAGGTTATTAAGATCTTTAATACTTATTCTAAAATAACAAATTAAGAAATGATAATGTTAAGTTACTATCATAAATTGATTAATTGTTCGATTTAAAAGATTAAGTACAAATACCTTGTGAATTAAGTTTCACAATTTGACTATAAAGTGTTTGATGATAAGATTTGTTTAGGAATGAACATATAAGATAAAAATGTATTTAACAAACAGAAAATGATTATGTAAAAGATAAATGTAAAAGGAATGAGAATTTCAATTCGAGTAATTTAAAATAGTTACGGAAATTTAAATGAAGTTAATTAATATAAGATGAATTTATATTTTTTTTTATAAAATAGGTTTTATAAATAAAAGTAATCTCTAAAGGATTTTGAAAATGGTATTATTTTGGAGTTACTCGGTCTACATACTTTTCTTAAGTCAAAGAGATAATGTGGATCATTAATTGATAAATTGATTAATAATATTTAAAAAAATGTTTAAACTAAAGATAAATTACCTTTTAAGTGAAAAATGTTTCCTTTGGAATATTTTCCTTTAATAAAAATATTTGAAAATAAATAATTGATGGGATTATATAAAGAAGCACCTTTATAAAATGTTTGAACTTGAGATAAAAGTTTTTGGAAGTTAATATATACATATATTATATTTAGATCATTTCGTCGCTCGAATTTTGATCTAAGATTCGAGTTTGAGACTTTACGGTGTTTACACCGGTCCGAAAAAGGAAGTATCACTTGATCCTTACCGGCGAACATTGATGAGGTTTTGTTAGGTACTTTAGTTTTTTATTATAGTTGATAAATATGCAAGGAAAGCAAAGGTTTCTGATCTAGAAGCCTGATTAGAATCCATACTAGAGGATTGGGGTATCGATATTAGTTCAGAAATAAAGTTGTATATTCGAATAGGAGATCGAGAAATTTCATATAGATGATTTGTGTATATTATATGAAAATAAGTGTAAGGATAAATGTTTTGGGCAAAAATTTTCTTTTGAGTAATTTCGAGGACGAAATTCTTTTAAGTAGGGGAGAATGCAACAACCCTGAATTTGACCGCTTTAAATTATACTATTTAAAGTGATATTAAATATAAAATATGTAATATTACATGATTCAAACAATATTAGATAGGATTTGGAAAGAGAAGTGTACACAAAAATAGTAACATTTGCCTATATCGACAAAAGTGACAAACGTTGATTTTAGAAAAGTAAGTTTCAACGGTTAAATAAATTATTTTAATTAATTTATGTTTATTTATATTTTTAAATAACATTATACAAATTTATTTTTTAATTTGGTATTCATAAATAAATTGTTTAACTAAAGCGTCAAAATGTGTCCGTAAAACATTTTGTCGAAAATCAACATTTTGTTGATTAAAGTTGTCGCAACGTTGTCGCTCCTTTATTTTCTTATGTAGAAATATATATTCGAATAGTGTAAGTATTAATTAATTTAATAATCAAGTTTATTTTTACTAAACATACCTAGGAAATTCTAGAATATAATTAACAAAAAGAAAGCATAAAAAGGCAAAAAAAGTACAAAAGTCAAAAAGTAAAAAATCAAATCAAAGAAACATAATTATTACTTTCTTTATTTAATATCTAAGTGAAAATGACATAAAGTAATGATTTGAAATGTGATGTTAGGTGTTAAAAAAATAAGGTTACTTAAGAAGTAAGTAAGGTTATTTTGGTAATTTGGTAAAAGGATATTTTTGTAACTTACCACTTCGTTTTTTTATAAATACCAACTACTTTCTCACCTTTTTTCACACTATTTCTACCTTCATCTTCTTCCTCTTTGAATCACTCTTTAATGGCTTCTTCTTCTCTCTTTTCCTTACTAACCTTTTCAAAATCATATCAAATCAACTCCAAACACAACCAAACTTTGCCAAAGACCTTAGAATACGATTAAAACATAGTTTAACATCTAAGAAGTGAAGAAATGATGGAGGAAGGAGTGGAATAGGAGGAGGACGAACCATTTGGAAGGAAGGAGCAAGTCGTGAAGCTCCGGAGCAAGAAAAAGAGAAGGAAGTGCCGCTGATTTCATTCCAAGAAGCTAGGAGAAAATTCAAGGTGCTGCGGAAGCTCTGCCGAATTTTCTGAAGTTGGTTGAATTTGAAAACAATAGTGAAATGTTGGATTAAATGAATGTTGGTAGGAAGTTAATCAATTTGGTTAAAGGTGGGTATGCATATTCAAAGTTACTAATTTCTTAAAATGTTCCAAGTTAATCACATGAAAAGTTTAGTATATGTTGGATGATTTAATGGATGATAACTTGGTTGATTTTATGGTTGATTATATGTTTGTGATATTGATGATAACTTGGTTGATATTATGGTTGATTATATGTTTTTGATATGGATAATAACTCTGCTTGATAAATGATAAGAAAAATGGTTAGTAAGCATAGTTAATTCAATAGGAATTCAAATCCATATAAATATGTGTATGAAAAATATTTTTTAAAATGAGCTTAAAATGATTTCGAAATGTTCTATAAACATTTAAAAGTGTTTTCATGAAGTTTGAAAAGAAATGGAAAATTCAGTCAAAAATAGGCACGTTGCGTAACGGTAGTTCGTGATTTCGAGCCATAAAAGTCAAGTGAGTGTATTAAATAGAATATAGCTCGGAATTCTTGAATTTTCCAAACTATTATATCCATATTTTTCCAACGAAGAAAGAAAATCGAGATTTTGATAAGTAAATTTTAAGATATAATTAAAACAACTTTTTGGGAAAATTGCGGTTTTTTAGTTCGGAATCCAAATCTGGATTTCTTTGAAAATGATGTTTTAAGATTGTTTAAAAATATGAAATAAATATTATAAATCTTTTAAAATATTTTAAAAGCTATTTAAGTAATAAAAATATTTTTTCAAATAATAAAAAGTCATTTTAATCAATATAGCTTTAAAAAGCACTTTCCGTAGCACTTTTTCGCAGCACTTTTCCAATAACCTTTGGAACATATTTTTAGTGCAACCATTCTTTTTCAAATCTTTTGTAAAGGTTCTTAAATAATTAATAGAATATTCTAAGGTTGAGTATGGCCTATCAACCACAGACGGATGGCCAAACAGAGAGAGTGAATATAGTGCTCGAGGATTTGTTGAGAATGTGCATTTGGACTTTGGAGGAACTTGGAGGAGCATCTTCCGTTGGTTGAGTTTGCATATAATAACAGTTACCAAAAAAGCATAGGAATGGCACCATTCGAGACTTTATTTAGGAGACCTTGCAAGTCCCCTTCGTTTTGGGTGGAGTCTACGGCGAAGTTGTTACTTGGCCTGACATGGTGAGAAGACATCGGAGAAAGTGGATTTGGTTCGGCAAAGGATAAAGATGGCTCAAGACAGATAGAATTCTTATGCGGATAAGCGGAGGAGAGAGCTTGAGTTTGAGGTTGGAGACTTAGTTTTTTTTAGAGAATCCCCACTTAGGAACGTGGTAAGGTTTGGATCGAATGGAAAGTTGTCCCCCAAGTTTGTTGAACCATTTCCTATTATGATGAGAGTTAGGAAGATGGCTTACCGAGTGAAGCTACCAGAAAGGCTCACAGGAATGCACGACATTTTTCATGTTTCGCACTTTTGAAAATGCTTGCGTGACTCAGCAGAGGTCGTAGAGCCTAGTCAGTTGGAAGAGGTAGAAGTAGAGAGGGAAGCATTAGTTCGACGTATCCCCACGAAGATTGTTGGAAGAGACACCAAGCGACTGAGGAATAAGGAGGTCCCGCTGGTGAAGGTGCAATAGGGAGATGATGTTGCAGACGCAATTTAGGAAACTGAAGAGGCAATTCGTACTTCTTATCCTCATATTTTTGATAGAAAGTTTTAGAATTTTCTATTTTCCATCTTTAGTTTTGAATAGGTTCTTTCCTTTATTATCATTTGGGAGGGTAGAACTTAGGATTTAACCTATGGATGGTAGGGTTTGATGTAAACATGTTAATAGAACATGTTATGTATGATGTATGCAAGTGGTTGTAAGTGTTTGCTCGTGAATGCTATGGACGCAAATACTTAAACTATGCACTATTATCTGTTAGGGATCGACCTAACTAGGACACTAGAGCATATACATATGGATGTATGTGCATTTTTAACCTGTTTTCCATTGTTGCTAAAAATGGATGATTTTCATATGATTGTTGCATTTGGATGATGTTTGTAGCACGCATACAGAACTATCAGTTGTCATAGGGATTTTTGCATTCATTTGGATATATGGTACGAACAAGACTACATAAAAGGAGGTCAACTGAATCAGTGGACCGTCTAGTCTTTTGCATTAGTTAGGTATAATTACAATATACTAATTGCATGAGTATCATAAATTGCATTAGAAAAACTTAAGTACAATGGATGAATGGATGATGGTTGAATAGTTGGTTGCAGAATTTGGATGAAAACATTTGTTCATCTTTTATCCTTAGAGATTTCGGGGACGAAATCCCTTAAGGAGAGGAGAATATAAAATCCTGAAATTTAACCCATAATAATTAATTCTTTAATTAATAAAATAATAAAATAGCTTTGTGAAATTATCAGAATCGAACCACAGGAGTTGTACCTTTGTGTCCGCGGTAATATTCTAGTCAATTTTCATATATAGAACGTCAGAATCCGAGCTAGTATGAGCTAGAAACAAAATAAACAAGAAAAAAATAACAACAACAACAATAATAATAATATATTGGATTAGGTCGACCGAGGGGTCGACCTAACCATGCCCTAGGTCGACTGGCCAGTCGACCTAGTGGGAGGGGCGGTCGACCGCCTGGTCGACCTGCCTACGGGTATGGAATGAAGAAAATTTTCTTCGTTCCAGAGGTTTTCGAACACATATTTTTCATTCTTTAGCCTCATCTTGTCCCTTCGTTCTTCCACCCGACGGCTCCTATTCAGCCTACGACTTGATTGCATCCTATTCAATCTACAAATCCAACAGTATGAGATCCACTTCTACCCCTATAAATAAGACCCTAGGCCTAACACATTTTCTCATTCTAGATTTGCTTCGTTTGGGTTCACCTTTCCATGAAGGACCCTAAAAGGGATATTTTTCTAATGAGAGAATTTTTTTAATAAAAATATTTTATTACCCTCAAGTGGATCCGGGAAGACCTAATGGGAAGACCTTAGGACCACATGTGAGCGATTGTAATTATTTTAAGATTTCTTTAAGTAATTTAAAATAATAGGGTTTCCAATAGTTATAGTTTTAGTACGATTTTTGAAGTAACCTTTTTAGTAGTTTATTTTACAGTTTTTAGAATTATTTTCAGTCTATTTCTTTTTGCTATTCTTTTTAGTTAATTTTAGTTTATGTATGTTAAATATAGCTTTTCCATCTATTTACAGTTTATTTACTGTATTTGAATTTATTTACTGTTATTTATGCGTTATTTACATCTTTTTCATACGCTTTGGATTTTCTTCTATTTTCAGTTTTCTTTTATTTCTTCTTCCACTTCGCTATGGATTAGAATAGATTAAATGCGAATATGGATTAAAATTATAAGAATACTGAAATAACGGAAGATAAGATATAAATGATAAAGACTGTAATAAAAATGGAATTAAGACTGAAATTGAGCCTAATTATGATATTAATGTTAGAATTGGACTAATTAAAGGTATTTTGCCTAGTTATAACTTAGAATTATAACTAGAAGAGTATAAGATAAAAGAGGCTTATTTTCACACTTAGACCTTGGGTTAAGTAATAAGCATGATTATAATGGTGGTTATAATAATAAAAATAACGGAATGAGGCTTACTTTAAGACTTAGGATAAATTATTAAGCAAAAATAGTGAAGATAATAATAAAGGTTTATTTAAATAATTTATCTAAGTTTATAACCAAAGACGAAAGTAGGACCTGTCCCAAAAAGCATTCCCTATTAGACAAAAATGGTGGTCTTACATTAGGCTGAAGTGAGATGAGGGCATGCTTATGCTAATAATGGTAGTAATTGGTCAAATAGAAGTCCAAATCACGGGGAATTAGGCAAGGCGAGCAACTAGATATTGTTTGGATGACAGGCCAGTACCAACAGCATTTCACTTATTTTCTATAGACATGGTGATCTCACATTACCCTAAAGTGAGATGAGGGGCACGATTATGCTAGAGATTGAGGTAATAAGAAGACCTAATAGGTGGAACAACAGGCAACATGAGCATGGTAGTGGTTACGCATTCGGCTTTCATTTGGGTGCTCAGTAATCGTTATGAGTTCCAAGTGCTTAGTATGTGTGCCTTTCGTAGGCACCATTGCCTTCTGTGTAGGGATCTATATAACGTCTAGTACATAGTAGATACTTTGTGTGTCATTCGTAGACACCATTTTTGTGTAAGGAGCTATATAGCGTGCAGTCCGCAATAAGGTCTATGGAGTAGCAGGCCGATCAAAGGGTAGAATTAGGATTTCAACCTAATTATAGGATTAGGAATTCAGCCTAATCAAAGCAGCTAACAAAGAAAAGCGCAAACAATCAAAGTTAATCAATTGCGTTAATTTGGTAAATTGTATCTATTTCCATCTTATTCCTTCTTCATATTTCCTTTGTTTCCTTTATATATACTAGAACTATTGTAAAGTCTATTATTTTTACTTTGCTTAAAGATTCTAGTAATTACTATCATTCACTAGACTTTTAGTCTGACCCGCTCCTTTATTTTCCCTTTTTCCCCTTATAGGCAATCAGGAGCAAGGAAGATAGACTGTGTATTCATTCTTTCTATTTCCAACCTTTTGTTCTTTTATTGTTCTGGCACTGTATTGAGGGAAAGTTTGTGTTTGTACTCTAGCTTTTTTGATAAGATTGATATTTTATTTTTACAAGATAATTGTATTAGACATTTAGAACATATGTGGTTTATCTGAAGTATTTATGAAGTAATAATTTTAATAATCACCATTTTTTTTTAATTACTTCACTGTGTTATTATCTATCTATTTTGTCTTGTGAATCTTAGTCTTTGCTAGTTTTAGTTATACCTACAACGCACCATGCCTTTTTGTGCGTCCTTTTGGTCATACTAAGGAGTGTGGTGTTGTTTCATGGATAAAGTATGTTGAAAAATTAAGCAGCGCTTAAGAGATGCTTAAGCAATTTATAAGCAACATTAAGCGAGATGAGAATTATATCGCCTTGCCTCGCTTAGCTCTTATTATAACATAGACCCAGTCCCTTCGGATTCACTTGCAAATCATAAATCTTTCTAGACCACTACATATAAGAAATCTTATCCTCACTAAGTGTTTGTGGTAAATCATAATCATTCCCTATTCATCCGAAGGTATCATATCAGATATCATTACCAAATCCATCCTATGTTCATCTAGGGTTAAGTTTATCATAAGTTAATACCTATATCGTCTCGCTTAGGATTTATTTATCTTAGGCTAATCGTACACCATGCTATCATGCAATAATCATAAGGATGAATTACCACTGATTAGAGCATTACTTATAGATCGTCTACTATTGCCTAGCATCCTATTATAAGTAAGCCCAACCGAGCCGAGGCAATGTAAATCATTAATTAATCATTATCCAACTATTAGGAATTCAAATTCCAAGGTCAAGTCTAGATCCCTTCGGATTGCACAATCAACATCCAATCTAGGGTCTGATCTCTTCGGATCGTATAATCGACATCCAATCTAGGGTCTGATCTCTCTGAATTGTATATCCATATTAAGTCCAATCCATTTTCTCTCCAGGGAGGGGACCCAACATCCAAGCAAGTCCATGCGCTTACTCTCTGGTAAGGGGACCTAATTTTGTGTACAAGTCCATCCATACGCCCTCTAACAAGGAGGACTTACATCTTATGGTTAATCATCATATCTCTCCGATAGGGAGAATCTCATCCAATCAGTTTATATATTAATTCTAAGGGATTTATTAATCTCTGTTGGTGTTCTATACTATCAATTATCATGTTCAAATGATGTTCAAAACCAAATTATTAATAAAATCCAAATCAAAGCAACAAACAAACATTCTAAGCATTCTTTCTATTGACAACAACTACCAAACATCCACATTAGACCGTGCCTAGAGACCAGTAGAGGTCCTGTAAACGTGTAAGCGGCCTTATAGCATTTTTCCTTATTTATTTGAAATAAAAAGGCAAAACAAGGGAATCAAACCTAACCCATATCCATCCCAATCAGGGGATAATCAATCGAGCCCAGATCCATGTTTGTACGATAATGCATTTGCTGCATATGGTGGTTGCTACTATTGCACCACTGTAATTTGGTTCCTTACATATTGTTGTAGCCGTTCATTCCGAACCTACACTTCTGTTAAATCATGAAGGTGTCTTCACTGGTTTGTTTTATGCCCATCCATCTCATGAAAAAGGCAAAACCTTTTGGAATTTTTCTTTCCATGGATTCTCTCTTGGATGGTCTTTGATAGGGGATTTGCCCCCCATGTCTAAGTAAATCCTCTTCAGGGTTTCAGTTTCGTATGTGTAGGAAGAGAATATCGGTTCCCTCCTTTGCCACTTTGGTCCTTTAAAACCTTTGTTAGCTTTTCTCTTTCCTTTTTATTTACTATATCCAACTCCCGATGGTCCTCCGTCATACAAAGCTTTAACTTCAGCATTTTCGGCCTTAGCATGTAACAACCCGCACCTTAATAGGCCTGAATTTCTACTAAATCGAAATCCAAAGTCTATTAAGGTACGAATCGTATGTTTGGTAATCTTTAATAAACACAAGTATGTTAGAGTGCGATAGGTATAAACTCACAGTGGAATTTAAAAATATAATATAGCATACGTGTTTATGAAAGCTACTACCTTGGAATATGGTTCCTTGAATATTTATTTGCCTTATCAACGCCGAGCATGAATTAGAAGGCTTCATCATCCTACCGTTCCCATCTTGCTCCAACATCCTGTCCTTCCAAATCTAATTTGTGGTTTATTATGAGGAGGAGGGGTCAGAACAATGTGCTGGTGATTGGAAAGTTAATTATTTTACCTATCCCATTAATTTATAGCTATTTATTTCCATTTAAAAGTTATGTCTATTGTTTACGGCTAATCTGTTAAATATTATGTTGGCGTATGAGATGGTTAACCAACCTCCTCCAAGGTATCACTATATTTATATATATATATACCTATAATACATATATCTAACCCCATTTACCCAAAACCTCGGCCACTTTATACTTCTTAAATATGGAGTAGGTAGACCCATCGATCATTTACTACCTCAATTACACTAAGTGGGCCTTTTGCAACGTCAACGCTAGTCAATCAGTTCTAGCTATAGAGACTAATGACTTCTATACATGACTTTAGAATATAATATATAATTTAATTATCGTATCAGTAATGCAAATTAAAGAATTGTCTAAGGGTTGACGATCCTACTCCACCAAACAAACAAAAAATAACAAACAAAAAAATAACAAATAAAAAAATAACAAACAAACAATTGAACAAAACTTTGAGTTCTTTGCGTATCCCATACGGAATCCAAGATAGTAGGAAGCGAACTCCATTAGGACATAGACAGAGTCTATGCTAACGATCGTGCGGGACTGTTGGTGATCAAAGCGGATATGCTAGCCCTATTACAAAATACGGTCCAACAACAATGCTAACATTGCCCGTCGATCTCCCATGACCGAAATCTCGTTTAGACTAACCTAAATAAGTCAAGAAAAATACCCTTTTTGGTTACTTACTACCTCTCATTGGAATTGAAGCAGACTCCATTTTCTTAAAAGTACTTGGCCATTTAATGCTTTAAATCCGAGGCGAACCCTTGATACATTTTCCCCACCTATTTGCAACACATATCACTTCCCCATTAGTCCTATGGTTGGAGATATCTCACATCAGTAGTAAGTGTACACGACAGCTGGTAGGCTCTAGGTAAATGGCAAACTTTCATTGTGTAGCTCTATAGACCTCGCATCCCAACCCACTAAACCAAACCTATCACCCAAAAGCTAAGCGTTGGGATAAGCCCACTAATTCATGTTTATCCTAAATTTAAAACAAAAGCTATATAATTTCATACTATGAAAATTATATTACTTTCTATGGATAATTAATAGTATTAATACTTACTTATTCGCTACGTTATTATTATGAATTGGTACGCTTGGGCTTCGGTTTGCTTTTAGTGTCTAAAAATTGTCTATTACCAATATTAATTATCATTAATGCCACAGATAGACAATCTCTGATCAATCCTATATTGATTCCTTTAACCTATTTACCAATTTGAAAATCCATCTATTATACCTATTCAATTCCCTTATAAATGTCATATAGATCACACAAATCAGTCCATTATTTCATTCCTTTTAACTCTCATTAATTATAATATTATTGCTCGTTAAATTTATAATTAATGTCCATAAATCATAATCCGTTAATTATTTTGCTTATAATAACTAATACATATATAGTCATAAATTATGCTATTTATATTTATTTTTATTTTCGAAGTTAAACGTGATTATGCGTGTGTGCGTGTGTGTATTCTAGTTACTAATTTCTAAACTAGAACATTCTTTTCATATTTTAATTTATTAGAGCTATTCTTCTAAGAAGGATTACCATTATAACTTTACATATATTAACAAAAGGTAAGATTTTTGTTTTGTATGGAATTACAAGAAATTATTTCTTTCCTTTTGTTGAAATATGTAGTGTAAACTATAAAGAATAATATCCATATTTTACACATCCATTTATCTTTTTGTTATATTCATTTTTAATTTAAATGTACCAATTTTATAGATATTTTAGAATTGGATAATTTATGAAACTTACATAGAAACCGCTCTAAATAGATCAAAACGTAGAAACTCACATTCTAAGGGCAAGTAATTTACAACCAAATTGTAGATCTGGAATAATTTTACAACTTCACTACCATTCTATTAAAAAAATATTTGAGACTGATTTAATTTTTTTAGACTAGGTTGTTAACACTATTCTTATTCCAGTTGAATATGTAGGCGATAATGATATACGTTTTGAAGCCTACAATTCACCAGATCTTATTTAGGCAGAATAATTAAATAAGAATTCAACGAGATAGATTTCAAAGTTATAAATAAATTATATAACTTCCCACTTACCTTTTAAGCTTTTCAAATCTCCAAATCTGAATCAAATCCTTTACTTGACTCCTTTTCCTCTCTAATCCAAAAGAATATGTATAATAAGGTGTATACATACCATTAAAATTATAGATCTGGGAAGATATTGGGTGTTTAAGGAAAATAGATTTTGCAAAAACAAAAATTACCTTTTTCCACAGCATTGATTTGCGCCTTCTCTTCTTCTCTTTTATTTTCAACCCTTCTCTGATTATATATTTATGTATAATTTTTTATAATTTCTAGAAGTAGTGGAGAAGAGAAAATGGAAGAATGTAGCTGCTTGGATAAAAAAATATGAAGATAAATGAGAGGTTAGGCCTGCATTTATGGGCGCATGAATCAAGCGTAACCGTTAGATTAAAATTATTAAATCTAGGGCATTGGCCGATGTTTAAACTCTAGCCATCATGCTCTAACCGATCGGTAACACCCCTAAAGCTAGCGTTAGACCAGCCCATGGCGGGGGTCGACCGGTGGGGTCCCAAAATTAATGTTTATTCATATCTTTTGTTGTATTTAATTATTTTCACTTTTGAAACTTCGAACGCTAATAAATTTTTCATTTAAGTTCTAAACTCGAAACTCCAAATATGAAAGTTGCTCAAAAAATCGCCACGGATACAGTGGTGCAGATTTCGTGACTAAATACCAAAATCAGCTTAAATTTCATATTTGGAGCTTTGTTAATTATTTATTAATTATATTTCATATTTATGGGATATTACATTCTTCCGTCTTAAAAGAATTTTGCCCTAAAATTCCTTAAGGGTTGAATAATGTAACATAACGTATAACGCATAACCAATATAAGCTAACTAACTAATTAGAGTATAACAAATTTGCAGCCACAAAATGTAAAGTGCATGGTGTATCACAACATATAAGACATGTATGCATAATGATTCTAAATCGAAACCTCCTATGTGAATGTATTCTTTAAAAACATTTTTAAAATATGATGCAAATAACCTAGATATACATGAAGTTCTATATGTATGCAAGTTTTCAACAATCATTTTTGATAAAAAAATTTCCATACCCCCATTATTAGGAGTATGATTCAACCAAATTTGCATTCAAAAACTTTATTCTAGAAATATAAACCAGAAACCCTTTTTTTCAGAAGTTCAAAAGTTGCTTTGTTTCCAAAAACGGGCTATGAAAGTTTTCCTTTTCTAAAGACTTACTTCTTTAAAAGTAGGATTTTTAACCAAAAACATTTACCGCGTTTAAACCCAATTGCCATGCCAAACCTTTTTAAAAAAAAACCTTTTATAACTTCAATGAAAACTAGCGTAGATGGGGATAACTTTCATCCTATTATTTTCCTATTCGCATGCAATCTCCATGTAACAACCCATATTTTTAGTGATATTATTAGGAACATTTGATTAGGTAAATAAATGAAATAATGAAATATGGTTAATGGATTGAGATTTGTGATTAGTAAGGGTAGCCATGTGTAACGATCCGTAAATTTCAATAATTAAATTGGTTAATTTAATAAGATTTTTGTAATTAAACATAGAAAGAAAAAAACTTTTATAGTTATAATGAAGTGAATGTTAAAAATGAAAGGTAGCAATGGTAATTAGAACTAATTATTAACAACTGAAAAGAAACTCCAATAAGGAACTAATGCAAATTGTTATACTTAGTTATAAATTTGAATATAAGAAAACAAGTGTGAATGTTGAATCAATTAATGAGATAATATATGATTAATAGAAATTGAAATATATAAGATTTGAATGGAAAGTGATTTAATTAACTAAATTTTAACTCAATATTATGCTAATTGGAATTAAGATGAAATTGGAAAATATTAATGTGATAGATATGAACCAATGTTAATTTCGTCCATTTAATAACAATGGATTGAATAATAGGATGAAAGTTCAATTAAATTGGATTATTGGGAATTTAATTTGTAATACTACATTGATTGAAATGTAAACATTGAAATTGATGGAATATTCTTTAATAAATTAACATGGGAATTGTTTAAGGGATTTTAAATTTACCAATTAATCCAGAATGATAAAATTTGCAAATAATTAAATTTGAATTGAAAAGTGATTTAATTAATCAATTATTAATTTATTTAATTAATAGGAAAATAACCATTTTGGCCACGGACTCTGATTTCGACGAAACCAGTTTCATCGGATCTGTAACGGTGAATTATTGTAGGATTTCAAGTTTCGTAATGATCTGACTTGTCGTTTGATCGCACAGACCTGAAACTCCCAGAAATCAATTAAATTGAAATCAATTTGAAATAGCTTGATTTTTAGCATAACTTCTCCATACGATGGAATTAGGACTTGAAACCTGTTCCATCGAGTTTAAAATATTAAAAAACATATATTTTGATATATGGGTTGACCCATTTTTGTTCCGGAGTCGAAACGGGCTTTTCGGGCCATTTATCGTTCAACGGTCCAAACTAATCGTATCCGTTCCTCTATTTCTCAGCCCTACCTATATATATCCGGTTATAAACCTTAGTAACCTTTCTATTTCTCATTTCTATACATACAGAAACTTCTATTGCTCCTCTTCCTCAATTGCTGAAAACCCTAAATGTTCCAATTCAATTCCAATTTAAATCCAACAACAAAAATTCAAACTCCTCAAATATATATCGAAATATATATATCGATTTGAAGCTCTCGACGAGCGCATCTCAGATCTATAATTCATTTTTCGTTTGGTTCATCAATTGTTCAGTAAATGTCGAACGATTCTCGGCCGTTCATTGATCGCCGAACAACTTCGACCGATCTTCGAATAATTGACATGGATGGGTGGAGATTGCAATGCGTTGTTCATCTATGCAAGCCGTTCGACGATTCATCGGCTAGATCATTTGAGAATTTCGATTAGGGTTTGGCTTGAGGAGTGGTGGTTGCTCCTTGGCGAACGCATGGGGGTCCTAGGTGGCGCGGCGTGCCAGGGGGAAGCAGTTCGATCGACGACGACGAGTTCGGCGTGGCAGCGTCGTATTGTTTTGAGATAGATCGCGATTTTAAGATCAAGCTAGGGTTTCACGCGTTGAGAGGAACACGGTTGGTGATGTGTAAGTTTATTTTATTTTATTTTATTTAAACTTCAAATTTAACGTTCTAATTATCATAACTTTCTCATACAAGGTCGGATTTACGTGCGGTTTTCTCTGCTAGGATCGTATTGGAATTCTGGACATTTTGGCACTGACTTAGATGAATTTTGAGACTATTAAAATTTTAGGCTTATTTTGAATTTAAATTCAAAGGTGAGTGTTTTAACCCACTCACAACTTCTAAAATTTCTTATGTTTGTTAAATTGATTTGTGATGTGATTAGAAATTTATTTATGACTGTTTGGCATACTGTGAATCATCATCTCAGTTTATTTGAATTTATTTGGATAAAATAGTTATTTAATTTATTTTTGAATTTAACTCCTAGTAAATACCTATTGTTTATTATCCTTTCTATGTTAATGTTATTGATTGAATTGGATGATGATTGTGACAAATGTTTGATGATTGATATTGGATGAATGGATATTGTATTTTATATTGTTATAAATTGCAAGTTGTTATGGATTTTTATTTCATTCGAGATTGCGGTTTAAAATGATATATAACCGTATTTATATTTTAAATTACGGATTGAAATGATAAATATTCGTATCACTTTACCATAGGATAGAAAATTATATACAGACACCATGGTCTATATATATAAATATTATGAAAATGATTTCTATGTTTATGTAAAGAAATATATGGTTTTAGATAAATGTTGATTTTAGATATTATATAAATGTTATTTTTCCCTTGATTTTAAGCTATGTATAATTTGTTTTAATATAGAATAAGCTTAAAAATAAGTTTGATTTTTTTTGAAGATAACATGGTTAAGTATTTAAATTATATTTTAATATAGTGTTTATAATGATTTAAATAAAATTAAGGTTTGAAGATAAATGTGAGATTTATTTGAAATTGAATTTATTTAAGAATTAAACTCAAATAAGCTTGATGTTAAATTTATTAAATTTGAAGTTTTAGAAGGTATGATTTTTATAACTTGATCGTGGTTTAAGGTGGATAAAATGAATATTTCAAGTATAAATAAATAGAAGGAAATATTTAGTTATTTGTAATTTTGGTTTCATTTAAATGGTATTGGGTTTTATTAAGTAAAATATTTTCAAACTAAATAATAGAAAATTGAACTTGATACATGTATGAAACTGCCAAACTTGGTTTTTGAGATGGTTGAATACTTAAATTTTGAAATATATTGAATTTGAAATGGTTTGTTTTATGGATCAAATCTGTTTTGAAATCGATAGATTTAGAATAATTTATTTTGAAACTGAATTAAATTGAAATTTATGATTTGATATTTGGTTAAATATAAAATGTAGAAATTCAAGTTGTGTTGGATTTGATTTGTGAAATTGAAGAAGCTATTTTATTATATAAAGTATTTAAAATATTTAAACTATTTAAGTGGTGGAAGTTATGTTTCAAAGTTATGAGTTTTCAAGGTATTATAATTTGGAAGTGTTATATTCAAGTGTTTTGATTTCGAAATGTTATAACTTTGAAAGTGTTATGATTTTAGAAAAGGATATATTTGAAATGAAAATGATATCGTATTGATTTGGTTTTGAAAGGGTAATGGTATTTGGTTTTGAAGTATAAACTATTTTGAAAATGACCGCGGTATTATAATAACGTTTGGTTGTTAAAGAGACCGGGATCGAAAGTTGTCGTACACTCTTTCAACTTTGAAAACCACTTTAACAGCTGTGTACGCGGTGGAGATTCCATAATGAAGAAGGATGGTGACGGTGTTTCCTTTGAGGTATATACGTGGGCCTGACTCCCATGAGTTGGCATAAGGTGGCTAAAATAAGAGCAATTGACGGGCTAAGAAGGTAGCACCTTTTATCGGACGCACTCCTTCGATACCATTATATTACTTTGTGATTGATTGGGGTCCTTTTGATTTTAAGGGTGTGGCTTGAGGTGGAGGGTAGTAGCTGCTACGCGTTACCACCGGTCCGGAAGCGTAATTGATATATCTACCCTGGTATTGCCTAGTTGCGCCTTATCACCTACCCTAGCAAGCCTTGTACGAGTTTGATTTGTGTCGTACCTATGGAGCATCTTCTCGTAGCCTCCCGATTAGGAGGTACGCAGGTGTTGTATCAACTATTGGCACTATTTATGTGTTAAGGTGGAAAATGTAAAGCCTTAATGCTATTTTAAAGTAAGTTTATTTTACTGTTAGACATTATTATAATAGCGTATTATTACTACATAGTAAATAGTTTAACGGATCCTTAGAAGATGTAAATCCTGAACATCTCTTAAGTTACTGCACTCACGTTTGACACTGGATAAGAGATGTCAAATCTCGTAAACATCTCTGACATCTCTGATGCCGTTCCACTCATATTATTTACCATTGATTTAACTCTCATAGGATCTTTTAGTTCTGACTCGAGTGTTTTGTCTTTTCAATTCGCTTGGGTCAGTCTGAGCATTTCAGGATTCGAAGACTTTATTTATGGAGGACGAAGACGAAGATTGCATTACTATTATTTATTATATTATTCCACTACATTCATACTGTTCCGTTGCATTATTATTATTCTCTAGAATATGTAGCTCTGATATGTACTGTATTAGTATAATCAAATGTTTTATAAAACAGCTTCATGAACTATTTATTTGATTATTATATTTTTTCGTTCCGCTGTAAGATTATATTTTTTCTTTTTCTCCACTTTTTCTTATTTACCCCATAATAAGCCGCTCTTTTGTATGGTTTGAGTCTGACATGTGTGGTTTATCGTCGATTTAAAGTGTACAAAAAGGCAGGATGTTACACCATGCCATGTATAAATGAACTAAAGAATTATAATGTTAGCGTAAATAGATAAGGGGCAATATAGGATTAGGACACATCCATATATCCTAAACCCTTAATCCCAACATTCACATGTTCATTTCTATGTTCACAAAATAAAAACAAACTTGAGGTCGACCACCATTAAGGAAGAAAAGAAAAGATAAGCAAGATTTCAAAGGAAAAGCTTAAGCAACTTAGTTAAGATCAAATCTCAAATCCTTAATCTCAAAGCAAAGGTGAATAGTGACCACGTCTCATATTTTCTATTGTTTTAAGGTTAAACCCAATTTATTTTGCAATGTTATGGCACATTTTGAATGATTAAATGTTTATATATGCTTGTTGATGAATTATGCTTATTCATATAGATTTTATGATATGTTTTAATGTGTAAACCCTAATAAATGACATCCAAATGCCTTGCGATTTCATATTTAGATCAATAATGATATTTTAAAGATCAGTTTCAGTTTCATAATTTTCTGCATTTATGTGGATTTAAGACTAACTTTCTAGTGAACAAAATGATTATTTGGGTTTAAAATAATCTATGGTTAGATTATTTATGTTTTGGGACTGAAATTAATATATGTTGGAAAACATATAAAAAATGATTTTCTTGAATTTTTGTAGAATTTTCCTAAATGTTTTAGTAGATATGTAAAATTATTTAAGGTATGTGACTTGAATGTTTTATATATTTATAAAAGGGGAAGTGGTATTTTATATATAAATAAATTTGTTTATTTTTGAAATATCAGCAGCACTTTTAGAAAAGAAAACTAGCAACCAATCAGATTTTGACAAATAAGGAAAGTTAGTTGAAAATATTACTTTAAAAAGTTAAAAATCAGTTTAAACATGCTTTATACATGCTTTGCCACTTTCGATACTAAGGGTTCTGACCTAGTAATTTTGCCTCCATTGCTATCAAAACCAATGCACACGGTATTAATAACTTGTACACAGTGAATTAGACTAAGGCGAAAGGTACTGGATGGAGACCAAAGGTTCCGATGGGGATGAAGCATGACTCTATCTTTAATTGAAAATGCGCCTGCTTTGCTTTTGAAGGATGTGCTTCTGACTTGGTTGGCTTTTGGCTAAGCCAAATGTTTTAAAAGAATGGTTTTGAATGGGTTGCGTCTTTTGTTTTAAGTAAATGATTTCGAAGGGGTCGAAACCCATAGTAGTCGCTTTTCTTATCTTTCGAAATGAAGGCTTCGAAGGGAATACTTCGCTTTTGAAACTTAGCCGCTTCTCCAATGCTTTCGGAGGTTTGGTTTCGGCACCATCACTACAATGCTTTTGAAAAAGATGTTTTTCAATGTTTTCGAAAGATGTTTCCACATGTTATAAATTGAGCGCATAAGCTTTCGAAAGGTTTGGTATTTTAATGGTTTCAAATGGGTGGTTCCCAAATGGTTTCGAATGGTTTTAAAGGAAAAGTTTTTTCAATGTTTTCGAAAGGCAATGTTAAGTGTTTTAAAGATAGGATGTCTAAGGTTTTAATGCTTTCGAAGGAAAGGTTTTTCAATATTTTTGAAAGGAAGATTATGAATGGTTTTGAAAGGAATGTTTTGGCCTTTTAGCCTAAGTTATAAAGAGGGGTTTATTTGGTTCAAAGGGATACTTTTAGTGGATCCGAAAGGGGTACTTTCAAAGGTTTAAATGTTTTCATTAAGAAAGATTTGAGTAAAGTATATGTAACGTGGCAAGGTGATTTGAGTAAAGCATAGAGTATATATATATATCCCTAATTTAAACTTTGATTTAAAGGTTTTAAATAAATTTGAGAAGAAAAGGTTTTCAAGGAAAATTTAAGGGAAGACTACTCTTGGTAAAATGATTTAGATATTTGTATACCAGATGGGACTGGTATAGAGTCGCGCCCTATGCATTAGCTATTAGCCCCTAGCTAATTTAGTCCAAAATTCCAATGTGTATGGATTTGTCACAGTTAAGACTAAAACATGTTACACACAGTAAGAAATTTATATTTGTATAGAGGTAGGTTATTGGTGAGCCCACAAAACCATTAGGATCAATTGACCTGGAGAAAATAAGTTAGAACAGACCGTCCAGAAGAGGAGTATCTAACAGATATTAGATTATTTGTTTATATTGTATGGTAGACCCGAATCAGCCAAAGGATAGTTGCTAACTAAAAAAACTATATTGTTCGGACAGATAGTCCATTTGTTACCCACATGTACGTTTACATGATAATGCTTTACGGTTTTAACTAGTTTTAGTTGTAGGATTATGACTTACAAAGATATGTTAAAAGGATATTAGTGTGAAGAAATCCGTTCCGCTAAGCGGCGTGGTCTCACTTAATATCAAATAACCTAGATGTATAGTATTATTCCTACCAGGCTTTATGTCTGACTCGAAGTTTATGTTTTTCCCCTTAAACTCTATGGTGCTCAAAATTGATTTAAGTAGGCTGAGGGCAGAGGATTTTCAGGTTTGAGTAGGTTGGCTAATAAAGCTTCTACATATGAGCAGGTGGCTGAGGGAAAGCTATTTATGAGTTACTATTTTATTTTGTTTGATTCCGCCGTATTGTATTAAGTCTATTATGACTTTAAGTACTCTGGTCAACCAAGGGGGCATCTTTATATGTCGCTCTTGGCATATTTTGTAATAGTTATATTTGATCTGAACCTGGAAAACGATTGGGATTATGTAATCAAATATAAACATGTTCTATGAATGTAATCAGGATTTTTTTAAATCCATGATTTTTGTTTCATGTTCATGTGCTTCTAATATTATGAATACCATTAACACTACCATATTCGGTCACTGAAAGTTAATACCATGGATGACTGCAGCATCTATAGCGCTTAGCTTCGGGCCTCCAGGTAGGGGATGTTACACTATGCATCCACCATTGACTAAGATTTTCATAGCACAAGAAAGGGATTTGTAGAAGATATGCTTAATTGCAACTTCTTTCTAAGCGTTTATATAAATTTATAATGCTATTTCTATCTATTTTTTTTGGCATTCTTACCCTTCTATACCTTATACCCTATTTGAATCAAGTACCGTCTCCATAGGTCCACCCCTTAAAAAGAATCTTAAAATGGAAATTTCAATTTTACAAAAATAGGAAAAACCATTGAGCCAAATCTATACTCTATTTTTTTGTTCATTTCAAAAAAATCTCATTGCAAAAAATCTTTAAAACCAAACCACAAAGTTAAAATTTAAAAAATTGAAAAATCATTCTTAACACAAACCTTTAAATCGAAAATTTTGACACAACAAATATTCAAATTATGAATTTCCAAATTTCTTTGCTTTTTAAAAACAATAACTTCTAAATATTTTGAAAAATCTAATTCAAAATATTTCAAGGTATTTTCAAAAACCTTTTTATCAAATTCTTTCACATGGGGTTGGACTTAGAAATGGACTTTATATGTCATTCCTTTTGGGCTCTCCTTTTTCATTTTTCCTTAACTCATCTCCAACAAAATCCCACCTTATCTCCTTATGGTAATCGATGCACAGCTTCTTGCAGGTATTGCTCCACTCCTTCTTCACGTCTTGCTCCACTCCTTCTTCACACCTTGCTCCAGTCCTACCATTCCTTTTTTTTTGGATGTTCACAACATATAACGTGGCATCTCCTATCAAGCGGCCTAAAGCTAAGCACTATAAATGGTGCAGTCATCTATAGTATTAAATTTCGACGACTAAATACGGCTATGTTAATGGTATCTATAATATTAGAAGCATTTGAATATGAAACAAATCAAAGATTTCAAACAGAATTTTCCATTATATTTCAAAATATATGTTCCATATTCATATTACATAATCCCAAAACATTTCCCAAGAATTGCTAAAATATCCAAGATTGACATATGAAGATGCCCCCTACTCATATAGTCATAATTGACTTAATACATACACAGTAGAAATAAACACAAAACAAAGAACTGCAACTCCTAAATAGCTATCCGTTAGCCTCCTGCTTGCCTTCAGTATCTTTATTCGTCATCCTACTAAAACCTGAAAAGCCTCAACCTTAGCCTACTCAAATCAATTTTTAGCACCCGAGAGTTTAAGCGAAAAAACATAAACTTCAAGTCAGACATAAATCCTGGTGTGAATAATATTATACATCCCGGCTATTAATGTTAAGTGAGACCACCCCGCTTAGCGGAACGGGTTTTCCCTCACTAACATTCTTTAAAACATAGCTTTAGCAAATCATTTCCTGCAACCACAACTGGTTAAATATTGTAAAACATCATTATGTAAACATACATATCAAATAATAAAAGAACCATTTGTTCACACACTTCAATTTTGTTTGGCTAACTATTAACCTTTGGCTGACTCGGGCCTACCAAATAAAATAACAAAATAATCTAACATCTGTTAGACACACCTCTTTTGGATGTCTTTCCTTAACTATCAGTTAAATATTTCTCTTCTAGACGGTCTGTTCCTAACTTAACATCTCCTAGGGTCACCCGATGCTAATGGTTTTGCAGGCTCACCAATTACTTACCTATAGACAAATATATATTCCCTTCTATGTGTAATCATAATTTTAGTCTTGCCTGTGACAAAGCCCTACACAATAGAATTTTGGACCAAATTAGCTGGGCCAATAGCTAATGTGTAGGGCGTGATCCTATACCAGTACCATTTGGTATTCTAATATTGAGTCATTTTACTGAGGGATATCTTCCCAAAATTTTCCTTGAAACCTTTTTCAAAATGATTTAAGACCTTTAAATTAACTCACAGAAGGAAAATACATATACTCTATGCTTTACTCAAAATCACCATACCATGTTATATATATATATATATATATATATATATATATAAAATTCAAACCTTCGTTGATGGAAACCTTTATACATTTGAAAGTACCCCTTTTGATCCTATTGAAAATACCCCTTTCGAAACCATGTAAAACCCCTTCTTTCATTTGGGTCGAAAGACCAAATCTTCCTTTCGAAACCATTCATATAAACCTTTCGAAACCATTAAAATTCCTTTTCCTACAAAATCTATAAAACCTTAGACAGCCCACTTTAAAACCATTAAAAATTGCCTTTCGAAACCATAAAAATTCTTTTCCTCTAAACAATTCAAAACACTTGAAAAAACCTTTCCTTTAGACCTTTCGAAAACATTGGGGAACCACTCCTTCGAAACCTTCTTTAAAACCCTTTTGGAGGTATTCAAAACCTCAAAACCTTCGAATGCGTTTGGGTTCAATTTAAACATGTGGAAAACACCTTTCAAAGTCATTCAACACTAACTAGCTGAAATCTTCGGGTTGTTCTTTAAAAATCACTAAGGGTCACGAGCAACAAGGTCGATGTCTTACTCTTTCGAAAGCTATAACTGAGTAGAGAAGTGATGGTGTCGAAACCACCACTTCCGAAAGCATTGGAGACGCCGCAGGGTTTTTATAAAACAAAACAACCCCCTTCAAAAGATCTGTTTCGAAAGGTAGATGGTGGCAGTAAAGGCTTCGACATAGTAGAAAGCTATTATTTAAAAACCAAGGTGCAACTATTTCAAAACCAACCTTTAAAACCATTGACTTAGTCGTAGGCACTAAGTCAAAAGCTATTACTTAGAACAAAGGTGAAAGCTTAAAACCTTTCTTCAAATCAATTAACATAGTTGGAAGCCAACTAAGTTGAAAGCTACTTGGTCGAAAGCAAGCAGACGCTTTTCTCATTGTGTACTTATATGTTGATACAATGTGCATTGGTTTATGGAAGGAGGTGGAGGGTCTTAGTCGAAAGCTACCGGGGCGAAACCAAAAGAGGCAAAACATGCTTTTAACATGAATTTCTAAATTTAAACCTTATTAGGTAAACTTTTTAACAAACCTACCTTGTTTGTCAAACTCGTATTGGTTGCTAGTTTTTCTTTTTTCAAAAGTACTGCCATAATTTCAGAATTAATTAATTTAAATCATTTGCAAAATACCCCCTCTCTTTAATTAAATATATAATTCGTTTAAGTCCCATACCTTAAATAATTTTATATATTCATCAAAACACTTTATAAAATTCTACAAAAATTCCAAAAAATCCTTTTTAATATGTTTTCTAACATATAAAAAATTCTGACCCAAATTAATTATAATTTACCCGTAAACTATTTATAACCCAATAAATCATTTTCTTCACTAGAAAATTAATATAAAATCCACATTAATTCAAAAAATTATGAAAATTGAAACCCATTTCTAAATTAACATTTCCGGTCATTACCTGAAATTGCAAGGCGTTTGGATGTCATTAAATAGGGTTTTTACATTAAAACATATCATAAAATCTATTTGAGCAAGCATAAATCATCAACATCTATATACAAACATTTTGCTCTTCAAAATCATGGCTAAATCGTGCACAATAAATTCGGGTTTCATCTTAAATTTGAAATCATTCTAAAAACTTGAGATGTTGAAATTATTCACCTTAGCTTTGTGATTATGATGTGAGATTTGATCTTGATTAAGTTGATTTGATTTTCCTCTTAAAAACTTCAACTTTCTCTTCTTCTCCTTTGCTAATGGTGGTCGGCCTTTATTTTGATATTTTCGCTTGAGATAAAATGAAATGAAGGTTTATTCATTTTCCTAAGGTTTTAGGGTATATGTTTAATCATTTTCCTACTTTCCCTCCCTTATTTCCTAACACTAAAGTCCATTTTACTCCATTACCTATTCATTAATATAGCACGGCTACCGCTTGATTCAATCACAAATCTCAATCCATTAATCAACACATTGTTTTATTTAATTTAACTAACTAAATATCCTAAATAATGTTACTAAAATATCAAATGTTACAATCTCTCATCCTTAAAGAATTTCATCCTCGAAATTATGATAATAACACATCAAAACAATGAAGGTAAAACATACCATCAAACAAATCAGGATAAGCATTTCTAATCCTGCTCTCAGTTTCCCAAGTACAATCTATAACATCGTCACTCCACTGGACATTCACTAATCTGATTGTCTTGTTCCTCAACTTCTGCTCATCTCTCACGACTATTCGAATAGGCTTCCTAACTACAGTCATGTATAGTTCCACTACTATATCTTCTAGCATAGTCGGTGCTATAGTAATTTATGGATCCCTAACATACGTCCTCAGATGAGAAAGATGGAAAACATCGTGGACTTCTGACGAACTACTCAGTGACTCTACGTTATACACGAGTTTCTCGATCCTTTCTAAAATAGTAAATGGTCCTACGAACCTTGGTGCGAACTTCCCCATCTTCTCGAACCAAATAACACCTTTCATCGGCAATACTTTGATGAAAACATGATCTCCAATAGAGAACTTTAAGTCATTTTGTCTTCTATCTACATAGCTTTTCTGCCTAGATTGAGTTTCCTTCATTTCGCCCTTAGTAACTCAATCTTTTCTGATGCTTCTCTTACCAAATCAGGACAAAGGACTAATCTATCTCCAGTTTTTAACCAACATGCATGGGGTTTGCATGGTCTTCCATACAAAGTCTCAAACGATGCCATCCTTATACTAGTATGATAACTATTGTTATGCGAAAACTCAACTAGGTGTAGATGGTCTTCTCATGATCCTCCAAAATCCAATACACAAGCTCTTAACAAGTCCTCCAAGGTCTTGTTAACTCTTTCCATTTGTCCATCTGTCTGCAGATGGTAAGCGGTACTCATCTTGAGCTTGGTTTCTAAAGCTTCATGTAGACTCATCCAGAACTCATTAGTGAACAAAGAATCTCTATCACTAATAATACTACTAGGAATTCCGTGCAGTCTAACCACATTCTTCATGAACAACTTCGCCAAAATAGGTGTCGTTCTAGTTGACTTAACTGGAATGAAATGGGCACTCTTGGTCAATCTATCCACTATGACCCATATACTTTCATTCCCTCTATTAGATCTTGGCAACCCGTCTATAAAATCCATCGAAAAAGAATCCCACTCTGATACGGGAATATCCAATGGCTGAAGCAATCCACTCGGCGTTTGATATTCGGCTTTTACCTGCTGACGGTTCAAACAATGTTTCACCCATAAGCCAAATTCCCTCTTTATGCCTTTTCGAAAGAAACTACTCTTCATATCCTGATACGTCTTCGTTCCTCCTGGACGAATAGTGAACTTCAAATGATGGCATTCCTCCAAAACTTATTTTCTTATGTCTCATGTATTTGGAATACATAATCTACCCTTCTTTCTCAACCACGCGTTCTGGTCAAGACTGAAATCCTTTAAGTCATCGCTTTTTGTTCCTTCCCTTAATTTCCTGATCCTTTCAGCTAACACTGGAATCTGACCCGTGTATTAAAAATATCCGAATCAGGCTTGATAAACCATCATGAGATACTCGAAATTTAAAATGACTATGTCATCAAAATCTTGAAAAGAAGGGTATCTCATAAGATCACGACCACACATAAATATGGATGGGTTTTTACCTTATGACAACCAAAAACTTTTATATCAAAACCTTTGATATTATTTCTAATGACATCTCTTTGAAAACATTTGCAAATAAACTTATTCAAATAAGGTATCAATATCTGGACTAAGCCTAACCGAACATATCCGAACTAAGTCAACGGAATATACCGAACGGAATATATAATACCAAAAGGGGTAGCTGAAATGTTTGCAAGTCATTACCACTATTTTGAGGATACAATCAAAATCGTAAATCTCGTATTGGGATTGGATTTCCAACGTGATAGGAAACTAGTGGAAAGATCATTCTGTATCCACGGCTTACATCCATGACTCAGACGCCGTTATACAACAACATAAATGGCTAAAAGTGGATATAATCTACGAATAACATCCAAGGACTCAGACTTCGTGTATCCTTGCAATGAGGCCCGGACGAATCTAGTACCTGGGGCTTAGAAAATCTGATAACTCAAATCACTACTATCTGAAATGTGAGCATACATCAGACCACATAGAATCCCATCATAACCAGGGTGCAAGGCTCGTGAGGCTACGGTCAATTTCTTCAAAGCCACGCTTTTCATACAAAACCACGCTTTGATCATAACAGGTTCCACTTTGAATGCCACACTGACATTCCATTGATCACTATTTGACTCCCACAAGCATACAACCCTTGAGCTCGTACATCTCAAGGAGGGTGTTAAGCTAAGAGAAGTTTCCTTCTCCGCCACCACTGATGTACATTTGTAAAAGTCAAACATTGTGTCTCAGAAATGCAATGTCGCACATTCATCCATACAAGTTCGTTCTGGGACTGAACGAAACCGAAGACACTTTCCTCAGCCATTACTAGGCGAGAAGCCCTTGCAATCCGAAAAATCTCCATTACGAGGAGACCACCGCTATAAATAACTCTATAATTGGGGCATACCAGAGCATGTTCAACAAGCAGTCTTCACGATCCACTGTCTTCAATAAGCATCATCTTCAACATGTCTTTACTTCCTAACGTATACATTGGTTCAAAGTGGTTTTCATATAGGAATCATCCAAATCCGACTCCGGTTCCTTCGAACCCAATCATCGCTTTAAAAAAATGTTAAGTTCATACGTGGATATCAATCATCAATCAATTACTTCATCTTTTATCAAATCAAATATCTTTCTTAGATATTTTTTTTTCAATTTATTCCATTTTCTTTTCAAATTTATATAGAATCATTAAGCCTCATTTATCAAATCATTTGGTTTTTTTAAACCTTTCTTAAATCCTAATCATTTTCTCTTTTACTTAGAAAAACCTTTCCAAATCATTCATTTAATCCTAATCAAAGATTTCTTATATTCAAGTTATAACTTTTAACTGAGGGAAAATATTCCCAAATCATTCATTAAATCTTAATCAAAGATTTCTTATATTCAAATCATATTCTTGCAAATTGAAGATTTTCACAACAGAAAACTACTGCCATCTTAGATATGGCAAGTTTCACCTCCAGGGACTAATGGCAAGTTTCACCTCCAGGGACTAATGGCAAGTAATCCTACATCATGAATATCTTTGTCTTTAACTTGAAAAAACTTAAATATGATCTTTTAGAGCATCCGCGCTTTCCTTTCGATCTGTTCCACCACTCGCCTAAGAAGAGAAAACATAGGCCAGGTAAGTTCAGAGAACTGGTTGCTCCATCCCTAACCTTAGTTAAACACCTTGTTTTATCATCCCAGAACTCACAGGCGGGACAAATGTACTAGTCGTTTCCACATACTTAATTTGTTATTACATTCAATATTCTTCACTTTTTGTTTAAGTGGTATAAACAATTCCTCTTGACAATTTATTCAAACTCTTATTAAAACTTCCAAATCATCTTCACATTACTTAATTATTCCTTCAAAATCATTCACAAAAGATTTAGGAAATAATTGCTAAGTTTAAAACTACATTTCAAAAGGTAATAGAATTCGCATCATAAAAGTGCTGTAGAAAATGCTATATAAACTTATTTGATTTAAACAACTTTTTAACATTTGAAAATTCATATTTTCCATTCCAAATATCTTTTAAACCATTTTACTAGATTTATCAAATTTATTTCATATTTTTAATCATTTAAAATATCGTTTATAAAGAAATCCATTTTTGGATTCCGAACTGCAAAACCGCGATGTTTTTAGAAAATTATTTTGGACATATTTCAAAATCTACTTAATGAAATCTTGATTTTATTTATTCATTGAAAAACTATGGATATAATAGACTGGAAAATTCTTATCTCGAAGAATTCCGAGCTATATTTCACTTTGTACACACATTTAACTTTTATGACGCGAAATCGCGAACTACCGTTACGCGACGCGCATATTTTTGACTTGTTTTTCAGTTTCTTTTCAAACTTCTTGAAAACACATTTAAATGTTTATAAAGCGTTTCTAAATCAATTTAAATCAAATTCATTTTTCATTTCATTTCATATTATAATATTATATTATTATAATATCATTTTCAATCTTTTTAGATATTTTGAAATCATTAAGAGGCTAAAAAATTTCCATACACACATTTGTATGGATTTAATTCTCATTTAATTAACTATGGTTAATTAATAATCATTTCTCTTATCATTTATCAAATAATTTATTAACCAAATAAACAATCACATAATCAACCAATTTGCAACCAATTATCAAACATTCATTCATCCAATATATTTAAACATTTAATTCATTATACTTGAAACAATTTATGGATTTATTAGTAAATAAAAGTACGCACCTTTAACTTAACACTTTCTTTCTGCCAACATTCATTTGCAACAACACTTCACTTAAGCTTCAACTAATCAACTTCTACTCCATTACTTTTGCTTTATGCCATCGACCTCTTCTTTCAAACTCCCGAAAATCCGGTAGAGCTTCCGCAGCACCTTGAATTTGCTCCTAGCTCCTTGGAATGAAATCTGCGGCACTTTCTTCTTTTTTTCTTGCTCCGAAGCTTCGCGAACTTGCTCCTATTCCTCCATACGTTTGGCCATGCCCTATTACACTCCTCCCTCCATCATTTCTTCACTTCTTAGATGCTAAACCATTTTATGGTATTCTAAGGTCTTAGGCAAAGTTTGATGGTGTTTGGAGTTGATTTGATATGGTTTTGAAAAAGTTAGTAAGCATTTGGAAGAGAAGAAGAAGCCATTAAAGAGAGGTTTAAGGAAGAAGAAGAAGATAGAAAATGGTGTAAAAGAAAGTGGAAGAATGGTGGTCTTATTTATAGAAAAAGAAATGAAGTGGTAAATTACCAAAATGTCCATTTACCAAATTACCAAAATAACCTTACTTACTTCTAAAGTAATCTTTTTTTTTCAACACTTAACATCACATTTCAAATCATTACTTTATGTCATTTTCACTTAGATATTAAGTAAAGTAAGTAATAATTATGTCTTTTTGATTTGATGTTTTACCTTTTGCTTTGAAATGACATTTTTGTGTTTTTGTGCTTACTTTTTCTTAACTGTTTTCTAGAAGTTTCTAACCTTATTTAGTAAAAGTAAACTCGATTAGTTAATTAATTAATACTTATAATATTTGAATATATGTTCCTATATACGAAAATAAAGGTGCGACAACGTTGCAACAACTTTTAATCGACAAAACGTTGTTTTTCGACAAAATGTTTTACGATCACATTTTGACGTTTTAATTAAACTATTGATTTATGTAAAACAAATTTAAAAATTAACTTTTTAATTCTTTAAATAAATTAAAAAATGTCTCTTTATATTTTAAAATCATATTTAAATAATATCAAAATCTCTATTTTTACGGTGTATCTAAAAGTGACAAAATGCGACAAAATTTGGTTATTTTTGTAAAACGATAACTAACATACTTATAAGTATTTTAATATACTTTTATTATCTTTATTAGATGTTTTCAATAAGATTTATCTTTTTAAATAAATATTTAAACCTATTTATTTAAGCATTTATTTATTTTTAACAAAACTTAACTTTTGTTGATTTGTTCTAAAATCCAAATTTATACTTTTAAAATTATCAACTATAAAAATAAATAATTTATTTATTATTATCTATTTTATATAACTTGTTTATTTAAGTTTTAGACCTTTTTAAACGAATTCTCTCATTTTCGATGTAGCGAATTTACGGGTCGTTACATTCTCCCCTATTTGAAAGAATTTCGTCCTCGAAATTACCCAAAACAAAAGTTTGCCCAACATATTTATCTTTAAACTTAATTCCATATAATATACACAGATCATCTATATGAAATATCTTATTTGATCCCCTATTCGAATACACAACTTTATTTCCGAACTAGTATCGATCCCCCGATCCTTTAGTGCGGACTTTAATCAGGTTCTTTGCTCAGAAACCTTTGCTTTCCCTGCATAGTGCTCAACTATGATAGAAAACTCAAGTACCCAACCAAAAATCCTCATCTATATTTGTCGTCAAGAATCGAGTGGTAAATTCTTTTAATTATTTATTTTCAAATATTTTTAATAAAGGAAAATATTCCAAAGAAACCATTTTTCACTCAAAGATGATTTATCTCTAAAAGAGTCTTCCCACATCTTTTAACTCGGTATATTTCCTTTAACATTAATATTATTTATGAACCATTTCATAAAACTATTACTTAAGTTCATTACATCTTATAACTTATGTAAATCAATCACTTTTAAAGACTTAAGTCCAAATCCTTAATTAATGCTTGAATTCATTAATAAAACATTTTCTAGGTTATAATTTCCTTTGTTTTGTTTATAATCACATTTATAAATTATACTTATCCAATTTCATTTACTTAGAATGTTTCACAATCTTTTACCAAAAGTTTTCACAATTTCCTTATCTTTGAGTTAGGCATGATTCAAAAAATTTCGACTATCCAAAATCGTCGAGAATCCCACTTTATATTATCAATTAGAGATCCCAATTTATCTTTGGTTTAAACACTTTTATAAAGATTACTAATCAATTTATCAGTTAATAATTCACATTATTTCCTTAACTTAATTTTTTTTTATATAGATCGAGTAACTCCGAAACAATCCAAGAAACTGGGTACTACCAATAGTACCATATATCCTCTTAATAAGAAGAGTAATACTTAAGAGAAGCGTTTACCATCCGAACACATCACTTGCCCATTTTTTAGTTTATTTTCGAGCCGAGCAAATTAGTTATCATAAAATATATTTGAAATAATAACATTTTCAAAATCCTTTAGAGATTACTTTGTAAAACCTATCTTATAAATTCATTTTATCTTATATTAATTAACTTCATTTAAATTACCACAATTGTTTTAATCGAACCTAAATTCTCATTCCTTTTATATATAACTTTTACAAAATCATTTTCTATTATTTAAATACATTTTCATCCTATATGTTCATTCCTTAAACAAATCTCATTATCAAATACTCTATATCAAATCGTGAAACTTAATTCACAAGGTATTTGTACTTAAACTTTTGCATCAAACAATTTATTAATTTATGATAGTAACTTAACATTATCATTTCTTAATTTATTATTTCGAATAAGTATTAATGGTTTTAATTTCCTTATCAGATTTCTAACTTATCGATTATCTTTATGAAACATCTTATAGTCAAACTGTGAAATTTTAATCACAAGATGTTTGTATTTAGATTTCACTAATCCTGATTTCAAAATATACATCTTTTCAAAATATATACTTTATATTCAAAATATAATCCTAGGTAAAATTATTACATTTGCCTAATTTTTTTAAAATCAGTGTGTCGGTTCGTCTAGTTTAAATGTTAGGAACCCTCATTGATAACGATGATCAGGCGTATCGATCAGAATCCATAAATCACTCAATAGATAAATCAACACAAAACATTTTATTAGTCACTAACAAATACGCACTCATATATGATACACTCAGACTCATTCTAGGGTGTTACTAACCATATCTCTACTGAGTTACTCATCCTCGGGTATTAGTAACCTTATCTCTGATGAGTCCTTACCCCAACAAAGCCAAGGTTATCGCTTAACCTTCAGCTCTAATACCAAATGTAATAGCCCGTTTTTCCGTACCCTTTGAATCGACACTAAACCATACAAGTCTAACTCAAATTGTACGAATAAGCGGATCACTAAGGGTGGAAGGAAAATAAAGACAGAACAGAATCTCACACGAATGGAATAACATGTATTATTTCAATAATAATCATTATAGCGGAAAATTCTAAAATACAATATCAGAGTCTAACCTACATTCAGCTTGGACAGTTATAAACCCATGTCCTTACAATTGCTGACAAACATCAAACAAAATACACTAAGTAAAGCGGATAACAGAATATGTCTATATGATGATGAAGATCTCCGTCTCTCCTCTGGAAACTCCAACCGTCTTCAACTCAACCTGAAACTACTCGGATCTGACCCGAGTATTAAAAATACCCGAATCAGGCTTGATAAACCAGCGTGAGATACTCGAAATTTAAAATGACTATGTCATCAAAATCTTGAAAAGAAGGGTATCACATAATACCACGACCACACAAAAATACAGACGGATTTTTACCTTATGATAACTAAAATACTTTTATATCAAAACCTTTGATATTATTTCTAATGACATCTCTTTGAGAACATTCACAAATAAACTTATTCAAATAAGGTATCCATATCCGGACTAAGTCTAACGGAATATATCCGGACCTAGTCAACGGAATATACCGAACATAATATATAATACCAAAAGGGGTAGCTGAAATGTTTGCAAGTCATTACAACTATTTTGGAATTACAATCAAAATCGTAAATCTCGTATTGAGATTGGATTTCCAACATGATAGGGAACTAGTGTAAAGATCATTCTGTATCCACGGCTTGCATCCATGACTCAGACGCCGTTATACAACAACATAAATGGCTAAAAGTGGATACAATCTGCGAATAACATCCAATGACTCGGACTTCGCGTATCCCTGCCATGAGGCCCAGATGTAACGACCCTGAATTTCCGTCCCATTTTAAAATCTTAAATCCATCGTTTCAATATAAAAAAATTTGTAAATTTATAAACGATCTCAATTTACGTCCTAACTTTATTTATGAGATAGTCTAGTTAGATATGAATATAGAAAAAGTTTCGTAGCAAAATATTACAGTAAAATTCTTTCGCGTTTTACATTATATCAGTCCATATAAAGCTGCATAAAATTTATCTTTCAAATCCAAATATTTTTACACAGTTATGTTGTAAAAATTATTCTGATCAAGATTATGTAATTCGTTTCGTCAAAATCTATCATCGCCTGTCCCGTTTAAATTGTTTTGCAAAACGTACAATTTAAGCGGCGTAAATGCGAATTTTATAAAATCATCGTATCACAATAATCAATGTACCGTTGGAAGCGCGTCGTCGCACCGGTCAAACGGTATATTTATACGTGTCAATCGGAGTCCGACGTAAAATAGTCGCACCGATTTAACCATTCCGGACGGACCAGTTAAACAAATATTCAGCCCAAAAGAAATATTGCAGCCATACCCATTCAAAATTGAAATATAGTTTCAGCTGATGCATTCAGGTGGGTAGTTGGTAGCTAGGTGTTAGCTTGGGGAAAGGAAATGACGTATCGGTTTACAAAGTGACATTTATTATACTTTAAAATTTATAAAGGTTAAGGAGAAACACTGTTTCACTATCGTTCAAATTTCTACAGGTAATATATGTCTTCCTCTCAAAATTCTATCTCCTTCTTTTGTTTTATTTTTCTGCTTGCCTTCTGTAGTTCAAGTACTCCACTTCTCCCCCTATACATGCGCCACCTCTGGCTACCGAACATCAAAACCCCGCCACCTCACCACCTCGTCTCGGTCACCACCTCCGCCCTGCAAACTCAGAACCCAGCACCTTACTCGCCCCGCTGTTGCCAAGCCATGTTGTGCATGCTCACGTGCATGGAGGAGGGAGGGTCTATGTTATGCGAAGAAACAATGGTGTAAAAAAGAAGAAGAAGAAGAAGAAAGTGGGAAAATGTATCAGCTAGTGGAGAGGTGTACAGGTGTCCATGCATGCGTACAAGGGGAGTTTCTATGTATTTCATGAGTGTGTGATTCACGTGTATTTTGGGTATTTCATGCATCTGAGGCTCGGTTTGTTTTTTTTAAAATGGAATATAGTGGTACACGTGTGTGCTTGGTATAGAGAAGAGGTTGGACGCATGTATGCTGGGTGCGTGTATATAGTGGTATACATTTGCGTGTGTTGCATGCATGAAATGGAATGCAAGTATATTGTGAGTTGGATGCATTTTTGGTCTCGGCTTATTAAAAAAAACAAAAGCAAAGAGATACATGAGTATGGAAGATGCAGTAGAGGGGGATGAGTTATATGTTGAGGCGTGTGCATGAAAATTGTTTAATTCATGCGTGTGCATGAAAGTTGAGGCGCCTGCATTTTTGTTCATTCGGCAGTTTTATTTTAAATAAAAATATGTAAGTTACGTTCCTATTGGTTGCCAAAATAGTAACCAGTTTTTCTGTGCTTGTTGTTGCAGCAACTATCTGAGTTCTCTCGCAGCAGCATCAATCTCTCAACCTTCGTTCTTTCCTTCGTTATCGGTAAGCGCAGTTATATATTATATATGACGTTTATTGAATTAATATCGTCTCTTTTATCGATATTTGCAGTGTTCATTGTTTGTGTGTACCGACTTCTTTTCGTGCTTCTTTTTTTTTGCTTTGGGCCAATTTTTCTATCCACGAAAGGTGAAATAAATTTTCACGACATATATTCTTATGCTAGTTTTGTTGATAACTGATTGCTATGTGATAATTAAATTGAATGTTGATTGCTATTGTTAAGTGATAAAATATGCAAGTTGAAAGAGATATAGGATATTTAACAATATTAAGTGAACTATTTATGTTGAATGTTGATTAACTTGACCCCCTTATATGTTGAATATGGACTAGTTGAATATGACCTTTTTAATTGTTAAGATTCACTGACATGTATAATTTGATTGATTTCACTTTGAACCATTGAACGTATATCGGATTAATTGTTGTTGTGTAAATTTGAAATTGAATTGAACGATAAGTGAAAACCGAAATGTAATAATCTTTAATCTACATGAAATGATAGTGTAGATTCTACGAATAATTATATAAATTTACATAAATAACAAATGTAAATTAATACGATTATTTCGGGATTATTTAAATAAATTGTTGAATCGTTATGTATGGATGCTATTGCTTGTTTATTTACTTTACACCATCCCTGCTATTACACTGCAAGTTCCCTTTGTATGTTTTGATTTTGAATTAAAATGGAATCGGGTTGAAATGATAAATACCCAAATAACTTTGACTTAGGATAGAAAATTAAATTAAAATCGATTGGTCAATGTTTTGATTTAAAATAAAATAAAGTTTTATTTGACTAATAACAAAGTTTTGAATAAATTTTGGAATTCAAACTTGAATGAATGTAAATGTGAATGTTTAGATTTGAAACAAATACGAACGTCGTAATTGACTAAAGAATATTGTTTAAAATTTAATTATGCAATAATAAAATTTAGAATTAATTGATACTTAAATTTGAAATTATTAAATTTAAGTTTTGAAATGTTTGATAATTAAGTTTTGGAATTATTAATAACGAACTTTTGAAATAATTAATAATTAAGTTTTAAAGTTATTAATAATGAAGTTTGAAAATTATCAATGACGAAGTTTTGAAATGATTAATAATTAGGTTTTAAAATTTATTAATAATTAAGTTTGGTTTTGTTAATGAATGAGTTTGAAATGTAATAATTAAAATTTGAAATTTGTGATAAATTGATGAGATGGAATTATTTAATAATTAAATTGAATTGAATATTCTTGCTAAATGAAATTGGATTTTGAATAAGTGAAACTAAGTTCTTTAATTGAGTTTTGAAATTTGTAACTAAGTAAATAATAAATGAAATGAATTTCTTTAACAAGAAATAAAATGCGTTTATCGAAACAAATGAAAGACTTGAAATTTAAAGAATTGGATTCGGCAAATTTAATTTAAATTAAATTTGTAAGCTTGATATAATAAGTTGAACTTAAGAAAGTAATGTAATGTATTGAAAATTTAATAGAAATTGTTCTAATGATAAATTAATTTAATGAATATCGAATGAAATCGATAAATGAGTTTAACTCAATTTGAACGTTAAATTAAGTTAAATAATTATGGAATGAACTTATATACGGAATTAAATGAATATTTGAATTGTTCTAAATTTGAACCTGAAATTGAATTATAGAAATTTTGAAATGAGATTTGAGGTTATTAAACGTAAATTTTGAAATTTGATTTGGAAAGACTAACGAAATGTTGAATTACGAATTCTAATTGAAATTGAAATTGATTCAGTTTTGAAATATATTAAACGACCAAGCGGTAAATTAATTACGAAGGTTATTAAAGAAACCGAAATCGGTTAAGGACATACTCACTGTCTAAACCGAAAAACACTTTAATAACTATACGCGGAGTGTGATCCAGAACGAAGTGCTTAGGTTGACGTACGCGATGACTGAAGAAAGAGAACGATAATGGATAGCCTTGACACTTGTGTCAAATTGGGAATGACTAAAACAGGAGCCGTGCCGTGCCAAATGGGGTTAGCTACCTCGAGCGAACACGCTTCTTCGTAAACTACTCATTTACTTCTGTGATTGACTGGTGCGCACCCTTGAATTTGGAGTGTTGTTTCGTGGTGTTGCGATCGTTGCGGCGATGCGTTCTCACCAGTCTGGATCAGGCAAACGGCAGTTTCACTACCTTGGGTATTGCCTCATGTGCCTTGTCATACTTGTATTCCCATATGCGCGACCACTACGATTTTGTTTTGTATTATACCTATGGAGTACTCCCTGATACCCCACTAGTTTACGGTGGAGTTTACAGTGATGTATAGACTATAATGCTATATGAATGTGTTAAGGGGGACAATGGTAACGCCTTAACACTATTTTGATATTTGACTTTACTGTTAGACATTATCTATGTATCGTACACTATTATGTATAAATAGTTTTACGGATCCTTAAAGATGTTATTCCATTCATCTTCGAGTTATTGTTATTTTGAATTTGGATCATATTACTTGTATAAGAAAATATGTCCTAATTCGAGTGTTTGTTTGTGCATATGCTCGGAGCAGACTGAGGATTGCTGTTGCTGTTTCTACTTGGAGCTGAAGACCGAATACTATCATTATCTTATCTTATCAGTATTGATCTTTCTATTTCAGACTATTGGACATCTATGTTGTTCTATTTTATTTTATATGAGACATTGTTGTATTTATGGGTAGCTTCATGAACTACTCTTATGACTATGTTGTATTTCCGCTGCACTATTCTATGATGTTATATTTCTGTGATTCTGTGTTGATTCTCATTTATATATATATATACTCCATTAATGATTCGTGTTTTGTATTATTTAAGTTGACAAGTTGGAATATCGTCAATTTAAATGGTACAAATATACGGGTTGTTATAGTTGGTATCAGAGCTTTGGTTCCCGATTACCTTAGCCCGTGGAGTTTAAAGCTCATTAGAGATAGGGTAAACATACACATACCCTAGAATGAGGAGAATCATTTCAGAATCCATATCCTTTGATTCCATTCTTCTTATTGAATTCATTCGATTTGAATTTCTTTAAGTTCCATAATTTCTATCTTTGATTCTAAAAATCACTTTTGGTATTTCAGGATGGCTACCAGAAGAAATGTTAGAGGCAGGGGTAGGGGAAACGCTCCCGAACCATATGCCCCAGCTCCCGCAGTCAGATTCTCCACTCTTAGTAAGGAATACACTCAGCTTGGCGGAGTCAAATTCACTGGCTCCGAGAGTATCATTGAAGCACATCAATGGCTAAAGAGTTTGGAGAGGATCTTTACTGGCTTGGAGATCACAGATGCTCAGAAGTGTAAGTTGGCCGTTTGGCAGCTTCAGGATGCTGCACGGGATTGGTGGAGTCAGTCACTTCCCGTACTGATGAGGAAACCATCACTTGGGCCCAGTTTAGTTAGTAATCTATCTAAATTTCATCTAACTAAAATTTCTTTTATCTCGTCAAATTTTGACTCGTCTTCTTATCACTTGTAACTAGGGATTCCTTTATGGCTCAGTGGATGCCAGCTGTTGGGAAGGCCCAACTCTATCGGTCTTTTATGGATCTCAAGCAGGGAAACATGACTTTCACTGAGTATGAAAGGAAATTCAACGAACTCTCTAAGTTCGGACCTGGCTTGATTGATACACCTCTGCTTAAGAATGAGAAGTTCATACATGGCGCACGTCCTGAGTATTACGAGCTCCTCACCGCTCATGTCCATGGAACTTCCACTGAGTTGATGGATTTTGCTCTTCGATATGAGGGAAAGCCAAAGGGAACTTCAGTCACTAAGGTTCCAGCTACTCAGCCATCCTCTGGTCAGACTGGAAAGAGAAAGCCAAATTTTGCACAACAGAAGAAGAACTGGCAGAAGAGATCCGGCTTGGCTATTCTCAGAAGAAGCCCATTGACATATCATCTATTATTTGCTTCAACTGCAACCAAAAGGGTCATTATGCTAGTAGCTTCCCATCTCCAAAGGGCGCAGCTGTTCCGCCACCGGCACAGATGACTAGGAGGGATGTGTGTCATATCTACTTACAACCTGGACACTTCAAGAACGACTGCCCAACACAGAAGAGAGGTACACCATTAGGAGTCTTTGCTCTTTCCACACCTGCCCCGGAAGTTCCTGATAATCAAGGTACTTTGCAAAGTACTTTTATGTTACATACCTTGCCTGTTATAGTTCTACTTGACACCGGAGCTACACACAGCTTCATATCTATTGATTTATGTGATAAACTTGGCTTGGAATCCACTCTTGCATCTATTTCCTTATGTGTATCTAACCCTATTGGAGGGCCCGCTAACCTCAAAAGGGTTTGCAAATATGTCACTCTTATGCATGGCATTCACCGCTTCACTTGGGATTTCTACGTCCTTGGATTCGAGGCATTTGATATTCTTTTAGGCATTGATTGGCTGCGAAAGTTTGAAGCCGTTATCTCTTGCAAAGCTCGAACAGTCTCTCTTATCGACGACAAGAGTATGCCTTTAGTTGTTAAAGGAAAATCGCCTCAAGAATATGCTGGGAGTTTTATATTCTCTCTTGACTCCCATCCAAAATTAACTTAGCTCCACTCCACCAGTTCAACTCTTTTCTGATGTATTTGGGGAAGTCAATTCTTTACCACCTCCGAGGGAAATCGAATTCCGCATCGACCTTATTCCTGGTGCACGACCAGTAGTTTTTCCTCCAGGGAGAATGGCTCCTAAAGAAAAGGCAGAGTTGAATGTTCAAATCGAAGATCTATTTTCTAAAGGCTTGATTCGGCGCAGTCATTCAGAATGGGGGGCAGCAGTTGTATTTGTCACCAAATCTGATGGCTCGCTCAGAATGTGTGTGGACTATAGAGAGCTAAACAAGCTCACACACAAGAACAGGTATCCGATGCCCTGCATCAACGACCTATTCGATCAGCTGCATGGAGCTAAAGTCTTTTCTCAACTTGATTTGGCTACTGGCTTTCACCAACTCAGAATTGCTGAGAATAGTATTCCTAAAACAGCATTCAGCATAGAAAATGGTTTCTATGAATGGCTAGTTATGCCTTTCGGCCTCACAAATGCTCCAGCTTATTTCGTCGATTTGATGAATAGAGTTTTCCGGGATGTTCTTAACAAGTTCGTTCTTGTTTTCATAGATGATATTCTCGTCTACTCTAAAGATGAGAAAGAGCATAGGTCAAATTTGGCTTTTGTTCTCGAAACTCTTCGCAGACACCAGCTTAAAGCCAAGTTTTCGAAATGCCACTTTTGGCAAGACGAAGTTCGTTTTCTTGGCCATATTGTTTCGGAGAATGGGATTTCGGTCGATTCAGCTAAGATCGCCGTAATCAATGTAAGTTCTATTCTTACTCGTCAATTCTATCTAAACAACTTATCTATATCTAAATTTGAATCCTTGGAATTTGCAGGATTGGGAGACTCCCAAAACTCCTACAAATATCCGCAGTTTCTTGGGTTTGGCTGGCTATTTCGAAGATTCATAGAAAACTTTGCTCGTATTGCTGTCCCACTTACCGCACTGACCAGAAAGAATGTGAAATTTATTTGGAGTGAAAAGTGCGAAGCAGCTTTCAATGAGATGAAGCGAAGATTGACATCTGCCCCAGTTCCTATAGTTATTGATGGTAGCGAAGGATTGACCGTCTATACTGATGCATGCCGTGATGGTCTTGGAGCAGTCTTAATGCAGAAAGGAAAGGTTGTTGCCTATGCGGGTCGTCAGTTAAAGACCCATGAAGCAAACTACGCAACTCACGATTTAGAGCTTCTTGCGGTTGTATTTGCTCTTAAGCTATGGGGCACTATCTATTGGGAACCAAATTCGAGTTATTCACTGACCACAAGTCATTGAGATATATTTTCTCACAAAAGGATTTGAATCAAAGAAAAATCCGATGGCTTGAATTCTTAGCTGCATATGATCTTGATATTAATTACACTCCAGGGAAAGCAAATGCCGTAGTCGATGCTTTGAGCAGAAACCAAGCGGTGGCATGCTGTAATCTTGTTTAAGGAATGTTATTCCAGCTTTTCATCTCCCCAGCTCTTATGGATCGCATTATAGCCAAGCAATATGAGGAAACTTTTCTTTATCGCATCAAAGAAATAGTTCTCGGCAGGGTTGGAAATGCTGACAATAAATTGGGTGCACAGGTTGATAATAATGGAGTCTTGAGAATTGATAATCGCATTTGTGTCCCTAATGTTGATGGTCTAAGGCAAGAAGTGCTGAGAGAAAACCACAACTCTTCGCTTTCATTTCATTCCGGTGTCACTAAAATGTACCAGAATATGAAGAAGCTATATTGATGGAGTGGGATGAAGCGTGATATTTCTAACTATGTTAGCAGGTGTACAACTTGCCAACAAGTTAAAGCCGACCACAGAAAGACAGCAAGTTTGCTTCAGCCACTAGAAATTCCAGGTTGGAAGTGGGAGCAGATTTCTATGGACTTTATTGACGGATTGCTAAGAACTAGAAAGGGTTATGAAAGCATGTGGGTGATTGTCAATAGACTGACGAAATCCGCCCACTTTATTCCAGTCAAGTCCACTCGTACAGCTTCGAGTTTGGCCGAGATATACATGAGAGAAGTTGTTAAACTTCATGGTGTACCATCCAGTATTGTATGCGATCGAGATCCTATTTTCACCAGTAAATTCTGGAAAGCATTCCCGGATACTTTGGGCACCAAACTGAATCCGAGCAAAGCATATCATCCTCAAACAGATGGCCAAACTGAGAGGGTGAATCAGATTTTGGAAAACCTTCTCCGAGCTTGTATTATTGACTTTGGTGGATCCTGGGAAGGCCATCTTCATTTGGTCGAATTCACTTATAATAATAGTTACCAGGTAAAGAAATTGAATTTCAAATTTGAATAAGTATATTTGAATTTGAATTAATCATATTTAATAAACCAGGCAAGCATTGGTATGGCACCGTTTGAAGCCTTATACGGGCGGCCGTGCAAATCGCCAACTTGTTGGATCGAGTCTAGAGATAGACTAGTGCTTGGTCCAGAAATAATTATGGAAGCTTCTGAAAAAGTCGAAAAAATTAGGAAGAAGATAAGACGGCACGGGATAGACAGAAGAGCTATGCTGACAGAAGGAGAAGAGAGCTCGAATTCAGTGTAGGAGACAAAGTATTTCTGAAAGTGTCGCCTTTAAAGAATATTGTTAGATTTGGAAGGAAAGGGAAGCTAGCTCCGAGATTTGTTGGTCCGTTTGAGATTACGGAAAGAGTCGGAACATTGGCATATAGAGTTGCATTACCAGAGAAGTTCGCTGGTGTACACAACGTGTTCCATGTCTCTCATCTTCGTAAAGTTGTACACGATCCATCTATGACCATCCCTACAGCTCAGTTGGAAGAGATAGTTATCGAGCCTGATTTGACTATTGAGCGTAAGCCACTTCGGATAGTCGATCGTGAGACAAAGCAACTCAGAAGGAAGTCGGTAAATCTCATCAAAGTCCAATGGAGTGCAGATGAGAGAGATTGTACGTAGGAAACTAAGGATAGTTTTCGGAATTCAAACCCTGAATTACTAATTTCAGGTATAATTCAAATTTCTTAAATCTATCTTGACTTTTCTGCTTATTACATTCCTACTTCACTCGTCTCGTTCCTTTTCGAGGACGAAAAGTTTTGAGTGGGGGAGATTGTAACGACCCTGAATTTCCGACCCATTTTATAATCTTAAATCCATCGTTTCAATATAAAAAAATTTGGAAATTTATAAACGATCTCAATTTACGTCCTAACTTTATTTATGAGATACGTCTAGTTAGATATGAATATAGAAAAAGTTTCGTCGCAAAATATTACAGTAAACTTCGTTCGCGTTTTACTGTATATCAGTCCATATAAAGCTGCGTAAAATTTATCTTTCAAATCCAAATATTTTACACAGTTATGTTATAAAAATTATTCTGATCAAGATTATGTAATTCGTTTTTGTCATCGCCTGTCCCGTTTAAATTGTTTTGCAAAACGTACAATTTAAGCGGCGTAAATGCGAATTTTATAAAATCATCATATCACAATAATCTGTGTACCGTTGGAAGCGCGTCGTCGTACCGGTCAAATGGTATATTTATTCATGTCAATCAGAGTCTGACGTAAAATAGTCGCACCGATTTAACCATTCCGGACGGACCGGTTAAACAAATATTCAGCCTAAAAGAAAAATTGCAGCCGTACTCATTCAAAATTGAAATATAGTTTCAGCTGATGCATTCAAGTGGGTAGTTGGTAGCTTGGTGTTAGCTTGGGGAAAGGAAATGACGTATCGGTTTACAAAGTGACATTAATTATACTTTAAAATTTATAAAGGTTAAGGAGAAACACTGTTTCACTATCGTTCAAATTTCTACAGGTAATATATGTCTTCCTCTCAAAATTCTATCTCCTTCTTTTGTTGTATTTTTCTGCTTACCTTCTGTACTTCAAGTACTCCACTTCTCCCCTATACATGCACCACCTCTGGCTACCGAGCATCAAAACCCCGCCACCTCACCACCTCGTCTCCGTCACCACCTATGCCCTACAAACTCATAACCCAGCACCTTGCTCGCCCCGTTGTTGCCAAGCCATGTTGTGCATGCTCACGTGCATGGAGGAGGGAGGGTCTATGTTATGCGAAGAAACAATGGTGTAAAAAAAAAGTGGGAGAATGTATCGGCTAGTGGAGAGGTGTACGGGTGTCCATGCATGCGTACAAGGGGAGTTTCTATGTATTTCATGAGTGTGTGATTCACGTGTATTTTGGGTATTTCATGCATCTGAGGCTCGGTTTGTTTTTAAAAAAAAAAATGGAATATAGTGGTATACGTGTGCGCTGGGTATAGAGAAGAGGTTGGACGCATGTATGCTGGGTGTGTGTATATAGTGGTATACGTTTGCATGTGTTGCATGCATGAAATGGAATGCAAGTATATCATGAGTTGGATGCATTTTTGGTCTCGGCTTATTAAAAACAAAAAAACAAAAGCAAAGAGATATGTGAGTATGGAAGATGCAGTAGAAGGGGATGAGTTATATGTTGAGGCGTGTGCATGAAAATTGTTTAATTCATGCGTGTGCATGAAAGTTGAGGCGCCTGCATTTTTGTTCATTCGGCAGTTTTATTTTAAAAAAAAATATGTAAGTTACGTTTCTATTGGTTGCCAAAATAGTAACCAGTTTTTCTTTGCTTGTTGTTGCAGCAACTGTCTGAGTTCTCTCGCAGCAGCATCAATCTCACAACTTCGTTCTTTCCTTCGTTATCGGTAAGCGCAGTTATATAATTTTATAATTATATATGACGTTTATTGAATTAATATCGTCTCTTTTATCGATATTTGCAGTGTTCGTTGTTCGTGTGCACCGACTTCTTTTCGTGCTTCTTTTTTTTGCTTTGGGCCAATTTCTTTATCCACGAAAGGTGAAATAAATTTTCACGACATATATTCTTATACTAGTTTGGTTGATAACTGATTGCTATGTGATAATTAAATTGAATGTTGATTGCTATTGTTAAGTGATAAAATATGCAAGTTGAAAGTGATATAGGATATTTAACAATATTAAGTGAACTATTTATATTGAATGTTGATTAACTTGACCCCCTTATATGTTGAATATGGACTAGTTGAATATGACCTTTTTAATTGTTAAGATTAACTGACATGTATAATTTGATTAATTTCACTTTGAACCATTGAACGTATATCGGATTAATTGTTGTAGTGTAAATTTGAAATTGAATTAAACGACAAGTGAAAACCTAAATGTAATAATCTTTAATCTACATGAAATGATAGTGTAGATTCTAGGAATAATTATATAAATTTACATAAATAACAAATGTAAATTAATACGATTATTTCGGGATTATTTAAATAAATTGTTGAATCGTTATGTATGGATGCTATTGCTTGTTTATTTACTTTGACACCATCCCAGCTATCACACCGCAAGTTCCCTTTGTATGTTTTGATTTTGAATTGAAATGGAATCGGGATGAAATGACAAATACCCAAATAACTTTGACTTAGGATAGAAAATTAAATTAAAATCGATTGGTCAATGTTTTGATTTAAAATAAAATAAAGTTTTATTTGACTAATAACAAAGTTTTGAATAAATTTTGGAATTCAAACTTGAATGAATGTAAATGTGAATGTTTAGATTTGAAACAAATATGAACGTCATAATTGACAAAAGAATATTATTTAAAATTTATTATGCAGTAATAAAATTTAGAATTAATTGATACTTAAATTTGAAATTACTAAATTTAAGTTTTGAAATGTTTGATAATTAAGTTTTAGAATTATTAATAATGAAGTTTTGAAATAATTAATAATTAAGTTTTAAAGTTATTAATAATGAAGTTTGAAAATTATTAATGACGATGTTTTGAAATGATTAATAATTAGGTTTTAAAATTTATTAATAATTAAGTTTGGTTTTGTTAATGAATGAGTTTGAAATGTAATAATTAAGATTTGAAATTTGTGATAAATTGATGAGATGGAATTATTTAATAATTAAATTGAATATTCTTACTAAATGAAATTGGATTTTGAATAAGTGAAACTAAGTTCTTTAATTGAGTTTTGAAATTTGTAACTAAGTAAATAATAAATGAAATGAATTTCTTTAACGAGAAATAAAATGCGTTTATCGAAACAAATGAAAGACTTGAAATTTAAAGAATTGGATTTGATAAATTTTATTTAAATTAAATTTGTAAGCTTGATATAATAAGTTGAACTTAAGAAAGTAATGTAATGTATTGAAAATTTAATAGAAATTGTTCTAATGATAAATTAATTTAATGAATATCGAATGAAATCGATAAATGAGTTTAACTCAATTTGAATGTTAAATTAAGTTAAATAATTATGGAATGAACTTATATACGGAATTAAATGAATATTTGAATTGTTCTAAATTTGAACCTGAAATTGAATTATAGAAATTTTGAAATGAGATTTGAGGTTATGAAACGTAAATTTTGGAATTTGATTTAGAAAGACTAACGAAATGTTGAATTACGAATTCTAATTGAGATTGAAATTGATTCGGTTTTGAAATATATTAAACGACCAATCGGTAAATTAATTACGAAGGTTATTAAAGAAACTGGAATCGGTTAGGGACATACTCACTGTCTAAACCGAAAACCACTTTAATAACTAGACGAGGAGTGTGATCCAGAACGAAGTGGTTGGATTGACGTACGCGATGACTGAAGAAAGAGAACGATAATGGATAGCCTTGACACTTGTGTCAAATTGGAAATGAGTAAAACATGAGCCGTGCCGGGCCAAATGGGGTTAGCTACCTCGAGCGAACACACTTCTTCGTAAACTACTCATTTACTTTTGTGATTGATTGGTGCACACCCTTGAATTTGGAGTGTTGTTTCGTGGTGTTGCGATCGTTGCGGCGATGCGTTCTCACCAGTCCGGATCAGGCAAACGGTAGTTTCACTGCATTGGGTATTGCCTCATGTTCCTTGTCATATTTGTATTCCTATATGCGCGACCACTGCGATTTTGTTTTGTATTATACCTATGGAGTACTCCCTGATACCCCACTAGTTTACGGTGGAGTTTACAGTGCTGTATAGACTATAATGCTATATAAATGTGTTAAGGGGGACAATGGTAATGCCTTAACAATATTTTGATATTTTACTTTATTGTTAGAAATTATCTATGTATCGTACACTATTATGTATAAATAGTTTTACGGATCCTTAAAGATGTTATTCCATTCATCTTCGAGTTATTGTTATTTTGAATTTGGATCATATTATCTGTATAAGAAAATATGTCCTGATTCGAGTGTTTGTTTGTGCATATGCTCGGATCAGACTGAGGATTGTTGTTGCTGTTTCTACTTGGAGCTGAAGACTGAAGACTATCATTATCTTATCTTATCAGTATTGCTCTTTCTATTTCAGACTATTGGACATCTATGTTGTTCTATTTTATTTTATTTGAGACATTGTTGTATTTATGGGTAGCTTCATGAACTACTCTTATGACTATGTTGTATTTCCGCTGCACTATTCTGTGATGTTATATTTCTGTGATTCTATGTTGATTCTCATTTATATATATACTCAATGATTCATGTTTTGTATTATTTAAGTTGACAAGTTGGAATATCGTCAATTTAAATGGTACAAATATACGGGTTGTTACACCAGATGTATCTAGTACCTGCGACTTAGAAAATTTGATAACTTAAATCACTACTATCCGAAATGCGAGCATACATCTGACCACATAGAATCCCATCATAACCGGGGTGTGAGGCTCGTGAGGGTACGCTCAATTTCATCAAAGCCACGCTTTTCATACAAAACCACGCTTTGATCATAACAGGTTCCACTTTAAATGCCACACTGTCGTTCTATTGATCAATATTTGACACCCACAAGCATACAACCCTTGAGCTCGTTTGTCTCAAGAAGGGTGTTAAGCTAAGAGAAGTTGCCTTCTCCGCCACCACTTATGTACATTTGTAAAAGCCAAACATTGTGTCTTAGAAATGCAATGTCGGACATTCGTCCATACAAGTTCGTTCTGGGACTAAACGAAACCGAAGGTACTTTCCTCGGCCATTACTAGGCAAAAAGCCCTTGCAATTCGAAAAATCTCCATCACGAGGAGACCACTGCTATAAATAACTCTATAATGAGGCCAACAAGAGCATGTTCAACAAGCAGTCTTCACGCTATGATGATCCACGGTCTTCAATAATCGACATCTTCAACATTTCTTCACTTCCGAACGTATACACTGGTTCAAAGTGGTTTTCGGATAGGAATCATCCAAATCAGACTCCGGTTCCTTCGAAGGCAATCATCGCTTTAAAAAGATATTAAGTTCATACGTTGATATCAATCATCAATCAATTACTTCATCATTTATCAAATCAAATATCTTTCTTAGATATTTATTTTTTAGTTTATTCCATTTTATTTTCAAATGTATATATAATCATTAAGCCTCATTTATCAAACCATTTGGTTTATTTAAATCTTTCTTAAAACCTAATCATTTTCTCTTTTACTTAGAAAAACCTTTTCAAATCATTCATTTAATCTTAATCAAAGATTTCTTATATTCAAGTTATAACTTTTAACTTAGGAAAAATATTCCAAAATCATTCACTAAATCTTAATCAAAGATTTCTTATATTCAAATCATATTCTTGCAAATCGAAGATTTTCATAACAGAGAACTACTGCCATCTTAGATACGTAAATTTCACCTCCAGGGACTAATGGAAAGTTTCACCTCTAGGGAATAATGGCAAGTTTCACCTCCAGGGACTAATGGCAAGTTTCACCTCCAGGGACTAATGGAAAGTAATCCTACATCATGAATATCTTTGTCTTTTAACTTGAAAAAACTTAAATATGATCTTTTAGAGCATCCGGGCTTTCCTTCCGATCTGTTCCACCCCACGCCTAAGAAGAGAAAACATGGGCGATGTAAGTTCAAGGCACTGGTTGCTCCATCCCTAACCTTAGTCAAACACCTTATTTTATCATCCCAGATCTCACAGACGGGACAAATGTGCTAGTCGTTTCCGCATACTCAGTTTGTTATTACATTCAATATTCTTCACTTTTTGTTTAAGTGGTATAAACAATTCCTCTTAACAATTTATTCAAACTCTTATTAAAACATCCAAATCATCTTTAAATTACTTAATTATTGCTCTAAAATCATTCACAAAAGATTTAGGAAATAATTGTTAAGTTTAAAACTACATTTCAAAAGGTTATAAAATTCGCAGCATAAAAGTGCTGTAGAAAATGCTATATAAGCTTATTTGATTTAAACAACTTTTTAATATTTGAAAATTCATATTTTCTATTCCAAATCTCTTTTAAACCATTTTAATAAATTTATCAAATTTATTTCATATTTTTAATCATTTAAAAATATCGTTTATAAAGAAATCCCATTTTAGATTCCGAACTGCAAAACCACGATGTTTTTAGAAAATTGTTTTGGACATATTTCAAAATCTACTTAATGAAATCTTGATTTTATTTCTTCGTTGAAAAACTATGGATGTAATAGACTAGAAAATTCTTATCTCGAAAAATTCCGAGCTATATTTCACTTTGTACACACATTTAACTTTTATTGCGCAAAATCGCGAACCACCGTTACGCGACACGCATAGTTTTGACTTGTTTTTCAATTTCTTTTCAAACTACTTGAAAACACATTTAAATGTTTATAAAATGTTTCTAAATCAATTTAAACTCATTTTAAACAACATTTCCATCATTTCAAATTCATTTTTCATTTCATTTCATATTATAATATTATATTATTATAATATCATTTTCAATCTTTTTAGATATTTTGAAATCATTAAGAGGCTAAATAATTTCCTTATACACATTTGTATGGATTTAGTTCTCATTTAATTAACTATGGTTAATTACTAATCATTTCTCTTATCATTTATCAAACAAGTTATCAACCAAATAGACAATCACATAATCAACCAATTTGCAGCCAATTATTAAACATTCATTCATCCAATATATTTAAACTTTTAAATCATTATACTTGAAATAATTTATGGATATATTAGTAAATAAGAGTACCCACCTTTAACTTAACCAATTCTTCCTACCAACATTCATTTGCAACAAAACTTCACTTAAACTTCAACTAATCAACTTCTACTCCATTTCTTTTGCTTTATGCCATCGGACTCTTATTTCAAACTCCCGAAAACCCGGAAGAGATTCCGTAGCACCTTGAATTTTCTCCTAGCTCCTTGGAATGAAATAGGCGGCACTTCCTTCCCTTTTTCTTACTCCGAAGCTTTGCTAACTTGCTCCTCTTCCTCCATAGGTTCGGCCATGCCCTATTCCACAACTCCCTCCATCATTTCTTCACTTCTTAGATGCTAAACTATGTTCTAATGGTATTCTAAGGTCTTTGGCAAAGTTTGATGGTGTTTGGAGTTGATTTGATATGGTTTTGAAAAAGTTAGTAAGCATTTGGAAGAGAAGAAGAAGCCACTAAAGAGAGGTTTAAGGAAGAAGAAGAAGATAGAAAATGGTGTAAAAGAAAGTGGAAGAATGGTGGTCTTATTTATAGAAAAAGAAATGAAGTGGTAAATTACCAAAATATCCCTTTACCAAATTACCAAAATAACCTTACTTACTTCTAAAGTAATCTTTTTTTTCAACACTTAACATCATATTTAAATTCATTACTTTATGTCATTTTCACTTAGATATTAAGTAAAGTAAGTAATAATTATGTCTTTTTGATTTGATGTTTTACCTTTTGCTTTGAAATGACATTTATGCCTTTTTGTGCTTACTTTTTCCTAACTGTTTTCTAGAAGTTTCTAACCTTATTTAGTAAAAGTAAACTTGATTAGTTAATTAATTAATACTTATAATATTTGAATATATGTTCCTATATACGAAAATAAAGGTGCGACAACGTTGCAACAACTTTTAATCGACAAAACGTCATTTTTCGACAAAATGTTTTACGGTCACATTTTGACGTTTTAGTTAAACGATTTATTTATGTAAACCAAATTTAAAAATTAACTTTTTAATTCTTTAAATAAATTAAAACACGCCTCTTTATATTTTAAAATCATATTTAAATAATGTCAAAATCTCTAATTTTACGGTGTATCTAAAACTGACAAAATGCGACAAAATTTGGTTATTTTTGTAAAAAGATAATTAACATACTTATAAGTATTTTATTATACTTTTATTATCTTTATTAGATGTTTTCAATAAGATTTATCTTTTTAAATAAACATGTAAACCTATTTATTTAAGCATTTATTTATTTTTAACAAAACTTAACTTTTGTTGATTTGTTCTAAAATCCAAATTTATACGTTTTAAATTATCAACTATAAGAACAAATAATTTATTTATTATTATCTATTATATATAACTTGTTTATTTAATTTTTAGACCTTTTTAAACGAAATCTCTCATTTTCGAAGTAGCGAAATTACGGGTCGTTACATTCTCCCCTACTTGAAAGAATTTCGTCCTCGAAATTACCGAAAACAAAAGTTTGCCCAAATCATTTATCTTTAAACTTAATTCCATATAATATACACAGATCATCTATATGAAATATCTTATTCGATCTCCTATTCGAATATACAACATTATTTCTGAACTAGTATCGATCCCCCATTCCTTTAGTGTGGACTTTAATCAGGTTCTTTGTTTAGAAAACTTTGCTTTCCTTGCATAGTGCCCAACTATGATAGAAAACTCAAGTACCCAACCAAAAATCCTCATCAATGTTCGTCGTCAAAAATCGAGTGATAAATCCTTTTAAATATTTATTTTCAAATATTTTTAGTAAAGGAAAATATTCCAAAGATACCATTTTTCACTCAAAAGATGATTTATCTCTAAAAGAGTCTTCCCACTTCTTTTAACTCGGTATATTTCCTTTAACATTAATATTATTAATGAACCATTTCATAAAATTATCACTTAAGTTTATTACATCTTGTAAGTTATGTAAATCAATCAATTTTAAAGACTTAAGTCCAAATCCTAATTAATGCTAGAATTCATTAATAAAACATTTTCTAGTTTATAATTTCCTTTGTTTTGTATATAGTCACATTTATAAATCATACTTATCCAATTTCATTCACTTAGAATGTTTCACAATCTTTTACCAAAAGTTTTCACAATTTCCTTATCTTTGAGTTAGGTATGATTCAGAAATTTTCGACTATACAAAATCGTCGAGAATCTCACTTTATATTATCAATTAGCGATCCCGATTTATCTTTGGTTTAAACACTTTTATAAAGATTACTAATCAATTTATCGGTTAATGATTCACATTATTTCCTTAACTTAAAAAAAAATACATAGATCGAGTAACTCCGAAACAATCCAAGAAGCTACATACTACCAATAGTATCATATATCCTCTTAACAAGAAGAGTAATACTTAAGAGAGGCGTTTACCATCCGAACACATCACTTGCCCATTTTTTAGTTTATTGTCGAGCCAAGAAAATTAGTTATCATAAAATATATTTGAAATAATAACATTTTCAAAATCCTTTAGAGATTACTTTGTAAAACCTATCTTATAAATTCATTTTATCTTGTATTAATTAACTTCATTTAAATTACCATAATTGTTTTAACCGAACTTAAATTCTCATTCCTTTTATATATAACTTTTACAAAATCATTTTCTATTATATAAATACATTTCCATCTTATATGTTCATTCCTTAAACAAATCTTATTATCAAATAACCTATAGTCAAATCGTGAAACTTAATTCACAAGGTATTTGTACTTAAACTTTTAAATCAAACAATTTATCAATTTATGATAGTAACTTAACATTATCATTTCTTAATTTATTATTTCGAATAAGTATTAAAGATTTTAATTTTCTTATCAGATTTCTAACTTATCGATTATCTTTATGAAACATCTTATAGTCAAACTATGAAATTCTAATCACAAGATGTTCATATTTAAATTTCACTAATCCAGATTTCTAACTATACATCTTTTCAAAATATATACTTTATATTCAAAATATAATCCTAGGTAAAATTATTACATTTGCTAAAAAAAATTATAATCAGTGTGTCGGTTCGTCTTGTTCAAATGTTTAGGAACCCTCATCGATAACGGTGATCAGGCATATCGATCAGAATCCATAAATCACTCAATAGATAAATCAACACAAAACATTTTATTGGTCACTAACCAATACGCACTCATGTATAATACACTCAGACTCATTCTAGGGTGTTACTAACCCTATCTCTAATGAGTTACTCATCCTAGGGTATTACTAACCGTATCTCTGATGAGTCCTTACCCCAACAAAGCCAAGGTTCTCGCTTAACCTTCAGCTCTAATACCAAATGTAATGGCCCGTTTTTCCGTACCCTTTGAATCGACAATAAACCATACATGTCCAACTCAAATTGTAAGAATAAGCGGATCATTAAGGGTGGGAAGAAAATAAAGATAGAACAGAATCTCACATGAATGGAATAACATATATTATTTCAATAATAATCTTTACAGCGGAAAATTTTAAAATATAATATCAGAGTCTAATCTACATTCAACTTGGACAGTTATAAACCCATGTCCTTACAATCGCTGATAAACATCAAACAAAATACACTAAGTACAGTGGATAATAGAATATGTCCATATGATGATGAAGATCTCCATCTCTCCTTTGGAAACTCAAGCCGTCTTCAACTCAACCTGAAACTACTCGAATCTGACCCGTGTATTAAAAATATCCGGATCAGGCTTGATAAACCAGCGTGAGATACTCGAAATTTAAAATGACTATGTCATCAAAATCTTGAAAAGAAGGGTATCTCATAAGACCATGACCACACATAAATACCGACGGGTTTTTACCTTATGATAACCAAAATACTTTTATATCAAAACCTTTGATATTTTTTCTAATGACATCACTTTGAAAACATTTGCAAATAAACTTATTCAATAAGGTATCAATATCTAGACTAAGTCTAACGGAATATATCCGGACTGAGTCAACGGAATATACCGAACAGAATATATAATACCAAAAGGGGTAGCTGAAATGTTTACAAGTCATTACAGCTACTTTGGGAATACAATCAAAATCGTAAATCTCGTATTGCGATTCGATTTCCAAAATGGTAGGGAACTAGTGGAAAGGTCATTCTGTATCCATGGCTTTCGTCCATGACTCAGACGCCGTCATCCAACAACATAAATGGCTAAAAGTGGATACAATCTGCGAATAACATCCAAGGACTCAGACTTCGCGTATCCCTGCCATGAGGCCCAGACGTATGTAGTACATGGGGCTCAGAACATCTGATAACCCAAATCACTACTATCCGAAATGCGAGCATACATTTGACCACATAGAATCCCATCATAACTGGGGTGTGAGGCTCGTGAGGCTACACTCAATTTCTTCAAAGCCACGCTATTCATACAAAAACACGCTTTGATCATAACAGGTTCCACTTTGAATGCCATACTTCCGTTCCATTGATCACTATTTGACTCCCACAAGCATACAACCTTTGAGCTCGTACGTCTCAAGGAGGGTGTTAAGCTAAGAGAAGTTGCCTTCTCCGCCACCACTGATGTACATTTGTAAAAGTCAAACATTGTGTCTCAAAAATGCAATGTCGGACATTCGTCCATACAAGTTCGTTCTGCGACTGAATGAAACCGAAGGCAATTTCCTCGGCCATTACTAGGCGAGAAGCCCATACGATCCGAAAAATCTCCATCCCGAGGAGACCGCTGATATAAATAACTCTATAATTGGGGCCAACCAGAGCATGTTCAACAAGCAGACTTCACGCTATGAAGATCCACGGTCTTCAATAATCATCATCTTTAACATGCCTTGACTTCCGAACATATACATTGGTTCAAAGTGGTTTTCGGATAGGAATCATCCAAATCCGACTCCGGTTCCTTCGAAGCCAATCATCGCTTTAAAAAGATGTTAAGTTCATACGTGAATATCAATCATCAATCAATTACTTCAACTTTTATCAAATCAAATATCTTTCTTAGATATATTCTTTTCAATTTATTCCATTTTCTTTTCAAATGTATATGGAATCATTAAGCCTCATTTATCAAATCATTTGTTTTATTTAAACCTTTCTAAAATCCTAATCATTTCTCTTTCTTAGGAAAACCTTTCCAAATCACTCATTTAATCTTAATCAAAGATTTCTTATATTCAAGTTATAACTTTTAACTTAGGGAAAATATTACCAAATCATTCATTAAATCTTAATCAAAGATTTCGTATACTCAAATCATATTCTTGCAAATCGAAGATTTTCATAACAGAGAACTACTACCATCTTAGATATGGTAAATTTCACCTCTAGGGACTAATGGCAAATTTCACCGTCAGGGACTAATGGCAAGTTTCACCTCCAGGGACTAATGGCTCCTACATCATGAATATCTTTGTCTTTTAACTTGAAAAAAATTAAATATGATCTTTTAGAGCATCCGGGCTTTCCTTTCGATCTGTTCCACCCCTCGCCTAAGAAGAGAAAACATAAGACAGGTAAGTTCAGGGCACTGGTTGCTTCACCCTAACCTTAGTTAAACACCTTGTTTTATCATCCCAGATCTCACAGGCGGGACAAATGTACTAGTCAATTCCGCATACTCAGTTTGTTATTACATTCAATATTCTTCACTTTCTGTTTAAGTGGTATAAACAATTCCTCTTAATAATTTATTCAAACTCTTATTAGAACTTCCAAATCATCTTTAAATTACTTAATTATTCCTTTCGAATCATTCACAAAAGATTTAGGAAATAACTGTTAAGTTTAAAACTAGATTTCAAAAGGTTATAGAATTCACAGCATAAAAGTGCCGTAGAAAATGCTATATAAGCTTATTTGATTTAAACAACTTTTTAATAATTGAAAATTAATATTTTCCATTCCAAATCTCTTTTAAACCATTTTAATAGATTTATCAAATTTATTTCATATTTTTAATCATTTAAAAATATCGTTTATAAAGAAATCCCCTTTTGGATTCCGAACTGCAAACACGATGTTTTTAGAAAATTGTTTTTGACATATTTCAAAATCTACTTAATGAAATCTATATTTTATTTCTTCGTTGAAAAACTATAGATATAATAGACCGGAAAATTCTTATCTTGAAGAATTCCGAGCTATATTTCACTTTGTACACACACTTAAATTTTATGGCGTGAAATCGTGAACTACCGTTACGCGATGCGCATAGTTTTGACTTGTTTTTCAATTTCTTTTCAAACTTTTTAGAAACACATTTAAATGTTTATAAAACGTTTCTAAATCAATTTAAACTCATTTTAAGCAACATTTCCATCATTTCAAATTCATTTTTCATTTCATTTCATATTATATTATTATATATCATTTTCAATCTTTTTATTCTGAAATCATTAAGAGGCTAAATAATTTCCATACACACATTTGTATGGATTTAATTCTCATTTAATTAACTATGGTTAATTACTAATCATTTCTCTTATCATTTATCAAACAAGTTATCAACCAAATAAACAATCACATAACCAACCAATTATCAAACATTCATTCATCCAATATATTTAAACTTTTAAATCATTATACTTGAAATAATTTATGGATTTATTAGTAAATAAGAGTACTCACCTTTAACTTAACCAAATCTTCCTACCAACATTCATTTGCAACAACACTTCACTTAAACTTCAACTAATCAACTTCTACTCCATTTCTTTTGCTTTATGCCATCGACCTCTTCTTTCAAACTCCCGAAAATCCGGCAGAGCTTCCGCAGCACCTTGAATTTGCTCCTAGCTCCTTGGAATGAAATCGGCGGCACTTTCTTTTCTTTTTCTTGCTCCGAAGCTTCACGAAATTTCTCCTCTTCCTCCATAGGTTCGGCCATGCCCTATTCCACTCCTCTCTCCTTTATTTATTCACTTCTTAGATGCTAAACCATGTTCTAATGGTATTCTAAGTTCTTTGACAATGTTTGATGGTGTTTGGAGTTGATTTGATATGGTTTTGAAAAACTTAGAAAGCATTTGGAAGAGAAGAAGAAGCCATTAAAGAGAGCTTCAAAGAAGAAGAAGAAGGTAGAAAATGGTATAAAAGAAAGTGGAAGAATGGTGGTCTTATTTATAGGAAAAGAAATGAGGTGGTAAATTACCAAAATATCCCTTTACCAGATTACCAAAATAACCTTACTTACTTCTAAAGTAATATTTTTTTTTTTCACACTTAAGATCACATTTCAAATCATTACTTTATGTCATTTTCACTTAGATATTAAGTAAAGTAAGTAATAATTATGTTTCTTTGATTTGATGTTTTACTTTTTGCTTTGAAATGATATTTTTGTCTTTTCGTGCTTACTTTTTATTAATTGTTTTCTAGAAGTTTCTAAGCTTATTTAGTAAAAGTAAACTTGATTAGTGAATTAATTAATACTTATACTATTTGAATATATGTTCCTATATACGAAAATAAAGTTGCGACGACGTTGCAACAAATTTTGATCGACAAAACGTCGTTTTTCGACAAAATGTTTTACGGTCACATTTTGACGTTTTAGTTAAACTCTTTATTTATGTAAACCAAATTTAAAAATTAACTTTTTAATTCTTTAAATAAATTAAAACATGTCTCTTTATATTTTAAAATCATATTTAAATAATATCAAATCTCTAATTTTACAGTGTATCTAAAACTGATAAAATGCGACAAAATTTGGTTATTTTTGTAAAACGATAATTAACATACTTATAAGTATTTTAATATACTTTTATTATCTTTATTAGACGTTTTCAATAATATTTATCTTTTTAAATAAACATTTAAACCTATTTATTTAATCATTTACTTATTTTTAACAAAACTTAACTTTTTTTGATTTGTTCTAAAATCCAAATTTATACTTTTTAAATTATCAACTATAAGAATAAATAATTTATCTATTATTATCTATTATATATAACTTGTTTATTTAAGTTTTAGACATTTTTAAACGAAATCTCTCATTTTCGAAGTAGCGAAATTACGGGTCGTTACACAGCCTTTCCCTTCCCCTGCACTCCTGGCCTCGAAGCAGCGGGCTCCAATGCATACACTTGGCCCTTGCCATATTTTGTGGACTCCTCGCATTAATTCTTATAATGGCCGATCTGATCACAATTAAAGCACTTGATGTTCTTCTTTCTAATCACCACCTTTCCATTTCCATTTCTAGTACGACACTTATGAGCGTAATGTCCTTTCTTTTCGCACTTATAGTAAACCAATACAGACTTTCCTTTCTTTGCTTCTCCTTATTTCTAAAAATTCTTCTTATGGAAATTTTCTCTCTCTTTTCTCTATCCACCCTGGACCTCCTTCTCGTTCTTCTTCTCCAAACAAGCTAACATCTCCTCATGTCGCAACACCATTTCCACTACCACATCACATGGATCTCTGATGTGCGATAAAGTAGACCTAGCCAATTCCGGCTTCAAACCTCTAATAAATTTTGATTCCTTTTCAACACCATGTCAACAGTGGCATACACGTTCTAGGCTAACTCTTTGAGCCTTCTAGCATACTCTAGAAAAGACATTGCCCCGTGTTCCAGCTCAGCAAACTTCTTGACTAACATTGACTGCGCCATTACTGACATGAACCTTTCTTGAAACCTCCTCTTAAACTCTTCCGACATCATGGTTTCTTCATCCACACCATTAGCTACAGTATTCCACCAAAACAAAGCAGCTCCTTGAAGCTGTCTCGAAGAAAATCTCCTTTTCTGCTCCTCATTGAGCCCTAGTTCAGCAAAAATCCTTTCACAGCGTAGCAGCCAGTTTTCCATCTTGATAGCATCCCCAGTTCTGATAATTGGCTTTCCTTGAAGCCTAGCATAGTCTCTGCTCAAATTAGCATACTGATTGACCATATAGCTTTCTAAACTCCTCCTCCAGCGGCATTTCCTCCAATAACCTCAGCTGCAATTCCAGCTTATATCCTGTTTACGAAAAACAGATACATAACTCCCATATCCACTTTTGGGACTCCAACACCAACATTCTCAGCCTAAGCCTGACCTTGAATTCTTCTAACATTCGATGGGCATTTCCATTTAAGGTTGTGCTTTCTCCTCCTAGATTGACTCTACCTCTTCTTCCGTCCATATTTGTATTCAAGCCTCGTGAGATACAGAAGAATAACCTAACAAAGATAGAAGTCTAGAGATAAAGCATATACTTATATATAGCAAATAAAAGTATGTTACTATAGCGTTATCCCATACCTTGATCCTAACTCTAATTCATAAGGATTATGTTTTCAAAAATAATTTTTAGTTAAAGTATTTCATAATTTTATGCTCTGATACCAAGTTGTAACATCTCTTATCTAGAGTCCCAAAGCTAAGCGCTACAGATGTAGGAGTCATCCATAGTATTAACTTCCGACGACTAAATATGGCTATGTTAATGGTATTTATAATATCAGAAGCACTTGAATATGAAACAAATCACAGATTTCAGAATAGAATTTTCCATTACATTTCAAAACATATGTTCCATATTCATATTACATAGTCCCAAAATGTTTCCCAAGCAATGATAAAATATACTTATTGCAAAATATGCCAAGAGAGACATATGAAGATGCCCCTTTGGATAATTAGAGTCATATAGTTATAATTGACTTAATACATACACAGTGGAAATAAACACATAACAAAGAACTGCAACTCCTAAATGGATATCTGTTAGCCTCTTGCTTGCCCTCGTTAGCTTTATTTATCATCCTACTAAAAACTTGAAAAGCCTCAACCTTCAGCCTACTCAAATCAATTTTGAGCACCCGAGAGTTCAAGGGGAAAAACATGAACTTAAAGTAAGACAAAAAGCCTGGTGTGAATAATATTATACATCCCGGTTATTAATGTTAAGTGAGACCACGTCGCTTAGCGGGAATGGATTTCCCCTTACTAATATTCTTCTAAAACATAGCATCAGCAAATAATTTCTTACAACCACAACTGGTTAAATACTGTAAGCATCATTATGTAAACATACATATTAGGTAATAAAAAAAACCATCTATTCAAACATTTTAGTGTTGTTTGGATAAATATTAGCCTTTGGTTGACTCAGGCCTAGCAGACAAAAAAAAAATCTAGCATCTGTTAGACACACCTCTCCTAAACGGTCAGCCCATGCCCATAAATATCTGTTAAGTACTTCTCTTCTAGACGGTCTATCCCTAACTTAACATCTCTTAGGATCACCTGATCCTAATGGTTTTACGGGCTTACCAATCTATCTGTATACAAATATATATTCCCTTCTATGTGTAATTATAATTTTAGTCTTACTTGTGACAATGCCTTACAAATTGGAATTTTGGACTAAATTAGCTGGAGCCAATAACTAATGTATAGGGTGCGAACCTATACCAGTCCTATCCGGTATTCTAATATTCGAGTCACTTTACTTAGGGATATCTTCCTAAAATTTTCCTTGAAAACCTTTTTTAAAATGATTTAAGACCTTTTAATCTACTCACATAATAAAATTACATATACTCTATGTTTTACTCAAAATCATCTTACCATGTTCTGTACATACTTTACTTAAACCTTTATTGACGAAAACCTTTAAACATTGAAAGTACACCTTTCGATCCTATTGAAGGTACCGCTTTCAAAACCATGTAAAAACCCTTCTTTCATTTAGGCCGAAAGGCCAAATCTTCCTTTCAAAACCATTCATATAAACCTTTCAAAACCATTGAGATTCCTTTTCCTTCGAAAGCTAAAAAACCTTAGACATCCCTCTTTAAAAGCATTAAATGTTTCCTTTCGAAACCATTAAAATTCCTTTCCTTTAAACCATTGGAATAACCTTTCCTTTAGACCTTTCGAAAACATAGGGGAATTACCCTTTCGAAGCCTTCTTTAAAATCTTTCGGAGGTATTCAAAACATCAAACCCTTTGAAAGCGTTTGAGTTCAATTTTAAACATGTGGAAAACACCTTTCGAAGTCATTCAGCACTAACTAGTCGAAACCTTTGGGTTATTCTTTGAAAATCACTAAGACTTACGAGCAACAGGGTCGAAAGCTTACTCTTTCGAAAGTTATAACTAAGTAGAGAAGTGATGGCATCGAAACCATCCTTTCCGAAAGCATTGGAGAAGTGGTAGAATTTTTATAAAACAAAAGAATCCTCTTTGAAAGCTCTGTTTCAAAAGGTAGAAGGTGGTAGTAAAGGCTTCGACATAGTCGAAAGTAATTATTTAACAACCAAGGTGCAACTATTTCGAAACCAACCTTTGAAACAATTTACTCAGTCATAGGCACTAAGTCGAAAGCTATTATTTAGAACAAAGGCGAACCTTAAAATCTCTCGTCAAATCAATTGACCTAGTCGGAAGCCAACTAAGTTGAAAGCTACTTGGTCGAAAGCATGCAGGCACTTTTCTCATTTAAAATAAAATGGTGCTTCGACCCTTTCGGAACCCCTTGGTTTCAACTCTTACCTTCCACCTTTGTCCAATTCACTATGTACCAAGATGTAGATACTATGTGCATTGATTTGTGAAAGGAGATGGAGGTCTTAGTCGAAAGCTACTTGGGAGAAACCAAAAGAGGTGAAACATGCTTTTAACATGAATTTTTGATTTTAAACCTGTTTAAGTAAACTTTTTAACTAACCTGCCTTCTTTGTCAAACTCTTATTGGTTGCTAATTTTTCTTTTTCTAAAAATACTGCCATAACTTGAGAATTATTTAATTTAAAACATTTACAAAATACCCCTTCTCCTTAATTAAATATATAAAACATTTAGGTCTCATACCTTAAATAATTTTATATATTCATCAAAACACTTTGGAAAATTCTACAAAAATTCTAGAAAATCTTTTTTAATATGTTTTCTAACATATAAAAATTTCAGACCCGGATTAATATAGTTTACCCGTAAATTATTTATAACCCAATAAATCATTTTCTTTACTAGAAAATTAATATAAATCCACGTTAATGCAAAAAATTATGAAAATTGAAACTCGTCTCTAAAATAAAATTTTCGGTCTATATCTAAAAGCCCAATGCATTTGGATGTCATAAAATAGGATTTTACATCAAAACATATCATAAAATTTATTTGAACAAGCATAAACTATCAACATGTATATGTAAACATTTTGCTCTTCAAAATCATGGCTAAATCATGCAAGATAAATTCGGGTTTCATCTTAAAACTAAAATCATTTAGAAAACTTCAGATGTAGAAATTATTCACCTTAGCTTTGTGATTAGGATGCGAGGTTTAATCTTAATTAAGTTGATTTGATTTTCTTCTTGAAAATTTTAGCTTTCTCTTCTTCCCCTTTGCTAATGGTGGCTGGACTTGGTTTTGATATTTTCGTTTGTGATAAAATGAAATGAAGGTGTATTCATTTTCCTAAGGGTTTAAGTTTAATCATTTTCCTACTTTGCCTTCCCTTATTTCCTAACATTTAAGTCCATTTTACTCCATTTATCTATTCATTATTGTGGCATGACTACCTTTAATTTAATCACAAATCTCAATCCATTAATAAACACATTATTTTATTTTATTTAACTAATTAAATATTTTAAATAATGTTACTAAAAATATGGGGTTTTACATATAGGTTCTTTTCTCCCATCGGTTTGGATAAAAAGTATATCCTTAATCGGTAATCTATCAAAATCCACAATCATAAGTTAGTCTATGCCCGACAAAAAAGTCATGTATTATCCAGCCTCTGCAATTTTCTATATGTCATGCTCATACTCTTCTTGGTCCACTCCTAATGGTATGACCTTTGCCCTGTGGGTTAATCGAGGTGCAAGTATAAATTTAAGGGGAAATTAATCTTAAGGAAAAAAATTCGTATATTTTTAGCCTCAAGGACATGACCTCAATATTATAACCACAAGGACAAACATTATCCTAAAAATTATTCAAAAGGACAAACATTCTTCCAAAATTATTCATAAGGACAAACATTCTTCCAAAACTACTACCGAACTAAAAACTGATAACTAAAATCTGCTACCGATAACTACAAACTGATACCTAAAAATGCTATCAATAACTAAAAAGTGATACCTGAAGAAAGTTGTCCTTCAAGCTAAAATACTGAAGGTCTGTCCTTGAGGCTAAAATACTGGAAAAAAATTTCCTTCACAATAATTTCTTGTAAATTTAACGCTATTTATTTTTCCAACTCATAGTCGCCTCTTCCATCCTTTTGGAATATGGTCGCAATTATTTCTATAACCGGAATTTATAGAGTTAGACGTATAATTTATATATAGTAATTGGTAAAAATACAAATACATTCTCTCAACATATCCTAATTCCTATGATTGACCAACCTAGGATTTGATATCAAATGTAACAACTCATACCTTAATGGGTCTAAATTTCTACTAAATCGAAATCCAAGTCCATTAGGGCATGAATCGTTAGTTTTGGTAACTTTTAATAAATACAAGTATATCAAAGTGCAATAAGTATAAACTCACAGCGAAATTGAAAAAATAATATAACATACGTATTGATTAAGGCTACTACCTTGGAATATTTTTCCTTGGATATTTAACTGCCATATTAGCGTCGAGCATGAATAAGAAGGCTTCATCATCTGTCGTTTCTATCTTGCACCAGCACCTAATCCTCCTAAATCTATATGTGGGTTATTATAAGGAGGAGGATTAGAACAACATCTGGTGATTGGAAAGTTACATACTCTACTCATCCCATTAATTTATGCCGAATGATTTCCATTTAAATTTTATGTCTATTGTTTACGGCTAATCCGTTAAACCTTATGTTCGCGTATGATATGCTTAACCTAACCTTCTCCAAGGTATCATTATATTTATATATGCCTATAACATATATATTTAACCCTATTTATTTAAACCCCAACCACTTAATACTTCTTAAATAGGGGAAGATAGACCCACCGAATATTTAATACCTCAAGTCACCGAAGTGTGCCTTTCATAATGTCAATGCTAGTCAATCGGTTCTAGCTACAAAGACAGATGACTCCTATATATGATTTTATAATATAATATATAATTTTATTGCTATATCAATAGCACAACTCAAAGACTCATCTAAGGGTTAACTAGCCCACATCCACCAAATAAACAACAAAAAACAACTAAATAAAACTTTGATCTCTTTAACTCATATAGATTCTACATTAGTAGGGAGCAAATTACATTAGGATATAACCCGAGACTTTGCTAATGACCATGTGCAACCACTAGTGGTCAAAGTCTATGTGCCAGCCCTACCACTAAATATCGGTCTGACAACAACACTGACATAGCCCACCGACCTTCCAAAGCCGAAATACCACTTAGACTGACCTAAGTAATCATGGAACATGCCTCTTTCTACTACTTACTACCTCTTACTGGAATTGAAGAAGACCTCATTTCCCTAAAAGTACTTGGGCCATTTAATACTTCAAATTCAAGGCAAACCATCGGTGCATTTTCCCTTACCTATCTGCAACACATATCCCTTCCCTATGGGACCTATGGTTGGAAATGTCCCATATCTATATTAAGTGCACACAACTGCTGCCTTTAGGTAAAAGAGCAGACTACTGTTATGTAGCTCTATTGACCTCGCATCCCAACCCACTACATCAAACCTATCACCCAAAACCTGGTTGTTGGTCTAAGCCCACTAATTCATGTTTGTCCTAAATGTATAATTGAAGCTATATGATTTCCTACTATGAAAATTATATTGCTTTGTATTAGCTTTAATTATTATTCCTAATTTATAATTGACCATAGTAGGAAAGCAATATAATTGACCATGTTCTCTTTGTTATTATTCCTAATTTATACGCTTACGCTTTGGTTTCCTTGTAATGTATAACAAATGTCTATTATCCATATTAATTGTCATTAATGTCAAAATTAGGCAATCACTAACTAATCCTCATTTATTTCCTTTAATCTATTTATCAATTTCAAACTCATCTACTATATATGTTCAACCCCTTTGTAAATGCCATATTAATCACTCTAATCAGTCTCTTATTTAATTCATTTTTAACACTCATTAATTACAAATTTATTGCCTGTAATATTTGTAATTAATGTCCATAAATCCTAATTCTTTAATTATTATGCTTTTAAAAACTAATGTGTATATGGTCTTAAATTATGTTATTTATATTTCTATTTTTATTTTTGAACATTAAGCGCGGTTATACATTAATATATTTTTATTTATATTTGCTAATTTCTAGACTAGAACATTCCTGTTCACATTTTAATTTATTATAGCTATCCTTCTAAATAGGATTGTCGTTATAACTTTCCATAAATTAATCAAAAGTGGGATCTTTTCTTTGTTTGCAATTATAAGAAAATTTTCTTTTATTGAAATAGATATTTTATACTATGGATAATAATATCCATTCCTTACACATCTCTTTTACTTTTTGGTATATTCCTTACTCATTTAAACATCGCAGTTTTATACATATTTTGGAATTGGATAATTCGTGGAAATTAGATGAAACCGCTCCAAATAGATCAAGGCATAGAAGTTTACATTTCAATGGCAATCGAATTTAAAACCTAATTATAGATCTAAAATAATTTTACAACTTTACTAACATTCTACAAAAAAAAATATTTGGGATTGATTTCAAATTTCTAAATCAGGTTGTACATATTATTCCTTTTCCAATTGCTTATTTTATCGAATATATAGGCGATAATGATATACATTTGTTTTAAGCCTACAATTCATTAGGTCTTATTTATGTATAATAACCAAATAAGAATTCAATGAGATAAATTTCAAAGTTATAAATAAATTATATAAATTCTCACTCTCCTTTTAAGCTTTCCAAATCTCCAAATCTGAATCCAATCATTTACTTGACTCATTTTCCTCTCTAAGCCAAAAGAATATGTATAGCAAGGTGTAAACTCACTATAAGAATTACAAATCTGGAAAGAGATTTGAGGTTTAGGGGAAAATAGATTTATAATAATAAAATTTATGTTTTTTCGCGGTACTGATTCGCTCCTTCTCTTCTTCCCTTTTATTTGCTGCCTTTCTCTGATTATATATTTATCCATCTCTTTGTTAGAAAAACGCAATTTGTTTCCTTATAGTTTTTAGAAGTAGCGGAGAAGAGAAAATGGTAGAGCTTCGCTACTTGGATAAGAAAATATGAGAAGAAAAGTGAGGGATTATGCAATTATTTTTAGGCACACGAATCAATTGTAACCGTTAGATTAAAATAATTAAATCTGGACCGTTGGCTAAGGTTCAAACCCTAATTGTCATGCTCTAAGTAGTTGACCGAACCCCTACTGGCGGTCAAACGACCTATATTGGGGGTCCACCCATGGGGTCCCGAAATTAATGAATATTTATTTCTTTTTTACATTTTTAATTATTTTTTCACTCCAATCTTCAAACGCTAGTAACATTTTCATTTGAGCTCCGATCGCAATAGTCTAAATATGACAGTTGCTCAGAAAGTTGCCACAAACCCAATGGTGCAAATTTCATGTGTGAATTCCAACGTTTGCTCAAATTCCATTTTTGGAGATTTATTAACTATTTATTCATTATCGTTAATTTTTACAAGTGACTTCCTGATGATGGTATATCTCAGCTTCACGATAAAACTCTATAAAATACATCGATTGATCCCTTTCCAAAGCGACTTTAAAAATAGTCTTATTTGCAATTCCAAACACTGTTGCCATCAGAACTATCGATGGATCCAGCTTCTAGCCCACATCAACTGCTTCGTTAAGGTTACTTGAACAACTCCTTAGGGTTTCTCTAGCCCTCTACTTTATGATCAAAAGCATTGTCACATTCTTTGGTTCAAAAATGTGAACTCTAAATTGTCTTATGAATCTGTCTACCAATTCAGCCTACATGCTTATAGACCCATTATATAATTGTTTGAACCACATCACAGCTAACTTTATCAAGTACAATGGGACGCACTATCCTATTACTTCTTCAGATGCACCTTACACCTCCATATGTTGGATGTACCTCATCATATAAATAGTCGGATATGTCCTCCCATTATACATTTCCAGCATCAGCAGTTTGAAAATGGGTGGATTCCTCTTGTAGCAGTTGATAGAGGTGAATGGATTTTTGTTCATGTCCTCCAAACTCTAGTCAAGAGGTCCACCTCTCACTATTCTCCTAGTCATTTTAGTTATTCGGTCGTTGTGCTCTTATGGAGGTCTATTGTTGCAACTCCTGGTTCCAACTCCTATTGTTGCGCATTCATGTTTTAGTCTGCATTTATGACTCCATCATTATCTGAACGTAGAATCTTATCTCATCCTAAGCCTAAATCAATAGTGCCCCTTGTAAATTCATGTCGATGCCGATCGGATTCAGGTCGATACTGATTTGGTCATGGAAGCTCTGTTCTAGTTTGCCCTGGTCCAGCTCCTGCTCCAGATGTTCCTACATCGCTTTTTGGCCGATGGTTCTGAGTTCCCGCTGCTCCGGCCATTTTTGCCGATCCTTCCTTTTGAAAAATCCCTCTAGCATTTACTATTGTCGAGCCATCATTCAATTTTGCATCTCTTTCATCATGCTTTGTCCTTCCTCTCCAGTCACATAGACTAACAGGTTTGAACTTGAGGACACCTGCTGACTGCCTCCATTCTTTGGTTTAATTGATCCTACAATAATCTTGGTAATAAGACTTTTCATCTCTTCCAATTCCAAGCTTTAAATTGCCAAATCCTAGTTCGTTTTCAGTGAAATCACCAAAGATGTTGTGCTAAAAGTTGAAAAAGCATTAGAACTAGATATAACAAATAAAGATATGGAAACAAGAACTTTTCATAGTGGTTTCGAAAATTCTTCAGCCGACTTCCATTTTAATTTTATTATCTTATGCTTTCTTTCTGGAATACAAGATTACAACTCAAATCTGATCACAATCTAGTAAATATCGTATTAACAAGGGTTTGGAGAAGAAGAAGATAGAAAAATTCCTAAGTTCCAACAGTCATTTTCCAGATGAAGGTAGCCTCCTATTAATAGCCCGATCTCTATAACCATCTCCCTATTTAGGTTTGAAAATGTCCCACTCTAAGATCTAAATATCCAATATAAAGAATAGGACACTCCACATTAATCTCAAGAAGGGACATCATGTCGGTACCGACCTGAATTCATGTTTGTATCGATATGAATTTAGGCATTTTAAGTTCATTTCTCTTCATGCTTAATTATTTTCGTTCGTACGTTGCCAATTCATGTCTCAAAATCATGTCGGTACCAACCAAATCATGTTAATTACGACCTTATTTGGTTATTTAAAATTTCATTAAACTTCTTGTTCTCCTTCATACCATTGTTCTTGATAGTCTCCAAGTCTCTAGATCCATTTCTTCATCATTCTGAACTCCAATCCATCCTTACAAGCTTGTTCAAATACTGGAAAATTTGGCTGTAACACAAATGATAAAAGTGGGCTAAGTAAGGAAGAAGAAACAAATGCAAATCCCTAAAGGCAAAATAAACAATAAAGTAAATGAATATAAAGGAGACAAAAAATGGATCAAAAATTTCAACCCAACAATCTCAACTTTATGCCTCGGATTGGACCTGAGCCATACATAATCGAACCTACGAAGAGTGAATAAAATTTCCAATCAAGGGATAGCAAGACACAAAGCAATGTAACTTGAAGTCAGACCTGAGTCAAACTCGAGTCAAACCCAAGTCAACTCAGTGAAGACTTGAGATTCACAATTCGATGGCAAATTGTGAATTAGTAGGTTGGATCAATCGTGGAACTTTTTACAAAGCGACTTAATGAAAGTGCTAGAGCATTTTTAAAATCTTACTTTAGAGATTTTCATCTACAAAATGGACTTTTAACTTCTTCCATTCAAACTCCTAATTTTGACGAGTTGTGAATTACATTATGTTGGATCCTTACAAAGTTGTAAACAACTGAGTTGTAAGAACAACTTTGTAAAAACAAAGGATAATCAATAGAAATTATGCGTTCTTTTCTAGTTTTTACTTTCTTTTCTTTTCTAAATTTCATATTTGATATTTTACAGGATGTTTGTCCCATTTTTGGTCCTAAAATGATTAGTCTAGTTCTTCTAGCTATAGGAAAGTTTACTTCTTCACCATCACTGATATTTACACTATGTCGCACTTCATTAAATGCAAGCACATGTCCATTGTCATAGTTGTTTGCATCAGGACTCGTTTTTTCTCTTCTTTTTTTCCTTTTTGTTTCCTTTTTCTTATATTTATTCAAAATAAGGTGCGATCTTAGGTGACATGGCCTGTTTGGAAAAAATGAAGGTGGGGTGCCGAGGAGGGATGTGTGAAGTGGAATGGAATGGTGCGATTCTCTTTCCGTGTCCCTCTCTAATTTATTCAAATCTTTTAATTTCTTTCTCACAAACCATTACTTAAAGTTAAAAATTCAAATTTATTAATGTAGCAAATCTCCACTTTCGATCTTCTTTCGCACATTTTCATTTAATTATCAACTAGTCAAAATTTTAAAATAATGTGCTTAAAAAATTATAGGTGTCATAGACTCCCCTCCTTATGAAAATTTCGACTTTGAAATTCCAATAAGGAAAAACAACTAAGCATATCAATCATGCGTACATGTGATACAAGCTCACAAAAGTTAAATTTACTAGAATAACAACTAGTGTATAGTCTATACAACCATATAGAACATTATATAAGCTTTTCTAATCCTATCTTTAGTCTCCTAAGTACAGTCTCCTTCATCGTCACTCCACCGAACCTTTACCAAATTGAATTTTTTATTTCTAATCTCCATCATATCTATATCTATTAAATGAATAAGTTACCTAATAATCATTGTACCAAGTTCCACTACTAAATCTTCCAATATTGTTGGCTCAATAGTAATGTTCGAATTATGTACATACTTTCTCAAATGAGTTATATTTAAAAACATTTCGGACTCCTTCCAATGTATTATGTAACCCTATATGATATGTGAGTTTCTCAAACCTTTCAATGATAGGAAATAATCCTACATACCTTAGTGCCACTTTTCCAAGAATTCCCAAATCGCGTAACACTAATTGTTGGTGACACTGTCACAAAAACATATTCTCCAACTGAGAATTCCAAATCCTTAACGTCCTTTGTCTACATAATTTTATGCCTTAATTAAACTTCCTTCATCCTTGCCGGGATTAACTCAATCTTTCCAGCCGCTTCCTTTTCCAAGTCTGAAGTAAGCATGGATATATCACCAGTCTCTAACCAAGGTGTTGGTGATTTGCATGGCCTTTGGTAAAATGCTTCGTTAAGCTCCATTTCAATACTAGTATGATAACTATTATTATAGGATAATTCGATTAAGTGCAAATGGTCTTCCTATGACCCTCCAAGGTCCAGTACACAATCCCTTAACAAATCTTCTTGTACCTTGTTAATCATTTCTATTTACCCATCAAACTACGGATGGTAAGCGGGACTCATTTTTAGCTTGGTATCTAATATACTTATAAGTTCTTCTAGACCTCGCTAGTAAACAATGAATCCCTATCACTTATAATGCTAGTCGATATTATATAAAGTATCACATTCTTGATGATTAACTTGCCAAACAAGGTATTGCCATTGTTGACTTAACAAGGATAAAATGTGCACTCTTGGTCACTCTATCAACCACGACCCAAATACTTTCCTTTCCCTAATTCAAACTTAGCAACTCATCTATGAAATACATCAATACATAGTCTCATTCCCACAGTGGTAATTATAAAGGTTGAAGTAGTCCACTTGGCTTTTGATGCTTGACTTCTACTTATTGGCAATGAAACGTTGCTTCACCTATAAGCCTTCATCTTTCTTCATAACTTCTTAGAAGAAACTTCTCTTCGTGTCTTGGTACATTTTTATACATTCGGGATGAATAGTACAATTTGATTAATGACATTCTCTAAGAAATTCATTCCTTTTTTTTACCCACATTCAGAATACACAATCATCACTTCTTTCTTGATCACCTTCTTTGATCAAGTGATTTTTTTTCAAATCACTAGTCTTCTTTCCCACTTTTAGTCTCTTAATTCATTCGATAAGTAACGGGTCATCATTTTGCTTTGTAGCACTTCTTTCAATATTGGTCAAACTTCCAAATAAGAGATCAATGTAGTACCTTGGCTTGAACTAGCTTTCGACCTCGCTCTAACTCAACGAGAAGCCAATGCCTTTAAACCATTCCATTCAGCTACCATTACCAATACAATGTTTTGATGGTTTCTTCTATGCACATCAGCAAGTTTATTTCCTTTCATCGATGAATGCTTAATCCTAAAGTCATACGGTTCCATAAGCTCCAATCATATTTGTAGTTTTATACTCATTGCCTTATGGGAGAATAAATAATTCGAATCATATCCACTCTTGAAATCTAACCGCTAAGGTTATCAATAATCCAGGTGTAATATCCATTGGTGGTCGAAAATCTAATTTTCAATATACTATAGCTGCCTCATCCCTAATATCATAACACTCAATGTCGCATGCTTCTGGCTCGGTGCATATGCTATAACATTACCCTTTCTTAGGGTGTAAGCAATACTTAGATCATAAGATGCTAAGAAATCCTTCCACCTTTTATGTCTTAAGTTCAAGTCTTTCTGCGAGAATAGATACTTCAACGACTTATGGTCCGTAAACAGCTTGAATCTCTCTTCCAGCAAAAAGTGCCTCTATGACTTCAAGGAAAATACAATGGTAGCCAAATCAAAATCACGTGTATAGCAACTCTTCTCATGTGTCTTCAACTATTAATGTGCATATGCTACAACCCAATCCTCATGCATCAAAACAATACCCACTTTAGTACCGCAAATATCCGTATAAATGGTAACTGGCTTGGTAACATCTAGGATAACTAAAACAGGTGTGCTCATCAGCATCTCCTTCAACTTGACAAATTCCTCTTCACACCCTACATCCCAAACATAGAAAAGGTTCTTTTTTATAAGCTTCTTCAATGGTGCAGACATCTTTGAAAATTCCTTCATAAACATCCGATAAAAACCAGCTAATCCCAAGAAACTACGTGCCTCCGAAGCATTCTTTAGAACCTTCCAATCTTCCACAGCTACTACCTTTCCTGGGTCTACGGCCAACCTATTACTAAATACAACATGCCCTAAAAATTGGACTTTACTCCAAAAGTGACACTTTGGAAACCTAGACCTTAATTGATTCCTTCTTAATACATCAGGTACTTCTCTCGGTGCAACTCATGCTCCTTCTCATCTATAGAAAACACTGGGATATCATCAATAAATACAACCACAAATTTATTCAACAACTTCTGAAAGACCATATTCATCAAATCAATAAAAAGGCTGGGGCATTAGTCAGCCTAAATGACATCATAACCCACTTCAAAAATTCATTTGGAGTACAAAAGGCAGTTTTTGGTATGTTGTCCTTGGCAGCTTTCAACACATGAATCCTGTAGCACAGTCAAGCTATGAGAAAATATTTTCCCCAACAAGTTGATCGAAGAGGTCGTTAATGTGAGGTAATGGTAATGGTTTTTCTTCGTCAGCTTATCCAACTCCCGATAGTAGACACAAATCCTTAGGGAACCGCATACTTTTGTGGCGAAGACAATAGGCGCTCTTCACCTTGAAATGATCCTCCTAATAAACCCTTTCTACAACAAATCTGAAACTAGTTTATCTAGTTCTCTCCTATCCTTCGTAGCAATATATCTCAAAGGCTTCACCGTAGGCCTAACATCTTTCTTAAGGTCGATTCTAAACTCAATTTCTCTATGGGGCGGAAGTCTGGAAAATCTTTAACTATGGGGATAAAAGCTAACTCATCGTGTGATAAGTCTAACAAATACAAATATGACTTCATCATGGAAGCATCAGGCTTACAAAAAACTATCAAACCACGTTTCCCATGACTACTCAAACAAACAATCCTTCCATTGGCTTTGACCACTTTTATATATGTCCCTCTTATAGTGTCCCATCTAGTCGAAACTATAACACTTAACGTCCTTTAACTATCCCTACGGTCCAGCCTGTCCATGTTGTCCAACGGCTTTGACCTACAATCTCTCGCTAAATGTCCTATCTTACCACATTTAACATTTCATCCCCTTCTGGAGGTTCACCCTATAATTCTTGGCTATATGTCCTAGCTTATTATACCTTCTACGTATAGTAATATGCTTCTTATTCTGCCCACCTTACCGTCCTTCATTCTTGTGCTTACTTTGATCCCTAACCGACACTTCGTCCTCATTCAAATCTCCACTTATGGCATTCAAAAAAGCTGCCTCAACTAATTCCACAAAAGTTAGACCAGTTGATGCCTGACTCAAAACCAACTCCTTCTATGGTCAATTCAATCCTAGAAAACTTCATAGCTTTCTTCTTTAGGGTATTTATCAATTCAAATCAAAACTTCATTAATTCATTAAATCGATTCACATACTCCTTTATGGTTATATCCCCTTACTCGAGTTGAATAAACTCCTCCAGTGAAATTCCCCTCTTCACTCCAAAAAAGAATTTTGTCTCAAACTTTCTCTTGAAAATCTCCCAAGTAATTGAATTCTCCTCCATCTTAGCTATAATAATCTCCCACCAATTTATTGCCTCTTCCTATAAGTGTCTAGCCACCAACTACCTCTTGGTCACGTCATTTAATCCTAATAAGTCAAATATCTTCTCATAGTTGTTAGCCATGTCTTGGTTGTTGTATATGATTATGTCCCTACATATGGCTTTCTACCTAAGTTGGCAAAATCTTGGCAAAATTTTAGGAAGCCAACATTTGGTGATGGCACAACACCCACAACTTCAATTGCAACAACCAGTGTTGTGGAGGTAGTAGTGGTGCTAGTCTAAGAAATTGCATGGAGATACCTACGAAACTAAAGGGGCATATTCATGCCAGGAATCTCATGGACATCCGTTTGGGTATTCACGCTCATACCAATATTAACTCCACCAATGTTGGTTCCCATTCCAGTTTCCCCTGAATTATTCATACTTCAGTTATATGTAAATGGGATTCTTTAGGAACTCCCAAATAGATAACTAGATAATTAGAGATTGGAAAAGGATATGGTGTATTCACATATATTAAATTTGACTCTTGTATATTGTATTACATATTTTATAAAATACAAGTATGCTCTCTCAATACATTCCTAATCCTATAACCTATGCTCTGATAGCAAATATAACAACTCGCCATTTTCGAACCCCGTAATAGTCCTGGAATGGCAAGTCGTTAGGACAACGATATATAATGATATATAAAGAGAGCATGAGATAAAAATTATACTAACCAGTAACTATCAGATCCCCATAGCCAATGGTCGCACAAAATATCATATTACACAAATATACTTCTTTACATAGATAATATTGCTACATAAGTTTGTATGGTCCAAACTCGATCAACTCCATACACTGTCATGTCATGTCTTAAGATAAAGAATTCATACAACATATATATATATATATATATATATATATAATATTTATAATATGTACTTTTTGCCTCCTGGCCCATCACATATCCAAAATCCATCAACCTGAGCAATATAAATAGAATATTATAGGTGTGGGTCAGACATACGTCCAAATGAACGAAGCGAATCTAATACATGTATATCGCTATGACGGTCATATAATATGATTTAAGCCTAAAGTATAATACCTTATGGTCCCGACTCATGCACTAAAAAATGATATTATGCTATTTAAAAATGATCAAACCTTGAACATCTATGGTAAAGGATCTCCTATACGTAATTTGGTCTCGTCATCTGCGGTAAAGGACTACACTTCTACAACTACTACCTAGTTTTCAACCAATAGTAAAGGATAGTATGCATGTTAGATTCACGCCTAGTCCCATCGCTTATGCTACAAGCCGAAGTTTTTCCAGATCAAAACTCCTGGGCCAGTCTCGTTGCTCTGTAGGAGAACGCTTGTCAATACCATGAATGAAAGACCCATCACATGCGCTACAAGATTCAACTATTCGTTCATCGTCCTAAAATCACTTACACTACACTATCAAACTACAAAATCTAAAGCCATACATACTACATTTATATCTCACCATTATCGTCGAGGTTCTACATATGTGTTTGTTTGTCCAAATCTAAATATGATTAATCCACATCATCCTTATCAAACTACACTTCCATACATTATAGGAGTATTAGCAAAGCAACATTTTCGACATTCGTACTTCATTGCCATCATCAAAATATGCATCCAAACAATAGCCATACGTGCCAAATCAATGTTGTAGAGTCGCTAGAGAACACATGCAAAAGATCGAAACAAGGCACGTTGATTTGGGCATTCAAAAGCTCGAATTACCGAGAACTGCGTTGTAGCCGAGATTGGTGTGCACTACAGGCTATGCAGTTAAAGCCAAGCTAATACTGTAAAATCCCTGCTATAGCACTCTTCGACCACTATACTATTTCAGTTTAGCGCTATTAATAATAGATTCGCTTTAGGCCCCATTATTTTCCGCTACACCAACTAAATTAAGGCTTTTTAGTATCCACTTTGGCAATACTAATATATGAATGTTGATTTTACTAGTTATCTTTTTAAACCAAATCAATAAAGTTTTGGTAAAGACCTAATTCAAAGGGATAAGTGCTCAATATAAGTCAGAATAAGTCAGAAATCTATTGTACTCACCAAATCCAGTCTGCATAACTCATTATACTCTTTGATTTCGTTAAATAAGATTAAAAAATTTGTTTTTCCTATACAAATGATGTGATAGTGTAATAAATTGACTTTAAATATTTGATTTTATATCCAATGAATATTTTTGCACTTCCGTTATTTTCTACAATATCCCCGCTATAACCTTTTACACCTCCACCACCATAGAACCGCCAAGCACTTCAACTACGTAGACCACATGTGTAGTGGTGCACTTCCTAGATACACGATTTTCTTACTTTTTCTGCATATTTTAATTTCTAGGTTCGATCCTTTACTTCAATTCTTGTTTCTGATCGGCTCCTTATTATATATTTACAATATCCAACATGATTTTAGGGTAATAAAAAATTAATAAACGTCAAATTTCGTTTTACATAGTTTGATTTTGAATTAGGGATAAATAAAGTTTCTGATAGTTTCTTACAAACAAGACACGTACTTTAGTTTCATAATTTCAGAATTTCATCATTTAGGCCACTTTTTTATAGTTACCTAAGACAACCTTAAATCATCCAACAGCATTATCAAAATATAATACAAGAATCAAAGAAGCCATACTCACAAAATCAAGCCAAAAGAATCTGCTGTTTAGAATTTCTAGAAATCCAAATCTCCGAATTAGGCTTTGATTCTTACTCCAGATAATAAAAAGCCTCGCTACGATTCCAATGCACTTTGTCTCGTCGAATTGCATTAAGAAAATGAGGACTTGTGTTGAGATGAAGGGAGAAGGAAGAAGATGGATTCGTTGGTTTCAGAAATGAGAAGGAAACAAATTTTCAATTTTATGTCCTTTTAAAATAGGCTTTTTAGGGAAAAATTTAAACGACGTCTAATTTGAATTCGAATTATAAATCTAGCCCAATTTAGCCTAGCTTAGCCCGTTGTCCACACATAAATCCAACCCACTTTATTTATTAGGTGAAATCTCGTTCATACGTCTTTCGATTTAAATAAATGAACACTCCGTTTTGACTAGAAAAATGAGGGTGGGACAATGGTGCAACACCCGCTACAAAGTGAAGTTTGTTCTCATTACAAAAGGGATACAGAAACATAAACAAAAAAACTAAGAAGAGGGATTTATGACATGACATTTATCGTCATGTGTCATCTCCTTACATATCTCTAGCTCTGGAGCCTGGGCACAGGTGGTTGCCATCAGTTAAGCAATCTGCTTTGACTCGATGATGGAAGGGGGAGTGCGGCCGCTATTAAACATATTCATCACCAATTCATAGTGGACCTCATAAAATTCAAGGGTAGAGAGGAAATCACATACCAGTGGTAGATGAAAATTGGCAGTGATAAAATGCTTTTGCATTTTAGCGAGTGATTATTCCATTTGAATGTTTTTCACCTCTACCTAGTTGGACTGGGAAATTAGGAAGACCCAATTGTTGAGGAGTGAATTTTGGAGATTGCCAACCCCAATGATTTCTCCTCCAACTAGGCCTTTAACTGATACACCTCTCGCTCGAGCTCCTAAAGATGGGATACTTTACTTCCTACTTTTGCAGCTTCTATGCTACCACTCGGTCCACCTTCTTCATCTCCTTGGCCATCACCTAGCATCACTTACCACCACAGCCTCTCCCAGTTTCTTTTAGGAAGCTACCCATTTCCTCTACTCAAGCAACTGTGCCTTAACTTCCACCACCATGGTTCTCATTTTGAGCGCAACCACCTCTTGCCTAATACGAAAGGCATCGATCCTAGATTATAAAGAAAATGGTTAGCTAAAAAGAAAAGTGGAATCCAAAGAGAAGTTAAGATCGAAAACAAAGTTCAAAAGAAAAAACATACTAAGAAACTCTCCTAAAGGTTTGCCTTGAGGACGACCACTATCTCATTGCCAGGCGACACTGACTTTGGTCAGTGCACCTAGTCAATCACCTCTATCGTGGTCTCGACAAAAATTTAAAGTAGTCCATTCAACCCATCTTTGTTCATCTCTTGGGAGAGGACGTAGGGATCATTTCAAAGGGGTTTGATGGAAATATTTTAACTCGGCCTCCCTTTCAAAGAAGTGCGGATAGGGTTGATCCCCATTGGACTCCACCTTTTCCTTGTTTCTACGTGCCTGCTTAAATAGGGCCTCTTATTAGAGGGCGAGATTGATTCTTCCCTTGAGCTCAAGAGTGCCCAACAGTGATCACCATAGGTAGGATAATAGTTAGAGGAACGTGTTCCTCTGGTAGGAGGTTATGTCAGGGAATGATGTTTGACGTGCGTAGCATAGAAAGGGCAACGCTCTTGACAGAATTAAGGGTGTGCTATAGAGGAACTTATGTATATAGTTATGTAACTTAACTCTTGTAAAAGAACCTTATTCCAAATAACTTACGCTTTTGTTTTTATTTTATTTTAAATGTGTTGTTATATTGTGACATAAGAAATGCTAACAATATGTCAAACAAGTAAAAAAAATCCTTAGAAAAAGTGTTTTATCAATTGTACTTACGAAAATGCCCATAACCTTGAGTTTTGAAACGATATTTCAAATACTTATCCTTAAATGTTCCTTATTAAGATGTATCGAGAAAAGGATATCAACACATTCATTGAGACTAGTGTATGTGATTCTCTCTTTATGATGGACGGTGAATAACTCATGATCACCATGGGGTTACGTACTTGTGGTGGTTTGGAACAATCACAAAACAACTTAGTACCATCCTTCTACAGCTTAATACAACTAAGTCAAAATGGAAGATCTCATGTTACGATGTGTTATAGTATTTGGACTAGAGAATATTGTGGATCTTAAATAACTATACTATACTATACTTTGATTATGATCAATCACATGATATTGTTATCATGTTACGATCATAGTTGGGTATACATTGAAGTACCTAAAGTGAAACATTGCTCAAGAGAGGGCTCGTCTCTTTAACTATCAAGGTTAGTATCACTATAATTAGTACTCAAAATAAAGTGGAAATCTTTAGCTAGAGTAAAATGATTAATCAATAAATGTATCAAATTGACCTAAGGACTTTAAAGTGATCTATGCAATTAACTATGGATATTATTAGAGTTTTTGGTCCATTGATCAAACTCTAGATATCTCAGTGATATGACGATGAAATAAAAATGCACAAAATATTATTAAAAAATGTAGCTTGTTAAAGATTAGAAAATTTTCTCGCTTAAATAATCTATAAGCGGCTGAACATGGGCCCTATACTATATGTCACCAAAATCCGTATAGGATTCAACTTTTAAACTATTTAAATACTAACTAAGGACCATGTTCACACCAAGGAGCCAACACAATCATATTGCTAGCTAATTTTCGAGTCAACCAACATGACATTAATTTATAAATGTCATAAATTAATAATAAAATTAATATAAATGTTGTATTGAATTTTTACAAGATTTGAGGGCTTAAACTTAATTAAAATAATGTATAATTATTATATATTGATTTAATTGAATATATGCACTAAACAATTAATTAAATAATTTATATATGTAATGTAATACTTATGCCCAAAGCCAACGAACCTATTAAGGGTATCGTTGACCATGTTATGAGGCAAACGGAAGGGTAAGAGACTTGGCTCTAAAGCTAGAGAGTGGTGTTAGATATTATGATATCCAGATGGCAATAGCTAGCCCACTCTCTCTTGTTCCACATACATAGAAAACAACCTATCCTCCATCAAAGAATTGGTGGAAGCTTAAAAGATTGGATTTGCACGCTGTTCTCAAGGATAAATAATAGGGCATTTAAAGAGAAAAAGGTAACCATCAAAGTGACGATAACTAGAGGGGTCATAAAAAGGTACGCTTTTATTTCTAAATATTTTTCGTTCACATATTTCCTAAAATGCTTTTCAAGCATAATATTAAAAAATTGAAATTAAAAATAATAAATATCTAAAAATATTATATATCCATATAATTATATATATATATTGAATTCAGTTTTATAATAAAAGCCTTTTTTATGGCTAAACACATATACCTCTATATATATAACTTGCTTATCTGTTTTAACCAAATTATACATATTTATATTTGTATATTTATATGAATTAAAAAAAACCATTTTATTTTCTCAGTTCAATACATCATTTTTTATTTGAAATGCACAAGTTTATGAATTTAAAAAAAAAATAATGTACACGTGTATTTTGTTTGCAAATAAGAAAACAATTTTTTATTTTATTAAATGTTTAAATAAGTCAAAGGTGTTTAAATTTATAATTTAAAATAAAATAACCATATCTAAATACTTGTAAATGTATTAAATGTGTGTGTGTATATATATATATCATTTATATGTAGACTTCGGGCATATATACACGTATATTGTGTACAAATGTAAAACTAAACCAAAAATATATATTAAAACATAATATCTCTACTATTAATAAAGAAAATACGTTAAACTAATTTAGTCGGCTTTTTGAAATTTCAAAAATGTCCTTGCTTTCCGTTTTCAAATCTGCGCTCATACGGTTATTCGTCATCAAATAATGTCTTTCTTAGTTCGTGCGATACCAGGATTTTCATCCATACTGCTACTACCACAGCATCAAACAGTGCTCAAAGCTATGCAAATTCACTAATCTGACGAACAATTATACTACTTACAGCTAATAGCAAAATTATTTACGTTCTCTATTAACTACATTATTCTGTACGTTTTAAACCGTGCACTAATTTGCAAACTAATACTATCTGTTAGAATAATAGGGTATTATAGCAAGGTCAGGTAACATGTGGCTAAACGATATTTGCAGTGCACACTAATGGCAAGAACCCGTGTGCGATAGCACGGCTAGCACTAGTATTTAAATATATAAATAAATATATATATTATAAATTAAAATCTAAGTAATAATTATATATATTTAAAGATTACTTATAGTCGAAAATATTGATATTATTGTTGTACTCACACACAAATATAATAAATATATATATATATATAACTTATATCATGTTTTATTATCCCTTAACATTAATCTAAACATTTGGTGAATTACACATACAGTCAAAGCTAAATTGAACCAAATTAACAATAAACTTTTAATTGGGCTGGTCTGTAGTGGGTTTGAAGGATGGATTCAAAGAAGATTCCATGCTTAGTTCTTTATTGTACTTATGAAGTCTAAATAGTTTTATTGGATATGATTAAATTACGATAAATAAAATCTTATTTTATTTTGTTTTCTAACTAGTCAATCAACGGATTCAATTATTTGGTATTTAGTTTATTATATGAATATGTCATAATAAACTCATGCATATTATATTGCATGTGCAACATATAATATTGTGTATATAGTTGATGTTACAGACACAAATGTTGGGATTTACATATAAAACAGACACATCGCCATTTATAATCACATCTATTGTCTCAAAACTGTAATTAAAATATGTATGCATTTAATTATATATGTTAAGATACAAAATTGAGAGAATGGGTTAGTTTTAAATAGATGGAGATCAAGAGACAAACTCTTCTTAATTTACTCTTTCCCTTACTACAATTTACTAGATCCTCTGTGTATGTGTAAAGTTTTCAACCAAAGGTTTTCTCTTTAAATTTGACAAAGTCAAAAATTTAGGTTTGAACTTCAGTATCAACAAAAAAGTCTAACTTTGATTTGGTAAGTAATTTATAGGACCAACTTTCCTTAATCCAATCCTTAATTCCTTACTATTTATTAGATTCAAACTTAAAATTTATATGGTTGTAATTACAACTTTTGTATGTATATTTGGTAAAATAACATTATGAATGATGAATCATTTTGGGACATTAAATTCAAAACATTTGAATCACCACCACAAATTATTGGGCTATTTGAAGCCTTTAATTGAATACGTTAAGTTTCAATTCAACCATGTATATTGAATCAAACCATTTTGTAAAATAATACATTGAAGTCTAGATTTGAAGTTCTAATTAAGGAAATGATTTTGAGATATTGAAATGTAGTTAATTAAATTTAACACACACACATACATAATGTCCAAATATGAAATAATATTTCCCTTTTTAAATCAAAGATCCATAATATAATATTACTTGATGAATAAAAAATACATCAATTTAACCATAGATAATTAGGTGAGATAACATATGCAGACGTAAAATCGTTTTACAATAGATGATATATGTGAATTAAAAAGTAAATCAGAGATATAGCTTAAAGACATCACTATTGACCACACTATGAATGGCAGATCATCATAGATCCAATCCGAAATGTCTTTCCATTTCTAACACCTTGATTTGAGATTTCTCCTCAAATCTCTATGTAGATCAGCCCCCGTATTTGCAATAGAAAGATGAACCACTTAATTTTTTTATTTAATGTTTGTATTAGATTTGAAGTCGATAAAATTTTGAAAATGTATCATTTGATTTAGGCTATAGAAGGTTAGGAAAAAAGGTGAATGAAAGAAAATTAACGATATGATTTGTTTTAACGAGAGAAAATCTTTCTTATTCTCTATAAAACTTCCACTTTTAATACTGAATTATTTTTTAATGAAAACTCACCGATATCGTCTCCTCTCTCTTTAGCGTAGCGGGCCATGTGAACACCCCACCTCCATACCCATACTATCCAAGAGTATTACAGAGTAATACTTTCAAAGAGTATGGAGAATGAGGCTATATAGGGTAAATAATGAATATTATCTTGGACTAACACTGATATATATTGAAACATCAAATAAGCAACTCGCTTAAACGTACATAGGATCGGTACAAAGTAATAAACTCGTGTACCTCGAGGATAGAACAATGCATAATAGATACAGTGAATCATAGTGAACAAAGAGTCAAACGCAGTAATAACATGTAACATATAATACATATTGTAGTGATACATAACATCTCAATTGTAATCGACTTTAATTTAATATGATGAATAATCAATATACAACTAAATGTTAGATATATATATATATATATATATATATATATATATATATGGTAAAACAATGTCATATAAGTATCGTACAATAATCTTAATATATGTCTCCTCTAAACCCAATAAAATAAATGCTGGTCATGATGTCCCTGTACCTAAAATGTCTCGGACTGATCCAAATATTATAAAATAACACAAGGGTTAGGCTATGTTTATCAAGGGTATATAAAAATGGTAGCGCAATATAAACATAGAATAATGATATGATAACATAACATCGAAAATCAAATCGAAAGAAGACATGTTAAAGGATGCATATAAATATAGAAATGAATGCCTCGAGTGTGTGTGTGAATATATATAATGTTATAAATAATCAACAAGGCATCATATCACCTAAATAACTCAAATCCATATGTAGAAAGATGTTATCGCCTACATAAAAACACATCAAATCAAAAATCACATGACCAATACAAATAGTTGAAACATACATATGCAAAAATCATGATTAAATTCAGAAATATCAATGAATGAGATATCACCAAGTATAATCAGCTAGCACAAAGCATTGCCTAAATATAACTCTTAATCTCGTTAAGTAACACAAAATCATTAATATATATAAAATAGGATAAGATACCTATCAAATATTGAGAATCCATAATATTCTGAATCTCCTCATATATATAGGGGCACATACTGTCTGAAAGTATCGTGAAGGGAAATGACTATACGACAGACACGAAGTCCCAAGTAGAGTCATACATGTATATATAATAATATGCGACACCTAGCCTACATCAATGCTACAGTGAGGTGTATTAGCCATGCATACCAGTCTGCTACTCCATCTATACCAAAAGGGAGACTGATAGCACTAAGCAAGCTCTAGAGACACTAAGTCTGTACAATCTTTGGTTACCTCACAGTCATCTTCATATGTATCCACCGGTGTGCTCGTCAACCTGAGAACTTTAAGTCACGACACTACAAATTCCCCCAATAGGCAACAGACAGCTGTCCTAGGTGATATAGAGGCGATCGCACAAAGCGAAATCACTTTATATATATAAGGTGTTATAGATATGGATGTGAACCTACGACCAGGCCGCCAGGGTATATATTGGACATATAGTTCTTTCCAAGAAACTTAACAGAAGTACATCGTAATAGTGCTATATAGAACCAATACATATAGACATGAGGTCATGGTCATCGTTGGGCATAAAGCCATACTTGCCAAATATAGACACAAAGCCATATATCACTACGTGTATTACCTCATATATCTACTCTATTCTCGTCATGTGAGTGTCATGTACTTACAATGAATAACCGAATAATATCACAACAGCATCCCATACCACTGCGTGATACTTAAACGTTTATTCACTTCTCATAAATTACACTCATCACTACACTATGCTATATAATGTCCAAAGAATAACTGGAGAAATATTACATAAAGTCCTATACCAGACGGTATTATAACTCCATTTATTCTGATCTCTCGTCATATAGAATTCAATATCAAAAAATCATACAGAAATATGTCATCACTGTATCATATTAAATCATCAATCGAATCAACATCAATGGTGAATCACCAATATAATCTTTATACAATTAAACGAGAAAGGAAATATCAGAATCATAATAAAAAATAGCTAATTTAGATAAACATAAATAAATGAATCGGTACTTAATAATGAATCATTGACAGCATATAATTTTACATAACAAATACATAGTAAGAAATGGATGATAAATACATATTCCTAAATGAATGAAATAACTATCTAAACTCGGTTATAATTTATAGTGAATAAAAAAATTCTTAGGTTCATAGGTATAAAATTTGTTGATTACTAGCCATTTACTAACAATATTAGAAAACTCATTTTTAAATTCTCAAAATAGTTTGCAAAACTGAATATTACATATTAAAAAATTATTTCATAATTTTCTATAATCAAATACTATCTTTAGGTAATATTAAACTATTCAAAATAATTTAATATATTCATGACCAATTAAATATTAACTATGAATAATATCATATTTTCTAGAGTTACATACATACATACATATATATATATATATAATTCTTATAAATTTACTTAAATCAAAATTCTAAATAGTTCACTAAATAATTTATTCCTATGTTAAATAATTAATTCTTATTATCAAATGAAACTATTTTCTTTAATTAAATTTACAATGTGTTAAACATCTTTGAATTTAAAAATATTATCATTTATAAATAATTAACTAAATATATATATATATAAGTATAATTGATGAATAACCACTCACACACCAATAATGCACGTACATATACAGGATAAGAGATCACAATGAATATCGACAATGGAGAATGCAATAGCCATTTAGGAAAAAAGGGTCAAAACATGGAAAATACACATCAACATAATGTACAACAGCAAGACATGATATTAAGGAAATGCAAACACACATGCCTAAACACATATACACTGCTGCTCACGATATGCACATAGCGCACATACGCACACACACACACACACACATATACATACATACTCATGCGCACATGCTCATGCTCTCACTTACGCACATGAATACACTCACACTTAAACACAGCTATAATTATACGAACACATTTACAATATCTTGAACACACATCACACACTCACCAAGCAGCAGCAACACACTCCTCGCATACACAAAACTTAATTGCTGGCATCACACATATTCATATGCATACATATATATTTTGAAGCGCACACACAAATACACATTCATGCAAATAGTTGAATACCCATACACATAATAGCATACTCATACAGTTACACAAGGCATGGGGTCGTACACGCAACCCACAACCGATGCACCAATCATCCTTGACCTGTCCACTAGTCAGGCCTTACCTGGAGCTAATTTGCTTTAGGCCGTTCCTCCTCCAACTATCGATACATCCCAAATTCCATACACCGAGACCATACTCAAGCAAACAACATCTCATCACATCATTTGCAAGGATTAAAGTGGTATAGTCATAGACCATGACTAAACAATCACATGAAGCTTGCATTATCTTCTTCTTCTTGCTTGAACGCACGCACGGACACAACACTCGATCACCACAACTAAACTTGATTCTCCCCTTGCCATGGATAAACATCGATGCAAGAAATTTCAAATTTAAATATGATAAATTTAGGAAATTTATTTGAATTGATTTCCATTTTTTAATGGAGGATGGTTTTGTTTTTTATCGCTTCTGGTAGAAGATGAAGTATACGAAGAGTGAAATGAACGAGCCTAGAAAAACCGAGATAGAAATGTTTGGAAAAATTATGCTTGGCATGGGCTTCTTTTCCAAATTAGTATTATAGTTCATCCATAACACCCTTATAGAATATAATTTTCACATTTCAACGTCTTTTAAATTTTAAATATTTTATTTTCACAAATTCAGTTCTTCAATTAAATAATTTGAAAACCAAATTATAAAATAAATCACCAAATTCTAATTTAATTAATAAACTTACTATTATTAACTTTTGTTAATTATTACTTAAAAATCGGGTTGTTGCAAACTTCCCCCTTAACAAAATTGCGTCCTTGCAATTTCCGTTAAGGAAAATCTATAACAATCAATTATACTAAACTTAATAATTTTATTTTTAATTATCAAACATTTATCCAAAAGGAAAAAAACTACTTTTCAAAATTACTAAAATACTTTATTTATTCAATTCATTTTTCAAAAATATAATAATAATTTTCCAAGATTTCATTTTATTTAGTTCAAATGTAATTCAAATTCAAATTTTCTATCAAATAATTTTAAATCAATTTAACAAAAACCAAATATTTTACCAACCAAATTTCTACTAAAATCTCCGTTCTCTATTTAATGAAATATTCTTCAATATATAGTTTAATCCAAGCATCATATTATAAACAAATTATTTTCAAACTCTTTTTGTAAATTCAATCATTTAACACTTTTACATTAATACATGGAGGAAAGTTTCAAATTTAATTCCAAAATTTAACACTTCAAAAACATTTTCTATATTACTTATATAAATAATTCATTAAATTCCAATATTAAATATTTCAGTCTTCCATATAAAAATATCACCTACATTCGTTAGTAAATCTACGCTTTTCCATTCCAAAAGAGTAAATATTTAAATTAAACTCATGCTTGGATACAAAATTTCGAATTCAATAGTATTTATGCATTTCTAATTATGACAAATTACGACCACGATAATACTTTTCATATCCAATAATGGTGACCATGCTTTTCGCACTGGCGACCACGTTATTCGCCTGTGTTTTTTCACGTTCCTTCTACAGAGTATCCCACTGACTTCCCTCACCTGTCCCGCTGCCTCTTCCCCCCTCTACTCCTCCTCCTTCCTATGCATGTTTCCCTTCCTCTGCTTCCCCTTCCTGCTGCTACTTCACCTACCCGCTCTTCCACTAGATCTGGTCGGTTCTTCTCCTTCATGTCGCCTGCTCCCCTTCGCCCATCGCCTCTCCTTCAATCTTTGGCTGACTTTCCACCTCTGCCTGCTACAACATCCTATTCTTTTTCTTCTTGCCCTGTCTCGAGTTCTGATGATCTGAAATTCACGGCGGTTCCTGTCTCCAATTCTAAGGTTGGTGCCTTGCCCTCGTCTGTAATTGGTAATACGACCATTTCTTCCTTTGTGTGTAGACTTGCGTCTGGTAAATATCAGAATTCATTTTGTGTTTTGGAGAAAGCGAGTTTTGTGAATGATGTCCTCGGTGTGTGCGATGTGTTTGATGGCTCTGTTGACATTGGCATGGAGGTTGGATGCTCTGGTGGTATTACGAGCAAACATACTGATGTCTCATCTTACATTGATCGGCACTTGTCAGGTGTTTGTGCTAATGCCTGTGACAACGGAGTTCCATCTCATAGTAATTTGTGCTCGACTGAACTTGCAAACTGTGATGTCTCTGGTGGAATTCCCAATGGTGTGGTACGTATTGGTACATCTACTCCTATTTCTTCAACCCCTACCCTTGCTGTCTCCAAGGCTTGTCCGAGATCTTGGACTTCCCTTTTTAGTTCTCTGCCTCGTAATGCGGGTGATTATAAGCCGATTGAATTTGATATTGTTGAGGAAAATGGAGTGATTATCCCTCCTCCTATTGTTATGCAAGCTGGTATGGATTATTGGTCTGATTACTTGGTTGGTTTCTTTTTGGACCCTGTTTCCCGGTTTCATGATGCGGTGTCAGTTTGTCGTAGAGCTTGGAAGCTACATGGGGTCTTTGTGTTAAGTTGGTTGACTCCATGTATTTCCTTCTGTTCTCCTCTTTCGTAGAATGGAGTCGTGTTCTTGAGGCCGAGCCCTCTTTCTTTGGTGGGAAACCTTTTATTATTACTCCTTAGTCCCCAACTATTGCTAGTGCTCGTGAGCAAGCACTTTCTATTCCCGTTTGGGTTTACTTTTCTCACATTCCCTCTGCTCTGCAACCTTTACTTAGTTTAAATTGGCTGGCTTGTAATGTTGGTAAGCTGAAATGTTTTGACACTAATACTGTTGCGCGTGAAAAATTGATGTTCGCGAAGGCTCTAATTGAGATTTCCCCTACCAAGCCTCTCCCTTCCTCTATACCTGTTCAGCTAGCTGTTGGACATGTAGTGGAAGTCCGTGTTCGTTACGGTTGGGTTCCAGATATTTGTTCCTCCTGTCACTCTTTTGGCCATCTAGCTATCGCCTGCACGCATTCTGTTGTTTCCGCGGCTGCTCCTAAGTTCCCTCTTCCCCGGCCTCCGCTCAGGAAATGGGTTCCTAAGGTTTCTTCCACTCTCCCGGATCCGTCTCCATGTTTTGATGCTCCTGTGGTTCCTTCGTCTGTCCCGGATCCGCCTCCTTGTTCTGATGCTCAGCCTGCTTCCCCTTCTGCTTTTGTGGTCCCTTGTATTGTTTCAGCGGTTCCTTCTGCTGCTCCAGATCTTGTTCCTCCTCGTTCGCCAGTTGTTTGGGATGAGTCCGAGAGATGTTGGGTTGATCACATATCTGATATGAGATTTAACCCCGTGTATGACTGCTATTTTAGATTTGTTTCTGATGATCATTTGGACCTACGATGTCTTTATTACCGGCCTTCTGGTGACTCATTGGTTCTCGATATGGTCGGTCCGTATGTGGAGTCGAATTCTGCTATGCTAGCTGATACAACCTGGGTTCGTTCCTTTATATACTCTTCTGAAGTTGGTGTTTATGATCCTTGTATTGCTATCCTTTTTCATCCCTTTGCTGGTCTTTTTGGGAATGTCCCCTTGGTATCTGCGCAGGTGATTGTGGATGATGGTGCTTCTCCCTCCTTTGAGGAGACCAAGTCTAGGCATATTTTATTGTAGCTATGGCATTCTGTCACACTCCTGTGCTTTATTTTTCCTTTTCTTAGTAGTTAAGGTGTTTTTACCTTGCTCCTGTACTTCAAATTTTATTACGTTCGTAATAAAAGTGGACGGTCCACTATAAAACCGGCTGGCCTTGCCAAAATAAATTATGACAAATTATCATCAAATAATTATATATGCTTATATGCACTAATTCTCAAACACTATATATATACCTTTCAAATTCTTTAACTTTACTCAAAACATATATATATATTTCCAAAATATTTATATTTTCCAAAACATTGTGTCCAAATGACTCGTCCTAGTATTTAGGAATTCCTATCGATAATGTTGGCCAGATGCATTGAACAAAATTCTTGACTCACTCAAAGGACAAGTTAACATAATTTTTTTCAGAAATATCCATAAGTATCCTTTTCAGTAATCATTACTATACTTATTCCATAAATATGTTACTAAGTTATTTTTCAAACCCTCTTTCAATACTCTATTTATATTATAATTTATATTTAAAACATTCATTTGACTTCGAAAATCATATAATAATAATAAACTACATCCGCATATATGAAAAGTCCTTACATTTATCAACCTTTAGTACTTTCAAAATAATTTCAAACTGCCTTTAAACACACAAATTTCAAAATTAAATTATATACTGGCAAATTCAAATTTTCAAATAAACATAAGAAACTAAAATAGATATACTCAGTAGAAACTATTAAATAGATTTTTCGTTGCATACCTTAATCAAAATCAAATTAAAACTCGGCTGCACTAGCAAACCAAACACCACACACAATACTAAAATATCCAAAATCATAAATAAAAATATGCTGGTTGGACTAATTTCTTTCATCCTTGCAACTCCAATCATCTTATACATTATACTAAAAAGAAAGGAAATTAATTATATATTTAAATACATATATTTGTAAATCCACAAATACGTCCTTTGATGGTTACCCCAGTAATCATCCTATATATATATCATTTACTATAGAAAATTACCTAACACACCCAAGGGTCGGGGACTCTAAATCTCGTCTATGGTGACGATTTATGTCTCTTATATACGATGTATTTTTTTGAAACCGCTCTGATACCAATTGTAAACACCCCACCTCTATACTGATACTATCTCAGAGTATTGCTGAGTAATACAGTCAGATGATATGGAGAATGTGGATATATGGGGTACACACACGAATTTCCCTTGGACTAACACCGGTATGTATTAAAAGGTCAAATAAGTAACTCATCTATACATACACAATATAGGTACAAAATAATAAACACGTGTGCCTTTAGGACAAAACAATACATAATATATATAGTGAATCATGGAGAACTCAAAGTCAAATGCAATGATAACATATGTAATATATAATACAGTAATGTTGTAATGATATGTAACGTCTCAACTGTAATTTACTTTAATATAATATGATGAATAATCAATATACAACTCAATGTCAGATATATACAGTAAAGCAATATCATATAAGTATCATTCAATAATCCCAATATATATCTCCTCTAAGCCCAATATAACAAATGATGGTCATGTCATCCCTATACCTGAAATGTATTGAACTGACCCGAAAATTATAAAATAACACATGGGTTAGACTATGTATAATCAAGTGTATATAATAATGGTAAAACAATATAAACATGGAATAATTATATAATAACATTAACATCGATAATCAAATCATAAGATGACATGTCAAAGGGTGTATATAAATATAGTAATGAATGCCTGGAATACACACAAATATACACATACATATATAATGTTATAAATAATCATCATGGCATAATATCACCTAAATAACTCAAATCCATATGAACTAACAAACATTGATATCGAAAAATATTATCATCCATATAAAAACACATCAAATTAAAATTCACGAACCATCATTAAATCCAAAAATATCACATTTCGAGAAATCATACATTTCAAAGGGTGAATCATACATTTCGAGAAATCATCATTAAATCCAAAAATATCAATAATTGAGATATCACAAGTATAATCGGTCTAGCATGAACATTGCCCAAATATAACTTTAAATCTCGATAAATAAAACACCATCGTCAATGTACATAAAATAGGATATGCTCTCTATGAAATACTAAGAATCCACTATACTTTGGATATGTATCATAGGTATAATCTCATCTCCACACACACACACTGACTGAAAGTAACATGACGGGAAATGACTGTATGATGGAAACAAAGTCCCTAGTAGAGTCATATGTGTATATATAAAAATATGTGGCACCTGACCCACGTCGATGCTATAGTGAGGTGTATCAATCATGTATGCCAATCTACTACTCCATTTGTACTAGAATGGAGACTGATAGCACTAAGTAAGCTCTAGAGAACTAAGTCTCTACAGTCTTTAGTTACTTCACAGTCAGCATGACACATATCCTTCGGTGTGCTCGTTAACTAAAGGACTTTAAGTCATGACACTACAAATGCCTTAATAGGTAACAAACTTCTGGCCTAGATGACACAAGACGATCAAACAAAGTGAAAGCATTAAGCTATAAGCAATAAGCTATATATATTTATATATAAAGTGTCATAAATCTGGGGTAGACCCCACAATCTTGCCGTTAGGATAAATACTCGCCATCTAGCCCTCTCCAACAAACATAATAGGAGTTTGTCATAATAGTGGCATATAAAATCAATGGATGTAGACACGAAGCCGCGGTCAACGTTAAGCATAAAGCCATACTCATTAAATATAGGCACAAAGCCATATATCACTATGTGTATCACCTTATAATATCCACCCTATCCCGTCACGAGAGTGTCATCTACTTACAGTGAATAACCGAATAAATATCACAACAATGTCCCATACCACTACGTGAAACTTAAACATTTTCACCACTCATAAATTACAGTCATCACTATACTATTCTATACAGCGAGTCCAAAGAATAACTTGAGAAATATTATCGAAAGTCTCATATCAAACGGTGTTATAACTCCATTTATTCAGATGTCTCGGCTTACATTATTTTATATCATAAAATTATGCAAAAATATGTCATCACCATATCATATTAGATCATCAATCAAATCAACATCAAAGGCGAATCACTCATATAATCCTTACACAGTTAAGCAGAAAAATATATCAGAATCATAATATAAAAATAGCTTATCTAAATATACATAAATAAACAAATCAATAACTAATAATGAATCATTCACAACATATAATTTTATATAACAAAATATATACTATGAAATGGAAGATAAATACATATTCCCAAATGAATTAAATAACTATCTAAACTCAACTATAATTTATAATGAATAACAAATTTCAATAGGTTCTAGGTATAAAATTTGTCGATTACTAACCATTTACTAACAATATTAGAAACCTCCCTTTTGAATTCCCAAAATAGTTTGTAGAACTGAATATTACATATAAAAAAATTATTTCATAATTTTCCATATTCGAATACTATCTTTAGGTAGTATTTTACTATTTAAAACAATTTGATTTATTCATGGCCTATTAAATATCAATTACAAATAATATCATATTTTCTAGAGTTTTATATGTATTGAATTCTTATAAATTAATTAAAATTAAATTCTAAATAGTTCGCTAAATAATTTATTCTTGGATTAAATAATTAGTACTTATTAACAAATAAAACACTTTTCTTTAATTAAATTTACAATGTGTTGAACATCTTTGAATTTATAAACATATCATGTATAAATAATTAACTAAAAAATATATATTAAAGACTTAAACTATAATAAATAAATAAGCACTCACACACCAATAACACATGTGCATACAAGATTAAAGATCACAATTAATCTCAGCAATAGAGAATGCAGGAGCCATTGAGAAAATAGGGTCAAAACATGGAAAATACACACCAGCGTAGTGTACAGTAGCAAGACATGACCTTAAGGAAATGCAAACACACATGCTTTCAAAAACATACATTGCTGCTCACAATATGCATACAATACATAGTCATCCACACACTTACACGCACATAAACTCACTCACACAAAAATAAAGCTGTAATTATATGTACACAATTTTAGCAGCTCAAACACACACCACACACTCACCAAGAAGTAGCAACATACCCCTCACACACATACAACCCAATTGCAGGTAGCACGCATATTCACATGCACACATACGTATTCTAAAGTGCACACACACATACACAGTCACGCACACAATTGAATACCCACATATACAATAGCGTACTCATACACGCACATGGCCTAGGGTTGTACACGTAACCCACCACTAGTGCATCATACATCCTTGATCGGTCCACCTGTCAGGCCTTGCCTGGAGCGAATTTTCTCTAGATCATTCCTCCTCCAATGAACGATTCATCCAAAATTCCATACATTAAGACCATATTCAAGCAAACAACATCTCATCACATCATTTGCAAGGATTAAAGTAGCATAGACATAGATTTTGTGAGCAAAGCACTAACCTAAAATTTGCTTTATCTTCTTATTCTTCTTGCTTGAACGCATGCATGCACACAACACTCGATCGCCATATCCAAACTTGATTCTTCTCTTGCCATGAATAAACATCCATGTGAGAAATTTCATATTTAAATTTGATAAAATTTAGGTAATTTATTACAATTTATTTTCATTTTTGAAGAGAGGAGGGTTTTGTTGTTTATTTCTTCTAGTAGAAGATGAATTAAACAAAAGTGCAATGAATGAGCCCAAAAAAATCGAGATAGAGATGTCTGGAAAAATTAAACTTGGCCACTAAGATTTGGGATTGGGTTCTAAACAAAATAAGTGATATATAAATTTATTTTCTTTTTATTTACAAAATTAAATATTATTTAATTTATACGATACAAATTTCCACTTAAAATTGCTTCTTTTCCAAATTAGCATTATAGTTTATCCATAACACTCTTAAAAATATCACATTTCAACTTCTTTTAAATTTTAAATATTTTATTTTCACAATTTCAGTCCTTTCATTAAATAATTTCAAAACCAAATTATCAAATAAATCACCAAATTCTAGTTTAATTAATTCAATTACTATTATTAACTTTAATTAATTATTACTTGAAAATCGGGTTGTTACAAGCCACATCACTCCATTATATAGATAAATATTTCTAAAAGCTAGTTAGGAAATTAACTACATTTAAAACTCGTTTAAACATACATAGATATTGTATGTCACTATATGCATATATAAATTTATATATATACATTCAAATAATTACCAACAACATCAAAACATTGAATAAATTTAATAATAATCAAAATTTCTCAAATATTAACAAATTTAATTAGTTTACAACAATTTACAATTATTAAATCGTGTAGTTTTTCGGAGAATTCACAACTATGGTTATGTGGTTTGGAGATTTGAATTATGTCAGCAAATACTAATAAACAATTCAAATATTAATGTTAACATGTCACCTTAGCAAGTGGTGTGGTAGTTTGGCTGAATTCACCAATTATTATAGGCCTTTTTTTAAGATCGCATTTTATAATTTTTTAAGTAGTACCATTTAATAATGATTAAACTATAGTCTTTCAATGAATGCCATGTCATACTTTAACTGTAATCAAAGTGGAGTGTCTATATAAAAGTTCAATAGCGTTCCTAAGTCAAGGGAACTATGTAATATCGTCATTTTAAAATTTGCAATATAACCTTTGTTATTGTTAACCAATGGGAAACTCACAGTGAGTAACTCCACAATCATCTAGTAACTATCAATACGTAAACCTTTGGTGCATACAGCAATCATGAGTAATACACTATCCAACATTTGGTAAGCGTTATGTATTTTGATCTTAAAGGTTGTTTTAATATCTTTTCTTGAAAGATCTGGTTAGGAATATTCAAATAAAATGTTATTTTATACTATGATTAGTTACTCATAATTGCAATTACTTGCAAATACAATCACATAACAGTTCATTTAACGATTCCTTATTATATACTTTAAATTAATTACTTAATTAATATATTATATAAAAAGATATTGTAAAATTCAAATAGCATTATTATGAACGAGATCATTCATGGAGTTAGATATATGTAACAACTTACATAATTACCCATATGGAATACCTCTAACTCTATCAAACTCCCACTTGCATCTGGGGTCAATTATGGAATCCTATTCTCATTCCTCTAATCAATTTTATCAAAATGGTTAAGCTATTCCCTTAGTAAATGGATATGCTTTGTTATTTTAATTATCCATTCTGTCAATTAACTCTATCCTATGTTGATAAACTGCCTTTACAATGTGTGACTATTTGGAGCATGTTTCTCGACTTCTAATGAGCCCTAGGTTCTTCAGTGATCAGTATCATGTCATTATTACCGTATAACAATTATGGGATTCTTAAAATTTAAATTACTCATATCTTATTTATAAATTTATGCATTTATATATGTATACATTGCTTTTATTGCGATGTTATTAGAGGCGATGTACTTAGCCTGCTGGTTGAATTAGCCACAACTCATGTTTGTAACATTTCCAATTTTAAGCTCCTTAACTAATGTTGAACATGAATTTTGGATTGACATGTTATACTCGATATCCTTATGAAGTTTTTGAATATTCCTTCGTTAAGTAGTTCGTTGTTTTTATAAACAATTCTCTAGTATTTGACAAATACCTAGAATACTCTTTCCTACCATTTAGCGATCTTAGTTTAGATTTGATACTTGCTCAATGTTCCAATTACATAAATGATATAGTGGACATCATAGCATATATTATAATTCTTATTGCTAATGTATAATCTATCTCATACAATCCATATTAAACATTTTAATATTGTGTCTATATATATCACATATGACAATCCCAACATCCTTTTATACATATTTATAAAAGATGTTAGTTTTAAATAAAATTTCAAGAATTAAATAACCTAACTAAAATGATTTTAACACGTGTATGTCATCAGTCATAAGTTTTTTATTTACTTGTAGTTCAGAAGTTTTCCAGTATATTTATAGTTCCTTCTTACAGACGCACGCTTCATTTGCATTTTGATTTTTCTATCAAAATATTTGTTCAACTGATGTTTGTTGAACGATACTTTCATAGAAATTATTGGATCCTTCCAAAACCCAAAGCTTGGGGTCACCCCCACTAACTTTGAGATACTTTGGTTGCTTTGGAAAAATAGTATATTCTAAATATATTTAGAATTTTGTTTTTAAAATATATGTACCAAGGCAAAAAAAATCATATCAAGCGATAATTTTCCAAGTAAAATCCAAATTAATTTAAGCTTATTGAATGAAGAATCCGTTACGTTAATCATACCATGATCGAGCAAAAAAATCATATCGTGATCCACACAAGATCGTTCACGAGCAAGTATTATGTGAATCCTCTTGACTTACACAACTATCAACTATTTGACCCAGGACATGCATGGGTTTGTTACCAACTCTTATCTTGTATGACCTTGTAAATTATGCTTTAGATGAAATTAATTTTAACCTTATGAACTTTCTCTTAGGTACACAACCTTACTAAAAGAAGTTGACTCAATTTTACTCATCACAATCATATTTTGTCCAAGAAAGTCTGATTATTACTTATCGGTGCATCATTATGTATCGTAAGGAGGAGCTGGATTTGAGATTAAATCTTACTAATTTTAGGAACTTTTGGAACCCTTTCAAATACATTCAGTTGTTCGAATTGGATCGAATTCTTTTATTTCCTTTACATGTTATGTTTTCTACTTCAATTCAATATTCAATGAACTTATCATAAATAAATTACTTGTGTATTAAATATTAATGTTCAACCCTATAGTAATTTATATGTGAATTGAACAAAGTAAGTGGATCTGTTTTGGTATCATTAGAATTTTAATTATATAAATTTATGTATTAATCCAAAGAGTTTACCAACTCGTATATCGCTCCCATCGAACAGTTGTTTTGGCCCTAATCATTTGAGATACAATTCATCTATACCATATGATTCACAACCATATGATTAAAGATTTATTTCTCAAAACTATTGCTTAGTCCATAGTTCCAAAATAATTGTAAAATATTTAGATACTACTATATTTTCTAATGCATCAGTTTTGTTATGAATACCATTATTATAGATTTATTTTTATAACGAATATTCCTACTATTCTATCAAAATAAAACTATATCTATTTTTAGCCAATATCAAAAATAGTTATCATTTCATTAATAATATTTGGTATATTTATGAAAATAATTTCATAACTTGATGCATCCAGTTGAAGTGTTATATGGTATAGTCCCACTATTTTCGCCATTACTATAATAGCATGAGTTTGGCTTCTTATAGTGTAATTAGTTAATAGTCAAGAGATTTAGATCAAATATCTTGAACGCGAAAAAACAACTTTCATAGTAACAATTTTCTAGATATAAATGCATTTGGGAAAAACCACATTTTTCATTCCATACTAAGTATCACTTAATATTTTGTACACTTCTTGTTTCCAATGTCTCTCCATGAAGTAGAGGTGACCATTCAATATCTTCGTCCCAACTATGCTTATGTTATATCCACTCCAATACATTCACTTTCCTTTCCAAATCAAACCAATCAAAATGAAACCATGAACACAACACCATAATAAATCCTTTATAGATATGTGTTCTTTCATCCTTAACAATCAAGGATGTCAAATATGTTGCACTTTACGTAAACCGATCAAACTGAAAATTCAACGATCGAATTCCTATATACATCTTGTTGCTCTTAGCATAATGCTGCATCTATATAATAGGATCCTTATTATAATAAATCATATTGATTATATGATCTCACATTATGGTTTTCTTGATTATTTCGAATGAACTAATTTCATTGAAGTTATATACACTATATATCACAATTGTTCACTATATAACTTTTGTATAGGATCGAATATGAATCAGATATCCATATTCTTATATTGCTTTAGACTTTAGAACCATCTAGAACCAATACACAGCTTCGGGCAAAAAACATACCTAGGCGACAAAGGTTTGAATGTTTTAGTAGTTGTATTATTTGGCTCTTGCATGGTTCTTGAAGTGATAATATGCCTAAAAATTATCAGTACATATATTTTATATTTCTATATCGATCTTAATTCGGTTCATTTGTATATTTTAAATGATAAACAATTTATCAATTATATTGGTTGCACAAATTTATCGAAGTAAATTATTTCGACTTGCATAGCATATATTCGTACAATATTAGAAAGGTCTAAAGTTATCATTTCATTTTTTGGATAAGGCTCCTACTAGACTTTTTATGTTACTCAAAACCCTATGAGTAAATATAGAAATCTTCTGATATCTCTAGTGGGTATTAGGATTAGGTTCCCTAGAGCACAACAAAACATAGGTCCGCATGCTATAGATAATACCATATTAGTTGTATCATATACAAATCCTAACTCATGGTCTTTGTCCTCATCTTTCCTTGACCTTCAAGGAAATCTCAACAAATCCACCATTTCACGATGGCCAAGGTATGATGCATGTAATTTGAGTAAAAATAAACAAATATGTGCCTATATCTTACCTCGATTAGGTAATATATCAATAGTACTACAAATAGCATATCTAGCTTGAGGAAGCTCAATGACTAAAGAGTACGCAAGTGATTTATTAATATATAATAGTACATGACAACTTATATACTAAGTACACATAATATTTAATACATACATCCACAAACACACATATGCACGCACGCACACATTTGAATGATAGAGATTTAAGGAACAATGTATTTCTAATGAAATACCCTTGTGATTCAGGTGTCGGACATGTCTGAAATCATGGCATATATACAATACGCATGTGCTCATTCATTAAATCTAAGTTATATTTCATATAGTTTCCTTATGTTAATACATATATAGTTATATAATTTTAAATTATTTATAATTTTTATAATTTAATTAACTTATATAATATATATGTTTGTATGTATCTTATTAATTAAATCACGTTTAATTAAATTTTTTTTGGCAAAGCCAGCGGGGTTAGAAATGGACCCCTACCATTTATTGATATAACAAGAACGATGTACAACAAAGAGGAAACAATGCCGCCTAAAGAATTAGGCAAGCAAGAAAAAAAAAACAGAAATAAGAAAACTAGGAAAACAGGCATGTCAAAAACAAACTAAAAAAACATAACACAACACAAAATCAAAGAGGCACAACTAAGATCTGGAAAGGGCAGACATGAAATCAGGATCAAACCGATGACTTGAAGCAGAAATTCCAAACTTTAATCTCCCAATGATATTATCTTTCATTTGGATATAAGATTTCCTTTTAGCACAGAATATGATTACATTTCTCTCCTCCCATATCGTCGCAACGAAAATTTTCAGGGTGAACAGCAGAACATAGGATGATTCACCTCTCAATCTAGTTGCCTTGAATATGACATCCCATTCTTCCTCACTATCAATAGCTACCCTCCTACCAAAGATGAAAGAAGTAGTAAAGCACCATAACCCGTAGACATATGGACAGTTGAAGAACATGTGCAGCGTATCCTCGTCGGCAGCAAGGCAAAAACTACAAGTTGTATCAATAATGAGTCCTCTCTGACTCAACTTAATTCTAGTTTTTAAAGCATTAGCAAAAATCTTCCATAACATAAGGTTCTGACTTTCAGTGTTATGATTCAACCATATATGTTTATGCCAACTGAGAGTAGCAGTATTATTCTGGCAGACGAAATGTTTGTACATTCCACCAATCATGAATCTGTCTTTACAACAGGACCATGATATACCATCATCAGGATACAAATTGACATGACAACCTCTCACATAATTCCATAGTTGTCTGACATTTAGATTCCTTGAGAAAGGGAGCTCAACCCTACCATAAGTGACACAATCCGATGCCAGAGAAGAAGTACTAATACCAGATTTCACTTGTTGGTTGAATGAAAGAAGGTGACAGAGAATAGTTCCTTCCTTCACCCATGGGTCATGCCAGAACGACGTACGACCATTAATACCAATTTTACTTCTAGCATTTGGGAGGATATCAGATCTGATTTTGAGAATACTATGCCAAGTCCAGCTACACGACTGTGGAATATCCATTATCCAAAAGTTTTTGTTGCCAATGATATATTTGTAGGACCAATTCACCCATATACAGTCTTTATGATTCAAAAGATTGTCAATGTGATGCACCATAGCTGCATGATTCCACAAAAGCAAGTTTTTAATTCCTAGACCACCTCTGGATTTTGGATTTTCAAGATTGGAGAAAGCACATGGGGAAAGCTTATTGGAGTTAATAGTTCCATGCCAAAAAAAAGTTGGACAAAGCAGACCTAATCATCTTGATTAACTTGATCGGAAGGATGAAGGAGCGAGACCAATACACAGTCATGGCGAAGATAATGGAATTTATTAAAGTGAGCCTACCGGCTTGACTAAGCAATGTATTAGTCCACATAGAAAGCCTAGCAGTAATTCTGTCATACAGAGGAATACATTGAGCAAACGAGATTCTCGAAGTTGCCAATGGGATGCCAAGGTACATGGATGTCTCAGCTTTATGCGAGATAGCGGTGAAACTAGTATCTGGGAGACTAATTCAGAGTCCACGCCAGCTATCATTAAATCAGACTTACTTAAGTTAATGGATAAGCCTGATATTTTGTAAAATTTATCGAGATCATCCATGATTGATTTAACAGTCATCATATTAGGCTTGAAAAAAATAACCAAGTCATCAGCAAACATTAAAGAAGTGACTATGGGATTCCTACATTTCGGGTGAACCGAGAAAATATCATCATGGACGAGTTGGATAAGAATTTGAGTTAGAATTCCCATCACGATAATAAATAAGTAGGCAGACATAGGGTCGCCCTGCCTAATACCCTGTTTACCTTGAAAAAATCCAACATTACAGTTGTTGACCATAATTGAGAATCTAGGGGTAGATATGCAGGAGTGAATCCATACTACAAAATGTATGGGGAAATTCATTAACCCCATAATCCTAACTACGGAGTCCCAATGCAGAGAGTCGAATGCTTTCGTGATATCAAGCTTGAACATTGCTCTGGGGGAAACATGAGAGTTGTTGTAACCCTTCAACAATTCGTGAGACATCATCAAATTATCGAGAATGTTTCTACCTTTTAGAAATGCAGCTTGGTTGGAGGAAATGACTCTATCCAGAACCATTTTGAGCCTATTAGCTATAATCTCCGCAATGCACTTATGTATGGTGTTACAGCATGAAATAGGCCTAAATTCAGAAACTCTACATGCATTCTTCACCTTAGGGATAAGGGCAATGTTAATGGCATTGATGGATCCTATCATTTTGCACTTGTTAAAAAAATTATGAATAGCCTTCAAGAATGTTTGGCCAACAATTTCCCAGGAGATGGTAAAAAATAGGCATTAAAGCCATCAGGACCACCAGTGGAGTTAGCATTAAGGGAGAAAAGTGCAGTTTTAATTTCACTGTCAGAAATAACAGAGCAGAGGAAGGCATTGTCTTCAGGTGATATTCTGGGTATATTAACTGATTCCAGTAGCTCAAGCGAAGGATTGAATTGATTACAATTTCCAAGCAACTTACTGAAATGATCAAGAAACATTTTAGCAATATGGTTAGGGTCGTTGATGTACTCACCATTATCATCAATAAGGGTACTGATTAACTCTCGTGACTGCTTGGTTTTTAGAGAGGAATGGTAGAAAGCAGAGTTTCTATCACCATCCTTAAACCATTGCATCCTCGTCTTCTTTTTAACCATAGCACCTTCAATCTTTAATGCCTCAAAGAGTTGGGAAGATAAGGTAGCCTCTTTAGCCGCCAGCTCACTATTTGATGTGTCAGACAACATAGACTCCGGAACATGATGGAGTTCGCGAGAGAGGGAGGAGGAAGCCAAGTTGCCTAGACAAAATTTGCTCAAAGCCCACGCTTTCAATTCTGATTTAACAGCTTTTAGCATGCACTGCAAAATATACATAGGATTTCCAAAGAATTTAGTGGACCAAGCCTTGTTAACAATATGAAAATAATCAGGGTGAAGAACCTATGCATTAAAAAATTTAAAATTTGAATTTCTTTTTCTCAATGCAGCACCAAAGGATAAGATCTGAGGAGAGTGATCCGATAGGCCAGGCATTGGGAGAAGGTTAAATAAATTAGGCCATTTGGAAAGAGCGGTGAGATTCGAAAAGGAGAAATCAATTCTGGAGAAAGTACGCGGGGATGTTCTTCTTGAATTATTCCATATGAATGGGGCACCGACAGAATTTATCTCAATAAGGTTTGATTGGGCGATAGAACAGCTAAGGGGTCTTATTTGACGGAGAGATAAGGGAATTCCACCTTGTCTATGTGATAAAAGGAAAGAGCAGTTGAAGTTTCCAATTACAAACCTCGGATGTGTTTCTTGTCTCAAAGAAGGGAGGAGATTAAGATAAGGTTATCTAGCTAATACAGAGTTATGACCATAAATAATAGTAATATAAAAAGAAATCGAAGATGAAATGTGAATACAGTGAAGCTGGATAAGCTGAGATGTTGTCAAGATAGGATTAAGCAAAAAGATAGTGGGATTAAATAAAATCAGAATTCTACCAAAAGGAGCTTCAGAAAGATTATTTATCATTTTCCAAGTCGGATTTATGAAGGTAGCTGCCTTGGACGAGAGAGAAGCATTAAGCTTAGTTTCAAGAATAGCAAAAAGACTCTATGAATGAGTAGAAATAATATTTTTACATTGGTTTAATTTAACTTTCGAGTGGGCACCTCCGATATTCCATGTGCCAATGTTGTTCAACATTGAGCAAACAATTGTTTTTGTTGAAGTTTCTTCTTGCCACCCCTGGTTAGGGGAGATGAATGAACATTAGTTTCTGGAACAGAAGAGGAAGATGTTGATCCAACACAAGGGTTGAGATCCAATTCAGAAGGAAGATTATATTTAGTTGCCTTGTTGTTTCAAGCTGGGCAATTGCTTACTTGTAAAAACACAAGCTGATTAGCATTACCGGAGGAAGGGGTTGAATTGGTAAAGAGCAGTGAAGGAGGGGGTTTCCATGCAAGTGGAGCAGTAATATGATTATATGGTTGATCAGATTCATGGTTGTTAGCAGAAACTATTGTAGTTGGAGATGATGCAGAAACTGGACTACAATTAGTGTCATCAGGGTTGTGCACGTGCACAGAGGAAACATGCACAGCCATGTCTTGAGATGTTGGATTTTGGTTTAATGCAAAAGAGGTTTCTTTGCTTAAGCTAGATGGAGAAGAAGACAAAACTGGATTTGATGGGGGGATGACATTGTTGATGGTAACATCATTCTTGCTTTTGCATGTTGGAATAGGGTTGGTATTACTTTCAGAATAATTGGAAACAGCTGGGAATACATCTTCAAGTTCACCGGCATTAGTTTGAATATGAGAGTCACCCATATTGACTTGAGATGTTGGATTTAGGCTTAAAGAACAAGATGTTTCTTTGTTTAAGGTCAATGGAGAGGAAGACATAACTGGATTTGATGGGGGGATGGCATAGATGAAGGCAACATCAATATTACTTCTGCATGGATGTATTGGGATGGAATTACTTTCAGAATTATTACATGCAACTGGGAAAACCACTCCATGTTCACCTTCAACTGATTGAATATGTGAGTCACCCATTTTTTTGGCATTTGTAGGTACAAAAACACCAGAATTATTAATATCATCACTTTTATTCTTCTCAGTACCATAAATTTTGCAATTGTCCACTTCAGTATCATTCCCACACAACTCAGTTAGAACATGAAATCCATTATTTTTCAGCAAATTTAGGTTTTCATAATCATTTATCTCTCCATGCTCAGCAGACTTATCAGGAAAACCAATTCCTATCTCACCTGCCTCAATTTCTTCGTCACCTGGCATCTCATTCAAATTAGTGTTGTTAACTTCATGATCATCCAGCACATGTACTTTCGTAACAAATGAATTATTTTTCTGTTTTCTAGATTTTCTCACAATTTTCCATTTCTGTTTCCTTCGCCTAAACATTATACCATTATCTTTAGTATTTTCCTTACTTTCTTTATCATTGGTTGCTCCAGATTTATTTTTCTTTTCAATCTTCTCCGCAATAACAGAAGGCAGAGACTTTTCACATTCGGCCATCGAATGACCGAAAATACAACAATTCGTACATATATCAGGCTTCCAATCATAATCAATGTGTATATATTGGGTTCCACCATCAAGAAGTTGAACTGGAAAAGAATCAATGAGACCACGATCTGGTTTTATTTTGATTAAAAACTTAGCGAAAGACAGTCTCTCCATTTTTTCAGTAGATTCATCCATACAAACAAGCTTTCCCAATCTGCTAGCTAACCAATTTATGCCGATATGGGACCACGCAAACATAGGAATATTAGATAGTTTAACCCACACTGGCACAGATGAGATTGTTGCACAAGCGTTACCAACAGATGGATCCCATTGTTTAACAATAAATAGTTTGTTACGCATAACTGTGGGATCACCCTGCAACATTCTGGTCCTATCTTCATCACAAGCTAGGTGAAACAAGAACAAAAATCCATTAGATCGGACTTTGATCGCTCCCTTCAATTTCCAATATTTCTTCAAAAAATTAATAACGATAGAATACGACAGTGGCTTGTCAAGAAAAAATCCAACAAGGTAACTGCTCCATACTTCAGCTCCAGCTTCAATGACACATGATGGAGGGATCATAATCTCATTCACGAACTCGGGAGACATCTCAACTGGAATATACTTCCCTGCGTTACTTGGCTTACGCTTGAAAAAGGAAGTCCATGGAAGTTGAGAGGAAAGGAAATGTACAGGGGGAGAGGAGGAGATGAAGGTTTCGGGACCTGGGATGAGGATGGGACGTTGAGAGAAGACGAAGAAGGCAGAGGTGGAGGAGGGAGGTCAGGAGCAGGAAGAAAATGACATGATGGAGCAGACGTTTGAATAGAGGAGGAGGACATGGGAGGTACGGGAGGGGATGGTGGAAGGACAGGAAATATGGTGGGATCTGCCATGAAAAATGAAAAAAAAGATAGGTCAAAATAATGACATTTAATTAATTCTAGTTCTTATCAATTAAATTATATTTAATTAATTTCAATTTTATTAAATAAATCATATTTATGTAATTTAATTTATTTTATAGAAAAATTTTGAAATTTAATATTATTCATCTTAAACTATTTAAGATAAATAATTAACTATAACATTCATAGTTTGTTCATATACAGATATCAATATATGTATACATATTAATTAATTAATTTTTATCAATTTTATTAATTTTATTTAATAAATTCATTTATTTAATTAAATAATTTAACTGAATTTTTAAATTAATTAAAAAGTTTAGTATAATTTATCTCAAACAAAGCTAAAATAAATATATAGCTATAATAATTATAGTTACATACATATATCAATGTGTGTGTGCATTAATTAACCTATAATTAATTATTTAATTTTATTTAATTAATCAAATATATTAAATATATTAAAATTTTGAAATTAACTATTTTAATTTCTCAAACAGTTTTGAAAATTTTGAATACATATTGTAACTATACAAAATTTTCCTTTTATACTTTAAACTTAAGTATTAAGTTTAAAATATAATTTAAATTTTCAAACTTATTTTTGAAAATTAGCCTGACAAATCAGTCTGGGCCTTTACAATTAGGCTAACATTTTGGACTTACTCCATCATTGAACCATGCCAATAGCCAAGAAGGGAAGAATACTTGATTATCTAATCATGTGCATAGATAATACCAATCTGGAACCCAAATGATAGGTAGTTTATATTAGTTGGCCCTAAAGTTCCTAGTTAGACCATGTAGACCACTAGCTCTGATATTATTAGTTGAACGTAACCAGTAGGTAGCGGGTGAAATAGACGGGTCGAAAAAAATTCTTAATTTGGATCTTTATAGGATCTATGAAGTCTAAATAAGATTATTAGATATGATCTAATTACTTTAAATAAAAATCAAGTTTTATTAAACTTTTCGATTAGTCAATCAACGGATTCAATTATTTGGTATTTTGTATATTATATGAGTATATCATTTTATACTCATTTGTATGAATAATGCATATGCTACATATAATATAGTGTGCATAGTAATGTATACATATATAGATTTAGGGTTTAGATCTATAAGGACACATTCGACATCCATATATGCATCTACTATCTCAAAATTATTATTAAAATATGTACCTATTTAATTATAACTGTTAAGATACAAAATTGAAAGAATATATTGGTTTTAAATAAAAGAAGATTAAGAGACTATTCACTTCTTCCTTTATTACCATACTAGATCCAGATCTAGTAACTCTCTTTTACTATTTAAAACATGTAGACTTATGTGTATGTAGTTTTAAACCAAAGTTTTTTTAATTCAAAAAAATCAAAACTTTAGATTTGAAAACATAAATAAATAAATCTAAATTTGATTTGGTAAATAATTTATAAGGCAAACTATCCTTAGTCTGCTCCTTCATTCATTACCATTTACTAGATCCAAATGTAAAATTCAAATGCTCATAGTTACAATTTTTGTATATACATTTGGTAAGAAAACATTTTGAATGATGAATGATTCTGAGGCATTAAATTATAAATATTTGAGACATAACTATAGATTATTAGGCTATTTGAAATCTTTAGTTGTATATATTAAGTTTCAATTTAACCATGGACATAGTATCAAATCATTTTTGTAAATAATATATTGTATTATGGATTTGAAATTCAAATTAAGACGATGACTTTGAGATATTGAAATGTATTTTAATAACATTTAAAATTTGAAAAACACACATATACACATCTAATATGATATCCAAATACAAAATATTTTTTGTGTTCAACTAGAGATCTATAATATAATATTACTTAATGAGCAAAACACATCAACTTAATTATAAATAATTGCATGAGAATCCATATGCGAACAACGAATCATTCTACAAATATTCCAACAAATCATATATGAATTAAGAAGTAAATAAGAGATATACTTTGAAGTTGTCATCATTGATCACACCTGAAGTGGTAGATCATCCTAGATCTAATCTAAAAAGTTTAACGTTTGGAACACATTGATTTGAGATTTCACCTTAGATCTCTACGTAGATTAACATCCAATTTCGCATGAGAATGATGAACTGCTTAATTTTGTTTTTATTTGTAGTTTGTACAAGATTTAGAGTTGATAAAATTTTGAAAATGTCTCATTTGATTTTCGGCCATGGAAGGTTAGGCAGAGAGAAAAGAAAATTGAACGAAATAAAATGAATTCAGTAAAGAAAATAAATGAGAGGACTTGTTTCAATGAGAGAATAAAACATTTTCTCTTTTCTCATTAAAACTTCCGCTTTTAATTTCCAATTAATTTTTAATCAAATCTCATCCATATCCCTTCCTCTCTCTTCAAAATTAATTTTAATTCTCAATTACTTCGTTGTCTTAGTTATACGAGGTTAGTATCACAGTAAGCTATAGTCAAATCAAAGTTAAAGTCTTTTGCCAGAGTAGTATAGTTAATAATAATAATTTTTATTATTGAACCAAGATTTTGTGACTGAACTATTAGAGTTGAATGTGGACGATGTTGGAATTCAAAAACTGAATTCCATTAGTTCTAATATGATATGGAGTTGATGAAGAGAATAGGTATAAATAATCGTTACTACCGAATACCATTTATAATAGTAAAATTAGATTTTTACCATAAAGATGTGTAAGCGATAATTTAGTCAAAATGTAATACCACTTGCTAATGTGACATGTGAACATTAATATCCAAATTGTTCGATACTAATTGAGGGCTGAATGTACAGCTTTGAGTCGTACGACTATAATGATGAATGCTTCTAAAACCCATACGCTTTATATTCATTCTAAATTAATTAAATTAACTAATATTTATGAAATATTAATTATTGAATTTTATTTGATTTTTTGAATACCATTTGTATTTTATAAAGTGTGTATATGAAAGTATAAATTCATGCATTGATAGGCGATATCAGTAGAATATTAAATTTTTATTTAAATGGATTAATTGCTAATTGGTTTTGGGAAATTTTTTAAGCCAACGTGCCTCTTATATGGTCGACCGTGCATGATGAGGAGGGAGAGGTTTCAACTGTGATTTGAAAATCCAAAGGAGAAATCAAAGAAAGGAAATAAATCTTCATCCTTTACTCTTTTTTTATGACTCATTTAAATCTCATTTATGAAATGATTTTTTTCTTTTTTCTCTTTATTTCTATTTTTATGCCAAAAAAATAAAAATGCAAAGATGATTTCATGAGATTTAATAATGAATTAAACAGGGAAGGTTTTAAGGACATTTGCAAAAGTTCAGACGTTTGGCAAAATCATTTTTTTTATCCTCGTTAAATTTAATTCTCTATTAAATTTCTCAGCTTAAATTTTTAGGGTGTTACATTCTCCCTTCTAAAATGATTTTTTCCCTCGAAATCTCCAAGGATGGAAAAATGTAACTCATGCGTACAATAATCAATAACTACAACATCTACTCATTCATCATCCACTAGCAATTATTTTCTTTAGCAAATTTCTAATGCAGTATGTATATGCAAATCATGGAATGCATGTGAACCTATACCAAGGCAAAAATTAGGTAGTCTTTTGATCTAGTTGCCCTTATATTATGCAAGTACTTATGTCATGTATCGAAGATGTATGCAACATCATAAGTAAATATACTTGCAATTCTACATGTATGTGCAGCAATTCAATCCATACGCAGCATCTATATGCATATAACTCAATAAGACAACACAAATAAAGAAAATAGTAGTGTGATTGTGTACAATCTAGAGGAAATACTTACCTAAGTGTGCAAAAACCAATCAAATCAATACATCCACTAGCATCCATCATTCATAACATGTCCCGATGACACATTCGCAACCAGTCTTACCATCTAATCATTTATACCTAAAGGATAAACTATTAAGCTAAGTCCTAACATATAAGTAGCCTATACTTAATTAATTAAGAGAAACGAGTCATGGGTGGGTGGTCGAATCTCCTCCTCGGGCTCCAACATGCTCTCCGTTGGGTCGTCCCCCCACCAAACCATAATAAGATTGATTACTTTGTTGCGGAGTCACATTATACGTTGCTTAAGAATACAGTGGGTGCATGATGAACCAATGACACCCTCTCTACCTTCACTTCCTCTAATTGGCTCGGCTTGACTACGATAACTGTATCGTGCAATCAGTTTCGCAAGAGTGACACATGGAAACATCATATACTCACACCAACTTCTCAAGAACCTCTAAGCTATAAACCAACTTCCGTATCCTACCAGTAATCGGGAAAGGTCTTACAAACCTTGGTGCTAACTTCCCTAAACCGCCACTCTCATAACATGCCTAAGCGATGAGACCTTCACAGATACCATGTCACCTACTACGAATTCTTACTCCATACATCTCCTATCCACATAATACTTATGCCTATCTTGCGTGGTTTTCATTCTCCTATGGATCAGGTCTACTTTATCTAATGTCTCCCTCACCATGTCCGACCCAAGAATAATCTTATCAGTTGTGTCCCACTAACACGACACGACTGCGATCTATAGGGTATCCTATATAATGCACTGAATGCTGCCATCCTAATACGCGCCTATTAGCGGTCATTATAGGTAAACTCTACTAGTGGCAAGTGATCCACACAAGAGCCTCCAAAATCTAATATACACATCCGAAATAAGTCCTTCAACACCTGATTTATGCTTTTAGTCTGTTCAACTGTCTATGGATAATAAGCATTACTCAAGCTTAACTCAGTGCCTAAAGCCTCATCCAGACTCCACCAAAACTCACTAGTACAAAGCGAATCTCGGTTGGTAATGATGCTAGAAGGAACTTCGTGTAACTTAACGATCTTTCTCACGTATAATACTGCTAACGACGCTATGGTCTTCTTACTCCTCATCGTAATAAAATGAACGCATTTGGTCAGTCGATTAACTATGACCCAAATACTCTCATTCCCTCTCCTACTCCTCAGTAAACCATCGATGAAGTCCATAGAAATACTATCCCACTTCCATTGAGGAATATCTAATAGCTGCAATAATTCACCAGGCTTCTTCCACTCCACCTTTACCCTATGACAAGTCATACGTCGAGTTACATACTCCATAACAAGCTTCATTATTCCAAACCAATAGAAGACTCTCTTCATGTTGTAGTACATTTGTCTCCGTCGGGATGAATAATCATATCCTAGAACATGAGACTCGGTTAGTACCATGTCGATCAAATCCATAATGAGAGGAACACATAATCTACCATCTCCCACTAGCCATCCCTTCGAGTCAATGGCATAATGCCTTAAATGATTCGACTGCTCTCCCTACCAAGCTTCTCAAAAATACTAACTAGCTCATTATCTTGCTTCTGACTGGATCTAATACGTTCCACAAGTGTAGGTTGCGCGTCTATAGCTGCTAACAATGATGGAGTAATGTTTAATGATGGTCGAAAATCAAATGTAGAAGTGAACTGTAAATGCTTCCACTCTAAGAACAAAGGGCTTAATACTGCATGTTGTCTACTCAAGGTGGCAACCACTACATTGCCGTTGTCTGGAATTACGAAATATCAAAATCGTATGAGGCTAAAAGTTCAATCCACCTTTGTTGCCTTAAGTTCAAGTCCTTCTAAGAAAAAAATTATTCAAAGACTTGATATTCGTATAAAGCTTAATTTCTCTCCTAACAGATAATGCCTCCATGACTTGAGTGCAAAGACAATGGCTACTAATTCAAGATCATGGATTGGGTAGTTCCTCTTGTGGACCTTCAACTGGTTACTAGATTAGCTCACCACTCTCCCTTCCTGCTTCAAGACTGCGCCCAACCCCATACCATAAGCTTTAGTATATACTATAAATTCTTTAATACCATCAGGTAATACCAAAATAGGTGCACTAGTTAACGCCTCATTTAGCTTGATAAAAGCATCCTCACACTTTACGTTCCACGAGAAAAACTAAATTTTATTGGTGAGACGGGTCAGAGGGTCAAAGATCTTTGTGAAGTCCTTTTTAAACTTCCTATAGTAGTCTGCCAAACCATGAAAACTCCTCACTACCGAGGCATTCTTCGGTACATGCCAATCCTGAACTACAACAAATTTACTAGGATCGTCTATACCACAATAAAGTGAATTGATCACTTAGAAAATTTCACCTTTAACTTCTACACATGGAGTGAATTGATCACTTCTTTCAAAATGCAAAGAGTGCTCCTCCTTTTCCAATAGACCAAAATGTCATCCACAAATACCACAATGGAGTTGTTAAGCAGCCCTATGAAAACTTGGCTCATCAAATCAATAAGGTAAGAGGCTACATTGATCAATCCGAAGGGTATGACTAACCACTCATAAAGTCCATCGAGGGTATGAAAAGCAATCTTTTGGATACTATCCTCAGTAGCATGAAATTAGAGGAATACGATAGCCAAATCAAGCAGTGAGAACACATTTGCTCCAACCAACCGATTAAAGAGATCGTCTATACGGGGTAGGGGATACCATTTCTTCTTTATCAGCTTATTTAGCTCCCTATAATCGACATAAATCCATAGAGAACCATCACCCTTTGTGGCAAAGACGACCAATACTCCCTACTCTGAAATACTCTTCCTAGTGAAGCCATTCTCTAACAGCTCCTTGTTCAACTCGCGTCTCTCCATTGGAATCATATGCCTCAAGGGTAAGGCAATAATTCTAGGGTTCACTACAAGATAAATTAGAAACTCTATCTCTTGCCAAGTTGGAGACCAGTAACCTCGAAAAAGACATAAGGGTAATCTCTAACTAAAGGCATTGAATCTAGTTCGTCATGTGATAAGTTTAATAAATATAGGTAGTTCAACATAATTGATCCTTGGGGATCGAAATAAACTTCTAAGCTACGTCCACTGCACATACTCACCCAACCACCTTCCTTAGCCCCATACATCGTCATTTAATCCATGCCTAATATCACCCTCAAAACCAGAAAATCCTTAGCAAAAAGCATCGCAATCGAACTTGATCCCCAAAATGAATAATTTCAAACCCGTACATACCATAGAAAAATAAATGGATCCTCCTACAAGGTTTGACATAACTACAGGGTCCGTAACTATGCTAGTTTCTAAGTGTAACTCATCTATGAGTCTACATGAGATAAAAGAGTGTGATGCCCCCATGTCAAATAAAGTGTGAATATATAAACCATATACATTTAACACACCTTCAATCATGACCTTCTTTCCCTTATTTGCAGTTGGTGGCTTACTGTCCCACTTCATGTCCCTAAACTAATTACAAATGTAACACTTGACCTTTAAATGATTTGTCTTGCACTCCTTCACAAATGTTCCCTTTTGCAACACCAATGCATATCTTGCTTCTTGATCTTTCTCTTAGGTCCAAACCATTCCTTGTTGTTGATTCTGATGCAGCGCCTTTACTCTAGTCTTCTTGGGCACCTACTTTACTTTCTCCATAGAGGCGGTATTTAGTAATGCCATCTCCACTAACCCTCATATGTAGCATCTAAACCTTGAAGGCATTTATTCAGCCCTTTAGAAATCTTTAGAGCCTTTTTATGTGGGATATTGATCAACTCTATCCTGAACCTAGCCAACTCGTTGATTTGATTGACATACTCCATTGCTGACATGTCACATTGCTTTAGATGAATAAAATTCTCCAGCAGCACTCCCTTTTTAGCTCTAGATAGAAACTTCATCTCAAAACATCTTCAAAATTCCCCCAAAGTGATTATCCTCCATCAGTCTTAGCCTTAACTATATACCACAACTCAGGGCCTTCCCCTATAAACACCAAGTAGCTATCTGTCTCCTTACCTCATAACTAAGATCCATCAATCCAAAAATCCTCTCGCACGTACGAATCCATGTCTTCAAATCTACATGTGACTCAATCTCCATGTACGGATTTCCTTCAGGTTCGTAAAATCTTCACATAAATTAGCAAAATTAACGGCAGGTGGGTGGGTAGGAACTACACCGATCGCTCTCCCCTTGGGTACTCTATTAGGATTAAGCTTGGCTTGTCCCCATGCGTAAAGATACTGGTGGAACCAAATCCGGATGTTCATGCCTGAAATCTCGATTGCATCGCCTGAGCCTGAATTTATGGGATCACTCATCTTCTATCTATGATTTATTAATTTATTAACAACTTTCCAATAATAGTATAGGCAAGAACACAAGAGAAGTAACGCTTGTATAAAATCTTTGGAAAATCCTCTTGATACTTTATATATATAGACACATGCACACATTTTGAAAATCCATTTTAGAAAAACATTTGGAAAAACCATTTTTTAAACTTTCCAAGTACATTCTCTTAATACGCTCTTATCCCAAAGGTATTTTGAACCTGAATCTGATACTAGATGTGACAACCCATGCTTCTTGACACATCAATCCAAAGCCTAGGGTGACTTTTGGACTCACATCAATACCAAGAAATACGAGCGGTTCGGTTTTGTAAAACAATTCAAAGACTAAAAATGTACATATATGATCTAATGTATTTTACACTTTCATAATTCACATCGAAAGGAAACAAAATACGAATATAGAAAATAACCATCTCGAAAAATATTTCAAAACACGGTCTTAGAAAACAGTACATAGTCAAATACAGAGTACACAGAAATACAACTCAAAGTCTGATAAAATGCTAAGTACTGGATAAGATAAACAGTTACATCAAGAGTAAAATATAATGATAAGCAACTCCAATAATGAGCTTGCCTCTCTATGTACTGAACTCGGACCTACACCTGCTGCCCTAGCCTCTTGTGGGGGGAAGAGAGAAAGGAAAATGGTTAGTCGGACAAAAGTCTCGTAAATGAGTACATGATTAATATATGGTTATCATGTGCAGTTGACTTTAATTCTACCCTACGTGACCTAGAGTGTTCTATAAGTCTTTGTGTATTACTAAGGTTTTGTACGTAAGGGTTTTTACATGATACACCCTACACTAACAACTTGTGCAGGCATATACAATGATCGAACAATGGATCGAACCTTAATAACTAACGATCGGCTAATAACTACTAGAGCTTCTCCGACATAGGATCATCCTATAAATTTCCCTATTGGACTACTTCTCATACACTATAATTATGCGTACCTATCTCAGACAGATTTTCCCTACAACTTCCATATGGGTAAAAAATTCCCACAACTACGACTACATGTACCCCAGCTATGCATTGAGGGAGTGCTTGCGATGACGTAACGTCAAAGTGTCTCAATGTCTGCATCTATGTCCACCTCATTATAGTAGTTTATGACTCTTATTTCATGCACTAGGATCCATCGACAACACAACATCATGTTTGTGAGGTATCCATGAATGCCATGGAACTCCCGTTGTGCTAGGACCACAAACTTCATCAAGCATCATTCAGTGCTCCGCGTCCACCGTACAACCTCTTGTGAGTATCATTTGCAGTAGAATCGTCCTCAGTCAAATTGTCGACCCTTGTTGTGTAAAGGGTATTTACCCAACCCCGTAATGTCCTAGCGTTGTCTCATAGGGAACTAGCTTCCCTACTATCTCTAACATCCACCTATATATTTTATATACACACTAATAATATTTCTATTCTCAACCTTGGCCTTAAGCCGAGGTTCAAATTCTACTTTTGGTCGTTTACCGATTGACCTTTATATATTAGGGTAGTCAACCGATTGTTGCCAACCGCACCAAATGCACAATCGATCAATCAAGATGGAAAATTAGGATTGTTTAATTATCGTTAACTGTATATTATATTAATTGTCGCCATTACCACGTTGCTTACAGTCAACCCTAATTACCAATTTACAGTAACCCAATCTTTGCAATTTTTCCAAGTTTCTTATCCAAATTCAAATAAAAAAATTACGCTAGTTTACAACAAAATAGTTTATCCTAGAGTTACTATTAATGTCCCAAGTTGTCCCAATTTTTATAAGTTTACATATTAGGCTTATAGTTTAGAAAGGAGGAATTATGTTCGTATACTAACAATTAAATTTCCAATTTAATTAGATAATATTTACAATTCAATTCTAACAACTAGATTAAATAGTGTATATTAAAATTAACTACAAATAATCATTCTATTAAAAGTGTTCTCACTCACCTCGGATCCAAGCTTTGCTCTTAACCTTCCTCGAAAATCTACCCTCGTTTGCTTGCCCCTTGCTTGAACCTATTTTCGTAAGTTCCTTTGTTTTATTTTTATTTTATTCTAGAGAATTTATTTGTGGAGGAGAAGAGAATTTAACAGAGTATCAGTATACTGGTAAATTTCTATTGAATTAGGGTTTATGTTAGCTCTGTATTTATAGGTTTTAGATTAGTACTAACTGTTAGTTAACACTAGAGAATATTAGGTTTCATCCAAAGCATCACCCAAGTTCTTTACGGCCAAGAAAAAATATTTAGTTTAATCCAAATCGTTCGTCGCATCAAATATGCTAATTTTTTATGTCAACTAGCCAATCACTGGACCGATCGACCGCTACCTGTCGACCGGTGAAACCTATGATGTCAACCAATGGGGTTTTAAAATTGAAGAATTTTTATTAACCTAATTTATTTCATTTTCAAATTTAAAAAATTAGCATCTTCTCCATATTAGAATATGAAAATCGTCTAGAAAATCATTACGAATACAACAGTGCAAGTTTCATAGCCAAATTTTGGATGTTTGCAAAATTTACATTTTTCGCCTTGTTAAATTTAATTCTTTATTCAATTTCTCTACTTAAATTTTCGAGCTGTTATAATGTAGCATGTGCACTTTACACCAAAAAGTGTATATCATACACTTAAAAACGGAACCCTTTTAAACAAACTAAATAAAATAAAGATATTATAGGAAAATTTTTTAGATAGGATCTAAAAACCACTTTATCCTTCATAGGCCCAATAGATCCAAAATAGAAAAAAATTGAAATCTACCAGTTTCATCTGCTTTCAACTAACCTAGTTCCTTTAATGGTCTCAAAGCACAAATGCTCTATGCAGTTTAATTAGCAATGTTAGGGCTAAATGATTAAAGCCTACCCATTTACTATAGTGTCTATAAAGGTATCGTCGAATGTTGGGATTGGGTAATAATTACTCTCCCATACCTGGCTAATGTCTTGACCCGAAGGATTAAGTAAACCCAAAGGTTATCCTCAATATAAGTACCAAATACATTTTGGGCCTTGGACTAATTTTCAAAATTTTTGAATATTTAAAAGGTATTTTAAATTTAAATATTAAATTTAAAATATAAAAGTGCAATTTTAAAAAAGTTATAAAATGCATTCATTTTTAAAAAAGTAAAAAATTATATATTTAAATTTGAAATTAAAAATGATTAATGTGATTAATTTAATTAACTAAAATAATTAATTATATATTGATATAGGTGTTTAACTATAACTATAGTAGGAATTTTTTAATTTTTTAATTGTTTATTATAAATTAAATTCAAATTTCAAATTAATTATAATATTTAATTAAATTGTTTAATTAAATAAATTTTATAAAATGAAATTAATTAAAATTTAACTAAATAAATGTATACATATCTTATACATAAACAAACGATACATGTTATAGTTGATTAACTATCTGAAATAGCTTTAGATAGTAATATAAAATTTTAGAAATTTTACGCGAAATAAATTAAATTTACTATTAACTAATAATAATTAAAATAAATTAATAATATTTAATTAATAAAATATAAGTATATATTATGTTAGTAAATCAACTATTAAAGTTACAAATAGTTAATACTTAAATAACTATATATATATATATATATATATATATATATATATATATATATATATATAAGTGGAACTGGGAAGATACCCAAACAGATTTAGGGAATTAGTACGTATGTATAGCAGTACACTGTGATTTGAGATGTTTTTGATGTTGAACGGGATTTTAACCTAACAGAATTCAATGGGAACTAGAACATCCACATCAAGTCAAAACAACTCAAGAATCAATCAAAGGGACCAGAAGAAGAAGCTAAGAAAGACCCAAAAAGGAAAGATGCAAAAATAGGCTAAAGGGATGGGTAGCTAGCGATCCACCCGTGGATCACTAGCGATCCATAGGGATTGCTGTGGATCCTCTAAACGTCTTGCATCATGAACCAATATCTTTTCTAAGGATATTTGCCAAGCTTCATGGTATTCCAAGCAAGCTAGTTTGAGAAGGGAGCATTCATCTGATTCTAATCATAGTTTAATGCAACATGTGTATGAATCACCACCAAAACAAGGCAACTAGTTACCAAATTATATGAAGAGAATCTACATGAGGCAGGGAATCCAACCGAAAGGAAATAATCTAAAAATCCCCTAAGTACATGGATCACTAGCGATCAATGCCTTATGGATCGCTAGCGATCCAACAGTTGAGTAGGATCGCAATGAAATTTTTAAAGCATCTTCGTATCATCAAGTGTAGGCTTCTAGAAAAGCAGCCTAGCCTAATAGCTCTCCAACCCCTATAAATGCAGTCCTACTTGCAACATGAAGAGAATCTTCTGCTAAAACTCTGAAAGAAACTATTCTTCCCTCTTCTCCTCCCATTCAACAGCCACTTAAGGGTTCACTATAATTATCTAGTAACTCTTGTGCTTTTGACATGATCTAACATAGGAGGTTCAATCAAATTATAATCTGATTTTACTTGTAGCAGTAAACAATAAATAGAAAGTTATAAAGTGGACGTAGGCTTCATTAACAGCCGAAACACTATAAAAATCTTCTTGTTATTTTACTTTTTCTATGATGTACTATTGATTTTTCTACTTTATTTGCCTTGATAAACATGGTTGGTGCTTTCACACTCAATCTAGGGTGTTGATCCATTTTTTGGGTTAACATTTGAGCACCTTCACTGAGAACCCAACTCAAGCTCGGATCTAGCTAGCTATTTTGATTAGATGGGTTCAGAAGTTAAATCCTTAATCTTTGCTTAGAAAATTTGTTGTTGAGAATCAATGGCACCAGGAAGAAAGAGAACTACTTCAGGAAGATCCATAGGAGCTTTGTTAGCTGTAGAGTAAACCAATCCTCAGCAAGTTGAAGTCAACGGCACCAAAATAGGAGATCAGATGTTGGGATCTTCTATCCAACATGAAGTTATCATTACAGGTGAATTAAACAAGATGGTTGATGAAATCGATCAAAAGATGGAGAATAGCCAAAAAGATCTTATTGAAAAACTAAATACTCGTCTGATCTTGCAATCATTGGCTACTCCGGGAACTATGCCAGATCCTGTGACTACCATAGAACATGAAAACTCTTCCGTTTCTAGCCTGAACAGGGAAACCGGAAAGCAGTAGCAAAAAGGAATAGTAGGTGGAGCTATAGAAATCACCATAGAAGGAAAAGATGTACTCCACCAACTCAAAGCAGGCCGTCATGAACTTGAATCCGGGGACGAAAACCCTACGGGAAGATATAGTAGTGGATCTCTCCGACTTCGAAAATTGTAAACAACTAGAAGATGACAACTTGAAAGAAAACATTAACGCACTCAATACCGGTAGAGAGGTCCTAAATGCCCCTATACGACTAACCGAAATCTAATGAAACTCGAAGGGAGTGGCTCTCCTGAAGATAATAGAGGCTAGGCTTTAGCCCACTTACCAAGACCATTTGCAAAATCAAACACTTTGTATAATCACTGACAGCCAACCCATGGATTACTGGAAATCCGATGCATATTTTGAGGACATGATCAAGCGCCTAAATGAATGAAAGTAAGAATTGAAGAGATGATTGATGAGGATCTGCTCCAAGCTAGACTCCCTTCACTTTTGAATGAACGATATCCTAAAAGGTTCACTATTCCGACTATTCCATCCTACGATGGAACTAGAGGCTCGAAACCTCACTTGTACAAGTACAGTTAGTACATGGATAGAGTGAATGCTTCAAATGCTGTTCGGTGTAGATGTTTTCCAATCTTTATAGAGGAAATTTCTTCTATGTGGTTCACTAGGCTCGCTTCGAAATCCATCTCCATTTTCGACGAATTAGCAACAAAGTTCCTTGATCAGTTTAGGCTTCACACTACACACCCGAAAGACGTGATGTCCTTATCGGGCCAATTCCAAGGACGAAATGAATTTTTTGAAATCCTTTATGAGTCTATTTAACACTAAGGTCACTAAAGTAAGTAACCCAAACGGAGATATTATCTTCGTGGCCCTGGTCCACGCCATCCATCCGGACATTGAATTCAGAAAATGAATCAAGGTGAAACAACCTACCACCGGGAAGGACTTTAATCGAAAGGCGAGCTAATACTTGGGATTGGAATAGGAAGAGGAGATGGAAGGAAAACTTGCTAACCTACAACCAACCAACATTGGGCAGAGTGGTATGGCGGCGAACCAAAATGCTAGTACCCCGGGATCGCCTTGGGAAAGGATAGGAATCAGTAAAGGAAGAATCAGAATTCCAACAAGTGAAATGGAAGTAGCAAGCGACTTAAAGGCATTGGGCCCGAAGACTACACTCCACTCAATGACACTCCATAGAACGTCTACCTCACGAGACAAGGGATGGAAGAGTACAAGAGCCGCGAAGCGACTGAAATCATTTCGGAAAGTAATGCCACTTCCATGAAACACATGGTCACATCACAAATGAGTGTCATCACTTAAAAACCTGACTGAAGAGATGGTTTGGGAAAATAAGCTTCAGTAGTATGTGAGGAAACCACAAAATCCAGGCCAGCCTGTAGCACCCCAAGCTCCTAGAGATCGGGAAAACCAAGTTGGAATCGACGAAGAGGGATCCAGACAGACTGACTAGAGACTCGTTATCGAAACAATACATCCTGTGCAGAGGAGTTGGGGAGAAATGGAGCGATATGCAAGCTCGCTAAGACACGCTACGAAAGATTCGTGTTTTGTGATCAAAGAGCAAACTCTTGCCAAGCAGTAGGGAATCTTGAACGATGACAAAGTGTTCTAGAATCGAGACACTGAAGGAATAGAATCTCTGATCCTCGACCCCATGGTCATGACGGTAGGGATCTAACCAGCCATGTTCTGGAGTGTATTGATGGACAATGGCAGCTCTCTGAATATCCTGTTCAAATAAACATTTGACCAAATGAATTTTGGTATAAATGACGTATCCACTTGCTGAATGAAGATATAGGGATTCACCGACGAACTTAAGTAACCCTTCAGAACAATTGATTTAGCCATAAATTTAGGAGAAGATGACCAAAGGGTCATCCTCATCCAAACCTTTCTGATTGTAGATGAAATATCCACCTACAATGCTTTCTTGGGTCCGCTCACTTTTGCAAATTTCGGGATTGCTTTCGCTCAGTGGTGTCTAACCATGAAATTTCCAACAGAGAATGGAGTTAGGGTGACCAAAGGTGACTAAGGTGCCGTTGGAGAATGCTACATCGTAGAACTATGCGAGTCTAAAAGAAAAAAGGGGGAGAATGTGGGGAGGACTCTCCACATTCGTGAACCTACCAAATAGCAACTGCAGAGCCACCGCTAGCTTGGGGACCATAGCCGATTCAACAAGGCTTTGAACCTTAGAAAGAAGAGTCCAGGGGCAGAACGGATAGCATTGGCAGAATTGACGGTGTCAATCCCATTCGATATGAATGACCTAACATGGGTCCTGAAAATTGGATCACATCTTGGAAACAAGATGCAGTTGGAACTCAGCAAATTCCTTCACGCCTACCCAGACATATTCGCTTGGACCCATTTCTATATGTGCATGGTTTCGCCAGAGATTGATGCCCGTACTTAATATTGATCTCAAGTATACACCAGTGAAACAGAAGAGACGTAGCCTAGGACCCAAACATTCAATGTGTCGAGTGAAGAAGTGTATAAGCTAATGGCAAATAGTTTTATATGTGATGCAACTTACCCCAAACGGGTATCCAACCCAGTCTTGGTCAAGAAGTCCAATGGAAAATGGCGAACTTGTATTGACTACTCGGACCTAAACAAATCTTGACCAAAAGACAGCTTACCTCTACCTAGAATCGACCAACTTATAGATGGGATAGCTGGACATGAACTACTATCATTTATGGATGCTTATTCGAGGTACAACTAGATCATGATGCACGAAACTACAGATCATGATGCATGAAAATACAGATCATGATGGGACTATACTGCCACAAAGTGATGCCATTTGACTTAAAGAATGTTGGTCAACCTACCTACGGCTAGTAAATGGCATGTTTAAACATCAAATCGTGAAGACTACGGAATTTTATGTGGACGATATGTTGGTTAAACCACGCATAGGAGCAAATCACTTGGACAACCTCGTCGAAATGTTTGAAGTACTCCGCAAATATGGAACGAAACTCAATCCACTTAAATGTCGCTTAGGGGCAGCCTTTGGAAAGTTCTTAGGATTTATAGTAAGCACTAGAGGCATCGATGCAAAGTCTAAATGAATTACCGCTTTACGAGAAGTCGGGGTCCCAAGGAATAGGAAGGAGTTACAAAGCTTGAATCGAAAAGTTATAGCATTGAGCCGGTTCGTCTCAAAAGAAACCAACAAATGTATACCATTCTTTGACGTGCTAAAGAAGGAAAAGAAGAACTTCGAATGGAATCAAGCTTGTCAAACTGCATTTGAGGAGCAATTGCGACATATGAAAACTCCGCCAATCTTGTCCAAGCTGGTAGACGGAGATTACTTGTACATCTACTTAGCAGTCTCACCCCATGCATTAAGTGTCGCACTCGTATGAGAAGAAGCTATAGCGATCCGTATATTACTTCATTAAATGACTCACTAGAGCCGAAAAGAACTATTCGAAATTGGAAAAAGAGGAATATTACCTCTTGATCTCATCCAGAAAGTTACGACCATACTTCCAGGCACACCCGATCAAAGTGACGACAGATCAACCCTTGAATCAAGTGTTATACCGCACGAAGATATTTGGACGGCTTATCAAATGGAACATTGAATTAAGTCAATACGAAATCACATACCATCTTTGAAAGGTGATCAAAAGGTAAGCATTAAACGACTTCATTATCGAGTTTACAGTACGAGATAACGTGGAAGAAATGACTTTGGAAGTGGAGACACGTGGAAGATGTTCGTCGACGGTGCATTTAACGACTTCTACTCGAGAGCAGGAGTAGTGCTTGAAACTTTCGAAGGATGATTTGCTTGCTATGTCTTGCGCTTAGAATTCCCTACAACAAATAATGAAGTGGAATACGCATTAATAGCCAGGCTAAAAGTTGTAAAGGAACTCAGAATAAAGTCCGTACACATCTATGATGACCCTCAACTAGTCATCTGCCAAGTGAAAGGCAAATACCAAGATCGGGGAGAGAATCTCGCCTCGTACCTAACTAAAGTGCACGAACAACTAAATGATATCGAACATTGCACCATAACTCATATCCCGAGGGATCAAAAAACGAAGGCAAACTATCTAAACTGGCCAGTTCCGAAGAATTTCAGTCATTGGAACTGGTCCCAGTTGAAACATAACCGCTCCAAGCAAAATCGAGATGGATATCGAATGAATCTTTGAGACCGCGAGAGAACAACAAACATGGATGACATCGATTAAATACTACCTGCTTAGAGGAACACTTCCCATGGACAAGAATCTGTAGAAAAGGATCCTTCGAAAGGCATCATGGTTTGTAGTACAGGATGGGATACTCCACCAAATGGGATTCTCTACCCAATTGCTCAAGTGTGTGACCAACGATGAATCCCAAAGAATCCTTAGGGAAATTCATGAAGACTGAGGAGATCGCACTGGAGGGGCAAACCCTCATAAAGAAAGTTCTTTGATATGAGTATTTTTAGCTGATAGTAAACCGCAATGCAGCAAATTATGCCAAACGGTGCGATCAATGCTAAACATTCGGCAAGACCAAAAGAACTCCTTCAATAGAGCTAATGCAGATAGTCATCTCGTGACCATTTGCAATCTAGGGAATCGAATTGATTGGTGTATTGTTAATAGCCAATGGAGGATTCAAATACGTTATCGTTGCTGTTGACTATTTCACCAAATGGGCCAAAGAGCAACCGCTGGCCACTATTACAACAAAGAAAGTCATTGATTTTGTCAGTAAAAGTATTATCTTCAGGTTTGGAGTGCCATAAAAAATCATCACGGATTATGGGACTCAATTCGAAAGCACTAAGTTCAAAGACTTTTGCAAACCTTCCGTATTGAGAAAACTTTTCTGCTATTGCACATTCATAGGCAAATGGGCAAGTGGAAGCAGTGAACAAGATCGTCAAGTCCACCATCAAAAAGTGAATGACTAAAGCTAAAGGAAATTGGGTCGATGAACTTCCACTCGTGTTATGGGCTTATAGGATAACGCATAAATCAGCAATCGAACACTTCTCGTTTGCCTTGTCGTATGGTTCAGAAGCAATGATCCCAATCGAGCTAGAATCCCCTCTCACCAAAGGCAAAACCTTAATCATAGGAAAAATGAGCAGCTCATACTCGAGTCACTCGATATGGTGTATGAGAAGAGGGAAGAAGCCGAGTTAAGGACCACCGCTCATCAGAAAAGGGTCACACGATATTTAAATTCCAAAGTCCGTAAATATACTTTCGAAGTGGGAAACCTTATCCTCAAACGGGTCTACTCTGTACTAGGAAAATTCAGACCAAACTAGGAAGTGTCCTATGTGATCGGCCAGAAGCTAGGGGATGGCAAGTTCAAACTAACAACCGTTGATGGAACCCAAATTCCTTGAGCTTGGATAGCGAATCGCCACATCGTCACTCTATCTAAGACTGTCATATATATTTCCTATTTCTTGCAAATAAGCCATCCTCGAATATCGCAGGCAATGTAAATAGGTAGAACTTACCCAACTTTTATTAATAAAATTGCTTTTCTTTTTGAACCAATAAAATTTTGTTCAAAAAAGTAACAGCTGAATCAATACGGTCAAATTAACTTTAAACCATCCAATCGCTGCTTAAGATGGTGGAACCATGCTCAAGTACACCTCATCCACCCACCGAGTAGACGGAAGCAAATTGACCCAAACTGTTGGATCGATGTAACTCAATCCCTGCCTTCTAAGAACCGACATAGCTCCAACGACACCGGAAGGCCCAACCAAAGCCATGCATTTCATAAGCCACAGACACCTTCTTGGGTTGTGGAATCATGCCCAAGCAAATATAATTACTTAAGTCATGTACATCCATAAGCCATGCATCACTTCTTGAGCCATGGAACCATACTCTCAAAGCACGAACACCTCACGTTACCTGAAGATTGTTAACATCAAGAAATTCGAAACCGTTCTGGATCGATGGGTCATATTGATCCCATAAGTCGTGCATTTAGAAAGTCACACACTCTCAAAATTCATGCATCTCATAAGCCGCAAACTCTCAAAAGCCACGCGTTTTGTAATTCATCCACTCTAAAAAAGCCATGCATTTCGTAAGTCGTGCACTCCATGCAAGCACTACACGATATTTTTCCAGCACCATCAGCAAGCCATTAAGATCTTGTAAGTACTAGTATTGTTGTCACAACATCGGAAAACTCGTCTATTGCAGGGCTAACAAGAACCCACAACCAAAAATCGGTAAAGAATTCTGATCATTGACCAACAGAATCTCTGGAATCGAGACACTCGAGTCATAAGTTCCCAAAGATAGGAACTAGAAAGTAGATTCGGTTACAGACATCCAACAAGTTGCATGAATCAACAATTCATTTGTCAAGTATTTGGAGAAAAAACCCTGTAAAGTAGAGGGCATGCACATACCAGCATTTAGTTGAAAGGAAAACTAACCCACAGGGCCTTTTCTCCAAATAAAGAATTTTGGCAATAGTGCCACGTGCAAACATAAGTAGTATAGAAAACAAGTTAAGTACATGACAAATATTAGCACGAAAATTGATCACTAACACCGTTGAATAGGATTGTGTAAAGAGACTAATGAAAAAAATAAATTAAAACTGAGGAATATAACAGTAGAATACAATAGGAACTGTAAGAAACGAGAACTCCAAAATTATAGTGGTTCGGCGTAACTGCCTATGTCCACTTTGATCATAATCTTTATTACTTCTTCAAATAATTGAATATAGACGTAATCCGTACATCAACAACTTGAGTACAAGTTTTAACAGAAAAGAAATAAATCTTGAAAATGGAAGAGTCCCTCTAGAGTTCTCAAAAAAAGGTCCATTTTCACTGCACCCCCGCCCCTCTATTTATAGACGAAGATAGGCTGGACTTTCTTCTCAGGCCTAAGAGAAAAGTACCTTGGCCCATATATGGGAACCCTGACTTAACCGATCCAGGTATACCGAGCGAGACACACCGATCGACAAATGCCGATCTATTATAGCTGAACGATGGTCACCGAGTAATTGACTCGAAGCGCAATTTTAAAGGACCCAGAGTAACTCATGGTGGAACTTAAAGTGAAGGAATGCCAAACCCCTCACTTTGATGTTGACCTCCGTGAATAAGTCAAATCCCTTATCTTGCTTTGAAACAGCTATACCAAACCAGGTGTACCGAATGGTGGTTGCCGAGCAACATCGTTCGAACGAAGGTAGCCAAGATACGTTGGTCGAACGGAGGTAGACGAGCAATGTTCACCGAGTTCCCAACAACATCTTTCTTTTAGCCAGACGACACACGCCATCCTTCCTCGGTCGAGCCACATATTGAGCCGAATGATGTATCAGGCCGAGCGAAACTTATATGCCAAACGAAGTATTCAGGCCGAACGAAACTTATATGCCGAACGAAATGTTCAAGCCGAACGAAATTTATATGCCAAACGATGTATTTAGGCCGGACGATACTTATATGCCAAACGAAATATTCCGGATGAACGAAACTTATATGCCGAACGATGTATTCAGGCCAAACAAAACTTATATGCCAAACAATGTATTTAGGCCGAACGAAACTTATATGTCGAACAAAGTATATATGCCAAGCTTCTTGATTCAAGTCAATTTTTCACTGGATCAAGTGTCACTTATATTCAACCAAGAAATGCAATAACTAGCATCTCATTGTCAGGCCAAGCAACCGGGTAACATTTGCCCCCCAAAGTGTGTCGTGTGAAGCAATACGGCACGCTTTGAATTAGTAATCGGTTTCTGGTTCCAAAATCCAAACGCATACGATTTCGTGAAGGTCGAAACATGATGGACCATCCTAGTGCCTTGCATGGTTTGGATTTCTTATCTTGCTTTCTTCCTCTTTGTCCTCTTTTCTTTTTTTTTTCTTTTTTTTATATAGACAAGGGGCCTTTCGGCATACAAAGACCAACCCGGACGATCGGTTTACTTGAACTGGGTCGTGCATATTTAACAACCAATTTCTCAAACCAAATCGACCGGTTCAACAGAAGATAGCCTGTTCACCTCCCCTCTCCCATATATAAGAGCTCTCTCTTTCTTCTTCTCTCCACCTTTACTTTATTCCTTCGAGATCTACTAACTTTCTTTCCCCCGAACCTCAATTGTTGCTCCAACTTCCCTTCCTCCTCCTGACTTCAAAACTTTTGTTTCGTATTTCCATAACCTAAATGAGTTTCGACCCCAAATTCATGACCCTACCATCTTCAATTCAATCCTATATGTACGAATCTCTTATTTGACCCATTTTACCAAATCAGGGGTTTTGCATGAAGCTTGAGTTTGTGAGTATTTTTTAGTAGAAGTTATTGTAGACGAGGTTGGTCGAATTGGAAATAAGAACATGCATTAGGCTAGGAGCTTGGTAAGGCTTTAACAGATGTGAGGTGGGGAAAGAAAAGAGAAAAGGATATCCTAGTCACTAGGATATAGGTTCTTGTTAAGCCACCGAGTGAGGGAGAGTGGTTGCTAGGTTAGTGAGATAGGGCTAAATTGGTGATTGAAGTCGTTCGGTAATCAGGGAGCAAGAGAGAAGAGAGTGTGAACAGGTCGGTATTTGTATTTTGGGTGGAAGTCTGTTGTTTGGTAGACCTCTTGTGGGTGTAATGCTAGGGAGGTAGAGGGATGGGGTGTCGTTTGGTCTAGGGAGAGAGAGTGTCGTTCGACCTAGGGAGAGGGAATGAGTGTCGTTCGGTCCAGAGAGAGGGAATGAGTCTTGTTCGGTCTAGAGAGAGGGAGTGAGTGTCGTTCATCTTAGATAGAAGGAGCGAGCGTATGGGTCGGCGTTGGTAATCCGAAGTGTCTTAACCCAATCATAAGGCATATTTGAATGACTTATCCCCATAACCAACCTTAAGCAAATTGGATAAAGCATGACAAACAAGAAAGCATACAAGCCTAAGCACTTGACTTGAACTAACTCCCTTGCAATATGAACAATCTCAAATGCAAATTTAACAAACACGAACGACAGTCTTTGCACTTTGTGATCCCAATATCGGACTCCAAAACCACTACTTTCAATCACAGAGCAAACAATTTCTGAAGACAATAACTTAAAATTCTATCAAGACACATTCGTGTCTTAAACATTAATTTTTTCTGTACTCGCACTTTAGTTGTAGCACTAGTGCACACACAACATAGGGGGATATATTATCATTGTTATATCTGATATCGATTGTCTTTCAAGTATAGTCTAAACAATATTTTCTCCACATCTATTGCTTTTTTAAAGATGTCCAAAAAGTCGAGCTCTGCTACAATTTCCGATAAGCCTGATCCAGGCTCTCAGTTGGAGGTAGTGGGTACTTCGGACCCACGGACGACCTCCATGTAGGGCATTTCGGATCCACCCACTGCAATTGTTGGCTCGGCAGCTGATGCCATAGATGGAGCAAGTATCCGGAACAATCCGACTGATTATCAAGCTTCAAAAATTAGTGAAACCACTCTTCACCGGTTATGTTCAATCCATGGATTCCCTTTTGACGACGTATTAGTTCCATCGGGACAAGATCGTCCTTACCTGCCCCCAGCTGGATATACAGCTTATAACAAATTCATGTGTTGGGTTGGTAGCATGCCACCTTTCAACTCCTTTCTCTGTGATGTGTTACAGTACATTGGGATCGCCCCAGCGTAGCTACATCCCAATAGTCACGCGTTTATCTATGGCACTTGTATTCTTTTCATGAGCATCCTATTCAGGCTCCCCACTCCCAGTGATATCTGCTATATCTGTCGTTACAAGAGACGGTCTGACAGCCCCTCTTTCATATTCCTTGAGCCACACTCTAAGTATCAGATCCTGATGGGGGGTTAATGTAAATTCTCCCAATATAAGCAGGAATGGTTATGCATGCGCTGCCCCCCCAGGCTTTGCGAGAAGATGGTTGGAAGGAAGTAAGTTTCATTTCCAGACTCGTTATTTGCCTAAGGCGTGATGTGTGTTTTTTCTAAACTTCCTTCAGTCTTTTTGCATGCATTAGCCCACATCCCGAAGGTGCTGGGTATTCTGAGGCCGTCGAGGCTATTCATGCTACTCCTATGGAAAACTGGGAGATCAGACTTGTTCTTTCCAACGAGTCACTTTCAACTTTTGGGCTATTGGCGGAAGGTCATCGAACTAGTCTTCCATTCAGTGCCACTACAACTGGATCCATAGCATAGAAGGGTAAAGAACAAGCCGGGCCTTCAACGCCCCCTACAGGCGAGGCCTTCAACATACTCAAGGAAGGTGAAATTAGAGAGCCTGGGGTACCCAGAGCATGCGATGAGCGTATAAGTTCCATTTCAGAACCGGTGTCCGACGCAGCCAACATCAATGAACCGCCTCCCCCTTCAAAGGGGAAAAAGAAGTTAGCCTACAAACTAAGAAAGAAAACAGTGGGAGGAACCTCGAAGGTTACAATTACTCGGATGGAGAATGAGCCGTCTCTACCATACTTAGAGGGTTCATTAAAAGGCTTATCAGATCTTACTATTCCCGATGACTAGCTCAATTATGGCTTTGACGTTCAAGAAGCCCTAAAAATTCACTCGCCCATGAGAGGCGATGAAGGCGTCCAAGCCCATCATTAGGGAGAAAAAACTTCGATAAGTAAAGCTAAAGAAACTGGTCCGTCGGGGGGAATCACTAGGACACATAAAAACACTTATACTTCACCTTGCAGTTAAACTTTAGCTACCATATTATTCTTGCTAACTTGTCCTCACTTAATTTCTATGCGGGTGATAAGGGGCATACTCACAGATTCGACCGCCTTCGTAGGTCTTCTATCTTTCATCACTCCAACCGAGACTCGTGGTCCGGTGACGCCGAGATAGACACGACGACAGTGATAGAGACTACAAGCCCCAAGATTCGTCGTCATCTCGAAGAAAAACTTGCAGCCATTCTTCGTACCCCAATGATCCTCAGCCGAAACAAAGCAGGGAGAAATCTGCTCAAAGGGAATCTCAATCTGAAGCTCCTCTGACCAATACTCTGGTTCATCGAGCACTAGGCAATCTCACGAGCCTCACAAAAAGTCCATGGTCTAGGCTAAATAAACTTCCTTAGCCTCTGCAAATGACCCATCAATAGTAGAAAAGCTAGCTGAGCTTAAAGCCACATTTCCAAAAATTTGTTTTGATGAATTAAAATTTCTTCCTATGATCCATCCTATTCCTGGGCATGTTAAACAAAGTGCTATTGCTTGCAATAATGATGTCTACGTCCAACACAACGCATGTGTTCACTTTGCTGAAAAAGTTTCAGAAATTTCCATGGAACGTCAATATGAGATCGATCGCCTGAAACTTGAGGCCATTCATGATAAAGACATCAACAAAGCCCAGGATGGGGAGATTTCCTCGTATAAATCTCAATTTGAGGCCGCTCAGAAGTGGACACTACTGAGGCAGTCAATCACGTGGAAGCTACCCATAAAAAAGAAATTGACAAAGCGGTTCAATGCTATGGCGCCTTATCCTTAGAGAAGGACTCCATTCAAAAGGAGAAAGATGTCCTCGCTCAACAAGTCAAAGAATTTGAGGAGCTACTCTTCAAAAAAAGAAGAAAAGACTGCCTCTCAAGAGGAGGCACAATGATATTGCGACGAGATTGTTGCTACACGCTCCTAAAAACAAAGCTCGATGAGGAGCTCTCCAAGGCCAAAGCGCTGAAGGATGAAGCCCGTATGGAGGGCAAAAGAGTGGCACTTTCGAAATCGATTCTCACCTCAAGGCGGCTGCTGAGGCTGGTAGGGAGGAAATTAAGTGCATGTTTGATCCACTAATATTCGAGTACAATGCTCGAGTCCTCATGAATCGCGACCTAACATTTCTTGGCAAGGGTTGCCTCGAATCTTTGGCCGAAGCATTGGACACTTTAATAAAAATTAAAAAGGTTGAGTTGGGAACTAAAGAAGTTAATGAGGAGTCTCTTGTGAAGGAAGTGCTTCACGAGAATGAGCACTAGCCTATCTTCGACAAAGGCTCTTTACGGAAGGGAATCTTCCTCATCAAAAGGAAAAAATGACACTGTCGGTCCATCTGGAACCGAGTTCTCAGTTCCTCCTCCTATTGAACCGATTGGTCGCTCATCACTCGACCCTTCGAACAGCATATGGGCTACAACCTAGAGGAGCCTCGACTTGATATTCATGCTCTATCTCCTATTCTAATAGGTGAAACTCCTCGAACAGTTGAGAGTCAGCCAAAAACTGGTACATAACTTTTCTTCCTAAAGTTCAAAGGGCCATCGTTTCGGGTGAGTAGTAAATATATTCTAACATTTGTCTCTTATGATTTCGTATAGGCCATTCCGACCCCGAACCTACTCCAAGGAGCGATGTTGCCACGAAGAGGGAGGAGAAAGTAGGAGAGGCAATAAAAATGGGGAAGACTCCCGGACCTGACACTCAAGTGATCGAGGCGCTTGAAGAAGAACATGATGAAGTTGAAATTACGAGCGCCTCCGAACACACTTCAAAACTGAGCATGGAGGAACAAATCATCGAAGAAGGGAAGAAGAAAACTGAAATTGAGGCTGAGGCATAAGTGGTGGAACTTGATGACCCACTGAACAGGCCTCTGAAGGTTATTCTTCCCGCTGGGACCTCTCCACTGGAAGTTCCTCTCCCTTCCCCGAGCACCGCTTCCCTAGCGAGCAAGGTATCCAATAGAAAACGCCTAAGGGAGGAGTCTTTAGAGAAACCGAGGAAGGAAAAGAAGTCGAAAAAGTAGCTATCATGCCTCATTCAACTTGAATAGGCTTGGATCATGTAATTATTTCTATTTATTGTTATCATCATTGTAAATAGACTTTTTGCTACGAGTTCAGTAGAAGTTGTAGTGGAACTTCAGTTTGGATTAGTGAATAAAACTTTCACTACAGAAAATAAGTGATTTTGCAACATTTTATATCTGTCAATTGCTAACACTTATAAATGTCACAGACCGCTAATAGTAAAAAAGTGTTAGAATACCTAAAAAGTGTTAGTAAAAATAAATAGTCTTCTGCACTAATTTTGCCAACGCATATAAGTGTTACAACAATCGGTAAAAATGTAAATAATTTAATAACAAAAGGAGTCTTTTGTAATTTGTAAATAGGATCCCTTTTCCCACGCTTGCCCAGATTTTGGCCGCCTAAAATTTAATTTAGGGTTTGCTCTTCCTCACGAAAAAAACAACGCCCTTCTTCTCCCTCAATCGCACTGAATTAAATCCAGACCCAGAAATTATTTCAGCCGCTCCCAAACCTCGTCGCCTCCATCCACGACCTAGAAATTCTTCATCTTGTTGAAGAACTTTGCATAGCTTTAAACGATGAATTCAGAACTTATCTTCCAGCGATTCTTCCATGCCATATACAAGTTCTGAGCGATGCTGAGCGGTGCAATGACTATAGCCATGTTCCTGATACACTGCATACTCTTGAAGTGTTTGGTGGTTTGTGTTATTTGTCTTTTCATATACGACGATCTTATTTTTTTGGGGGTTGTAGTTCTACAAACAAATTTTCCAGTAGGGTTAGAATTTGGGTGTCCTATTAGGGCAGATATTTGGTCAATATGTTATGACTCATAAGGATTGTCAAATACTTGGACCAGGAATTGACTTTAAACTGGGACAACTGATAAGTCACTTATTGTTTTTAGATTCTAATACTTGTAAATCTTGCTAAATTGCATATAGAACTACCAATAAGACCTATTTTTAGTAATTACATTACAAAAGTAATCTTATAGTTATTTCGATGCATATATTTATATCTCTGTGTGTGTATAAATCCAGTGGCTAAAAATAGAGGTGCTAAATGGAAGCTACGACGGATATCATTGAACCTTCAACACACATACATATGTGTGTGTGTGTGTGTTGTTTCACTCTCTTGCCATTTCATATTATTAATTACATAAAAACCAGTGGCTGAAAATAGGGATGCTACAAAAGAGGACTACTACTGAACCTTCCTCTCTCTCCATACATACATACATACATACACATTCATATGGATGCATGCACACACATGCATAATATATATTAAATCAGGAAGCACAAATTTCAAATGGGTATAATAAAAAATTGACTTAATGTAGCACTGTAGAATATAAAATACCGAACGATCATTTCATTGCTAAAAGCCAATCGGTTTTTTCAGAAATCAAATTGTTATGTTGTGCCCGTGAATCATGTGTAATAGAGATTGTTGTCCAAAGAACTTGCATTTTTTATACCCTTAGCGATATTATTTTCATGAAAAAAGAAAACATATGTTAAAATAAATTCAAATTGGAAGCATCGAAGAGAAGATGTATGCAAGATATATAGTCGAAGTATGACACATCTCTCCAATTTTTATTTGGTTAGCATTATAATTTGCTTCTTGGACTCAAATATCCTTAATCTTGTTTCACTTCCAGAACTCACTAAGATGAATAAACGAATTCCGTTAAATTCCGAACCAATGATAATTAGATTTTTCATTCCCAATTTAATAACATGAAGAAGGAAAAAAATCCTGCTTGGTACGAACTTCTTAAAACCGGCAACATGATTAGCATGATTAAAACGATGATGATTGAGTTTTTTTTGTTTTTTTGTTGTTGGAGTGGTTGGAATTCTATGGACAGCCTTAGATATCGATGCATTGATGACATATTGTGACTAAGATAGTGATTCTTCTAATTGTCATATAGGAACCTTAGATGAACATATGCATATGCTTTTTCCAACACTTATCCGCTTGTTTAAAGTGGATACTTCAGTAGATGTCAGAAGACGCACCATTCAAACTATTACCCATGTTATACCTTGCGTACAAGTAGGCAATATTAATTTTATCACCTCATTAAAAAAAGCATTTCAGTTGTGTATTTATTTATACGTAACTTGAATATCTGTCTCAGGCCAGTGGTCATGTGTCATCACTAGTGCATCATCTTATTTTGATCTTGGATGGGTAAGAGATCGTATCAACTTCAGTTAAATCTCTATTATCGATTAAATTGTGTTCACTGTTCCAAACGGTGTTTTTTATACTGCATTTGTGTATATAGAGTACGAGTTCATCATTCATTATATATACATATTAATTAATCTTAAGCAAGCACTAACACTTTCTTGATTGTCTTATCTTCTAGATGTTAATTAAAGACACATTTTTGACATCTGGATGTCTTTATATATATATATATGTGTGTGTGTGTGTGTGTGTGTGTGTGTGTGTGTGCGCATGCGTGCACGCATATGTGTATCTTTGTTTATAAATTTCTATTTTTAATACACTATCATCTAAATAAAACCTTTTGTCACGAATAGTATAAAAATGGTAACCTCATTGCATATCATATATTTGGTAGATAAACTGTTTGTGCTTAGTGCAGTATACAGCTGTGCGACCGCGTAACATATTCCACATAATTTTTGTTGGTTCAGTTAAATTATAAATTGGTAATATGTAGGAACAACGATGAACTAAAAAGGGATGTTGCTAATGCTCTTTGCTGTTTGGCTCCTACCCTTGGGGAGGATTTTGTAATCTTTATACCACTGATTCAAAAAGTATTATCAAAACATAATATACGGGTAATTTCCTTTTTGTAGCTTCTGATACCGATGCCTAATTGATGGATTTTTAAAGCTTTGCTAACTTGCTTATAACCCACTTGTTTTAGCATAGAGAATTTGAGAAAGTAAAAAACTACCTACAAAGTCGTGAACCACTTATGCTGGAGAGTTTGTCTGATCGACTTCGGCCTATTGACTCAATCAAAAGTCCTATTAACGATATGGACGAAGAAGAAATGGAAATGCATAGAAAAAACAAAGGCCATCAGGTATACATTCTCTTCAAATATGTTTTCCTGTTAGTCTAGGCCAAACCTATTTGGGGTGTAAAATGTCACTCTTTCAATTGTTGAGTTTAAGTTACTTTTTTGCATTTATTCAGTAATTAGTCATTCAAAATATATTTATTGTATAATCAGAGAGGAGGTGTTTGATCACTTTAGCACATTCATTTTAGCGGAGATACATCAAATGGTGTGAATGCACCCTTACATTGTGTAGTTTAGTAATCCGAAAATCATTTTTTCTAAAATACTTGCATGATTCTTTTTTTATGGGTAATCATGCGCGCGCGCACATCATACATATGTATCTTATAATTCTGTCAACATTTCTTTTAACTTCTTATTGAAAATACTCAAAAATTAACACATATAAGATCACTCGCCTTTCTGATTAAATTTATAAAAACAAACAACTAATTCATAGGCCTACCCTTATAAGTTAATGATGTTCGATTGAGGACAGCACGTGAAGCTTCTCAACGAAATACTAAGGAAGATTGGGCAGAATGGATGAGATATTTTAGCATTGAACTGCTCAAGGAGTCTCCACTACCAGCACAGCGAACATGTGCAAGGCTTGCACAATTGCAGGTACAACAATTATTTGTAATTTCTGTTCCATGTTGCTGTCACTAGCATTAAATACCCTCAGATCTGGCATAAACATTCTCCAAGATATGGTTTTCAAAATGGGGTCCGAATTGTAAACAGTAAAGTTTAAGTTTTAAATCAAAAATGGATTTAAATCATGTGTAGTATGCACATGAATTTATATGCTAGAAATTAGTTATCAAATGACATGTATCTAAAATGATGAATGTTTGCGCCAAAATTGGTCACAGACCCCAAGTATTGTGAAAGCACCGGTGCATGAATACAAATCAGCACTATTCAAACACAAATTACAGATCTAAGCACGCAACAATACAGAAATTATGAACAAGAAGACACGGTTTATAGTGGCTCGGCTATCTCCGGCCTACGTCCACTTCAAAGGTTTTAACTTTTATTGATGTTCTTCGCTGGTTACAGATGATTACAGTGGATTACAATGGATTATAGCCCTGAAATTCGAGTACAACGGTAGTAGTGAAGTGCATAGTAGAGTCTGGTAGAGTCTGGGCGCTTCCGAATCAAGATCCAGCAAGAGAGAGATCGATCCCCTTTTTCTGTTGGCTCTGGGGCTCTATTTATAGGTGTAGGAGGCTGATATTTCTCCTAAAATCCGGGGAGACCGCTTCTGGCACGTGAGGGGGCCCACACGCCCGGATTCTGGAAATCCGGGCCTACTTCGGGATCGATTCGAACTCAGGTTAGAATCGATCAAGAATGCATCCAATCGAGGTGAAATTTGGTGTGGACATTCTTCAGCATGTACGTAAGCTCCTGTGAAAATTTCATAGCATTTGGACTTGTAGATCCTGAGTTATGATCGATTCAAGATTGTATTTTCGGTTGTCATGCTTGGCTCGAATCGATCCCTTCGAATCGATAGGGTCAAATCGATGGTCTGTGCATGTGCATGTGCGTGGTGACGTGGCGCGCGCGCTTCTCGGGTCAATCCATCTTTTTCTTCGAGTTTACTAGGTCGAATCCATGGTTTTAGCCGCCTTGACTTAATGGATTCGAGGTAGTGGATTCGAGGTATGTTCCTTCGAATCGATCGAATGGATGTTCCTTCGTATCGATCGAGGTATCCCATAGCTGATCGATACGAAGCTTCCCCAACAGGGTGGATTCGAAGCAGGTCATGGGATGGAGTCCAAGTGAGGTTACAGGATGGATTCGAATTGAATCAATTGCATGGATTCGAAGTATAGTCGCTTCACGGACTCAAGGTACCCTGCCCTGATGAAGGAAGGTCACAGGATGGATAGGAAGCTTGGCCACCTAATGGATTCGAAGGAAGGTCACGGGATGGATAGGAAGCTTGGCCACCTGATGGATTCGAAGGAAGGTCACGGGATGGATACGAAGCTTGGCCACCTGATGGATTCGAAGGAAGGTCACAGGATGGATACGAAGCTTGGCCACCTGATGGATTCGAAGGAAGGCCACCTGATGGATTCAAACTTAGGGTTATTTCCTCCAACTTGAATCGATCATAACTTGAGCGTATGAACTCAGATTGACTTGAAATTTGAAATGCTGGCTTCTACAGCTTTGCTCATCATGTCTTGTCAATTGTAGCCCGATCCGGACTCAGACAAAATTCATCGATATCTATGGTTATCCTGCAATGCATGGTTGATATTCAAGAATAGTAATCGTTTATTTTCAGCTGATTTTTGGGTGTCTCAGCTTTGCCAAAAGTTGGGATAACACTTTGCCCCCCAAAACATGCCTTTTTGTAAAAGGTATGTTTTGAACAGTCTTAAATCGAGTGTAGTAAATTCACGTTTCATTCGTAGCTGTAGTATTATCAATCAAGTTCATGGCTGTTCGGAGCCAAGTTGTTATCAATTTCTTTCAGTAGAAGTTAAGAACGAAATTCTTCAGTCTCTCTGGACTATCGATGGTCACTCCGGACCCTTGCCAAGTCCGTTCCCGACTTAGCGATTGAATAGAAAGATCCTATTGCACTCTGGCGTTGCCTTCTATCCCTTGCACTCTGGCCCCAGCTAGGGCATATAGCGATGTCTTGGTTGTTCTAAACCGATCATAGCCTCTCCGGGCTCTTGCTGGATCCCATCCTGTCACTCTCTGGTGAAGGGGAAACAGCGCTTAAGTGAGTTGATCCTGTCGCTCTCCGGCGAAGCAACCACTTCTTGCACTCCGGTTCAGTGTATTTGAACATTAAGCGATGTCTTGGCTGTTCTAGACTGATCATAGCCTCTCCGGGCTCTTGCTGGATCCCATCCTGTCACTCTCTAGTGAAGGGGAAACAGCGCTTAAGTGAGTTGATCCTGTCGCTCTCCGGCGAAGCAACTCACTTCTTGCACTCTGGACCCTGCCTCTCCGGGTAGGGTCATAAAGCGATCATTTTTATATTGGTATTTAATGTTCATCCTTTGACTCTCCGATCAAAGGTTTCAAGAAATTCTAATTTATTTATTTAAATTCGAGTCCTAGATGTTCAATCTCAAACATTAGGAAAAAGCTAAGCATTGTCTCTCCGGGCATATCGGTTTACCTCCATCTCAGAGCATGCCTAGGGATCTCTCCGGTTCCTGTACATGAGTAAGTGGAGTAACCGTTTATTCTGAAAACAAATCTAAATGAAATTATTCGACCGAAGTCCACATCCTGGACTTGGCCCTTGCCATCTTTAATCAGTTGATGACGAGTCGTGATCCCGGTCCAGGATCGTTCCTGTTAGGTGGAGGCGGTAGTTGTTCAGGCCTTACTGCCACTGTCCGTTCTCTGACATATTGCGGCAATCTACCACTCCTGGCATGTTCTTCCACCTCATCCTTTAGGTGGAGGCATTCCTCTGTAGTGTGCCCATCCAGCTCATGGAATAGGCAGTATTTTCCAGTTCTGCGCTCCCGCTTAGTGGGATCCCTCCTGGGTGGCTTGCGACAGGGGAGTTGCCCCCGAGTATCAGTGTAAATTTGTTCCAGGCCTGCATTCAGATCTGTGTATTGCCTGAATCTTGGTTCTCGGAATTTTTTCCATTTATCGGGACCATCATATCTGTCATCCTATTTCCTCTTTCCTTTGTCCGCTCCGGATGGTTACCTGGCGGTTCCTTCGCCCTGCTCAGCATTTGTTTCCTGCCTCTCGGCTCGTGATTCTTCTAATCGGATGAACTTTTCAGCTTTATGAAAGAACTCTCCGAGATCTTGCGGTGGATCTTTAGTCAGAGAATCTTTGAATTTGGTGCCTTCCCCAACTCCTGCCACTGCCGCCATCAAAATCATTGATGGATCTGGGCGATCTACAGAAGTCACCATTGCATTAAATCTCAGTAGAAAATCTTTTATGGACTCTCCGGTCCTTTGCTTTATTGAGGCTAAAGTCATAACACTCTTGGGTCGCGTCACATGGACCCTAAACTGTCTCATGAAGCAATCTACAAGCTCACTCCATGTTATGATTGATCCAGTCTCTAATTGCCTGAACCAAAGTGCAGCCAAATCTGACAAATATAGAGGGAAGCATCGTGCCATCACATCCTCGGATGCCCCCAGCACTTCCTTGTGTCTAATATATCTAGTGATGTGCATGGTCGGGTCTGACCTCCCGTCATAAGGATCTAGCGTTGGTAGTTTGAATTTTCGAGGGTTCCTTGCGTTTTGGATGTTCGGAGTGAACGGACTCCGACTGACTTCTTCCAGCCCTCCACTAGACAATCCTCCTCTCATGATTCGTCGCATGAGTCCAATCATTCTCTCGTCTCTATCCATGGGTTGACCCCTGGCCACATTCCTGTCCTGCCTCCCGAGTCTTGAAGGGAACTCTGGTACATACTCTTCGTGAGGCTCGTTAGCATAAGCATTGGTTCCAGCCTGTTGAGCTCCGTATATTGGTCTTCCAGTATCGGACCCTGAGGGTCTGCCCCCAAGTCCTTGTTGATTATCTTCAGCTCCTGTATTCTGGTCTTGAACCTGACCTTCATTAGCTTCTGCAATCCTGATTCCTTGTCCCGCACTTGCAGTTGTTGTAGTTGGTCCAAGGTTTTGCACATTCGCTGCCCTCATTTGTTCGAGGAAATTCTGCAGCATCTCCTGTTGAGTCTTCATCATGCTTTCTCGTATCGAATTTGCCATAGCCTCCATCTCGTCCCTAGTGATGTAAATCGAGGCTTGTCCTTCTCCATCTCCAGAGGATGCCTCCTGACTTCCTCCCTGTTGGCTTCTCTCAGCCCTCTGCCTTCTACTGTTCTGTCGAGTCATTGTTGAATCAATCTGAATCTTTTAAACTTTCAAATCTGAACTTCGATCCGATGTAGTGAGTGCTGGTTCTCTCAATGAAAGCACCAAAGTGTTTGCGCCAAAATTGGTCACAAACCCCAAGTATTGTGAAAGCACCGGTGTATGAATACAAATCAACACTATTCAAACACAAATTACAGATCTAAGCAAGTAATACGCAGCAATACAGAAATTATGAACAAGAAGACACGGTTTATAGTGGTTCGGCTATCTCCGGCCTGCGTCCACTTCAAAGGTTTTAACTTTTATTGATGTTCTTCGCTGGTTATAGATGATTACAGTGGATTACAATGGATTATAGCTCTGAAATTCGAGTACAACGGTAGTAGTGAAGTGCACAGTAGAGTCTGAGCGCTTCCGAATCAAGATCCAGCAAGAGAGAGATCGATCCCTTTTTTCTATTGGCTCTTGGGCTCTATTTATAGGTGTAGGAGGCTGATATTTCTCCTAAAATCCGGAGAGACCGCTTCTGGCACATGAGGGGGCCCACACGCCCGGATTCTGGAAATCCGGGCCCACTTCGGGATCGATTCGAACTCAGGTTCGAATCGATCAAGAATGCATCCAATCAAGGTGAAATTTGGTGTGGACATTCTTCAACATGTACGTAAGCTCCTGTGAAAATTTCATAGCATTTGGACTTGTAGATCCTGAGTTATGATCGATTCAAGATTGTATTTTCGGTTGTCATGCTTGGCTCGAATCGATCCCTTCGAATCGATAGGGTCGAATCGATGGTCTGTGCATGTGCATGAGCATGGTGACGTGGCGCGCGCGCTTCTCGGGTCAATCCATCTTTTTCTCCGAGTTTACTGGGTCGAATCCATGGTTTTAGCCGCCTTGACTTAGTGGATTCGAGGTAGTGGATTCGAGGTATGTTCCTTCGAATCGATCGAATGGATGTTCCTTCGTATCGATCGAGGTATCCCATAGCTGATCGATACGAAGCTTCCCCAACAGGCTGGATTCGAAGCAGGTCATGGGATGGAGTCCAAGTGAGGTTACAGGATGGATTCGAATTGAATCAACTACATGGATTCAAAGTATAGTCGCTTCACGGACTCAAGGTACCCTGCCCTGATGAAGGAAGGTCACAGGATGGATACGAAGCTTGGCCACCTGATGGATTCGAAGGAAGGTCACAGGATGGATAGGAAGCTTGGCCACCTGATGGATTCGAAGGAAGGTCACAGGATGGATACGAAGCTTGGCCACCTGATGGATTCGAAGGAAGGCCACCTGATGGATTCGAACTTAGGGTTATTTCCTCCAACTTGAATCGATCATAACTTGAGCGTATGAACTCAGATTGACTTGAAATTTGAAATGCAGGCTTCTACAGCTTTGCTCATCATGTCTTGTCAATTGTAGCCCGATCCGGACTCGGAAAAAATTCATCGATATCCATGGTTATCCTGCAATGCATGGTTGATATTCAAGAATAGTAATCGTTTATTTTCAGCTGATTTTTGGGTATCTCAGCTTTGCCAAAAGTTGGGATAACATTGAAATTGGTTTTTATTTTATTTTTTCCGTGAAACAATAAAATTTGAAATGTAGGTACGAAGAAGTGATCTTGATATTTCTTATTTCCATATGGATTAAATGGTTTTTGTCTCAAATGGGTTTGAACTTTGAACTGAATCTTGAATCAGAATTTGAGGATCAAATTGGAATTGGTAGGAGTCGATTCAAACATTCCACCTGAAATTTTGGCAACACTACTCAATCTGGTAACTATTTAACGAACACATACCTTTTGTATACATTAAATTGGATTGTTTTACTAGAAGTCCTTTAATATAGTGTAAATTATCCAAATTGTTCGAGTAATGTAATATCTGCATTACCAGTAAGAGTTGCTAGATCAGGCAATACAAATATTGAGGTGTAAGTTACAGGTATTGATAATTCCAGATAGGTCATTAAAGATTCTATGTCAGAAAATACGTTAACCACTGTCAATGTATCAATTTTTTTTTACAAATGCTTCTTAGTTACTGATAATAGCTGAGTTGATCAGGCAGAGTTTATGGAACATGATGAAAAACCTCTTCCAATTGATACAAGGTTACTTGGTGCTCTTGCTGAAAAGGTTTTTCTCGATATATTTTATGAAATTTCGTATTAACTTATGTTTTCTAATCAAATACATTGAATCATGCTTATTTTCCTTTTTCATCAGTGTCGAGCATTTTCCAAAGCACTGCACTACAAAGAAATGGAATTTGAAGCTGCACGATCTAGAAGAATGGGAACAAATCCTGTTACAGTGGTTGAACCCCTTATTCATATTAATAACCAACTGCACCAGCATGAGATCAGTCTCTATGACTAGTATCTTGTAGCATATAATTGTTGTCACACTTGTTTTATCTTTCTTAAGGTTAAGTAGGTTTTAGTTTTCGCTATTGTTTAGGACATCTCTATGTTTTACTTGTAGGCTATTGTTGGGATACTTACATACTCACAACAACCTCTGGGTGTCCAACTAAAAGAGTCTTGGTATGTTTCTTTAGCAAGAGTACTGTGTAGCCATATAATCGGCTTTTATTGTGATGCTTCTCAACGATAACTTAAATTTACACGATCCACTTACTTTGCTTTAAATTGGTTGGATTTAGGTATGAAAAATTGCAAAGATGGGATGATGCACTCAAAGCATACATTGCAAAATCATCTCAGTCTTTGAACCCACTTATGAATTTGGATGATACACTTGGTTAGTGATTGTTATGATTTGTTACCGTAAAGTATAACAACTATCATTGTCTCTTTACAAAGCTACATTATTGTTACACTACTTTATGTGTTATGCTAAAGATGGAACACAGATAATTTATCTGCATCCCCATTTATTCTTTTACTGATACACTCTCATTGCATAATTTTTTTGTGTAAAGATTTCATTTTACTTACTAGCTTCATTTGATGACCCATGGGATCATTTTCTTGCATCTTACAACTAAATTTCCACCTATATAAACACTGACATTAAAGTGCCTTTTATAGATAGTGCCACTTATAGATGCAATGCGAGTATTTTAAATTATCAAGGATTGATAACGACAACATATTGTTTGGCTTTGTCCTTTTTAGCCTGGGTAGGCACTCGTCATTAACATTTCTGTGTTTCTATTCTTTTTCAATCGATAAATGATGATTAAAAGATGATGTACGGTTTAAACTAACGTTTGTTGCGTAGGAATTTGTGATGAGTTTTCTCCATTGTTTACTGATGTTGCTATGATATTCTCTTCTGTCATCAAGGTTCCCTAGCATGCGTTTATGTCATCAAAATATCGAATCATAGTATTCGTATTTTCTTTGTAAATGTTCTTTGGTAATGCCTTGTATTGATAATTTTGTATCATATATTTCTTATGCTACTGCACATTAATATAGCACTTTTATTTTATGCAGCAAGTCCATTTGGCGTTTATTCTGAATTTTAATAGCATGAAATTTGTAACTGCGGTGGTTGATCGCTCGGTTTGCAAGATGATGGTGCAATGTATTTGACAGGAAATAGTGGCTGTAGCGATTTGAGCAGTTGGAGAAGTTGTGATATGTTATGACGATGAGAGGAGTGGTAAGTACGATGTTGAGCAATTATAGGCTACAAGAGTATGGAGATGCAAGAAGCACTGAGATGACAGGGGTACATGATATGGAAGAAGTTGTTAGATGGTGAATGTGTGGTCTGTCGTTGTTTCTGGTGTTGGAGATGTATGTTTTGACAGTTTTGTGCTGAAGCAGTGGGATGATGGTGTTTGTTGGAGGTGAATGTGTGCATGGTGACGGAGTTTTGTTTTGTAATGAATTATGGAGGGTGAAGTGTGTATGAATGAAATGATGGCAGTGAAATTTTTGTGTGATATGGCGAGAATTGGGTGGGTAATGACCAGTTTGGGTATGTTAGTTGGTCTTGGTTTGGGTTGGATGTTTTGAATGGGTTATGGCAGAATGGTAGCTCTAGTTGTGAAGGAAGCAATGAAGTACAGGTGTTGGACAGTGGAGCAAGGAGATGGAGTATAGGTGCTGGACGGTGGATATGGCTTTGTTGCTGTCTGCTTTGGTTTGTGATGATAATTTGATGAATTATGGGATATGGCAGGTTGCAATGTAGAGTTGCTAAGGGGATTCTGAATGGAAGTTTTGAATTGCCGAGAGAATTGTGGGATGAGAATTTCCCAGAGAATGGAAATTTAGGCGTATGTATGACAGTGAGGAGGTTTCGGAGGCTGTTAGAACAGTGGCACAGTGGTTAGAGATGGGTCAAGGAGTTTCAGTCGCGATTGGGATGGAGGACTGATGATGGTTGTTTATTTAGTGTGCAGTCAACTTGTTTATTAGTTTGCAGGTTGCAGTGATTAGTGGTGTTAAGGAATTGATAATGGTGAGAGAACGAAGGAAGGGGGTGTGTGATGTTGCACTTGTGTTTGGAACAGCTGCAGGGGATGGTGATGTTTGATGATTGTTAATGGTTGTTTTGAATATGGTGGCAGAGGCATCAATGAATGGTGACAGAGGCTGTTTTGTTTTGTAGCAGTGGTTGGATCGTTTGGAGGAGTGGAGTCGAAGAAGCTTATGGTAGAGGTGAAGGACGGTGAGATGGTGCATAGGACATTTTTTGAAGCTTATGTTGTAATAATATCCGAATATATGACATTGTGGTATTTTAGATATGTGAATAATTGTTTATCATATATTATACTACATTTGTAGAGCGTTTAAACTTTGCATTGAATATGTATGGTGAATTATTTGTGATATGGAAACCATTATTTGCAATGTGTTTATATTTATACTTTGCGTTTAAGTTTTGGTATATATCTATATATGTGTTACTAAATAATCATTTTCCAACACTTATAAGCATTACCGTGTATTTCTATACCAACACTTATAAGTGTTACTGTATATTTCGTTACCAACACTTATAAGCGTTACCATATATTTCTGTACCAACACTTATAAGTGTTACCGTATATTTCGTTACCAACACTTATAAGCATTACCGTATATTTCTGTACCAACACTTATAAGTGTTACCGTATATTTCGTTACCAACACTTATAAGCGTTACCGTATATTTAGGTGCCAACACTTATAAGTGTTAGTAATACGTACATTTGTAACACTTATAAGTGTTATAAATTTGACCGCTCCATTCGTCATAGTCCATTAGTAACACTTAAAAAGTGTTACCGAAATTATTTGTAACACTTATAAATGTTAGAATTTTCCTGTTTTGGTGTAGTGTTTGTTTCTTTGGTTTCGATGATTTTCATTATTCAGCTTACTGTATGACTTGTAGCCGAATTTCAAAATCTTGTAAGCTACACAAGCTCCAGATCACTTCCACATGACTCAAATTTTTTTGGAATCATAGATCTTCTAGTCCACGCTTTGGGGGCTTAGAATACATTTCGTCCACACTCTAAGGACTTAGAGATTTTTAAGTCGTTTATACTTTCGTCCACACTCTAGGGACTCAGAGTACTCCAGTCTGCACTCTGGGAACTTAGATATTTTTAAGTTGTTTATACTCTAGTCCGTGCTCTGGGGACTCAGAGTACTCCAGTTTGCACTCTGGGGGCTTAGAGATTTTTAAGTCGTTCTCTAGTCTGCACACTGGGGACTCATAATACTCTAGTTCGCACTCTGGGGACTTGGAGATTTTTTAGTCGATTATACTCTAATCTGCGTTCTAGGGAATCAGAGTACTCCGGTCTGCACTCTGGGGACTTAGAGATTTTTAAGTCTTTTGTATGCTAGTCCTCACTCTAGGGACTCAGAGTACTCCAGTCTACACTCTGGGGACTTAGAGATTTTTAAGTTATTTATACTCTAGTCCGCACTCTAGGGACTCAGAGTTCTCCAGTTCACACTCTGGGGACTTAGAGATTTTAAGTCGTTTATACTCTAGTTCGCACTTTGGGGACTCAGAGTACTCCAGTCCACACTTTGGAGACTCAAAGATTTTTAAGACGTTTATACCCTAGTTCGCACTTTGGCGACTCAGAGTACTCCGGTCCGCACTCTAGGGACTTAGAGATTTTTAAGTCGTTTGTACTCTAGTCCGCACTCTGGGGACTCATTGTACTCCAGTCCGCACTCTGGAAACATAGAGATTTTTAAGTCGTTTATACTCTAGTCCACGTTCTAGGGACTCAGAGTACACTAGTCCGCACTCTAGGGACTTAGAGACTTTTAAGTCATTTATAATCTAGTCTGCACTCTGGGGACTCAGAGTACTCCAGTCCGCACTCTGGGGACTTAGAGATTTTGAAGTCTGTGTGCACGTTCATACGTCAGATATAATAATGTAATTTAATTTTTGCCATGGACTTACAACATACAGAAACATCAATAGTTCATGGAAAAGATGGATTCAAGGCTTTATTAATGAAAATGAAGCGAGTTGTCTTATTACATGCCGAAAACTAAGAACAAAAAAATAAATATATACTAGAAATAATTGCAACTAAAATGCAAAAGGAATAGACTAGGTGTAATAACGTCGCAAATGCTTGCTATTCCATGCTCGAGGGAGTGTCGCGCCATCAACGGTCGCTAACTTGAAAGTTCCCTCTCCAAACTTCCGTTCAATGACGTATGGACCTTCCCATGTGGGATTCATATCGATGGGTTCGGAAAAACTCGCTTCAAAACGAGATCACCTACATCAAAGATTCTCGATCGGATTTTTTTCATTACAATATCGAGCGACTCGGTGCCTATATGCAGCCGCCCTTAAATCTGCTTCTTCATGTTTTTCATCAACAAAGTCCAATGATTCTAGCAAGAGATCCTGATTCATCTTAGGGTCATAATGAGTTACCCGATGTGAAGGAACTTCAAGTTCCATGGGTATAACAGCTTCAATGCCATATTCCAATGTGAATGGAGTGTGGCCAGTTGCAGACTTGTGGGTGGTTCTATAAACCTAGAATATTGTTGGAAGCTCGTCCACCCACTTGCCGCTAGCCTTTTCCAAACATTTTTTCAATATGGATTTGATTATTTTGTTCACGGCTTCAACTTGTTCATTTTCTTTGGGATGGGCAACTGTTGTAAACCTTTTCTCAATGCCATGCTTTTGACAAAATTCTTTGAACTTCCTACTTTCGAACCAAGTTTGATTGTCCGTAACGATAGTTCATGGGAGGCCAAAAATGACATATGATGTTCCGCATGACGAAATTAATAACCTTTTTGGTGGTGATTATATCTAAGGGCTCTACTTCTACCCACTTGGTAAAGTAATCGACTACAACGATTGCGTATTTTGCACCACCTTTAGAGATCGGAAAGGAGCCAATTATATCGATTCCTTATATTGCAAATGGCCAATGACTAACCGTTTGTGTAAGTTTTTTTGGCGGAGCTCTCGGGATTTTGCATATTTTTGACATTTGTCGCATCTTCGTACATAGTCCGCGGCGTCCCGATGCACGGTTGGCCAATAATATCCATAGCGGAGGATCTTTTTCGCTAATGTCTGCCCCTAGTATGGTTGCTACATTCTCCTTCATGGACTTCTTTTAAGACCGTTTTATCTCCTTATGGGCGATGCACCGAAGTAATGGAACCAAGAATTCTTTCTGATACATTATTCCGTCCTACATCATATATCGTGAAGCTTTGCGAATGACTTGTCGTTATTCGTTCTTTGTTTCGAGCAAAACCCCGTGTAGTAGGTATTGCTTGAATGGGGTTATCCATGACTCCTTCTCAATTTATATTTCTGACAAAAAATCTACTCCCATCTCATTTATACTCGGAGCATGTAAGATTTCGATAGGAACCAATCCCATCTGCTGTGCATCACCAGTACTCGTGAACTTCGCCAATGAAACAGCTTTCCCATTTTGCTCACGTGGGATGTGTGAAATATCGTAATATTCGAGCTCTTCCAATAGCTCTTGAACCCAAGCAAGGTATGGGGCAAGGCTTTGCCTCTTTGCTTGATAGTCTCTCAGCACTTGGTAAACCATCAATTATGAGTCACAAAAGATTTCAACCGATTTTACTCTAAGTTCCCTGATAAGTTTCAAGCCAGCAATCAATGCTTCATACTTGGCTTCGTTATTTGAAGCTGGGAAATCGAGCTTCAAAGCATAAAAAATTAATCGGTTTTCAGGAGTTACAAAAATTACACCAGCCCTAGAACAAGGGTCGTTGGATGCCCCGTCAATGTATAGTTTCCATCGAATAGGGGAAATAACATCATCACTGTTTGGTTCGTCTGACATGGTGAATTCCACGATGAAGTCTGCTAGCGCTTGCCCTTGTATGTCCCTCTATGGTAGGTAGATGATATTGAACTGAATCAACTCAATATTCCATTTTAGTAGCCTTGTAGAGGTTTCGGGTGGTTGGAGTACCTATCGTAGGGGTTGATCGGTATAAACACTGATCGGGTGTGCTTGAAAGTACGGACGAAGGTTACATGCTGCAATCACCAAGCAGTAAGATCGCTTCTCAACTTTAGGATAATTTCTTTCTGCCCTGTTAAACGTTAACTGCCATAGAACACCGGCTTTTGAACTCGGTCATCCTCGCGAACAGAAGCCGTACTGATTACATATTGAGATACAACCAAATATGCATACAACACTTCATGGTCTATAGGCTTCGACAGCAGCAGGGGACTTTCTAATTGCCTTACCAGAGCTCGAAATGCATCCTCGCAGTTAGACGTCCATTGAAAATTTTTCTTTCCTTTCTTTATTACATCGAAGAAGGGAATACACTTATCCTTGCATCCTCGCAGTTGTCTCGAATGTGGTCGTTTGACTGCCATGACTTCACGAGAATGTCATCCACATAGACTTCCATCGTAATACTAATTTGATCTTTAAACATCTGATTCACCAAATGTTAATAAGTTGCTCCTGCATTTTTCAATCCAAAAGGCATCACTACATAACAGTACACTCCAACGTCTGTGACAAAACTAGTGTGTTCTTGATCTAGAATGTGCATCGAGATTTGGTTATATCCCGAGTACGCATCCATAAATGACAATAACTCGTGTCTTACCGTTGAGTCGACCAACTAATCAATTCTGGTAAAGGGAAACTATCTGTAGGGCATGCTTTGTTCAGATCCGAGTAATCTACGCAGGTCCTCCATTTCCCATTCGCTTTTCTCAATAGTACGGGGTTAAAGACCCATTCTGGGTAGAGGGTGTTTCGGATGAACCCATTGGCTTTGAGTTTATCCACCTCCTTTCTGAGAGTAGCGGATCTCTCTGGGTCCATGCCACTCCTTTTTTGCTTCAACGGCACGTATTTCAGGTCTATGTTCAACATATGACTCACAATGGCGGAAGAAATCTCACACATATCGGAATGCGTCCAAGCAAAAACATATAGATTCGTTCGGAGGAAATCAATAAGATCCTCGATCATCGAAGGGTTGAGTTGTGATCCAATCTTAAGTACCCGTGATGGGTCGTCACAACTGACTGGAATGTCAATTGTTAGTTCAGCCGATGCTGCTTTTGCCTCCTTGGGTTCCTCTTCATCGTCTCTTGGATCTATGTCTCTATAGATCCGACCATGATGCCCGAGCCAAGGCTCGGGCATTACTTGTCAATCTTCAGTGACTCGGATGCGGACGGAGCTGTCCACAAGCTTTCCTTTCTCTCTTCGCTGGGCCTCTCTCAGCTTAACCACATAACACACACGACCAACTGCCTGATCGCCATGCAAAACACCAACTCCTTTATTGATCAAAAATTTCAAGGTTGAACACCATGGGGCCAAAGATGCCCTAAACACTCTCAGGGCTGGTCGACCTAGAAACACATTATATAGAGAATCGACATCCAAAACGATGAACGGTAGGAACCGCACCCTCCTACGTTCACCTTCTCTAAGTTCAACCGGTAATTTAACAAAACCCACTGCATCAGTAGCTGCACCATTAAAGCCATGAATACAGGCTTTAGATTGTTTTAGATCCTTTATCTCCATCTTCATCTGGTCATATACTTTTTTGAAGATAATGTTAACAGAACTTCCACAGTCAATCAGTATTCTCCTCACAAATGCTGGCCCAGTAGTGGCCAAGATGACCATTGAATCAATGATAGGCGCCTCCACTTGATCGGAATTTCTGCTCTTGAACACTGTATCGTCTATCATCATTCGCTGCTGTTTAGGTAGGGTCCCATCTTCCGTGTTTGAACAACATTCAAAATCTGCATGCTTTAGGGAATTAGCATAACACATCATTTCTTTCCAATTCTTATCTACAGGTTGAGGCCCACCAACTATCGTGTTTATGGCTAATCTACCCACAGTCCGAGCAGTTTCCTCAGGATGGCGTGGATCTTACCCGCGACCGGGGTATGAAGTTCCTTTTCTGCCTTCCTGCGGATTCTTGACACACCTGTAATTTTTTCTGTCGAATCAGCTTTTCAATGGCATCATGGAGGCGCCTACAATCCTCAGTATTGTGCCCGTAAGTCTCATGGAAGTGACAATACTTCCCAGCCCGCATTCGTTCCTCAGTGGACTCTTTTGGGCGTGGCTTTCGATATTGAAAAGTGTTACGAGTCGATAGGTAAATATTTTCCAGATATTCATTCAGAGGAATGTATTCATTGTAAGTTGGAATCCTTGGTTTCCACTTTCCTACCTCTCTTTTCTTTCTGAGATTTCCTCCTCCGGATTCTTTTGGATTGCTCTGGCTTGTTTTGAACATTGACCTTGACCTTTCCAGAGAAATCATTTGATCAATTTATAGCAATGTTGCTCTGCACAGCCTCCTTGCCAGCCCCTTGTGCATTGTCTCACCTCGTCCACCTGGCTTCCTCTCTTCTTATAAATTGATGTGCCTTTGAATAAAAATGTTCCAGTATAGTCTGAGGTTTTCCTACCAGCCAATCACCAAACTCCAAATCTGGATCTACTCCTCGCATCATGGCCATTAGAATAGCATGGTCATTTGGTTTGCTAACTTCAGTAGAAGCAACATGAAATCTTTGTAAGTACTCCTTCAATGACTCCCCTAGAGCTTGAATCACACCGGACAAGGACATCATGTCCTTGGGACGAGTGGCATGAATTTTGAATCACTCCACCAATTTCGTCACTAACTCATCCAAGTTGGAGATAGACCGTGGAGGAAGTTGGGTGAACCATATGGTGGCGATTCCAGATGAAGCTATTTAGAAGCATCTACATTTAGTTACATCGTTTTCCCTAGCTGAGTCCATCATCCACTCATATCTCATTACATGCTGTCGGGGATCAGTCTTCCCTTAGTAGGCTGGAATAGTCGGCATGTTAAACTTCCTGGGGTCAACCTGTAGGATAGCATCTATGAATGGAGTGCGGCTCCCAAATATGCCCTAATCATCATTAGATAAGCCTTGATTTTCCCTCATCAGCTGTCTGATGATAGTTGATAGGTCTGGGGTTTGTATGGAAGGTGGTAAGTTGGAATCTGTTCTACGGGATCGTTCAATGGTTGGTGCCTCCTCGGTTGGTGATCTACCAAATGCATGTTCTAGGGACCTGCTTCATTATGACCTTGATGAGACGGTCGTCCAGCTTCCACTCGTACCCCGAATCCTATGTTTCAGGTTCCAACTTGAGTACGATTACCTTGGTGTAAATGAGGGGCCATGGCTCCTGGCAAGGAACTTGAACCATCCCTAGTGGATCGTTCAGCTGCACCTGTTTGCGTTGTTTCAGTTCTACGGCGTCTACGCCTGGGTGGTTCATCAGACGAAGCGGAGCTGTCTCCGCTTCGTATGAGGAGTAGGCAGCGGGACTTCCTATAGCATCCTGATGTTGTTGTTGAGTAAGCTAAGTCATGAGGTTGGCGTTTGCTTGAATTTGCTCATTAAGCTGTCTCCTGCTTTTCATGAGTTCTCCCATCAGCTCGTTGAACTTCGTCTTAGTGACAACTTCTGTTTGGTTTAGGATGGCAGTGGTCCTTGCACCTGGAGTAGATTGTTGATTATTGGGTCCTACTTGTTGGACGCTAGCGGTCTCATTGACATCTGCATTGTGGGAGGCTGATTTAGTACGTGGTCTTCCCATTGTAGAGTTATTGGTAGGAAATCTGAGTAGAATCTATGAACTTCTTGTAAACTAACTTGGATCTTCCTTGGGGATTTCTTTAATCCAGTAGCGACAAGGTAGATCCCAACAGCCTGAGAATGCTACTCTATTCTCAGTGAAAGCATCAAGATGTTACTACCAAAATTAGTCACTAACACCCTTGAATAGGATTTTGTAAAGAGACTAATGAAGAAAATAAATTAAAACTGAGGAATATCACAGTAGAATGCAATAAGAACTGTAAGAAACAAGAACATCAGAATTATAATGGTTCGGTGTAACTACCTACATCCACTTTGATCGTAATCTTTGTTACTTTTTCAAATAATTGAATACAGATGCAATCCGTACACCAGCAACTTGAGTACAAGTTTTAACAAAAAAGAAATGATTCTTGGAAATGGCAGGGTCTCTCCAGAGTTCTCGAAAAAAGTTCCCTTTTCACTGTACCCCTGCCCTTCTATTTATAGACGAAGATAGGTAGGACTTCCTTCTCTAGCCTAAGAGCAAAGTACCTTGGCCCATATATGGGAATCTCGACTTGACCGATCTAGGTATACCGAGCGAGACACATCGATTGATAAACGCCGATCCAGGACGGCCGAATGGTGGTCACGGGTAATTAACTCGAAGCGCGCTCTTAAAGGACCCGGAGTAACTCATGGTGGAACTCGAAGTGAAGGGATGCCGAACCCCTCACTTCGATGTTGACCTCCATAAATAAGTTGAATCCCTCATCTTACTTTGAAACAGCTATACCGAATCAAGCGTACCGAACGGTGGTTGCCGAGCGACATCATTCGAATGAAGGTAGCCGAGAGATGTTGGCCGAACGGAGGAAGCTGAGCGATGTTCATTAAGTTCCCAACAACACCTTTCTTTTGGCCGGGCGACACACGCCATCCTTCCTCGGTCGAACCAAATATTGAGGCCGAACGATGTATCAGGCCGAACGAAACTTATATGCCGAACGAAGTATTCAGGCCGAACGAAACATATATGCCGAACGAGTATTAAGGCCGTACGAAACTTATACGTCGAACGAAGTATATATGCCGAGCTTCTCAATTCAAGTCAATCTTTCACTTGCTTAAGTTTCACTTAGATTCAACTAAGAAACTCAATAATTAGCATATCGTCGTCGGGCCAAGCAACCGAGTAACAATAAATTAGGAAGAACATAGAAGAGATGACAGTTAAAATATTAATATTTTTATTCCTTATAACATTTCTATACAAAGTCAAAATGTGAGGGTTGAACCTACATAATATCGGCCAAGAAAAGGAAAAATACAAATGCTATAACAACAAAAGTAACAAGTAAAAACTCAGCACTTATGCGTAATACATGTCAAACAAATCAGAATGTTTTAGTATCCATCTCCACTATCATTCGAGCCTTTCAATGTTTCTTTCCATTACCTCCCTTCCCGACTTTGGTTGGAAGTTTCTTCTTCTCAGAATCCCCACCAAAAATTATGTCCTGCCTGAAATATCAATTATTGACTCCATGCCTAGGTTTCCTCCTTGTTCTTCGACACCCTCGTCAGGCTCCCACTTGGTCTTGCGCTTTCGGGACTTGTAAGAGCTCCTTGAAGACTTTCTCTCCTCAATCTTCTCCCTCTTAACAACCACCATCTACTGTCCAGATTTACTTCGCTGGCTAGCTTAGTCTATCTGTTCTCGGGCTTCGGCTGTTGTTAACTCACCCTCTAGAGCTACAAAGGGTCGTCTAGGCAATGTAATGCAACAATCTTCTTGGATTCTAGCCCCGGTTGTGAGCCAGACAAGGGCATGGCAATCAAATTAGCTACATAAACAAGGGTCAAAGCAGTCAAAATAGCAGCAGACCCTGGGACCGAAGAAGTTAGCGGTACGATAGGTAAAGAGAATGGACCTCTAAGGTCGAGAATGAAAGCATTCAATTCGTCTTGTTCTTACAACGTAAGTTGAAAGTTATCAAACTCAAGAGAAATAAGAAGGTTACCTGCATCGAATGTGTGGCCAAGAATTTTGACTTCATACTACTCAACGTCTCCTTCTTTGGGTGGCTACATGATCTTTGGCGAAGTTCCAGGATCACCCAAGGCTTCCGAAGCAGCTGCTGAAGGGGCAGACAACAAAGTAGTGCCGGCTGAACCCTAAATAGTTCCTGATTGATCACGAGGCTGCCTTGATGATTCGTTGGGCCTAAAAATGAAAGGCTCTGATAGCGCTTAAGCAGTTGAAGGCGCAATAGCATCGGCGACATCCTGCTCCCTCTCAATCTAAATAATTTCACAACCCTCTACCAAAGCTTCTTCGAATATTCGATAAGATAGGCGTCATCCAACCTTTTCTCAGTGTATACATCCCCATTTTCTCAAAAACAGGCCAGAACTTCTTCCAAAACCACAGCAAGAGTGCACGGATTTTAGGTCCATAATAGCCGAGGCTACCCTGATGCGGCAAGGAGATAATGTAGAAATTCAATATGGTGTCATCTATCTTCTTCGTCTTTCTTTCAAAAGTATCATGCAGCTCCAAGTAGTCCACCATCACGGTGGTCATCTCAACTTCAACTTGGGTCTTTTCAGTGTTAAGATGTGCGACTTTTTCCTGAAGCAAAGCAATCATTTGAGCCTAGCCAGAAATGGTCTTGTCACGGGATTCCACCATTCCCGCATAATCCTCTATTGTCTTTTCATGAGCTTCAACGGCTTCTCATGACCAGTGAAAGCTTTCTTTTGAGCTTTGATGATCTCGTCTCTAATCTCAAGCTTCTTTTCAACTTAACTTCATCAGCGTGAGCCTTCTTGATTTCATCTTTGAACATGATCTCGATTTTTTGTGGGCTTCTTTCAATTCCTTTAACAAGCTAGCATTGCTCTTACTCTCCCGAATTGCAGCGTCCCTCTCCTTTGTTAGTTGCTCAATTCTAAAATTATGTTCTATTAACATCCTCTGCAATCATCCTTTTTTGACTTGAAGGAAAGGATCTCTGGGTAGTTGTTACGTTTTGTGTCCGCATGTTGCTTACATAACTTCTCCCATTCTTCAGCTTGATAGAGCATGTAAAAATCATTACATATCGACCGTAGGTCATGATTAAATTTAACTCCCTTTAGAAACCATCTAAAGAGCGCGACCTCAAGCTTAGGAGGCCCAGACGGGAGAATATAAGTCGGTCTCCTTTTGGGGCATGAAGAACTAGAAGTAGGCACTACGTGAGTTGACGGAGTCTGGATAGATGGAGAGACTTGAATAGTAGAAGTCGGAGCTTTAATTCCGACTAAGACTAGAGCTAGGGCAAATGCTTAGTGCTCGAAGGATGAGAACCACGTTCTACCTTCAATTTCTTAGATGGTTCTTCCCAATCATCGAGAGCTTTCCACTTCTCATAACCATTTATATAAACTCTTCCTCGGTCTCTATTGTCCAAACGACGAATTTCGTCTTTCGAATCTTTCCTCCTCCTCCACTCTTCCTCAGTTTCTCGAGGCCGATGGCGGCTTGAAATCCATCTTGACCAACGTTGTGCTTTTGTAAATTGTTCAAGATCCTCATAAAGTCCATGACCTCTCATTGTACCTGATATAAAAATAAATGAAGAACTTAGTGACAGAAAATGAACTCAAATACTGCTAAGTGTACATGACCTTAGTGAAATGTGTAATGTGTTGTAAGCGGCCTAAAAGGACTTCACAAACCGGATCGGGAAGCCACCTCAGTGGAAATCGGGCTAACTCTAGACACAATATGACCGGGGTGAGAAGACAATACCTCGAACTCGAAATCATCTCCCATGATTTCATCGATGTTTACATAAACATTGCCCAAGTCCCCAAAGTTGATATCGATTTCCTTAGACGGAGTGTCATGAAGTCGTTCGACTATTGAAGTAGCATCTTTAGTAGCAATTTCTTGGAGATGTGAATCTAGGAGAATAAGACTCATTCTCGAAGTTTCATCGAATGATTTGAAGTCTTCTTCACTGGAACTTGCTTCAAATTCCTCATCATTAGAAGAGGAATCATAGATATTGCTGCTTTCAATTTCACCCTCCTCCTTTTCCGTAATTACCGCAGCCTTGCTCTCATGCTACTTGAACTCCTCTTCCCCTTCCTTCGAGATCAAGGGCATCCTAATCGAGAAACTATCTCCGATCATAACGCATTTTCCTTCATAAATTTCTTCAATTGATCCACCTAATCGACTTTCTCCTTTTGGTAGATCGCCCTAGTCGGTGTTGTGCGATGAAGAAGTGGAGCATGTTCGAATCCTAGAATGGGAAGGAGGTGGAACTTCAATGCAAATGGCAAATCTCCCAGGATGCAACAACCTATACCAAAGCAAGTTCTCATCCGTTAGCAAGGACTTTACCAATCTCTCTCTAGCGCCTTGGCCTTCAGGGTATGGAAGATGGGATCAAGTGATGGATCTTTATTTAGCCTTGGAATAACAGCAAGGAGTATACAATCTATTAAAAATTGACTTACCTCTTGTCATCCGAAGGTGATTAAATCCCTCAGGACACCCAAAAAAAAATATTGGGTCTTGAACTGGGATAAATTACTTTGAAGTTGTCGCACAATTTTATGATTTCTTTGGACCAAGATGATTACAAGAGATGGACACTCATCTCTCTTCTTTAATAGGAGGAAGTATCTCAGACCATCAAAGCTTGGGGCATGAGTGAATGTCTATATAAACAAACCATGAAGACAAGTCACAATCGCATATCCGTTGGGTGAATCTAAAGTAGAGCAATTCCCAAGTTTAAAAGAGTCTCTCTCAAGAAAGGATTGAAGATGGCCACTGCTCCATTCAAGCACATGCAACGATGGTAGGTGGCGTACCTCGAAGGTGGCATGTGTGCAAACTTTTTTTCAATGGGACGCGTACGTCATCATCCAGGATGCCATGCTACAAATAAATACTCTGTGGGACTTTAATAGAAATTATAGTGGAAGCTCTCTCTGGAGGATTGAGAAGAACTCTAAAGTTTGGAGGAGTTCGATCTATAACCGACCAACTTTAACCAATTGACAATATTTAGCTGGTGGTGCCGAAGAAGTAGGTGCCGACGAAACCTTTTGTGAAGGCGTAACTGATGTCGAGCTTCTAAGAGTGCCGGACTTCCTCCACTGGATTTACGACGCTTTATTATATACAACAAAACTTGTATCTAATACAGTCAGGTAATTCTATTAAACTGGAAGTCCCCTGTGATGTCCTGGAAATTTGGGAAATATTTATTTAATAATTTCATTTATAATTATTTTAAAATGTGAAATATTGATTTAATAATTTAATTCAAACAGAAATTTTCTTTTGAAAATTTATAATTATTTAGTTTGATAAATATTCTTTTCAAAATTTATAATAATGATAATTTAATTTGAGAATCTTATTGTTTTCAAATGTTAAAAATATTTAAATAATTAAATTATCTTTCTAAGCTAATTCAAAGATATTTTATTTATAATGTACATATGTGTACACATTGTAAATAGGAGTTTTGATTTTAATTTAAATTTAAATTTAATAAGAATATTTTCAAATTATTATTATTATATATATATATAGATGTGTAATTTATGAATTGATTAAATTGATTTAAATTAGTATTGAAAACTTTACAAAAGTTTGTTTTAAAAGTCTATCTTATATTTTCAAAAGAAATATATGTAAATATTTATTTTGTTTATAAATATATAATAGTTTAAATAGTATTTTATAATAAAAGTTTATTTTGTTTTATCTTAAAATTGTTTTGAAATAAACTTAGTTTATTTATTAAAGTATAGTATTTTGATTTGAAACTTTGAAATAAAATGAATTCAACATTCTCTTCTTTTTAAATTTTCTCTTTTCAAAATTAGCTTTACAAATATTATTTCAAATAAATATTAATGTGTATAATTTTATAAAGAAGTTTATATGTAAACATGTAAGGCTAAATATTGATAAAAACATTTTAAATTAAATTAGAAATGGCTTTAGAAGGATTTAAATACATTTATAAATAAAGAAATCTATCTTTTATACTATTGTGTATATGTGTTAAGTTTTTAATACATAAAATAGACACTTGTAATCACATTACAAATTTAATACAACAAGTGGCAATGTTTGTTTATTTTTGAAATTTATTCTTTTAGATAAGAAAATGTAACAAATCTTTTTGTTCAAACACTTTATCTTCAATGGAGAAACAAAAATCAGATTATAGAGAAAATCTGCAAAACTCAATTCATATTAAAATATGCAAATTCAATCAAAATCTACAAAACCCAAATTCAATCAAAATTCTGCAAAATCAAAAGAAAACCCAAATACAAATTCTGTTTGAAATCTGCAACTTCAACATCAATTTGCAAGTTCAACTTCAACTCAGGCAAATTGAAGAATGGGGCAGCATGCAGTTTAAAATCATCAAAATGCGGTTTTTAATAATCAACAACAACAGAAAAGCAACTTCAATCAACAAGATCAACTTCAGTAATCAACTTGTAATGATCTATTCCTGGAAATGTGAAATGAACCTGATTTGTTCTTTGCATCTTCAATAATTAAGGTGAGTAAGCTTCTTTTTTTAAAAACAGTTTTTCTTTAAAAATCAAAGCTAAACATAATTTACAGAACTTAGGTTTTAATTCACAGAAATCAAAACCTGTTATAGATAAAACTGTTCTGTTTTCTATAAAAAAAAATGAAATAAGTAACCTCACCATGCAAAAAACTTAAGATATCTGTGCATGAGAATTGGTAGAAATAAGTATGTGTGATGATTGCATGTCGATGACTGTTCTGTGAAAATATATATGAATGTGTTTATATGTTGCTGTTACTTGTATCTGCATATCATTTATTTTGTAGACTAAGATTTTCTTTAAAAGAAATTATTTATCACTTGAATTGATTTCAGTTAGAAATTTATGTGTGGACAAAATATGTTTGTTTAGTATAAATTTAGGTTTGTAAATTATGATTTAGTTAAAATAAGTTAAAATTGAAAACCGGTAGCCTCTGAAACACTAACAACAATAATAACAGATATTATTTTAAAAAGTAAGAATCTCAACACCTTAAATTTATAAAAACAAGTTTATAATTTGAATTCATGATTTCAATCATGAATTTTTAAACAAGAACCACATTTTAAAATTTACTGATAAGTCAGTATTTCTGAGTTGAATCAAATTGGGAAATCTGGGTTTATCTAATTTCCTAGTGATATTGGGGTGATGCGGTTCGGTCTGGAGGTGGATGATGGATGCGAGAGTGGGGAAAAATTGGGCAATAGATGATCAGAGATGGGAGGAGATGGCAATTGTGATTTCCAAGTTTTATCCCTAGTTTACTTTAGTGCTTCGAGTGATTCGAGGTTTTGGGAAGTTGCAGAGGGAATGTAGATGGAGCTATGGCCAAAGTCGCATCGATGATAATGGTCAGAGGTGGGTTTCCTCGGTGTTGATAGGTTTGGGTAGTTTAGGTACAGTGGTATTTCCAGGTTGTTTAGTTACTGGAATTTTGAATTCGAACTACAGTGGAAAATCTGAAGGTCGTGGTCAGGTGTGGGGTTGATCAGCGTCTTGGTGAAGTTGGTTGGGATGGCTGGAAGCCGTCGGAGCGCCAGTGCATATGCACTGTGCATGTTTGGTTCTGATGATCCATTGTGGGTTTGTGCAGGGTAGTTGCTCGAAGCTTCACTCGAGTTTTCATGTTTTTGTCTCGAAGAAGAATAGGGTTTAACTCGGAGTAATTGTTGGAAAGGTGTCGGGTTTGTTGCTTCAGGTTTTATAACCTGTATATGTGCAGTTTTTTTTGAATTTGCAAGAAATTTAAAATTTAGGGCAGGGATTTCAATAGGGGTTTTCAAATGCAAGGTTTAGATTTGAATTCAAGTGAGCTTTTGAATTCAAAGTTTTAAAAATGAAGAATTTAAATTTAAGTAAGGTTTAAATTTAGTTTTGAAATCAAGTCTAAATTTGGTTTTCAGGTTTATTTTGAAACCAGATTTAATTCAAAACATTTTTTGTAAATTTGAAAGATTGAACAAGTTTTAAAATGTTTTAGAGAAGATTTAAAAATGAATTTGGTTTCAAATAAAGGTTTAAACTTGAAAAAAAAAGAATTCTTTCCTTTAATATTTGAATTAAAGATATGAAGTATTTAACTTTAATTCGAAAAGTTAAATAATTATTTTAAAACTTGTTTCTTTAATAAAATTAAGTAATTTGGTTTTTAAACTTTTCTTATACATTTAAGTAATGAATGTTCTCTAACATTTATTTTTATTTTAAAGATTATAAGTTTATTTAAATTTTGGATAATGTTTAAATGGTTAAACATTTTGAAATCTTTAAATTTTAAAATGGAAATTGAATTTCATTTAGATGTGTATTGTTTTAAATACATTTGAATGTAAATAAGGTCATTAATAAGTAAATGAATTGTTTTATGAATAATTAAGATAATTAATGAATTTACTTATTTATTTGATTTTAAATAATGATTCAAAATTAATTTTAATTAGAGATGATTAATGGTAATTAATCTAAGATTAATTCCTTAAGTAAATAATTTAAGAAAGTGTTGTTAATTAAATAATGATAATTATCTAAGAATAATTATAGAATTAATTAATGTGATTAATTTTGATAATTAATTAGATTACCTAATTAAAGATAAACAATTGTAATTTGTTAAGTATAATTAATTGATAAAGGTAATTAAGAAATTAATTACATATTATAATTAATTTTGATAATGGGATTTGTTTAAATAAATAAATTTAGTTAATTAATTTAAGATAATCATTTAGTGGTTTAATAGGTATAATTACTTAATGAATTAATGGAGCAGGATTACTTATAGAAGAAATAATTGATAATTACTGGAATGTAATTAGTGAAGATGAGTAATTTGGATAATTACTATTGTAATTAATCAGGGGATTAATTGATGAAGATAATTAATTATGGGATAATTAATTTGTTATGAGTAATTAAGGTAGTTAATTATTGGATTTAATATTAATCAAGGTGATTAATAATTGTATTGTAAATGTTAGATTAATTACTAAATGTAATTAATTTTAATAAAGTTATTTATTTAAAAATAAATTAGAGATCATTAATTAATATAATTAATGATGAATTTAAGAATGGTTTAGTTAAGTAATAATTAATTAGTTAAGTGATTAATTAATTATAATTAATAAAGGATAAATATAATTAATTATAATTAATTAATAAATAAATAAAGTAATTAAATGTTAATTACTTATGATTAAGGTTAATTAAATTTGTGAAATTAATTAAATACTAATTACTTATTGTAATTAGAGAATGATTAATCATATGAGTTTAATCAAGTTGAATATTTAGAAAATGATTAATTAACTAGGTTAATTGATTAGTGGGTGTATAAGCAGGATTTATAGATGTGTTAATTAATTTAATTTATTTTAAATTAATTAGAGATGGTTGTAATTAATTTAATTCATTTTAAATTAATTATAGATGATGGTAATAGATCATTGCTTATGGATGATATTGATATTGCTTTGGATGGTTGAGATCTCAGTAATGAGATGAGTTGTATCTGTATGATATAGATGCTTAGTTAAAGTATGATAATATGGATTATCTAGTTGTGATGATTATCTATTGTGATGATTATCCGTTGTGATGATTATCTGTTTGTGATTATGATACGGGTTATCTGTTATGATGAGAATGTGGATATCTATTGTGATATGTAATTTATCTATCTGTGTGTAAATAGATAATGATGAATTGAATTAATTGATCAAACTAAATTCACTTGGACATTAAGATGGCATTTGGATTTTGATGAGACCGGGATCGGGTTTCCAAATTTGGAATTCCGAAAACCACATCGATCCAAATTAAACGTTAGGTCGTGAATCTCAAGCGAAGAGTGAATACTCGAGGTGTAAGGAGTATTCGTCAATATGACTCTGAGGGTGATTCCGTGATGAGTTTGACGGAATAGTACTTATAGGTTCGAGATGGTGATTCAGAGTGCAGGGGTTATCGTCGTTAACTCTGAGGGTGATTCCAAAATGAGTGTAACGAGATAATGCCTTCGGTTTCGTTCGAACCCGGAACGAACTTGTATGGATTGATGCTTTTAGAACATCGTCAGGTGGACGATGAGCATTCTAAGTTTGATGTGTCCTACAAAGGTAATCGTAGCCTCAACCGTCATCAACCGGGAATGGCTAAAACAGGGGAGGTGCAGCAACGCTTCGTGGGTAGCCCCCACTTGAGAGCGAGATTTACCCCTATCTAGAGGTCCCTTTATATTTCGGTTGTGTGGCAGTTGGCGACGGCCAATCTGTGGGGTGGTCTTGTTCGGGACTGTCCAGTAAGGGATGGTTCCGGCTTTGTGTTGCAGGGGAGTTAGGGTGGCTCCTCGGTACGGTGATCTAGGCCACGTACTGTGACGGCGGTACCCCAGTAGCCCTGCCATTGATGGAAACCCATTTTCCCTACGAGACCCTACGGTTTTGATTGTATTACCCACTTTTGTGGCTAGTAGCTGGAATTTAATCATGTAACAATTTCAGCTATTTCTTATTTACTTGAAAACCCTAGACACTATTATAATATCACTGGATTTCCTATCAAATGTTATGGTTAGTGTAAGGTAAAAACTTTTCCATGTTTATGTGGGGGAAGTCTTACGTGATACCTTTTGTTTTCAAAGGATTTTCTAAAGTTAAACAACTTTAACCCGTTTACTCACACCAGACCCCTGTCTGACCCAAGTGTTTATTTTCTGTTTTATTAAACTCTTGGGTACTCATATTACGTATGAGTAGTCAAGTGTTTGCAGCATTGCTTTGACGAGTTCTAGAGGAGATATGGAGCAGGAGGCTTCGACGTGTAGATATATATAGAGTGGTTCCGCTGTGTTTGAGTTGTATCTGTTTTCTCTGATGTACTTGAATTGTAATTTCTAGATAGATGTTTATAACTATCTAGTTTGTGTTGTATTAGCTATATAACTCTGATGTATATGATACTATGTAATGTTTTATGTGATATATTGTAAATTATTCGATTCCGTTGTGAGATTCTAATGTTGTCTGTTTCTTTCTTTCCTTTCTTTTCTCTTTTCTATCCCTTTCTTTCTTCTTAATGATGCATCTTTCTATAGAATGAAAGGCGGGTCGTTACATCCCCTATGCTTAACACTTGAATTCCAAAAAAAATGTTGATTTGTGCCAACTCATCGAATTTCAAGCATTGACTAGGGCAAGTGCAGTGTGTTATCTAAATGGGATGGGATCGATGTCTTGAAAACTACAAATGCTCTATCCTGTGTAGATAGTTTAATCGCAGCGAAGAAAGAAAAAAATTTCATATCATTCATTAAAGTTATTTCTTCTACACTTACCTGTTCCTGATCAACGATCGATAACAGATCCATTGTCCAAAGCGACATAGAAAGCTCTTCCTATTCCAGGTATACCATCTATGCTATGACAGGACCAATCTGAAGTGATCAACTATAGATCAATGTGTCTGAATCGAGTAGAGAATTCTCAGCATAAGTCGATATCAGTTCTATGGAAAGTGAGAGCAGCATGAGCTGCACACAAGACGCTACCCTAAGCTATTATCACCTCATAGAAAAACCAAAATCAATCCATAAGATGCCATGTTGGGATCAGCGGTGTAACTTGGTGCAAGTTGATTATGACTCTATGGATAAAGATAGCAAAACATATCAATACCCCTAGGCAAAACCCGAGCTTCATTGCATGAAGAACTCAAGACTCGATTTACTATCTTTTTCCACAAAGTCATAATTAACTCGAATTTTCCTCTCCATCCATCACCAACATAACTTCATCACCAATCGCCAATACGACGCCAAAATTCACATCACCAACCTCAAGTCAAAAGGCAAATGCGGCCAATTTCAATTCGCAGGTGATCAAAGCAAGGCAAGTTCAGTCGCGATTCAGGAAGACAATGATTCAAGTGTTGGAGATTAGCTCAAAGTGGCAGTGAGGTTAGGTAGGATCAGAGGTAGAAAGCTATGGTGGTAGTGATCGACGAAGGCGATGGTGTAAGCGAGCTAATGTTTGGTCGTAGAAAGGTTTGATCAGGTCGTAAGAGGGGATAGCTCGGTTCGCAAATGAAAGCATGAAATGAAGAAGGTTGGCCCGAAAAAAGTTAAGTAGGATGTTACTCTAAAAAAATTTGCTGAGTCCTCGGATCGCTGGCGGTCCATCAAGTTATAGTCAATTTTCTTTAAACTCACCAAGTATGATCTAAGTGTTATTTACAAGCATTAGGAAAGTTGTGTTATTGTAATTGATTTATCGTTACGAACAATGATGGTTCACATTGAAGACTTAATAGATGGCTGAATAGCCAAAGCCAAATTCGTATGATAACATCAGCACGGTCAATTAAACTTCACGAAATGAGAACCCAAAAGCAGTAACTTCCAGAGCACACTTTATTTCCATTGAAGGCATACTCTGGGAGGGGAAATGTTGGCCAGGTTTTTAACCCAACAAAATTCAATAGGAACTAGAATATCCATATCAAGTCAAAACAACTAAAGAATCAACCCAAGGGACCAGAAGAAGAAGCTAAGATGGACCCAAAAGGAAAGATGCAAAAATAGACTAAGGAGATGGATCGCCAGCGACCCATAGGGATTGGTCGTGGATCCTTCAAACCACTTGCATCATGAACCAATATCTTTTCTAAGGATATATGCCAAGTTTCATGGTATTCCAAGAAAATTAGTTTAAGAAGTGAGCATTCATCTGATTATAGTTATAGTTCAACGCAACCTATATATGAATCACCATTAAAAGAAGGCAACTATTTACCAAATTACATGGAGAGCATCTACATGAGGCAAGGAATGCACCCCAAAGGAAATGATCCAAAAATACCCTAAGTACATGGATCGCTAGCAATCCATGCCCTACGGATCGCTAGCGATCCATGCCCTATGGATCACTAGCAATCTTGAGTTCGATAGCAATGAAATTTTTAGAGCGTCTTCATCGTCACGTGTAGGCTTCTAGCATAGCGGCCTAGCCAAATAGCTCTCTAACCCCTACAAATACAATCCTACTTGCAATATGAAGAGGATCTTTTGGACTAGCTGCTGAAACTCTACACAAACTATACTTCACTCTTCTTCTCACATACAACAGTCGCCTAGGGGTTCACTGTGATTCTCTAGTAACTCTTGCACTTATGACTTGATCAAAATTAGGAGGTTCAATCATATTGTAATCTGGTTTCACTTGTAGCTGCAGTCAGTTAATTGAAAGTATAAAGTAGATGTAGACTTCATTAACAACCGAACCACTATAAAAATCTTCTTGTTCTTTTAATTTTTCTGCAATCTACTATTGTTTTTTTAATTTTATTTGCCTAATAAACAGGGCTGGTTCTTTTACACTCGATCTAGGATGTTGATCCATTTTTTGGGTTAACATCTGACACTTAAGTCATGAGGTTATTGCACAAGAAATATATTATTTCCTAAATCGGTGTCACTCATTATATGTATATTAAAGATTATGGGTTCTTTCATATAATTTATCCTCTACCATTTATATATTAATAGGTTGCTTGCATATTTTTTAGTTGTGTATAATACTCAAGCTAGAGACATTATGGGCACTAGTGTTGCTATATTGACTAGACGAGGTAAGATACATACACGTATTGTTGATATTTCCCAAGGTACATACATTATGATTATGATGGGTATGAGTAAATATTTTCTTTTGATTAGTTGATATTTCTAAAGCTAGAGATGAGATTATGACTAACCCAATGGGTTGGGAGTTATATACGATATAATAGATAAAGTGTTGCCCGTCGCTTGCAGCCTTATGATTTGTTGATATTCCTTAAGGTTGGAATCACATGGCAAGCAAGTCAAAATGCCTACTAGAGAATCGAAAGATCTATATTTTCCTTAGGGTTTTGATAAACATAAAAGTCTTGTAGAGCGTTATTAGAAAAATGAAATGGTAACATTTAACCTTTCTAATATTGCTAAAACATCTGTTATATAAAATTAAATTAAATCCACATCGATAAATTTATGCAACTAATAAAATTGACAAAATGTTTATCAGATAAATATACAAATGAACTAAATTAAAGATTGACAAAGAAATGTAAGATATAGTTACCTTTAAATCCTTTGGCATTTTATCGCTTCAAGACTCATGCAAGAGCCAATTTTTACAACCACTAAAACATTCATGCCTTGGTTACTTAATTGTTTATCTATACAAGATTGTGTATTATCTTCTGTGAGTGTTGAACTCTAATAGCAATACAACAATATGTCTATTTGATCCATATTAAATCACATATAAATGTTATCAGTGAACAGTCGTGGTTCGTAATGGATGAAATGTCAATGAAATTAGTTCATTGGAAATAAACAAATAAACTAATAAAGCAAAATTATGTATTCAATATGATTGATTACAATAAGGATATCCTTTGAATGGTCAACCATTTTGGAAAGGAAAACAAATGTACAAGAGTAGATGAAAATTAGTTATAATTTGGATGAAGATAGTGAATGATCAACTCTGCTTCATGAAGGGACATCGAAAATGAGTATTGTGTAAAATACTAAAAGATACTTAATATGAGGTGAGAAATTTGATATCAATTCCTATTGTGTTATAATATAGAAAATTGTTTTCGATAAAGATTATTTCAATGAGTTTAAGATATTTGATCAAAACTCTTGACTATAAACTAGTTACAGTAAAAGTAATAAATAGCCTTTAGTAAGTATTTAAATCAAGCTTCATATGTAACGACCCGCCATCCGTCTCCACAGAATGACGTATCTTGAATTAAGAAAGAAAGGGATAGAAAGAGAAAGAAAGAGAAGAAAGAAGAAACAACAACAGAATCTCAACAGCGGAACGAATAAATTATATTAATAATCAAAAGTATTACATAGATATACAAAAAACTATCAGAGCTACACAGATTATACATCACATACTAGACAGTTATAAACACCTGTCTAATTATTACAACATAGTACAAAACAACTCAAACAACAACTCAGAGATACCAACGCAGCGGAATACTATATAACTATAACGCAGAAGCCTCATGCTCCATTTGCACCTCCATAATTCGTCAAAGCTAACCTGAATCCCTTGGCTACTCGTAAAAATTTGAGTACCCAAGAGTTTATGAAAAACAAAAATAAACTCTAGGTTAGACATGGGTCTAGTGTGAGTAACAGGTTAAAGTTGCTTAACTTTTGAAAAACCTTTAAAAAGAAAGGTATCACGTAAGACTTCCCACACATAAACATGGAAAAGTTTTTACCTTACGCTAACCAAAACATTTGATAGGAAATCTGATGATATTATAATAGTGTCTAGGGTTTTCAAGTAAATATGAAATAGCCGAAATTGTTACATCATCAAATTCCAGCTACTAGCCACAAAAGTGGGTAATACAATCAAAATCTTTGGCACTTATTGGATTTTGGGTTCCATACAATGGCAGGGCTACTGGGGTACCGCCCGTCATAGTACGTGGCCTATATCACCGTACCGAGGAGTGCGCCCGCTTCCTGCAACACAAGGCTGGAACCATCCCTTATTGGACAGTCCCGAACAAGACAACCCCGGCAGTTGTCGCGAACCAACCGCCCACACAGCCGAATAAAAAAGGACTTCTAGACAGGGGTAAATCTCGCTCTCCAGTGGGAGCTACCCACGAAGCCTTGCTGCACCTCCCCTGTTTTAGCCATTCCCGGTTGATGAGGCTTGAGGCTACGATTACCTTTAGAGAACACATCTCTTAGAATGCTCATCATCCACCTGACGATGTTCTGAAAGCATTCAATCCATACAAGTTCGTTCCGGGTTCGAACGAAACCGAAGGCACTATCTCGTTACACTCATTTTGGAATCACCCTTAGAGTTAACGACAATAACCCTTGCACTCTGAATCTTCATCTCGAGCCTATAAGAACTAGCTCCGTCAAACTCATCACGGAATCACCCATAGAGTTATACTGACGTATAGTCCTTACACCTCGAGTCTTCACTCTTCACAAGAGATCACGACCTATCGTTAATTTGGATCGATGTGGTTTTTGGATATCCAAATATGGAAACCCGATCCCGGTCTCATCGAAATCCAAAGCGTGTCTTTTAGGTCCAAGTTGTTTTAAGTTTTAAAACAATTAAATTAAACTATCTATATACACACAAATAGATAATTTATATCATCACAATAGATAATCATCACCACAGATAATCCATATTATCATTATCAGAAGATAATCCAATTCATCATCACAATGCAACCAATGCATCCATATCACACAACATTACTGATCTCATATCTGAGATTCAAACCATACAAGGTAAACCATATCATCCATATATAAACAAGCATTAATAATCACACCATATATATAATTAATTTAAGATGAATTAAATTAATTACATCATCTCTAATTAATTTAAAGTAAATTAATTACCTCAATCTAAAAATCCAGCTTATACAACCATTTATTTCAAATCAATCAACTTAATTAATTAACCACTAATTAATTCTCTTGATTAATCACCCTTGATTAATCATCCTTTAATTACATTCAAGTAATTAATTTCACAATTTAATTATTCTTAATCAAATATTGTAATTACCTCTAATTACTCCATTAATTAATTAATTATAATTAATTACATTAATTCTTAATTATTTACATTAATTAATTACTTTAATCACTTATCATTAATTAATTAATCTCAATTAATTAATCCTTAATCATTAATTATATTAATTAATGATCCTAAATTATATTTAAATTAATTAATTTATTAAGTAATTAACCCTAAATTATTAATCACATTGATTAATTAACTTCAGTAATTAACTATTCTTAATTACTGCATTGAGGAAATTGATTGCTCCTAAATTAATTATATTTAGATAATTATATCATTTATTAGTAATTAATTACCCTTAATTAATTACATTACTTAATATTTTCCACATGACTTAATCAATAATTACTTAGATTAATTATACCAAGTAATAAATTATTAATTTCTTTCTCAAAGAAATTGTCCTCCATAATAATTAAACAAGCAATTAACCTCAATTCTTCATACTTTAAATAAATTACATTCTGTAATTACTTATCTTAATTACTTCCCTAAGTAATTATTAATCTTATTAACCCATCAATGATTATTCTAAATCAATTAAACTTAATTAATTAATTTAAACTAAACAAATTAATTAATTAATTTCAGTGAGTAATTAATAACTTTAATTACTTCACAAAGTAATCATACTTAACTAAATTCTATAATGATTATTTAATTTAATTAATCAAATAAATTATCAAAATTAAATACATTAATTAATAAATAATCCCAAGTTAATGACCTTCATTAATCTTATCAAAAATTTCCTTAATTACCTTACTATAGTAATTAACTTAAATTAATAAATATTAATCACAAATTTATTAATCTTTAAAAATCATTTAATTAATCACTAATTATTTAATTAATTAAGTTTTTAGCTTAATTGATTTTAACATCTTGATTAATTAATTTCCAATCATTAATTAAAATCTTAGCTTATTTAATAAATGTTCTTATTTCCAAATTTTAATTAATCTTAATTAACTAACCTTAACCTTAATTAATGAATTCAAAATCCTTATTTAATTAAATAAATTAATTAATCAATTATCCATCTAATTACCCTATTAATTTATCAAACCAAATCATTAAATCTTTGATTTATTTTAAGTAAAACATTTCTTATTAATAATTTCATTATCATTTACAAAGCAATATTCAAAACAACTTACTTTAAAGTTTGTTTCCCAAATTACATTTTAAAATTTAAATTTAAAATGTAAACCAAACTTAACTTTATCAAAGTTTTAAAAACATTCCAAAACCTTCTTAAAACTTATGCTAAATAATTTCTCATTTTATAAAAGGAATTTAAACCCATATTTATTTAAGATACAAATCATATTTAAATTATGATTCAACATCAAAAACTGTTTGAACATTTCAAAATTTAAAAACTTCCTTTTATTTTCAAAATATGATTCAAATTTGAATCTTGTTTCCAGATTTAAACTTCTGTTTAAATCTTCCATTCCAATTTTAAAACCTTATCTTTAAATTCAATTTAATTAAACTCCTTTAAAGTTGTTAAACATTTTAATTTAAAAAGTTTGAATTAAATTTAAAAATTGGAATTCAAATCTCAGTTTGAAAACTCTACTTTTAAAATTTAAGTTTTAAATTCCTGTTTAAAAAACCTGCTCTAGATTGAAGAAAAAAATTGAATTAGAAAAACTGCAGGTTTCTCTGAAACCTGTAAATTTTAGAAAATACCCGAGACTCCCCTTTATTTACTTCGAGTAAAAACAAGAGCTGCTTCGAGTAACAACTCAAATTACTCGAGTATTAACCCGAGTGCAAAACTACTGCAAACCCCAAAACTTCCCTGTCACCATTTCCTTACCATGCACATGCACGGTGGTCTTGGCTACCTCCGGCCACTACCCAACCAACGAACAAGTCGCCGACCATCCTTGAATCACTTCACGACCATCAAAACCCCTCAATCCACTCGAAATCAAATTCGAGTATCCCTAAACCAAAACCTCTCAACGGTTTAAGCTTCAAACCCCAAACCTAGAAATCGCCCATTCTCTCTCCTTCGACCATCGGAGGCTGTGCAACGCCGTCCAACTCCTCTTCGACACCCAAGCAGCCATCACCCCAAAAATCACTGCACTCGGTCCCCTGTAGTCTCCCTACAGATCAAATCATTTCATTGCCTATAAACTAGGTTTAAAAATTTCACCCTTTTACTTCCCAGAAGAAAAATAGCAATGCACATAAATCTCAACACTAAAAATTGTAATTTTGGGTTTAAAAATCACAATTTAGTTTTAGCTTTAGATTCAAGCACCTGAAACTAAAATCAATTTAATCAAATTCCACCTGTTTGAGTTTACTCTGTTGTTTTCTTCATTTTCCAGTAAACTGCTGATTTTTTTTTCATGAACAAATCTTAACTATAATTTATACATACATTGTTTATGTCTCATGTATTTCTTACAGATTTATTCAAGGATACTTAAGTTTACTAAACATGAATCTGGTTCTAAAAAAAACTGTAATGATCATAAAACAGCAAATCTTATACTCATATGCACAATACAATCTTTATTACAGGAATAAACATACATCATAACCATACTTTAGTTTTTAAACTAATGAGGTAAATTATACAAATCAACATGAAATCCAGGTAAGACACACATAAGTCATAAATCAAGCAACATTTTAATACTTAAATTTTTGAAAAGAAAAAGTTACTCACCAGTCATTTGAAAGACAGAGCACAAATTTGAGTTGCAGATTTTTTTTTTTTAACTTGAGTGCTTGTTGTGCTCTAGACTTGCATGCAGGTTAAAGAAATTTGAATTTTGTTGTTAAAAACTTGAATGCAGGTCCAAGTTCCAGATTGCAGAGGCCATTCAAAACTTGCTTCAGATTTAACTTTTATTCCCAGGTAAAAGAAATGCGGAGGCTACTTGTTTGATTATGCAGGCAAATCTTTTGTATTTGAAAATGGTTTATAGAGGATTTGCTTGCATTACAGATTTAGGTTGATGGAATTTACAAGTTGAAAATGCTTTTGCATTTTGAATTTGAGGATTTTCTTGCTGTGATTAAGGAGGGGTTTCAGATTTGATTTATTGAAAATGAATTAAAGTATATTAATTTGGGTTTTGAGAATTTGGAATACAAATTTTTGTTTCAGATTTGATTTAGCTGATACTTTTCTTCTAGACTTTGAAAAAAAGAACATTAGAAAAGAATAGAACTTGAAGAAACATGGTTATAAATGTAATTGATTTATTTAAAATTAAAAAGAAAATTAAAAATAAATGTGACACATATACTAAATTCTTACATTTGTCAATAAAGGTAGGTTATTAGTTCACACTTGCCTCACTAGTTACATAAAATGTTAACACTTGTTTTATACATATTAACTTATTTTTATTTAATTTAAAGGAAATTGAAATTCTCTTTACTTATTAAATATATATAAAGTAGTTTCATAAATAAATGGATATGTATTACTTTTTAATGAAAATGAAATAAAACAATTTATATAAAAATAAAAACTAACTTACAAGATTTATATATGTTTATTCATTTGAATTTCAAAATTAAATCAAATTCAAATGCTATTTATACATTTAAAAATTCCAATTTTAAAACTAAGTTATCAACATATTTTAAATTTAAAATAATAACATTGTCTTTTAAAATCTTATCTATATTTATACATTTATTATTTGAAAATAACTCATTTATCAATTTTAAATCAATTATAAAAGAAATCATAAATTACTTATCTTAATTAAATGAATTAATGTTTAATATATAAAGGGTATTTTAAATTTTCGTATAATTCCAAATTATAATTATTAAGCTATATTTAAAAAGAAATAGAATAAACTTTTGTTTATCTTATCAAAATTTAAACTATGCTTTAAAATACATTTATACAATTTAAAACAATTTTTTTAAGTATTTTAAAACCAATTAGTTATTTATTAAATAGTTTTTGAATAGTTAATTATTAAATAAAATAAAAATCTACAAATTATCAAAATGAATATCAGAATTTAAAACAAGATTTTAATTGTTCATTAAACTTCAAATCAAAACTTATCTATCTATAATATATATAAATATATATACATTATAAATAGAAAGCAATTTATTAGCTTTTAAAAGATAAAATTTACCAATTAAACATTTATTTGATTGGATTATTAAATCAAGTAAATTTTTTTCACAGAATTTATCAAATCAATTTAATTTTAAATACAGATTATTAAATTGATATTGCCAAAATTTCTGGGATATCACATTCCTCCCCCCTTCAAAGAATTTCGTCCCTGAAATTTAAAAGCAAAAGTAATTTAGTAATCTCATTAAAGATTTTAAATTTAAACACAAGCATACATCAATCATATGCTAACAACCAAAGCAACCAATATATCTAATCAAACAAATTTAGTTATCTAGACAAAATTCTGGATAAAATTTTCTCGAGTTTCCCCAAGTATATATATATATATGCCGGAATACTCGCTCTACAGAATCCAAACAATCTAAACTACGAAGCTACAGAGCTCCTTTTCATCTAGATCTATAAAACTAGACCAGATATCAGACTACAGAAGAGTCTGACTCAGCAACCAAACCCTCCTGAACAGCTGGTTCCACAACCAGAGATAGCTCATACACGTATTCCCTCAGAGATATGTAAAACTCATTAAATCCAATTATCCAACTGGCAATTCAACTCTTGAAAACCACGAACCAAAACACAGAAGAGATCCAAAACAATCTCCGACTCCGGAATCCAAATTCTTTCGTCTCTTATCCATAAAACTCTTCGGATGATCCTGGGCTGCCTATATCCAAACTGATCAGCTTACCCTTAGCTGATGCCTCCAGAACAAACAGAACTAAAAACAACCCAACCCAATGATCTCCTCAAGATCAATCCTAAACCAAGTACACAACTCTACTCTTCAAACCTCAGAAGAACAAACTCACTTCTTCTATAAAAAACAAATCAGAAACATTCCCAAAGTGCTTCCGCTGCACAACTCTGATCTAAAAAAGAAGAAACTGCTGATGAAGAACACGAGCACAATATGGACAATCACATCCCAGAATATGGTTCAATAGATTCATAAAAGAAAACTCAGAAGTTCCAACAATCCTGAGCTGCCTCACCAAATCCTATCTCAAGAAATCATCCTTCTACTAGCTGAACCACCAGCTCTACTCCTGGAATCCAGATGATAAGAAAACTCAATCTCCTGATACAGACAAACCTCTGACTTCTCAGAAGACATCCAGAAAAGTCTCTGATAACACAAGAGAACACTCAAACAATCGCAAGTCACTTTTGTGATCAACACAGACCAATTCCCAAAGAAACTGTTCACTCTTTCCAAACAGAATAGCTCACACTTAACTAACTAATCCACCGAAGAAACGGATCCATTCTGCTGCTTCTGAACTCTACCTTCAGAAAAATTGCTAACCAGAAGTCCTACCTACCAACACAGAATACTCCAAACTGTTGACTCCAAAGCCAAAGACTTCTTAATCCAAAGCTCTTCGAGAAACTCGGACCTCAAAGACAAACACAAACAACCAGCTGGACTCTGCCACACCACCAAAGCAGACACACTTCCTAAAACTTGTTCCAAAGAAAACATCTTCGGAAACAACCATATATACTGCATCTCATCACGCAGCTACCACTTCCTGAGGTATCAAAATACCATTACAGACTTCTGCCAACCAACAGATCCAAACTCAACTCATCCATCTTCAAAGATAGACTTCGAACCTTTACAGGTTGCCTTCAGAGATCGATGAAATCTCTACACCACTGCACAACTCACCCGAGACGGTATTAGATCTACAGTCTCGACAGATACACTTCCAACCTCAACATCAAACTCCAACCAAATGTCGTAGTCATGTTACACACACCACTACCCATCTACCTTTATAACCTATATTGGAAAACCCAAACAGGTAACCCAACAGATAGGTAGAAATAAATATGTGTAAATATATATCAAAACTAAAAATACACTCTCTCAAGATAGACACCACTCCCGAGCCTAGGTATTCACTCAACCTAATGCTCTGATACCATTGTAACGACCGGCCATCCGTCTCCACAGAATGACGTATCATGAATTAAGAAAGAAAGGGATAGAAAGAGAAAGAAAGAGAAAAAAGAAGAAACAACAACAGAATCTCAACAGCGGAACGAATAAATTATATTAATAATAAAAAGTATTATATAGATAAACAACTATCAGAGTTACACAGATTATACATCACATACTAGACAGTTATAATAACCTGTCTAGTTATTACAACATAGTACAAAACAAATCAAACAACAACTCAGAGATACCAACACAGCGGAATACTATATAACTATAATGCAAAAGCCTCCTGCTCCATTTACTCCTCCATAATTCGTCAAAGCTAACCTGAATCCCTTCGCTACTCGTAAAAATTTGAGTACCCAAGAGTTTATGAAAAACAAAAATAAACTCCGGGTCAGACATGGGTCTGGTGTGAGTAATAGGTTTAAGTTGCTTAACTTTTGAAAAACCTTTAAAAAGAAAGGTATCACGTAAGACTTCCCACACATAAACATGGAAAAGTTTTTACCTTACGCTAACCAAAACATTTGATAGGAAATCTGATGATATTATAATAGTATCTAGGGTTTTCAAGTAAATATGAAATAGCCGAAATTGTTACATGATTAAATTCCATCTACTAGCCACAAAAGTGGGTAATACAATCAAAACCATTGGCACTTATTGGATTTTGGATTCCATACAATGGCAGGGCTACTGGGGTACCACCCGTCACAGTACGTGGCCTAGATCACCGTACCGAGGAGTACGCCCGCTCCCCTGCAACACAAGGCCGGAACCATCCCTTACTGGACAGTCCCGAACAAGACAACCCCGGCAGTTGTCGCGAACCAACCGCCCACACAGCCGAATAAAAAGGGACTTCTAGACAGGGGTAAATCTCGCTCTCCAGTGGGAGCTACCCACGAAGCCTTGTTGTACCTCCCATGTTTTAGCCATTCCCGGTTGATGAGGCTTGAGGCTACGATTACCTTTAGAGAACACATCTCTTAGAATGCTCATCATCCACCTGACGATGTTCTGAAAGCATTCAATCCATACAAGTTCGTTCCGGGTTCGAACGAAACCGAAGGCACTATCTCGTTACACTCATTTTGGAATCACCCTTAGAGTTAACGACAATAACCCTTGCACTCTGAATCTCCATCTCGAGCCTATAAGAACTAGCTTCGTCAAACTCATTACGGAATGACCCCTAGAGTTATACTGACGTATAGTCCTTACACCTCGAGTCTTCACTCTTCACAAGAGATCACGACCTATCGTTAATTTGGATCGATGTGGTTTTCGGATATCCAAATATGGAAATCCGATCCCGGTCTCATCGAAATCCAAAGCGTGTCTTTTTGGTCCAAGTTGTTTTAAGTTTTAAAACAATTAAATTAAACTATCTATATACAGATAGATAGATAATTTATATCATCACAATAGATAATCATCACCACAGATAATCCATATTATCATTATCAGAAGATAATCCAATGCATCATCACAATGCAACCAGTGCATCCATATCACACAACATTACTAATCTCATATTCGAGATTCAAACCATACAAGGTAAACCATATCATCCATATATAAACAAGGATTAATAATCACACCATATATATAATTAATTTAAGATGAATTAAATTAATTACATCATCTCTAATTAATTTAAAGTAAATTAAATCAATTACCTCAATCTAAAAATCCTGCTTATACAGCCATTGATTTCAAATCAATCTACTTAATTAATTAACCACTAATTAATTCTTTTGATTAATCACCCTTGATTAATCATCCTTTAATTACATTCAAGTAATTAATTTCACTATTTAATTATTCTTAATCAAATATTGTAATTAACCTCTAATTACTCCATTAATTAATTAATTATAATTAATTACATTAATTAATTACTTTAATCACTTATCATTAATTAATTAATCTCAAATAATTAATCGTTAATCATTAATTATATTAATTAATGATCCTAAATTATATTTAAATTAATTACTTTATTAAGTAATTAACCCTAAATTATTAATCACATTGATTAATTAACTTCAGTAATTAACTATTCTTAATTACTGCATTGAGTAAATTGATTACTCCTAAATTAATTATATTTAGATAATTATATCATTTATTAGTAATTAATTACCCTTAATTAATTACATTACTTAATATTTTCCACATGACTTAATCAATAATTACTTAGATTAATTATACCAAGTAATAAATTATTAATTTCTTTCTCAAAGAAATTGTCCTCCATAATAATTACACAAGCAACTAACCTCAATTCTTCATACTTTAAATAAATTACATTCTGTAATTACTTATCTTATTTACTTCCCTAAGTAATTATTAATCTTGTTAACCCATCAATGATTATTCTAAATCAATTAAACTTAATTAATTAATTTAAACTAAACAAATAAATTAATTAATTTCAATGAGTAATTAATAACTTTAATTACTTCACAAAGTAATCATACTTAACTAAATTCTATAATGATTATTTAATTTAATTAATCAAATAAATTATCAAAATTAATTACATTAATTAATTAATAAATAATCCCAAGTTAATGACCTTCATTAATTTTATCAAAAATTTCCTTAATTACCTTACTAAAGTAATTAACTTAAACTAATAAATATTAATCACAAATTTATTAATCTTTAAAAATCATTTAATTAATCACTAATTATTTAATTAATTAAGTTTTTCACTTAATTAATCTTAACCTCTTGATTAATTAATTTCAATCATTAATTAAAATCTTAGCTTATTTAATAAATGTTCTTATTTCCAAATTTTAATTAATCTTAATTAATTAGCCTTAACCTTAATTAATTAATTCAAAATCCTTATTTAATTAATTAAATAAATTAATCAATTATCCATCTAATTACCCTATTAATTTATCAAACCAAATCATTAAATCTTTGATTTATTTTGAGTAAAACATTTCTTATTAATAATTTCATTATCATTTACAAAGCAATATTCAAAACAACTTACTTTAAAGTTTGTTTCCCAAATTACATTTTAAAATTTAAATTTAAAATGTAAACCAAACTTAACTTTATCAAAGTTTTAAAAACATTCCAAAACCTTCTTAAAACTTATGCTAAATAATTTCTCATTTTATAAAAGGAATTTAAGCCTATATTTATTTAAGATACAAATCATATTTAAATTACGATTCAACATCAAAAACTGTTTGAACATTTCAAATTTTAAAAACTTCCTTTTATTGTCAAAACATGATTCAAATTTGAATCTTGTTTCCAGATTAAAACTTATGTTTAAATCTTCCATTCCAATTTTAAAACCTTATCTTTAAATTCAATTTAATTAAACTCCTTTAAAGTTGTTAAACATTTTAATTTAAAAAGCTTGAATTAAATTTAAAAACTGGAATTCAAATCTCAGTTTGAAAACTCTACTTTTAAAATTTAAGTTTTAAATTCCTGTTTAAAAAAACCTGCTCTAGATTTAAAAAAAAACAAAAAAACAAATTGAATTAGAAAAACTGCAGGTTTCTATGAAACCTGTAAATTTTAAAAAATACCCGAGACTCCCCTTTATTTACTTCGAGTAAAAACAAGAGCTGCTTCGAGTAACAACTCAAATTACTCGAGTATTAACCAGAGTGCAAACCTACTGCAAACCCCAAGACTTCCCTGTCACCATTTCCTCACCGTGCACATGCACGGTGGTCTTGGCCACCTCCGGCCACTACCCAACCAACGAGCAAGTCGCCGACCATCCTTGAATCACTTCGCGACCATCAAAACCCCTCAATCCACTCGAAATCAAATTCGAGTATCCCTAAACCAAAACCTCTCAACGGTTTAAGCTTCAAACCTCAAACCTGGAAATCGCCCATTCTCTCTCCTCCGGCCATCAGAGGCTCTGCAACGCTGTCCAACTCCTCTTCGACACCGAAGCAGCCATCACCCCAAAAATCACTACACTCGGTCCCCTGTAGTCTCCCCACAGATCAAATCATTGCATTGCCTATAAACTAGGTTTAAAAATTTCCCCCTTTTACTTCCCAGAAGAAAAATAGCAATGCACATAAATCTCAACACTAAAAATTGTAATTTTGGGTTTAAAAATCATAATTTAGTTTTAGCTTTAGATTCAAGCACCTGAAACTAAAATCAATTTAATCAAATTCCACCTATTTGAGTTTACTCTGTTGTTTTCTTCATTTTCCAGTAAACTGCTGATTTTTTTTTCATGAACAAATCTTAACTATAATTTATACATACATTGTTTATGTCTCATGTATTTCTTACAGATTTATTCAAGGATACTTAAGTTTACTAAACATGAATCTGGTTCTAAAAAAACAGTAATGATCATAAAACAACAAAACTTATACTCATATACACAATACAATCTTTATTACAGGAATAAACATACATCATAACTATACTTGAGTTTTTAAACTAATGAGGTAAATCATACAAATCAACATGAAATCCAGGTAAAACACACATAAGTCATAAATCAAGCAACATTTTAATACTTAAATTTTTGAAAAGAAAAAGTTACTCACCAGTCATTTGAAAGACAGAGCACAAATTTGAGTTGCAGATTTTTTTTTTAACTTGAGTGCTTGCTGTGCTCTAGAATTGCATGCAGGTTAAAGAAATTTGAATTTTGCTGTTAAAAACTTGCATGCAGGTCCAAGTTCCAGATTGCAGAGGCGATTCATAACTTGCTTCAGATTTAACTTTTATTCCCAAGTAAAAGAAATGCAGAGGCTACTTGTTTGATTATGCAGGCAAATCTTTTGTATTTGAAAATGGTTTACGGAGGATTTGCTTGCATTACAGATTTAGGTTGATGGAATTTACAGGTTGAAAATGCTTTTGCATTTTGAATTTGAGGATTTGCTTGCTGTGATTAAGGATGGGTTTCAGATTTGATTTATTGAAAATGAATTAAAGTATATTGATTTGGGTTTTTTGAGAATCTGGAATACAAATTTTTGTTTCAGATTTGATTTAGCTGATACTTTTCTTCTAGACTTTGAAAAAAAGAACATTAGGAAAGAATAGAACTTGAAGAAACATGTTTATAAATGTAATTAATTTATTTAAAATTAAAAAGAAAATTAAAAATAAATATGACACATATACTAAATTCTTACATTTGTCAATAAAGGTAGGTTATTAGTTCACACTTGTCTCACTAGTTACATAAAATGTTAACACTTGTGTTATACATATTAACTTATTTTTATTTAATTTAAAGGAAAATGAAATTCTCTTTATTTATTAAATATATATAAAGTAGTTTCATAAATAAATGGATATGTATTACTTTTTAATGAAAATGAAATAAAACAATTTATATAAAAATGAAAACTTACTTACAAGATTTATATATGTTTATTCATTTGAATTTCAAGATTAAATCAAATTCAAATGCTATTTATACATTTAAAAATTCCAATTTTAAAACTAATTTGTAAACATATTTTAAATTTAAAATAATAACATGGTCTTTTAAAATCTTATCTATATTTATACATTTATTATTTCAAAATAACTCATTTATCAATTTTAAATCAATTATAAAAGAAATCATAAATTACTTATCTTAATTAAATGAATTAATGTTTAATATATAAAGGGTATTTTAAATTTTCATATAATTCCAAATTATAATTATTAAGCTATATTTAAAAAGAAATAAAATAAACTTGTTTATCTTATTAAAATTTAAACTATGCTTTAAAATACATTTATACAATTTAAAACAATTTCTTTAAGTATTTTAAAACCAATTAGTTATTTATTAAATAGTTTTTGAATAGTTAATTATTAAATAAAATAAAATTCTCCAAATTATCAAAATGAATATCAGAATTTAAAACAAGATTTTAATTGTTCATTAAACTTCAAATCAAAACTTATCTATCTATAATATATATAAATATATATATACATTATAAATAGAAAGCAATTTATTAGCTTTTAAAAGATAAAATTTACCAATTAAACATTTATTTAATTGGATTATTAAATCAAGTAAATTTTATTGACAAAGTTTATCAAATCAATTTAATTTTAAATACAGATTAATAAATTGATATTGCCAAAATTTCTGGGATATCACATCATATTTCATGTGTTATTTAGTAATGGTAGAAATAGTGGGAGCATGCCATATAATACCTACCATTGGATGCATCAAGGTATGAAAAATTATTCTCATAAATATACTAAAAGTTATTTATGAAATTATAGTGCATTCGATATTGACTGGAAATAAAGATAGTTTTATTTTATCATGGATATTTTGAATATTCGTTATGAAATAGATCTATTACAATAACGGTATTTGTTGCATTACCTACATAACACAGGAGTATCTAAAATTTTAATGATTATTTTTGAATTATAGACTAAGCCTTATCTTGGAGGAATAATTCTTTAAATCTTATGATGATAAATCATATAGCGCTGATGAGTTATATCTAAGAAAATTAAAGGCAAAGCGCACATTCATTGGAAGCGACAATAGAGTTAGTGAACTCTTCAAATAGATAAATAAAGATGTATGTATTCACGTATCTAATGATACCAAAATGGATCCACCTACTTTTTTCAATTCACAAATGAATCACCATAGAAATGAACATGTGTATTTGATAGCAAGCAATGTATTTATGTTAAGTTCACTGAATATAAAACGAAAGTAGAAAACCAAACATGCAAAGGAAATAAAATAATTCAATTAGATTGAGTAAGTGAGTATATTAAATAGAGTTCCAAATGTACCTGAAAAGAATAAGATTCTTGTCTTAAAATCACTCCTCCCAATGATACATAATAATAGATCGATAAGAAGCAATCAGACTTCACTGGATAAAAAACCAATTGATGATGAGTGAAATTGAGTTAACTTCTTTTTGTTAGGTTGTGTACTTAAGATTAAGTGCATAAGGTTAAGATTAATTTCATCTAAAGCATAATTTACACAATCATGCAAGATATGAGTTTATAAGAAACCATTACATATGCTAGGACAAGAATTTAATAGGTTGTGTGAGTTGAGAGATTGCACGTAATACTTGTTCGTAAGATATCTTGTTTAGACCACCCCAAATGAGTTTGGGACCGATCAATATTGATTGACAAATTTACGCAAATGAACATAATGTTCACTAAACTAAAAAATAGATCATTTTATATGTATATAATGGTAGTTCATTAAAATTTTATGAATACATATTCCATTGTACTGATACACAAACGTTGTTTCAAGAAATGACAACTTGGCCGTGAAGGAATTTTTATAGAAATTGTTGGTAGTAAACTTGATTTGGATACGATCCAAAGATAAAACTATTTAAAAAAGATGAAATAAAATTGACCAAGCTTAAACGGACACAACTAATTAGAATGTCTAACAAGAACTCTAGCACATTAAACAGAAACTATAATTTTCTTATCGAAATCGAGAAAAGAATTTCCTTGGTTGCCAATAAGCCATTAAGGGTACTAATTCAACCACATGGCATAATACATAAATCCAGAATGGATTCTAAGTATACTATAAAAATATGATTTTGTTTATTTTGTATGAAGGGATATGATCCATTGACCGCAAAAGTGTCTTCAAGAATAAGAATAATGTTGTTGGAATTTGGTAAGCTATGTTGATAGAATAATATCATAATTTTCAATTGCTGAAATTAACGTAACAGATTTGTCGTTCAACATACTTAATTTAATTTGGATTTTACTTGCAAAATTATTGCTCGACGTGAATTTTAGTTTTGGAATATGAATGTTTGAATAGCAATTCTAAATAATGATTTAGAATATGTTGTTCATGCTTAAAACAAAAATGTCTCGAAGTCGGTGGAAGCGATAACCAAGTTTGTGAGTATTGGATATGAACTAAAAACTTATATGAAAGTATTATTTAATAGCAAGTACTTTTACATAGAAGGAATATAGTTTGAAATTCAATCAAAATATAGAGGAAGCATGTGTCTACAAGAATAAACATTAACAAGTGCTAAATTATTCCAAAAACTACAAGTAAACAAAAAAATTATGATTATTAACAGTGTACTCAAATTAAAATATTTTAGTTGGTACTTTAATTTTCAATATTGGATTTGAAATTGACACCTTTTGTAATGATCCACCTTTCTTACTACCAAAGACGGTACTTAATATATCCTCGATATTCATATGCCGATCATTTAGTCGTTCGAAAGACATGTCATTAGGAGTCAAAGAAAGAAAGATAGAACAAAATGAACTAAACAACATAAAATCTCACAACGCAATGTAACATTATATATTACTCAAGATAATATATAACAAATTCATTTCAAAATGTTACATCAGAGTCATACTAATATAAATTCTAGCCTAGGACAGTTATAACAGCCTGTCCCTACCTAACTTATACAATATACATAAAATACAATGATACAAAAAAATAACTAGCTATCGATGAAGCCACCAGCTCCAAGCTCCTCCAAGGTAAATCTGTGGGGAAACTTGAACTACTTGGCTGCCCATTCAAATTTGAGCACCCAAGAGTTTAGGAAATTGGAAAATAAATTCCGGGTCAGACATGGGTCTGGTGAGAATAAAGCATAAGTCTTTAAATTTATAAAACCTCTAAATTAAAGCATCTCGTAAGACCACAACACACATAAACATGGATGAGTTTTTACTTTATGATAACCAAAGCATTTTTATATAAAATCTAGTGATACTGCAATAATGTCTAAGGGTCAAAGTAAAATATGAATGTAGCTAAAATGCTTGCATCTCACATCTCAAATAGTTGGGTACGTCTAAAGCCTTAAGGTACGTATTGGAAAATGGATTCCATATTATTATAACGTTAGAAACTACCATTCGAGGTACATCTTTAGATAAAATGCACCGGGGTCTGACAAGAACATCTTGTACCCCTATCATATAGGACTGGCGTACCACTTGACTAGTATTATGTATTACCAAATATAATCACCCCACTTTGTCCCTAAGGCATACATGAGTAGACAGTAATTGATCTAGATTTGGAATGAATATACCCTGATGGGAGCGACCCACTTGGCCCAGCTGCGTACCCAACTTTTATCATTCCTCGGTTGATGAGGCTTAAGGCTACATTTTACCTTTCATATGTGCCTTCCAGTCGACGACACAATGTCAACATTCAACCACACAATCGTTCAAGAGATAAACGAACCGAAGGCACTACTTCTACTACATCCATTTTGGAATCACCCTCAGGATTAGTAGCAAGCTGCCCTTGCACTTCAAGCTACGTCTTTAATACAATCATCTTCAAGATGTATTCATTTCAAAACACTTGAGTTGGATCAAAGTGGTTTTCGGATAACATATCTGATCCTGGTCTCTTCAAAACAACATTCAGTAATTTCTCGTAAATCAACCCCGATTCTTTAGGAAATAAACGGTTAAAGATAAGAGTGGAGATCATCACCTAACCATTAGTGGGTGGATTTTTTTTACCATTTGTCCTAGAAGAACGAAATGAGATTTATATGCATAGTACATCATCATCGGGGATGACTGTGGCATATAAATTACGTGTTTCTCCTAGATATTTCCAAATTTACGTTTTGAGTCCAAATTCGATAGTCGGTTATTTAACTGTTGTGCAAACAAACAACAACCAATTCAATTTGAGATTTATTTTTCCAAGCAACCACTAAGCCTCAGGAGATATCTTTGTATAATAGATCTCTTTTCATAACGTTTGTCTATAACATTCATATACTTATCTCTGACATAAGTATATTCATAAAATATTTGCAAGTAGCTTCTTACTTCCAAATCATGTATAAAGGATTAAAAGAAATGTTGTTTAAATTAGAGGCAAGGATAAACATAAACACTATTCCCTTGGTGTTAAGTGTGGAACAGATGTTCCATACCACCATTTTTAAAAGGTCGGTTTAGAGAAACCCAAATCTCAAATTCTTTTTATACTTCTTTCAGTAAATCCTTTTTAATCAAATCTATTTCATTCATGAAATCTCTTTTACATAAAACCCATATCCATTTCAAAATTCTTTCCAAACCCCCAAAATCATTTATAAAACCCATTTATAAATATTCAAAATCATTTTATAAATTGCTTTTATAAAAATCCAAAAAATTTATATAAATATCCAAACCTTTTTATAAACTCCCTTTATGAATATCCAAATAATTTTCTAAAACTTCTTTTATAAATTCCTAAATCATTTATAAAACTTCTTTACAAACCTTTCATGTTTAAACAATTTCTTAAATAACCTTAAATCAATTTAGCTTTCTTTAATAAGCAAATCCATTTTATAAATCTTCCTTATTATGAAATCTTCGTTGCTTAAAAACTCAAATCCATTTACCCAAATAACTTTATAAATTTCCAAATTCCTTTATAAAACTCTTTATAAAAACTTCTTTTATTACATGGAAAACTGGTCTCATTAGTTAAAAACATCTTTAGTAAAACCATTTATCAAATCATTCTTTAAATATCTTGTTCAAATTGAAATAACTTTGAAACGACTTCAAAAAGAAAATGAAATATTTATCTTTACAAAATCAAACGGAGACGTAGCAACCACAATTTTGTTTTTAATTTTATTTTACTTATCTAGTTTAACATGGCACCACACAACAACAGGTATATAAGGAATCAACTCGTAACAAGTCCAAGTTAATGGTGGTTTTGTTCTGCTAATAGATGTCACTTAGTTATTCCTAATCATATGGGGTTACCCAAGGGTAAGCGACACCAAAATCCCTTAACTTAATTTTTTTTAAAAGAAAACAGTTTAAAATAAAACTGATTACTTAAATTAAAAGCGGTTTCAAAATAAATTAAAGCCCATGTAAACAAGAATCAAATCCTTGTTAAATAGTAATTAAACCTAATTAAAAGTAAGTAAACTTAATTAAACCTTATTAAAACATAATTAACTTCAATCAAAGATTAATTAAATAAAACTCCTTTAAAATAATAATTATTAATAATTATTTTAAATAAATAGTTAAATAATAATTAATTAATCCTTTATTAATAATAAAAATTAAGTAACAAATCATGATTAACTTGATCAATTAACGTTTAAGTTTAAAATCCATTATTAACAAATGAGTAAGTACTAATTATCTTAATTAATTAATCATTAAATAAATAAATAAAAATAGAAATTAGATGATTGTTTTATAATTACTTTATTAAAGTTAGAAAACATTTCCAAAAATATTTCTAAGTGAAAACAAGTTTGGATAAGAAACTAGTTAAATTTTTCTGAACTACGCGTATAGCGACTATTGCTATACCGACCCTTAATTTCAAAACTTGAAATTTTGATTTTCTAACTTTTAAAACTTCCCTTTTAGATTCTTATCCTCCTTGAAACATAAAAATAATTTTTTAAACCAAATAAAAGTTTTAAACTTGAAAACTTTTCACTTTGAAACTAAAATCAGACTTTCGACAAAAAACGGATTTCTACATAACTTTTTGTTAGCGAACCACTACCTTTATATCATGAACCCACATACAACAAATACAACATTCAATCATAATACCATATCATAATATTATAGCACAATCACAAGCAAGAATATTACATCACAAATACCAACTTTTCCAATATTCAAGATAAAATCTTAATCGCACACTCAAACTTCGGCAACAGCAATCAACACCAAATCAACATATATGCATGCATACAGAACTTATAACATTATTACATACATAAGCAACATTTTAAATAATAAATTTTGGAACTTTAAAAAGTTAGTAACTTGAGTTACAAAACATGAACTTTACTCACCAACTTTCAATAAAACTTGAATTCGACCTAGATCTTGGTATTAACTTGCAAATGAGAAGACTTTGGATGCTTTTACACCTAATTTAGGCTCGGCCATGCATGTCTTTGAGCTTGACCATGGATAATTTAGGGTGGATGGGCTTGCAACTGGAAAAGAAAAGGTTGTAATATATGTAAAAGTGGTTTAGTGGACTAAAGAGGAGATTTTGAGTAAAAAGAAGCGATTTTTCTTACTATAAAATTTATAAAGAGAAACCATGAATATATATTTTCAAGGTTTTAGGAATTTGGAAGTGGAGATGAGTATTACAAAATGAAAATTATGAAATGGAAGGAGTATTTATAGGCTCAAGAAAATATTTTAAAATATAAAGTGCTTATAATTAAATATATACAAATACATGCACTCCATACCTTCCCTCTCTCTTGTACATGTCACCCCTTCCCCTTAGGCCATGTTGGAGGATACTTAAGGTATGGCATAATATTTTTGTAGGATCAATTTCACCCTATAGGGGGGGTGAATAGGGTGATACTATCAATTATAAAAATTAATTGCGAAAGCTTATAAAATATTCAATTCAGATTTCAACACAGTTCACAGCAGAATAATAGCAGCACATATATCGTAGAATATAAATAACAGAACAACACAGAATTTACCCAGCTTCGGCAAAACCCTGCCTACGTGCTGCCCCCAAGCTATCTACTAGAAATTAGTTAGTCAGACGCTTACACACGTAAACTCGCGACACCCGCTATCGACTAAACCTAACTCTACGCTCAAAACCGTGCCACAACTCAGCCACTGAGTTGCGAATTCTCAAACTATGCAACGTAGTTTGTGCCCTAGTCACAGGAATAGAAATTTAAACGGTTTGAAAAGAAATTACAAATTAAAAACAATTTAAAATTAAAATAAACCTAACTTTAAAAAATTAAAAACCCGTAAAAGAGAAAGCTCTTTAAAAAAACAGGCCGGCCCCTTTTATAATTTAACACGTTCCACTTTTATTTGCTCCGTTCGTTTATACGAAGATGGCGGCTATTACTCTTGCAACTAAATTAGGGCTTCGTTCCCTTATGGAAATTAGGGCTTTTCAATTGAAGTCGCCGCTTTTGATTGCTCGATCGAAATAGATATTTATTACGTAGTTTGCCTTGTCGATCGCTTGTTTCTCTGATTTGCTCATGGCTCTTCAATTTGGATCGAGTTCGTCTATGATTTCGGTAAGTACTTTATTCCTTTTGCTCTTTTACATTCTGATTCAATACTTGAACTAGATGGTTAATTGCCGATGATGATTGTTGGTTTTATATGCGTTCGTTTGCGTTCGTCTGATTTGTTCAACAATTTGCTTCGGCCATTTGATTTCGTTTGGATGATTGAGATTTCATTGACTTATTCAAATTCATATATTTTCATATACTTGCTTCCCACGGCTTTGATGTTTAACTCGGTTAATTACCTTCGCTACCACGGTTTCGAATTTGACTTGTTTTGTTTACTTGGCTATCATGGCACTGGTTTGCTTTTGACTTCGGTCACTTGATTTTGACCGTGGTTCGATACCTTTATTCCCAAGGTTCTGACTTGGTCATTACGGTTTAATGTTCATCTGACTTCGGTCTTGATTTGTTCAACTTGAAATTGATTTATGAATTCATGTGCTTGCTCAATAGCTCACGGTTTTGCACTATAGTTGTCTTCGACTGCAAACTTGATTTTGTGATGTTGTGCTCATTCCAGTTGTTGCAGTTCCACTACTTTGGTTGACATTGTGTATATACAAGATGCCTTGATTTTCATTTGGCTTCACTTGAATTTGATCTGTGCCTTAGTCGACACTGTGCATGTTTGTTTGTATATTGACTTGAAACTACTTTGCATATTTGTTGTATATAGATATAAGCTGATGGTTGATGCATTTGGCTTTGTTGGATGATTTCTTCTTGACTTTGATCGTTCTTTGTTAAACTGAATTCTGGTCGGCTTCGACTTTTATTCTTCACTGTATTCATTGAGATCGTGTTTGAGTCGTAGCTGATCATTCGCTGTTGCCTGTTGCATTGAGTCTTGATGTCACTGTCATTTGTTTTCGAGTACGATACTTGCACTGTTTCATGTGTGCTTGAACTCGAATACATAAATTGCCATTCCATGACTCTTCATATACTCTCTGAGTTGCTTTGGCCCTGTTGCATACATGTTGCTTGATATGTTGGTTCGGTCTTGTACCTGTAGTTGTATTCATGTACACTCTGGCCGGTTGACTGTTGCATTTGTTTTGCCTATGTGCACTCATGTGTATTGGTCTGGTTCATTGTAGTATTTATTAGAATTGGCTTGTGGTCTTCGCTGGCATTACTGTGCATGTGCTTAGTTGAGGCTTGTACTTTGATGTTCAAATTGTAGTATCCTGTGTAGACTAGTTTTCTTCGTATTTGATCGTCTCTGGTTTGAGGCTGTGCTTGCATGCTCTAACCTGATGCATATTGCCATGTGGTCTTTTGATCTGTTCTCACTGACCATGTGGTCTTTTGATATGTTCTTTGAGTCAGTGGTATTGTCTATATTGGTTTTGGATTTTGACCATTTTATTGAGCTTGTACACTTACATTGCACCTGAGTTGAATCTAGCTTAAACGCTCGGGTTTGACCTTGTGCGCGTGTTGTGACTTTATTTGTGTTGCATTTGAGTTGAACTCGGCTTTTCATTTGGGTTTGACCTGTGCTCACCTGTCCCTGTAAATCAAAAAGTGTATATTTCGATGTGCATGGCCTTGTGGCATATACAGTGATACACTGTGTATGTCACAAGCTGTTCGTGTATGATAAATTCAAATTTAAATGACGACGAACAACCCAAATAACTGAGGCAAATAATATTTTCAAAATCCATATTTTATTTTATATTGCAAAAATATTTCTTTTTCAATTTTACTGCGTTAGTGAATATTTTTGCAAATTGCTCAGATGTTGGATTCTAACTGGAATGAAGTTGAAGATGAACTACGAGTGTGAGTGATATGTAGTGAGGAATTTATGTAAATTAAATTGTGATGTAATTAGAATCAGAATTGTATATGTATAGTGAGAGCTTGAATTTGTACTATTAAAAATTGTAATAAATATTTGTTTGAATAAAATTTCTATTTGAATTCAAATTCTGTATTATTTAATTTTATTCAGCAAATATTTATTTAACCTGTGAAAAATAAAATAGTACTTTAACAAATACATTTAAACGAATATATATATGTTTATTATCATCAAACAAAAAATCATATAATCGCATATTCAACAATCTCCCCCTTTTGATGATAACAAACATATAGTTAAGATTTTGAATATGTTAAATGTATTTGATCATAGATATACTCTAATTGCTCCCCCTATTTAAATGCTTCCTCTCTACACAAAGCTCCCTCTACATATATGCATACAAATAAAAATATGCAAATGAACCTTGATGCATATAGAAAATTATTTGACCTTTGCTTGATTTTATTTGACAAAATCTTAACTTTTCTCTCCCCCTCTTGTTATCAGCAAAAGAGTAATAGTGTTAGAGAAAATAGTGATAAAGCGATCGATATTAATTCAACATTAAAAACTCAATTGAATATAAATATCAAATTTCAATAAAAAAATCAAACAAAAATCATAAATATTTTGTTAGGCGCATATTCCACTTTTAGAATGATGGGAATTAGGTCATCATATAAAACCATACAGTTGTTTCTATTTGTGGTATATTTATATCAGGAATTTGAATATCTACTAACCATGCATAACCGTTAGGACTTTTAAATGAGATTAGTAATATTCCAATTTTATTTAAAAAAATGAATTCAAGTATCTTCTAACCACGCATAACCGTGAGGACTTTTAAATGGGTTTAGAATCAACTTGTTTATTTTTTAAAAATCAACCTTTGATATGCGTTCCATACATGCATAACCGTGAGGACGTTTAAATGAGCATGGAAGCACATAACAAATTCCAAGTAATTCACCCATGCATAACCGTGAGGACTTTTAAATGAGAGTGAATACTTTGGTATTTATTTATTATTATTCTATATTTTTTTACTATATAATTTTTTTTATTATTTTTAAAAAAAAAATGTAAAATGAAAAAACGAATGATTTCTGTTTAAAGTACCACATATTGACAAACTATATAGAATTTTGATGAGTGATGGTCGTTAGAAATATGATAGAAATAGAGATGATCATGGAATTTTTTACTAAGAAAAGTTTTATAACTCCTGTTTAAATTTCTAAAGAAATTTACTAATTATACCGTCTCGATTCATAATATATGATAAATATCAACACTCGTCACTTTTTCAATCATTGTTTATCTTTTCGATAATTATTAGGGAGTCAGATTAGTCAAAATAGTCATTTAAAATCAAATTCAAAAATAATTATGAAATCAATTTTTCAAAATGACAAATCTGAAAATATGGTCAAAAATGATTTTCTCGAGGGGGTTATATGAGAAAATTTCTTTTATTTGAAAATTATTTGAATTAAAAAAATATGCAAATATTTTCTTTGGAAAACGATGCAGTTACTAAATGTCTCAAAAATCACATTCAACTAGTAATTTTTCTGTCAACTAGATTACCAGTGTAATCTGCATCTGAATTTCTCTTTCACTAAAAATTATCATTAATTGAATTTGATAGACTAGACCATGAAGTGTGCACCAAAAATTTAAAACTCTATTTTAACAGTAATTTAAATGACATTCTCTTGAATTTGAATTGAAGCCGTAAATAATCAGAAAACAGTGAATATAGAGTTAGCCTTATTATAACCAAATGTATTATCATCCAATCAAAACACTATTTTTAATCCAAACTAATATATATGAAGCAATTCAAAGAATCTAGAGAATTTTATAGTGTTTCGGTATAAGAATATAATTTGGCCAACTATGTTGAATAAGTCAGAATCAAAATCATCATCTTTTCATCATCTCAATATTGGCTGATTTCAATTCAGAATATGGTGTAGATTATCACATTTAATATATCGTTCAAATAAATATACCATTACCTGTTTTACCTTTACAATATTTTTCGTTGTTGTCCATTTTGATTCTGTCACCTTTATACTAGGCTAAAGAACTTTGCTTTGTCGCTCGGTGTGTCCATGGAACAGCCAAAATCCAGAGAACACTGTTGTTGTTCCTTAGCCTGCCACCACACCTACACGGGAAAAGATTTATGTGACCTATTTGTTTTTATAGGTCCATGGTTTTTAGTGGCAGAATATTTAGCAAAATAATTTTATGTAGACCCAAAACTATTTAAAATTATTCCCTTCGGCACCCAAATTTGTTTAACTTTGAGAGATTTTATATTTGTGCCTTTTGGAACCCAAATTGGTATAGTTTTCACATGTTTGGGTCTATACCAACAATTATTGTGATTGTGTCCATATTTTCTACAAATTGTGCACATTGAATTTTCTTGATTAATCTCATTTTCAACAATTTTAGATTGATTATATCCAAGTCATTTTCTAATCGTATTAACAGTTTGCTTTCCTAATAGCATATTCAACGATTTTTCACTTTTTGAAAATTTATCTAAACTCATTGACAATTGTTGAACTTGTGTTTTGAGAGATTCATTTTCATTTAACAATTGTGTGCACTTTTTAATAGAATTCTCTCTTCTAGTATTTTCATTCTCTTTTAAAATCAAAATTTCATTTTCAAGTGATTTTATATTAATTTCTGATTTTTTAATTTCTTCTTCAAATGTTGGACACTTATCACACTTAGGGATCCTACTTTGATAGGTTTTAACTAATTGGTCAAGTTGTTCATTTAATTCTATCAAAGTAACCTTTTGTGATTCAAGTTTAGCATATTTCTCCCTAAGTCGTTCAAAACAGCCATTTACTTCGTGGAAATAAATAAGTAATTCAGAGAGAGTGAGTTTTGATACCTCGCTTGGCTCATCATCGTCGCTATCGGTTATATTTCCATGAAGGCACATATATGCTTTCTCACTCTCACTACTAGTACTTTGATTATCTTCATCACTTGTATTCCACGTGACTGTAGCATTTTTCCATTTTGATTTCTTTTCAAAATCGCATAAAATCGGGGATAATTGGGCTTGATATCACAGGGTTTGTTGCAAATGATCCCGTGTTCTTCCGAGTTGTCTAGTGCTTTGATTTTTCTGCTTTTTAATTTTTGATTTAGAGCTGGATTCCGTATTTGTGGTTCCACCTTTTTAATTTCTTCATTATTAATGCCAGCTCAGCTGCTCCATCACCATCATCCTCATCACAACTGCTTTTTACCAATCCTGTTAAGCACATTTCTTTAACTGAGTCGGTTGTGGAGGACTTCTCATTGCTGTTGACTTTTGCACCATATATTGCAATTAAAGTATTCCAAATTTCCTGTGCATTTTTACAATGAGAGATGAGATTAAAATTATCTTGATTAATATGAGAATATAATATATGCATAGCAAGAGCATTAATCGAGATAATTTTCTCATCATTTATATCACACCCATTTTCAATAATATCCCAACATTTAATATTAACAGATTTTAAATAAAATTCCATTTCCAATTTCCAATTCAAAAAATCCGTTCCATCGAAAATAGAAGGAATAATATTGAAACGACCCTCAATAAAAGTATTATTAAAAGAAGCCATTTTAAAAATTCAAATTTTTAAAACAAAAATTGGTTTTTGAAAAAAACGATTTTTTTTAAAACAAAAGTTGACTTCTATTCCTAGCTCTGATACCACTTGTAGGATCGATTTCACCCTAGAGGGGGGGTAAATAGGGTGATACGATCAATTATAAAAATTAATTGCGGAAGCTTATAAAGCATTCAATTCATATTTCAATCACAGTTCACAGCAGAATAATAGCAGCATAGATATCACAAAATATAAATAACAGAAACAGAACAACACAGAATTTACCCAGCTTGAGCAAAACCCTGCCTACGTGCTGCCCCCCAGGTTTTTACTAGAAATTAGTTAGTCATACGCTTACACATGTAAACTCGCGACACCCGCTATCGACTAAACCTAACTCTACGCTAAAAACCCTGCCACAACTCAGCCACTGAGTTGCGAATTCTCAAACTATGCCACGTAGTTTGTGCCCTAGTCACACGACTAGAAATTTAAACGGTTTAAAAAGAAATTACAAATTAAAAACAATTTAAAATTAAAATAACCCTAATTTTAAAAAATTAAAAACCCTTAAAAGAGAAAGCTCTTTAAAAAAAACAGGCCGGCCCCTTTTATAATTTAACACGTTCCACTTTTATTTGCTCTGTTCGTTTATATGAAGATGGCGGCTGTTCCTCTTGCAACTAAATTAGGGCTTCGTTCCCTTGTGGAAATTAGGGCTTTTCAATTGAAGTCGCCGCTTTTGATTTCTCGATCGAAATAGATATTTATTATGTAGTTTGCCTAGTCGATCGCTTGTTTCTCTGATTTGCTCACGGCTCTTCAATTTGGATCGAGTTTGTCTACGATTTCGGTAAGTACTTTATTCTTTTTGCTCTTTTACTTTCTGATTCAATGCTCGAACTCGATGGTTAATTGCCGATGATGATTGTGGGTTTTATATGCGTTCGTTTGCGTTCGTCTGATTTGTTCAACAATTTGCTTCGGCCATTTGATTTCGTTTGGATGCTTGAGATTTCAATGACTTATTCAAATTCGTATATTTTCGTATACTTGCTTCCCACGGCTTTGATGTTTAACTTGGTCAATTACCTTTGCTACCATGGTTTCGAATTTGACTTGTTTTGTTTACTTGGCTATCACGACGCTGGTTTGCTTTTGACTTCGGTCACTTGATTTTGACCGTGGTTCGATACCTTTATTCCCAAAGTTCTAACTTGGTCATTACAGTTTAACGTTCATCTGACTTCGGTCTTGATTTGTTCAACTTGAAATTGATTTGTGAATTCATGTGCTTGCTCAATAGCTCACGGTTTTGCGCTGCAGTTGTCTCCGACTGCAAACTTGATTTTGTGATGTTGTGCTCATTCCAGTTGTTGTAGTTCCACTACTTTGGTTGACATTGTGTATATACAAGTTGCCTTGATTTTCATTTGGCTTCACTTGAATTTGCTCTGTGCCTTAGTCGACACTGTGCATGTTTGTTTGTATATTGACTTGAAACTACTTTGCATATTTGTTGTATATATTTAAGCTGATGGTTGGTGCATTTGGCTTTGTTGGATGATTTCTTCTTGACTTTGATTGTTCTTTGTTAAACTTAATTCTGGTCGGCTTCGAGCTTATTCTTCACTGTATTCATTAAGATCGTGTTTGAGTCGTAGCTGATCATTCACTGTTGCCTATTGCACTGAGTCTTGATATCACTGTCATTTGTTTTCGAGTACGATACTTGCACTGTTTCATGTGTGCTTGAAATCGGATACATAAATTGCCATTCCATGACTCTGCATATACTCTCTGAGTTGCTTTGGCCCTGTTGCATACATGTTGCTTGATACGTTGGTTCGGTCTTGTACCTGTAGTTGTATTCATGTACACTCTGGCCGGTTGACTGTTGCATTTGTTCTGCCTATGTGCACTCATGTGTATTGGTCTGGTTCATTATAGTAGTTGTTAGAATTGGCTTGTGGTCTTTGCTGGCATTACTGGTGCATGTGCTTAGTTGAGGCTTGCATTTTGATGTTCAAGTTGCAGTATCCTATGTAGACTTGTTTTCTCCGTCTTTGATCGTCTCTGGTTTGAGGCTGTGCTTGCATGCTCTAACCTGATGCATATTGCCATGTGGTCTTTTGATCTGTTCTCACTAACCATGTGGTCTTTTGATCTTTTCTTTGAGTCAGTGGTATTGTCTATGTTGGTTTTGGATTTCGACCATTTTATTGAGCTTGTACACTTACATTGCACCTGAGTTGAACCTAGCTTAAACGCTCGGGTTTGACCTTGTGCGCGTGTTGTGACTTTATTTGTGTTGCATTTGAGTTGAACCCGGCTTTTCATTTGGGTTTGACCTGTGCTCACCTGTCCCTGTAAATCAATCAAGTGTATATTTCGATGTGCACGGCCTTGTGGCATATACAGTGATACACTGTGTATGTCACAAGCTGTTCGTGTATGATAAATTCAAATTTAAATGACGACGAACAACCCAAATAACTGAGGCAAATAATATTTTCAAAATCCATATTTTATTTTATATTGCAAAAATATTTCTTTTTCAATTTTACTGCATTAGTGAATATTTTTGCAGATTGCTCAGATGCTGGATTTTAACCGGAATGAAGTTGAAGATGAACTACGAGTGTGAGTGATATGTAGTGAGGAATTTATGTAAATTAAATTGTGATGTAATTAGAATCAGAATTGTATATGTATAGTGAGAGCTTGAATTTGTACTATTAAAAATAGTAATAAATATTTGTTTGAATAAAATTTTTGTTTGAATTCAAATTCTGTGTTATTTAATTTTATTCAACAAATATTTATTTAACCTGTGAAAAATAAAATAGTACTTTAACAAATACATTTAAACGAATATATATATGTTTATTATCATCAAACAAAAAATCATATAATCGCATATTCAACAATTTATATATATATAAGTGTGTTTGTATGTATACTTATGCCTTTTATAACATAATTTATCACATCCAAGCTTAGGTACAAATATATATATATATATATATAAGTTAATACATAAGTATTCTTAATTAATACGAATCCTAACATATATAAATGTATGCATGTTGCACAAAGTGTGCACAACACTCCCGATGGCTTTCAGGTGTCAAAAAGTCAATATTTCGGAAAACGTTCTTCGGTCAGATTTTCTATTTTTATTTGAACAATCGATATTGGTAAAAAAAATTGAAAACTATTTTCTCATTATTATAGAATAATTAAAGTAGGTTTATTTGCCAATAAAATCCATTTATTGAATATATATAAAATATATTGAAATAGCCTATTTGAAAGTGGAAAAATCATAGGTCGTCGCAAATCTATTTTACCATCATTTGTTATTATTTAAAAGAGTTATATTTTAATTATAAAAATTATTATTTAAATATTTAAAATTTATTAAGTATTTGCAAATCAAGACTGTAAAATTCTGGGTCGTTGCATTTTCCCTCCTTATAGAGAATTTCATCCCCGAAATTGTACCTTAATCCTAATTCCCAGAAACAGCTAAACTATTCATCAGTCCATATGATGTGCATTGATCATTCCTATGTAAAATCTAATGTGATCATTCACTCAAACACATAACTTCACTTCTAAACTAATATCGCTCACCCGACTTCCTAGTATGGACTTTGATCAAGCCTCTTAATTAGAAATCTCAGTTCTCCTTGCATAACCATAAACTACGATAGACAACTTAGGTTCCACATAAGAACCCTCACTAATGCTCGCCATTAAAAATCAAGTGGTAAATCCTTATTCGGAATGGTGTAAAACACCTCCAGTCATATACTCGAATCTAGGATCGAGAACTATGTGAAAAGGAGAAATAATCTTTGTATAACCTACGTTCTAATCTAGTGATTCTTACTGTCTAACTACTTTCTACCCTCCCATTATACTTCATAAGAATCGATTTTTAAATTCATTAACTATATACTACTCTTCTACATCCTGAGAGTTTATTCAAACATCTGAATTTTAATTCTAATTAATTATAAACTATTAGATGCATGCCAAAATTAATTTAGTCTTGAAAATAAATCGACCAAATCAACCTCTTTACCATAGTAGGTCTAGTAAGTATCTAAGAAGAGTAGGATGCTAGTATCTAAACTCCATCCTAGATTCTACTTTTTCTTAGACACTACTAAGGTACAAATGTCTATTAGTTGGCCTAATAACATCAAATAATTCTTCACGTCCTAGATGTTGAAATCAAAAGATAATTTAAACAAACAAAGTTTATTAAACCTCCTTATTACATTTAACCCAATTAAAACTTTATTTATTAATCCACCTTTTTAATCAAAATTCCTTTTATTTTGAAAACTCTTCCTTTTAAGGGATCAAAGAAAACAATACTCGGGTTTTATTTCACAAACCTTTTGAAAGCATACATATAGCTTGGGTAACTCCATAACGGTGTCAAGAAAACTGTTGCTATTAAATAGTGTCATATATCCCTTTAAACTAAGAAGGGTAATACCCAAGGGAAGTGTTTGCCATTCGAACACATCTCCTACCCATTTTTAGTCATTTCAGAGACATTCAGACTCGTTAATAAAAATATTTCTTCTTTTTTCAAATTTCTTCTCGAAACAATATTATTTATAGACAAATAGTTTTTTAACAAAATCACCTACTTTCTTTGGATTCATTCATATTTGAACTCGTCCTGCTTGTACAATGACAAAGAGGATAATTTACTAAGTGTACTATCTTATGTGCTTAAGCAAACATTCGACTGTCACTTAGAAGATTATTCTGATCATCACAAAACGTATCAAGACTTATTTCCAAACTATCTAAAGAAAACCATACTCTGAAACTTTATTCTAAAATACTTATATCTTAAAATATCCTTAAGAAAGATTACTACTATTTTCCAAAATCATTTGGAATTTATCAAAGCTATCGAGATTTAACATTCTCAATACCCATTTCATTTTTAAAGCATATTAGTTAGTTACGATTTATAAAATCAGCGCTCGAAATTCATTTTATAAAACTATCTGAAGATTCTCTTTTAATAAACATCTTTATTAAAATTTAATTTTTAACCCTACATATTGTCGAGCACCATAGAGTCAAATTGTGAAACTTAAATCACAAGGTGTTCGATTCAATCTTCCTACAAATTCTGTCTACCCAACCAATTATGGAAAAAGAAAATCTACTATTAAATCTGACAATAGTCAATGCTCAAAACTAAATGAGCAGTCAAACCATGAATGCCAATAATTTAAATATTATTAACTCCTAACCCACTCTCCTCATAGATAACTACATAGATTTTTAAAATCATCCCTTTTTATACATAGAAAATAATAGGTAAAATTATTTCATTACCAAATTTAAAACAACATTATGTCCATTTAACTTGTTCAAGTGTTTAGGAAATCCATATCGATAACATTGATCAGGCGCATCGATCAGAATTCTTAAGCTCTGATACCAAATGTAATTATCTGCATTTCTAACTGCCAAATACGACACTTAATACATCCTTGATATTTGTGTGCTGATCATTTAGTCATCCGAAAGACTAATCATTAGGGGTGAAAGAAAGAAAGATGGAATAAAAGGATCTAAACAATATAAAATCTCACAACACAATGGAACAATATATATTACTCAACATAATATATAACAAAGTCATTCCAAAATATTACATCAGAGTCATACCAATACAAATTCTAGCTTAGGACTGTTATAACAGCCCATCCTTACCTAACTTATACAATATACATAAAATACAGCGAAAACGAGAAAAATAACTAGCCATCGATGAAGCTACCTGCTCCATGCTCCTCCAACCTAAATTTGTGGATAAACCTAAACTACTTGGTTGCCCGTTCAGATTTGAGCACCTAAGAGTTTAGGAAAATGGAAAATAAACTCCGGGTCAGACATGGGTTTGGTGTGAGTAAAACATAAGTCTTTAACTTTATAAAACCTCTAAATCAAAGTCATAAGACCACACCTCACATAAACATGGATGAGTTTGTACCTTACAATAAAAAAACATTTGTATATAAAATATAATGTTACTATAATAATGTCTAAGGGTGAAAGTAAAATGTGAATATGGCTGAAATGCTTGCATCTCACATTTTAATATAGTTGGATACATCTAAAACCGTAAGGCATATATTTAAGAATGGATTCCATACTGTGAAAAGGTAAGAAACTACCTTCCGATGGTACATCTCCAGATAAAATGCATCAGGGTATGACAAGAACATGTTGTACACTTGTAGTACAGGACGGACCTACCACTTGACTAGTAGTACCGAATATGATCACCCCACTTTGGCCTTTAAGCATACGTGAGTAGATGGTTATCGATCTAGATTTGGATTGAACATACCCAGATGAGAGCAACCCAATTGGCCCTGTTGCATGCCCATTTTTTTTCATTTTCCATTTGATGAGGCTTGAGGATACGTTTTACCTTTCATATGAAACTTCCCATTTAGAATACTACATTGTCTTCCAGTTGATGACACAATGTCAACATTCATCCATACAAGTCGTTTAGGAGATGAACGAACCAAAAGCACTACTTCTACTACATACATTTTGGAATCACCCTTAGGTTTATTAGCAAGTAACCCTTGCACTTCGAGGAGCTCCATCTTTCATTCCATCATCTACAGGATGTCTTCACTTAAAAACACTTGAGTTGGATTGAAGTGGTTTTCGGATAATGTGGCATCCTTAATTTTAAATAACATTATTTAGGAAATTTAATTGGATAAGTTAATTAGAATAATGTAGAGACTGGAGTGATAAGAGAATTGAGATTTGTAATCAATTAGAATTGTGCCTTAATTAAATGGATTTATAAAATGGCACATATGTAAATTCACAAAAATAGTTTATAAAATGAAAACTAAGTTGTAACGCAAGGATGATACAGAAAATAGCCGTATACCATAACCCCTAAACCCTTACCTCATTTTCTTTCATCGAAAAAAAACATAAACATAAATAAAAGAAGATTAATGTCGGTCATAACCCTAAGGGAAAAGGGCATGAAAATCAATTAGAAGCTAAGGATTCAAGCAAGGAAGAATTAAACAAGAACAAATCTCAAACAAGGTGAATAATAATCTAAACCAACTCATATATGTCTTAATGAACATTTTAATTTTAGGTTTAAGGTTTTAAAACCGTTTGGATGGACTGAATGATTATAAGCTTTGATAATATGCCTGTTCGATTTAAATAAGGATTTTTATGTAAAGGTATAATTCGATTATAAGGTTGAAATAATATAAAGCGGTTTCCAAATGCCATGATGGTTGAATATGTTATGTAAAACATTATTTTGGAGATGAGTTTAAATTTTTGCAATATTCTAAGCTATGGATAATTTATTATGAATTTTGAATGAAAGAAATAGATCATGTGGGTTTATAATTAATTACAACAATTATATAAAGGACTTCAGGTCATAAATTTATATATGTTAGAAAACATATTAGAAGTGAATTATGATGATTTTTGGGGATTTTTCCTAAGTGTTTTAATATGGTTATTAAATTATTTAAGTTGAAGGACTTAAATGTTAAATGTTTTATGGAATGGAATAACTTATTTGCTAAAATAATTTCAATTATAAATTATTAAATTAGACAGCCTTTTTAGAAAATGGATTTTTGGTAAAAAAATGGCAACCAATTATATTTTGACAAATTGGCAAGTTAGATGAAAAGAAGTTGCTTTGTAAGGCATAACATCAGTTTCGACATAATTTACCACTTCGTCACTTCCAATTGCTACCTTTCATCACCATACTTTTGCTTATAAACCCACCCAAAACCAGTACACATGGTATCAAGCCATTGGTACAAAGTGGATTGGAGAAATGCGGAAGGAGCTGAGTCGAAGGTAAGCTTTCGAAGGGGCAGAGGTCATTTTTATGAACTTTCGAATATGTTACATGCCTTTTCTTTTAAAAGATGCTTTCGAAGGGTTGAAGTTACTTTTAAATAACTTTGGAATGTATTGTCGCTTGCCTTTGCTTTAAAAGGGGCTTTCGAATGAGTTGCTGCATATGTAGTTTTAAAAAGGAGCTTTCGAATGGGTAGCCCCTGGTGAACCTATTCGAAGCCTAGCTGCCGCATTCATGCCTTTCAAATTAGTTAAAGGTTGTTTACTTTATAACTTTAAATCAATGATTTCAAAAGGGAAGCTTACGCCCTTGCAAAATTTGAAGCTGCCTTCCCAATGCTTTATAGTCGCTTTTATCAATGCTTTTGAAAGGGTGGTTTTGAAGCTATCTGTTCCCTAATTCTTTTATTTGAAGATCAATTCTTTCGAAAGGATTACTTTCACTTTTGTTTTCTTTGAAGAGGAAGTTATATTTTAATGTTAAACCCAATGATTTCAAAAAAGATACTCTTAAATGGTTTCGAAGCTATACTTCCATTAATTTTACTTGAACTAGTTGCCTTCAAAAGATAAGTTTTAAGCATTTCGAAAGGTAAATCTTTAATGGTTTCGAATTTTTTTTTTAATGCTTTCAAAAGGAATGATTTAAGCATTTCGAAAGGTATATCTTTAAGTGTTTTGAAAGGAAGATTTGATTACTTTTGAAAGGTATGTTTTTATGGTTTCAAAAGAGAAGGCCTAAGAATTCGAAAGCCTAATTTTTTAAACAAGAACCCTGTCTCATTTTTAAAAGATAACCAATGGTTATATGGTAGAGTTTTGAAATGACATTTAACTTTGGTGTTTTTGAAGAAGGTTACCTTGCTAAAGATAATAGGTTAAAGTTATTAACCATATTTCATTTGAGAAATGATTACAAGGAAACTAAACCATAGATGTTTATATTATTATATTATGTTCAGTTACCATGTATGCTTCTTCCATAAACATATTCACTTTATAATCAATCCATAACTGCATTTTAGGATGTTAAGGGTATAAATACCCGCTAGGTTAACCCCATAGTGAATATTTATTGAGTTAACTCTTGTGTGGATAAAATTGCATTCAGGAGGTCAGGTAGACTAGAATGTAGGATGCCCAAAGACTCCCAAAGACTGATCAAAGAATTATTGGTTTAGATAGGTTCATATAAGCCTATGAAAACTAAGTGTAGCGATTGTTATTGGCAAGGGCCAATAGGTTCTTACTGATCCCACAAAAACTATGTCGAGACAAGTTATTGAAAGAGATCAATATGTTCATAGTGATCCCATGAAAACTATGATATGAGAGAAATTATTGGAGAATCCAATAGGTCCATAGTGAGCCTATGAAAACTATAATTGGAGAAAGTTATTGGTAAATACCAATAGGTTCATAGAGATCCCATGAAAACTATGATTTGATGATGGTATTGGCAGGAACCAATAGGTTCGTAGTGATCCCATGAAAACTATGAAAGTGGATAGCAATTCCACAAAGAACTAATAGGTTATTAGTCCGTCCACGAAAACTAATAGGTTAATAGTGACCCTGGAAACAATAACGAGACTGATATTCAGATAAACGGGGATGGGAAATCCAGTATATATTGCACGTTTTCATATCATCATAATACCTTTTATTATCTTATTTTTAACCATTGTGGATGCAGGTGCATAGTATATGGTTATTATAAATTGAGTTAAGATACCAGTTAGGGAAAAACCCATTTCGCTAAGCGGCATGGTCTCACTATATGTCTATAATGTAACACCGCACCTCTGTATCCATGTTATCCAAGAGTATTATAGAGTAATACTTTCAGATAATACGGGGAATAAGGATATATGTGGTACACACGTGAATATTCCCTTGGACTAACACTGGTACGTATTAAGACATCTAATATAAAACTCATATATATGTATTCAACATCAGTATAAAGCAATAGACACATGTGCCTCCTGAATAAAACAATACATAATATATAGTCCAACACAGAGAATGTGAAGTCTATCACAGCGATAACATATAATATAAATACATTAATAAAAGTGCAGTGTGGATCGTATAATATGGATATATGGTAATGCGGAGTATACTGATGATAATAATACTGTAAATGATGCGGAATAAAAAGAAGTATAGTAAAATGACACCAGAGATTTTTACACTGGTTCGGAGCACCGTCCTATGTCCAGTCCCAGATTCCTTCTGGAATTTCACTAAAACAATAACCCTCACTTAACATGGAGGAATAGGTTTATACACCCCTGAGCAGCCGAACGGGGACCTGAGCAGAAGAACAGGATTTCGCCTCAACAGCCGAAGAGGACTTCACTTGCCTGAGCAGCAGAACGGGACTTCGATAATTACAGAAAATAGTTTTGACTTATGTAATCTGATAGCACGGATTTTTCACTTGTAGTACACCCTTACTATAATCTTCTCCTTGAGTATAAATGTTTGTATTTGAAGTATAAGATGAATAGAAAGGTATAGTATTGCTTTTATGCAGAATAATTGAAAGTATGAAAGCAAATAGATTTCATAAAGTTAGATCAGAGAATAAGAGAAATTGATTGTAATTTAGTGAGTTGAAATGAGTTTGGAGTTTGTATTTATAATAGTTAGAAAGCTACGACTGTTGGTGAAGAGGTTCGATCGAAGTGTTGCATCCGAATCTTTTCGTTAAAGCTTCGCAACTCTTCACAAAAGTCGTGTCTTTTCAAAAATATGGTTGCTGTAGAAATTCAGTCGACTGGACTACAGGGTCAGTTGACTGAATATTCAAACGAATTTAAATATTCAAATTCATATATACGTGCACTGTGCACATTGCTCATATTACCCAGTGTCAGTCGACTGGTAGCCTGAGACAGTCGATTGACCTGGTATGTTTTGTGCAATATGTAGAGTTTGCATATATATATATATATATATATATATATATTACTTTCAAACCTTTAAAAAATAATTATATGCTTATATGTGTGTATAAAAAGAATGATAACATATATAAGCTATTATATATGTTAACTGAGGAGAGATTTTAACAATATTGACCTAAGACTCAAACAATCAAAATATAAAATTGATGCACCGGTTTTGAAGTCTTGTCTCCTTACAGTACATATTCTCCTTTTGTCGTAGCAGTCGTCAAACCTGTATGTTGTAGATGAAAGCTTTGTGTCATGAATCAAAACTAAGTCTCAACATTCTCCCCCTTTTTGATTGATGACAACATCGCCTCTGCCGATGATATATCCCTTGGAATTGTCTCCAAAAGTGACAGAACCTCCATCTGAGTATGTAATATTTATTAGCATGTCTTTATCACTTGTCATATGTTTTGAGCAACCACTGTCGAGTATCCATTTCCCTCTTTTCTTGAGTGGGACCTGCAAAAAATATGAGATATCGTTGGTGCCCACCTTTTTAATAGAGTCCTAAAGTTAGGTCTTAGGAAACCAAACCCAAGAGGGTTTAGTATCCATTTTATAAATATAATTTTTATTATTATGAACATCTTCTATGAACGAACTAATATATTTCTTTCTTATTAGTTTGTTATTGGTTTTAGGTATCCATATACTCAAAGTTTTAGGAACTAGTTTATTTAAAGATATGGATGTTTTATTAGATTTAACTTTGTTCAAATTACTAGTTTGTGACTTTTTAACTTTCTTCTTATATCCTAAAATATGTTTATTATTAACGGATTGTGAATTCTCAATAATTCTAGATAAATATTCTCTGCCTTTATTAAAATTTGAACCATTTTTAGTGATTCCATCTAGTTTAGTCTTTAGACTTGAATTTTTTAGTTCTACCATTTTAATATTAGTTTTTAAAACATGACTTTTAGTAACAAGACTATCATTCTTTTCTTTTTTAGTTTCAATTTCTTGACTCAATAATATAAGTTGGGAATTAACATTAGAGAGAGTTTTTTGAGTTTTCTCAAGTTCTTCTTCCAATATTTTCTTCTCATCTTTAAGCATATCACTTTCGAATTCTGCCTTTTTCTGATTTTCTACAGGTTCTTTATATTTTCTTTTAAGACTTTTTAAAGTATCTAATAATTCAGAGTTTATTTCTATCATATCATAAAAAGTAAAATCACTAACCTCATTAGCTTTAGCCATAAAACATACATTAGCTTGTTCATTATCGCTTTCACCTTCACTTTCTGAAGAAGATGATGAGGAATCTAAATCATCCCATGTGACTGAAAAAGCTTTTCTTTTGAATTTGTCCTTTCTTTTATTTCGATGTTCTTTCTTTTGTTCTGGATAGTCTTTTTGCATGTGCCCATTTTTGTGATAGTTATAACATTCCATAACTGACAAAGATGGTGGTTTTTTGCTGGTTAAGCTTTTCTTTCTATTATTTCTGTTTCCTTTTCTATATTTCAGGAATTTCTTGAAGTTCTTTGCAATAAAATCTAGGTCATCTTTATCTGAGTCTGATTCTTCTTGTCCAGCATGGAATGCTATATTCTTTTTATCTTGAGCCTAAACTCTTTTTACCTGCAAATTCACTTCATAGGACATTAGATTTCCTATTAATTCTTCTGGAGTTATTTTGGAAATATCGTTTGATTCTTCAATAGCGAGAACTTTTCTTTCCCATTCATCCGTTAGGGAATTAAGGATTTTGGATACGATATCAAAATCTGAATATTTTTCTCCTAATCCTACCAGTGAATGATAGATATCCTGAAATCTTGAATACATGTCATTTATGGATTCATTTTCTTTCATTCTAAAGTTTTGAAACTGACTCCTAAGCATGGATATTTTGCTTTGTTTAACCTTGTTGGTTCCTTCATTTGTGATCTTGAGTATACGCCATATTTCATATGCAGTATTACGTATGCTAACACGATTAAACTCAATCTTATCTAACGCACAAAACAACACATTCATGGCTTTTGCATTAGCTGTGGCATCTAATATTTGTGTATTTGACCAAGTGGAATATTCTTCAGTAGGAATAGTATATTCTGTCTGAGTTATATTCCATGATTCAAAACTATTTCCTTGCATATATATTCTCATTCGTGTGGACCAATAGTTATAATACATGCCATTAAATAGTGGTGGACGTGCAGTGGATTGTCCTTCAACAAAGCTATTGTTAATGTTTGTGCTGGTGTTAGTGTCCATATTAATAGATTATCAGATAACTATGTTACGGTTATATGATGACCTTGCTCTGATACCAGATGAAAGTGCAGTGTGGATCGTATAATATGGATATATGATAATGTGGAGTATACAGATGATGATAATAATACTGTAAATGATGCGGAATAAAAAGCAATATACTAAAATGACACCCGAGATTTTTATACTTGTTCGGAGCACCATCCTACATCCAGTCTCAGACTCCTTCTGGAATTTCACTAAAGCAATAACGCTCACTTAACCCAGAGGAATAGGTTTATATACCCCTGAGCAGCCGAACGGGGACCTGAGCACCAGAATATGATTTCACCTCAACAGCCGAAGAGGACTTCACTTGCCTGAGCAGCAGAACAGGACTTCAACAATTACTGAAAATAGTTTTGACTTATGTGTTCGGATAACACGGATTTGTCACTTGTAGTACACCCTTCCTATAATCTTCTCCTCGAGTATAAATGTTTTTATTTGAAGTATACGAAGAATAGAAAGGTATAGTATTGCTTTTATGCATAATAATTGAGAGTATGATAGCAAATAGATTTCATAAAGTTAGATCATAGAATAAGAGAAATCGATTGTAATTCAGTGAGTTGAAATGAGTTTGGAGTTTGTATTTATAATAGTAAGAAAGCTACGACTGTTGGTGAAGAGGTTCGATCGAAGTGTTGCATCCGAATCTTTTCGTTAAAGGTTCGCAACTCTTTACAAAAGTCGTGTCTTTTCAAAAATATGGCTGTTATAGAAATTCAATCGACTAGACTACAGGGTCAGTTGACTGAATATTCAAACGAATTTAAATATTCAAATTCATATATACGTGCACTGTGCACATTGCACATTTTACCCAGTGTCAGTCGACTGGTAGCCTGAGGCAGTCGACTGACCTGGTATGTTTTGTGCAATATGCACAGTTTGCATATATACATATACATATATATACACACACACACACACACACACACATATATATATATATATTACTTTCAAACCTTTATAAAATAATTATATGCTTATATATGTGTCTAAAAAGAATGATAACATATATAAGCTATTATATATGTTAACCGAGGAGTGATTTTAACAATATTGACCTAAGACTCAAACAATCAAAATATAAAATTGATGCACCGAATTTGAATTCTTGTCTCCTGGTAGCGTATATTCTCTTTTTGTCGTAGCAGTCGTCAAATCTGTATGTTGTAGATGAAAGCTTTGTGTCATGAATCAAAACTAGGTCTCAACAATTAATGTTATATAATACAATTCAAATGTCAATTATACACACATACACATATATGAAACAATGTATGACAAATATCATAATAATCCTAATATAAAACTCCTCTATGCCAATGTAACACCCCATATTTTTATAACATTATTTAGAATGTTTAATTAACAAAATTAAATAAAATAATGTAGAGATTAATAAGTTGAGAATTGATTAGCTAAGGGTAGCCATGTCATGTTAGTGTATGAACTAAAATGAAATAACATAACCTCATGCGTTAGGAAATGAGAAGGGTAATATGGGAAATAGGAGAAGGGTTTATTCCTTAAACCCTTAGGAAATAGAACTCACATTCATTTTCATTTTACCAAATTAAAACATCTAAGGTCAGCCTCCATTATTGTTCTCAAGAGAAGACTAAAGCTAGGATTCAAGTGAGGGAAGACATCAACATAATCAACATCAAATCTCACATCTTATAAACTCAAAGCTAAGGTGATAATTACTACATCCCATTTTCATATAGTTTTTGGTTTTTGATTAGATCTGAAATGTTTTTGCAAGTATATGCCATGTTTTGATGATTAAAGTTATATATATGCTCGTTGATGAATTATATATGTTCATGTTAGTTTATATGATATGTTTGATATGAAAATCCAATTAGATGACATCTAAATGCCTTAAAATTTAAATATAGGTCAGAAATGATATTCTAGAGATGGGCGTCATTTTTATAATTTTCCGAATTAATGTGGATTTTATAATGAAGAAAATGATTTATTGGGTTATAAATTATTTATGGCCAAAATAATTATTAGTTGGGTTCGAAATTTTTATATGTTGGAAAAAAATTGAAATAGATTTTATGGGATTTTTCCAGATTTTTCCTAAGTTATTTGATGAATATATAAATTATTTAAGGTATGGGACTTAAATATTTTATATATTTAATTAAGGAGAAGGGGCATTTTACAAAATAAAATGATTATTAAATTCTGAAAAATAGTGACAGAACTTTTCTAAAAAGTATTTTCTAACCAATGAGAATTTGACAAATAAAGACAAGTTAGTTGAAAATTATCCTTTTAAAGTTAAAAACAAAGAAATCATACGTTTAGCATGTTTCGGCCAATTTTAGTATTAAACCTTCCAATCCAGACCTTCCGACAAGGTCGAGAGGATCATAGCTTTCGACAAGGTCAAACCAATGCATATGTAGCAAGTTACTTGGTACATAATGAATTGGAAAAGATCGTAGAGTTCTAAGTAGAAAGGCTGGTTGCCAAAGAGGTTAAAGTGTGTTTGTTTTATAAACCAAAGATAGCCTGCTTTGCTTTTGAATAAGAGCTTTCGACCTGGTTGTTTTCGATTAGGTCAAATGTTTAAAATAAAAGTTTTGAACCTTTTGACACGGTTGAAAGGTTACTACTGTTTAATCACTATTTTGTTTTGAAACCATCTAACACAGTCGAAGGGTTGTTGCCGCTTGATAAATGTTTTGTTTTGAACCTTTCGACAATGACGAATGGTTTACTTCTTTTAAAACTAGTCGCTTATCCTTGCTTTAGAAAGGAAGCTTTCGACTTCAGTGATTTACCCTTGTTTTACAAATTGAAGTACAACCCAAAGCTTTCAAAGGACTTGTTTTAAAAGCTGAAGCCTATGGTTTAATAGTTAAGTTTTAAACCTTTCGAAGCAGACCTTCCAACAAAGTCGAAAGGTTGCTTATAGTGAAGTTGAAAGGTTTTAAATGAAGGTTTTCCACTTGTTTTAAATTGAACCCAATAAGTTTTCAAATGGTTTGCTTTGATTGATTTCGAAAGGTTTAAGTTCAATGATTTTGGAAGGTTTAGGTTGAATGATTCCGAAAGGTTGAGTTCAATGATTTCGAAAGATTTTAGTTGAATGATTCCGAAAGGTTTTAGTTCATTGGTTTTGAAAGGTTTGAATTCAATGGTTTCAAAAGGTTTTTATTCGATGGTTTCGAAAGGTTGAGATGGACCGTTTTCCAAAAAAATTCTAAGGGAATGTTTTAAAGAGATTTTAAAAAAGGATATCCAAAGTTTCATTGCCTTCGAAAGGTTTACTTTTCAATGATTTCGAAAGGTTTGATGAGTGTTTTTGGAAGGTGAGGTTTTGGCATATTAGTCTAGGTAATTAAAAGGTTTTCGCTTGGTTCGGAAAGAGGTACTTTCAAAGATTGAGAAAGAGGTTCTTTCAAGTGTCTAAATGTTTCCATTAACTAAGATTTGAGTAAAGAAGATATATATAACATGGTGATATGATTTTGAGTAAAGCTTATAGATTATATACTTTTCCTTGTTTAAATTTGATTTAAAGGTTTTAAATCATTTTGAAAATGTTTTCAAGGAAAATTATGGGAGTGGATCCTTAAGTGAAAATGACTCAGATATTAGAATACCAGATGAGACTAGTATGGGGTCGCATTCTATACATTAGCAATTAGCTCCAGCTAATTATTGTCCAAGATTCTAGTGTGTAGGGCTTTGTCATAGGTAGAATAAAATTATGATTACACACCGAAAGGAATATATGTTCGTATACAGACAGGTTATTGGTGAGCCCGAAACCCACTAGGATTAGGGAGACCTGGGAGATGATTAAGTTAGGGACAGACTATCCAGAAGAGAAATATTTAACAGCTAGTTAAGGACAGAACGTCCAGAAGAGAATTATTTAACAGATTTAACAGATAGTTAAGGACATACCGTCAAGAAGTGAATTATTTAGCAGATAGTTAAGGATAGATAATACAAAAGAAGAATAGCTAACAGATGTTTGATTATTTTGATTATATTTGCTGGCCTGAGTCAGCAAAAGGTTAAAAGTTATCCAAACAAAACTTATGTGTTTGAACAGATAGTTCATTATTGCCTGATGTTTAGGTATGTTTTCATAATGATGCTTTACATTGTTTAATAAGTTTTGATTGTAGGAAAAAGTTTTGCAAAGATATGCTTTAAAAGGATGTTGGTGAGGGGAACCCGTTCCGCTAAGCGGCATGATCTTACTTAACATATATATTCCTAGATGTATATTCATACCAGACTTTATATTTTCCCCTTAAATTATCAGGTGCTCAAAATTAATTTCAGTAGGCTAAGGGGTTAAGGTCTTTTCAGGTTTTAGTCGGTTAACGAATAAGGCTACCAGAGGCATGCAGGAGGTAAACGGATAGCTATTTAGGAGTTGCAGTTTTATGTTTTGTTGTATTTCCATCGTTTCTGTACTAAGTCTATTACAACTCTATGTCTCTGATCATCCAAGGGGGTAACTTCATATACGCTCTTGGCGTATTTGTAATTAGTATATTTTATTTGTGCCTAGGAATTTATTGGGATTATGCGAGTTCAATATGAAACTTTTGTTTTAAATGTAATGAAGTAAAAGTTGTTTGAAATCTGTGTTTTGTTTCATATTCAAGTGCTTCTGATATTATAGATACCATTAACATAGCCGTATTTAGTCGTTGGAAGCTAATACTATAGATGACTGCAGCATCTGTAGCGCTTAGTTTTGGACCTCTAAATAGGGGATGTTATAGCCAATGAAATACATGCTAGTCAAGTTATCCCAGTACCTGAAATGTTTCAGACTAACCCGAGTATTATCAATTAACATATGGGTCATACTATGTCTAATAAAGGGCACATAATAATAATGGAAGCATAATATAGTCACTGAATAATAAAATATATATACATATATAACCATAAATTGTGACGACCCGGATTTTGGACAATTTAAATTGGGATATTTACTTGATTTTAATATTTAAAAGTTAGTTTGTAACTTAAATTTCAAATATCACCATTATTTGGAAATTTAATTATCGGATTTAATTACTGGAAATTGGGCAAAATGTTGAATCTAGAGTTTTTAGCCTATTAAAAAATAATTTGAAGGCTTATAAAATTTATAATGATGATACTGAAGATAATAGAATGGTTGAAATTTAATTTAAAGGTGATTTGTTCAGTTTTGAAATTATATCGTTTAAATTGATATTTAAAAACAGCCTTCCAAAGCACAGTCTCAAAATTCGACCAAACCAGTTCCATTGGATCCGTAATAGTGTATTATTATCGGATTTCAATTTTCGCAGTGTTTGGACTAACCGTTTGGCCGTACGATAAGTAAACGCACTGATAATTAAATCGAAATTTAATATAATAACTGGGTTCAAAAACTATCTTCTCCATACGATCGATTTTGGACTCGAAATCTTTTCCATTGCGTTCGGAATAGGGGTATAACATTATGAACACCTAGTGGTATGCCTCGATAAGAGGTCAAGAGTTTGAGTTGCATTTATCGAGACAATTTGAATTTAAATTAACATATATATTTTTTAGTCAACGGCTGAGATTTCTTTTCATCAGCCACTCTATTCCTGAGCAAGCCGACCTACTCCTCTCTACAAAATCACGTAATCCTTGTCTTCCCTCGGAAGCAAAAAATCAAATCAAAGTCGACAATCTTTTGCTCGAATTCAAAATCATGTCGTCTCCATCCATTTATCCCCTCGTCCCTCAATACATCAAACCCGCCTTTCCAATCAAAATCCCCAGATTAAAAAAAAAGAATCGGCCGAAGCCTCTTCATAAATAAATCGCGATTTCATGAAAGCTAGGTGGCGCAGCGATCATTCGAAGTCGAGGATGACCTTAGGGTTTGTGTGGAGCTCGATCGCGAGCCAGCTAGAAGGGGCGATGATAGAATGAGGATCGGTGGAATGGTTTCGAGCATGTGGTGGTCGAATTCGAGGTCGTGGCGTTGAAGTGCATTTAGGCAACGGCTTCGTGAGGCACGGTGGTTTCTGGAAAGTGCGACGTATCGAGGTCGTGCACAAGATCGAGCAGATCGCGTTGCTTTGGAGGCGTTCGAGTTTGGGGTGGGAATGCCAAGTGGTGGAGGTCGATGTGGAAGTGGCGACGGCGCTGTCAGATGGCACTTCGAGGATGGAGCTTGGTATCACCTCTAGCGTTCTCAGCCGTGTTTTTCGATTTGTGTTCAGGAAATGGGATTTAGGGAAGGAGATGTTTTCTTGGCAGTAAGGTATATCAGTTTTTTAATTTAATTTAATGAATATTTATAGATTAGAAAAAAATATATGTTACAGTGAGCTAAAACCTCTTCTGTTTAATATATATACATATGAAGGTGTTTTTATTTTTGAATTTGATGGATATATGTATATGCAGAATAATATAGATATAAAGATTGGATTTTGAAAGAAAAAAATTAATTAAAAAGGAAATTGGTTTAAAATCAAATTTTAATTTTAAATAAAATCATTGGTTAATTTAATATTCAAATGGAGGTTTAAATTGCTCGATTAGCTTGAATATAAATAAATAAATATACATACAAATTTTCTAGTTTATTCTAAAATATTATGCTATGGATATTAACCTATTTATTTAACTTATTAAATTATTTTAGTTACTAAATGGTTTTATTAAAGGAAAATTATTACTTAAGATTAAACCATTAGCTAATAAAATTCATCAACTGGAAATTTATTGTTCGATTGTTCAAATATTAATAAATCATATAATGTTATACAAGGTCCATGATGGTGAAGAACAAGTCGTAAAGGAAATGGACTGCAAAACAATAAAGGTGAGTTAATCTCACTCAAATAGGTTTTTATTTAAATTTAAATGGTTAAATTTAAATAATTGGTTGAATGGTTGAATTGATTTGATGTGGTATATTATATAGTAATATATAGTATATATTGGAGTGATTGATTTCCCGCATTATATAGCGGATGAGACCCTATGCGCGGCATAATAGCGGATGATATTATATTAAACCCATATACCGCGATATCCCACCTTGAAGTGGAATTGGCATTGTGCTAACATCTGTGGATGCAGGGAAGTAGGTTGGAGGGATCCAACTGGATTTCTCAAAATTATTTAGATTGTTTAATATTCTGTGTTATGAATATTTCATATTCTGTGATGAATTATATTGATAATTGGAATATTGAATACTATGGTTTGCTTGAATAGATTTCGGCACACTGGGTCATCAAAATATTTAGAATTGGATTTTTGGAAGAAATATAAGGGTAAATTTTGGAAGTGAAATAATTATAGAATAAAAAAATTGAATAAATTGGAAAGAAATAAAATTGATTTTTAATAATTGAAGTTAAATTGTAAAGTAGAGATTGAAAACAAGTTTTAAATCAAAGTTAAATTTGGAATTCAAGTTAGTGAATCACAGTTTTTAAACAAATAAAGTTTTTAAATTTAATTTGTTTTAACAACTTGAATGTTAAAGTGCATTTCTAAATTAATTTGAATTTAAAAATGAATTTGGTTTTAAATTCCTTTAAACCTCTTTTATAAAATGAGTAATTAATTTATTCAATGAAGTAAATAAAAAGGGTAGTTAATTACTGGTTGAGATTAATCAAGAATGATTAATATTTATGGTTTAATTAATGATTAATTACTAATGTAATTAATTTAAATTAGGATAAATTAAAATGTAATTAGAAATCATTAATTTATATAATTAATGATGTGATTAAAGGTTGATTACCTAAGATTAATTAATCAATAATAAGTTATTTATGAGAAATTAATTAATATAAGTAATTAAGGATTAATGTAATTAATTATAGATAATTAATTTGTGAAGTAATTAAAGATTAATTACTATTTTTGGTTAAGAATAATTAAATTGTGTAATTAATCAAAGATAATTACTTGAATGTAATTGAAGGATAATTAATCCAGGGTGATTAATTAAGATGGATAATTAAGGGATGATTAATTTATTGATTTGAAATTAATTAATATCAAGTGAAGGAATCTAAGTGATTGGGGTTAGTAATTCAATTAGAAGTGATTAAATTTATTTTGGAAGTGATCAAGTTTGCTTATGGATGTTTGAATGGTATTGGATGCCTTGAATGGATTGATAACTCTGATATGAAACGATTTGTAGTATCATATGTTTGGGAGGACAGGATATTATGGTTATCTATCAATGATGAATTGTTGTGTAAAGGGACATCCTGTATTTAAAGTTTAAAGTGTACTTCATTTGGATAACTTGGGTTAGGATGACATGAGACTCGGAGATACCGGGGTCAGGTATTAGAAAATACCCGAAACACTTCAAATTTTTATTTAGATTGATATGTGAAATCAATAGGCTGGAATGAAATGATTTAAGTGAATTGGACTATTTAATCTAAATTTTGGTACTTAGAAAATTGATGTGTGAAATAAGGGATGTCTATAACAAATTGTGAATTTGTAAATTGATACGAGTTACCCCGGGTTTTATATAAGTTGTATTCTTTTTATTCCATGTTAGATGGGTTTACTCATGCTGGTTTCCAGCCTGACCCGGGTGTTACTTTGATATAATGCTCGGGTCAAACCGAGTATTACAGATTTTCAGGTAAGGACGTTATGGAGCTCAAGAGGTGAGCTGGATGGCAGGAACGTATGGATTGTTTCCGCTGTAATATATTTCTGATTATTTGAGATATGATGATTGGGTATATCCAGTGTCTGTATATATGTGTAACTCTGATGTATTATAAATGTATTTGACAGATACAGAATTCTTTTCTAAACTGTTATTATTTGATATTATAATTTCATCCACTGCGAATGCGAGAATCTTTGTGGTGTTTTTCTTCTTCTTCTTCTATCTCTTTCTTCTTTTTCCTAACTATCAGGAATTTTCGGGATCGAAAATTTCGGGTCGTTACAGTTGGTATTAGAGCTGAAGGTTAAGCAAGAACCTAGGCTCTGTTGGGATTACTCATTAAGGATAGGGTCAATGGTACCCTAGAATGAGTTGAGTATATATATATAAACGCGTGCTCGTTATTTTCTTATATAAAGGTTTTAAATGACTTTATATAAGGATATATTTTGATATATAAAGCAATATTTCTTTCTAATAAATATTAAGGTAATTGGTTGTTATATTATTTGAAAATTAAATAATGAGAATTAAGTGGTAATAGAAATACAACCAAATTAAAATTAAATGAAGATAAGTTTGAAATGGATTCAGAATTAAATGGTTTAAAGAGATAAGTTGATTTGATTTAAAGGATTAAATCAACATTTAAAAATTTAACTTGAATTTATATAATTCGGGATTGTTTAAATTTGAAATTTGAATTGAATATGTTCAAATTGAATCTGATTTGAATTTATTGGATTTGTGATTGAAGAGGTAAAGTTTAAATTTTTAAATGGAAAATTTGAATTGGATTAAATTGAAATGATTTGAAATTGAAGTGGGCTCAATTGATATTAGTCCAAATTGATTGGAATAATTTGGAATTGTAATTGAAGTTGAATAGGTTTAAAATCAAATGGAATTTGATTTTAATTTGGAAAGAAATCAAGATTAATTCATCTTGAATTGGGATTAAATCAATTTCAATGGAAATTGAAGTTATTTAAATTGGAATTAAGTCAATTTAAATGGGAGTGGAAATTTAAATTGAATTGATGTGAAATGGAGATTGGGAATTGAACAGTTTGGCTTTGAAATATTTTTGCAATAAAATATTTTAATATAAACTGTTTTTAATCTATTTTCCTATCTATTTATTATATACGACCTTTCTTTTTAAACCCCAAACTATTTTATACTTATTCTACAATTATTTTGAAACTATTTAACAATTTTTCAACTGTTTTATAAACTAATTAATATTTTTCAACTATTTTATGAATTAATTACTTTTTTACAACTATTTTGCAATCATTAAAATTTCTATAACTATTTAACTATTTTCCAACTATTTTACAATTAGTTAACTATTTTACATCTATTTTGCAAATTAATAATTATTTTTCAACTACTTATCTATTTTTAAAATTTTTAAGCTATTTTCTAAATATGAACTGGTCGGAGTTCAAACTATTATTGATTAAATACCCAACTGAGATAAGAATTGAAGTGATAATCCAAATGGGAATTAAGGAAAATGTGAATAAGTGAATAAAATCAAAGTGAGGATGCATAGAAAGGAAATTGATTTGGCTAATAATCAATGAAGTTAAATACGAGGATGTACGTATATTATTCTATTCGCATAATTATTTGATCCAGAATCGAGCACAGAATTTCGGGATAGTTATATCGATCCGAGTTGGGATTTTTCACTCGATTTTCGACGGCGAACCTCGATATGATTGTTGATTGGCTCTGGATATTCTTTACCATAGTTATGGCTATGCAAGAAGAATGACGGTTTCTAGTCAAGAAGCTAGATCTGAGTCCGCACTAGGAAATCGGGTGTACAATACTAGTTTGTAAGTGAAATTGTGTGATCGAGTGAGCGATCAGATTGGTATAGCATACGGATGATAAGTGTACATCGTATGGATTTGAATGAAATTGATATTGAAAATTTATGAATAAGAAATGTGAAATGATTTCTTTTGAAATGAAAGTATATTTTGTGAAATATACAATGGATAAAAGTGAAAGTTGGATATTTTTATGATGATAAGTAAGATGGAAACAACTTTATAAAAAAAGAGTAATTAATTTTGAATATTTTATTTTGAATAAACAAAGTTATATATTTTTGTTATAGAAGAAAAATCTCCCCTTGTTGAATCTATTGCCGGAAGAAAAGGATTTGAAAGTGTTTGAAGTATAAAAGGAGTTTTATACAAGTTTGAAATGATCCAAAGTTTTTTAAAAAAAATCATATATATATATATATATATATATATATATAAAGGATCTTATGAGGATTTTGGAAAAAAGTTTTGGGAACCTTTGGATTTGGAAAGGCTTTTGATTTTTAGGTAAAATCAATATTGGATTTGGAAAGCGTAGTTTGAGAATTATCGATTTTGGGATAATCGATTTTGAGAAAGGAGATTTATTTGAGATTCATACTAGATGTATGATTTGGAAGATACTATACGTGTATAGTATAAAGTGTTTTGATAATGGCTCTGGGGAAAAGGCGCTCCCTTGAAATGAACTTCTCAGAAGTGCCACAGGGTGGTACTGCCTTGAACCCTAAGGGGGGTTCTAAAGTTGATTCTGTGAGGAGTACAGACAAAACTAGTTCCTGAGGATTATGAGTAGTATGTAGCGAAAGTCGAGGGCGCTGATGCCTACAGAGGAATTTGGGTTATGTTGTGACGATAATGTAACTCGATGTCACTGCGATCTACTACAGACCATAGCGAAAGTCGTATGTGCCGCTGAGAGCCAACAGTCTGCGCTTGATTTTATATTGGTAGACTACGGCCTATGGTAACATAGCGAAAGTCGTGTGTGCTGCTGAGAGCCAACAGTCTACGTTTGATTTTACATCGGTAGACTGCGATCTATATGGGAGTGGAGAAGTTTCATTTTGACAGCGAAAATCGAGGGCGCTGATGCCTACAGTTACATGGACTTTTGCTGTGATGGCAACGTAACCCCGGAATGTAACTGCGATCTGTTGTGGGTTCCAGGACGTAATCGCGGGGCATGGAGTGCCTACAGTTACATGGACTTTTGTTGTGATAGCAATGTAACCTAGGATGTAACTGCGACCATGGATGAGGGTGATGATTTCTAGAGCATTCTCACCAAAGATATTTCCTCTATTTTCAAAAACTGTTTTCTATATTTTCAATAAAATTATTTTCCCAAGTATTTTTCACTAGATGTTGAAACAGGTTTGCCAAGTACTTATAGATTTTCAGTCCTACGCCTGATCAACGTATGACTGAATTTTTGTGAGAACAAGGATGGACTGGTTGAGACATCGAGTTATAAGAAGCATTTTTATAAAAAGCTATTTTAATAGTATTATGTGAATTTAAAAGTATTTCTAAAATTTTAAAATAAAAGTGTTAGAATTTTGGAAAATGAAAGAATTCCAAACTGGAATTATGGAAAATAAAATTTGAACTCAGGTAAATTTAATGAAGAGATTTTTGTAATAAAATCGAATATTGATTTAAAAGTTGGAAGTAAGCTAATTAGCTAAATAAAATGGATTGTAAGTTAATAATGAAGTTTGGAAATAAACTCGAATTATAAATAGAATTCGACTTGGATTGATAATGAATTAAAATAAGTGGAAAGGTTATCAAATGGAATGGAATTGAATTAAAATAGAAATGATGTGGGTTGCAAATAAATCCAATTCAGGCGTAAATGAGTTAAATATAAACTTGAATATTATTTTAACAAACTGAGAATGAGATTAAAATTAAAATGGATAAAGAGCGGGGTAATTGAATTTGATGAGAATCAAATTAAACAGAAGTGAGCTTAATTTATGAAGTTGAAATAACTTGAAGATAGTAAATTAACTTAAGTTTAAAGTTAATAGGAGTTTGGTTTCGAGTAAAAGTGAAAGACCATTAAATAAAAGCTTGGATTGAGTTAATTTGGGAATGGTTAGTGGTATACAAGCATGGAATGTGTCGGGCTAAATAAATGGTTATAAGCTTAAGTAATTATTTATTCACATGGATATCATCAAATAGCATAGAATAAATTATCGTTTGACGTAAACGAAGGTAATTAAAATTCTATGAGATGATAGAGATTAAATAAATTGATTTTAAGAGCAATTGAAGTGAATATGAGTTTTTTTTGCTTAAAAATGAATCGAATGTAAGCAATTGAGTTGTAAACCGTTTGGATTGAATGAAGTTGTATACGAATTGGTCGTAAACAATTGAAATTAATGTCGAAACCGTATAAGTTGCTTATAAATATTGTTTAACCTGCATTGCTTATAGAAACTCGTATGTTTACTAGTTAAATATGTAAAATGTTGTTAAGTTACATGATTTTGGTACTTACATGTTTGAATTAAGTAAGTACAGGTACCGGAAGCCGTTTGGCTAGATTTGGACGCGCTAATTGCTAAAATAATAAGCCGCTTGCTTAAAAATGCTAAATAAAGGTACGCTTACGCAATAAAAATAGGAAATATGAACTTTTTTTTTCGACCGTGTGGGTCGATGTATATATATTTATATCTCTTGTCAAATTGCAAAAGCTCCTCCGTACAAAGGAGACTCTGTCAAAATTTTACGAAAATTTTGGGAGTTAGAAAATTTTCGAAAATCTTTTGTTAGCGACAAAACAATTTCAAATTGAAAATTGAAATAAATTAATGGATGAAACTAATTTAAAATAATGATATGAATCAGTTTTAAATGGAAGATAAAATTCAATATTCAGAATTGAAGATAAATTGAATTCATATGGAAATGGGGCAAACTAATTTGAATAGAAGTAGATATGAAAACTTCTATAAGGAAATGTATAAAATGATCTATGATTGGTTATTATTGCTAAGTAGGATATGCAGGTATTATAAAGGGAAAGGAAAATTAGTTTTGATTTCAAAAGATAAATTTGAATTACTCGACAAGAAGTTATGTGTTTAAATTTCTGTATGAAATTTGATTGGGTTTTTGATCTAGCCACTTGGCATTTTGTTTTCTTTTGGAATTTGGGAGCCCGTAGAGGCATTTAGTCGTTGTACCAAGCTAGCCGCGCAAAGGAGACGCTGGCGAAATTTTTCAGAAATTTAGGGAGTTAGAAAATTTTTGAGAAAGTTTTGATAATTTAAATTTGGATTTAAATTTAGATTTGAATAAATGAAGTAAATAAAGTTGTTGGAAACTATGGAAGGTTTTGGGAAGTTGGTTGACGTAATAGTGGGTCTTTAATAAAAGATATGTATGGCAAGTTGATAAAACTGTTTAGTTTTGGAAAATAGTAATGGGTATTGGATCATTCCTCCTAACTAGTAATTTCGGGGACGAAATTCTTTTAAGGGGGAAAGAATATGACGACCCGGAATTTTGGACAATTTAAATTGAGATATTTAATTGGTTTTAAATATTTAAAAGTTAGTTTTTAACTTAAATTTCAAATATCACCATTATTTGGAAATTCAATTATTGGATTTAATTACTGGAAATCGGGTAAAATGTTGAATCTGGAATTTTTAGCCTGTTAAAAAATAATTTGAAGGCTTATAAAATTTATAATGATGATACTGAAGATAATAGAATGGTTGAAATTTAATTTAAAGGTGATTTGTTCAGTTTTGAAATTATATCGTCTAAATTAATATTTAAAAATAGTCTTCCGAGGCACAGTCTCGGAATTCGACGAAACCAGTTCCATTGGATCCATAATAGTGTATTATTATCGGATTTCAATTTTCGTAGTGTTTGGAGTGACCGTTTCGTCGTACCATAAGTAAACGCACTGATAATTAAATCGAAATTTAATATAATAACTGGGTTCAAAAAGCTATCTTCTCCGTACGATTGATTTTGAATCGAAACCTTTTCTATTACGTTCGGAATAGGGGTATAACATTATGAACGTCTAGCGGCATGCCTCGATAGGAGGTCAAGATTTTGAGTTGCATTTATCGAGACAATTTGAATTTAAATTAATATATATTTTTTAGTCAACGGTTGAGATTTCTTTTCAGCGGCCACCCTATTCCTGAGCAAGCCGACCTACTCCTCTCTGCAAAATCACGTACTCCTTGTCTTTCCTCAGAAGCCAAAAATCAAATCAAAGTCGACAATCTTTTGCTCGAATTCAAAATCATGTCGTCTCCATCTATTTATCCCCTCGCCCCTCAATACATCAAAACCGCCGTTCCAATCGAAATCCCCAAATTAAGAAAAAAGAATCGGCCGAAGCCTCTTCATAAATAAATCGCGATTTCGTGAAAGCTGGGTGGCGTGGAGGTCATTCAAAGTCGAGGCTGACCTTAGGGTTTGTGTGGAGCTCGATCGCAAGCCAACTAGAAGGGGCGATGATAGAATGAGAATCAGTGGAATGGTTTCGAGCATGTGGTGGCCGTATTCGAGATCATGGCGTTGAAGTGCATCTAGGCACACGGCTTCGTGAGGCACGATGGTTCTTGGGAAGTGCGACGTATCGAGGTCGTGCACAAGATCGAGCAGGTCGCGTTGCTTTGGAGGCGTTCGAGTTTGGGGTGGGAATGCCAAGCAGTGGAAATCGACGTGGAAGTGGCGATGGCACTGTCAGATGGCACTTCGAGGATGGAGCTTGGTATCGCCTCTAGCGTGCTTAGCCGTGTTTTTTGATTCGTGTTCAAGAAATGGGATTTGGGGAAGGAGATGTATTCTTGGCAGTAAGGTATATCAGTTTGTTTAATTTAATTTAATGAATATTTATAGATTGGAAAAAAAATTACGTTACAGTGAGCTCGAACCTCTTCTGTTTAATATATATACATATGAAGGAGTTTTTATTTTAGAATTTGATGGATATATGTATATGTAGAATAATATAGATATAAAGATTGGATTTTGAAAAAATATATTTAATTAAAAAGGAAATTGGTTTAAAATCAAATTTTAATTTTAAATAAAATCATTGGTTAATTTAATTATCAAATGGAGGTTTAAATTGCTCGATTAGTTTGAATATAAATAAATAAATATACATACAAATTTTCTAGTTTATTCTAAAATATTGTGCTATGGAGATTAACCTGTTTATTTAACTTATTAAATTATTTTAGTTACTAAATGGTTTTATTAAAGGAAAGTTATTAATTTAAGATTAAACCATTAGCTAATAAAATTCATCAACTGGAAATTTATTGTTCGATTGTTCAAATATTAATAAATCATACAATGTTATACAAGGTCAATGATGGTGAAGAACAAGTCGTAAAGGAAATAGACTGCAAAACAATAAAGGTGAGTTAATCTCACTCAACTAGGTTTTATTTAAATTTAAATGGTTAAATTTAAATAATTGGTCGAATGATTGAATTGATTTGATATGGTATATTATATAGTAATATATAGAATATATTGGAGTGATTGATTTCCCGTATTATATAACGGATGAGATCCTATGCGCCGCGTAATACAGATGATATTATATTAATCCCATATACCGCGATATTCCACCTTGAAGTGGAATTGGTATTGTGCTAACATCTGTGGATGCAGGGAAATAGGTTGGAGGGATCCAACTGGATTCCTCAAAATTATTTAGATTGTTTAAAATTCTGTGTTATGAATATTTGATATTCTGTGATGAATTATATTGATAAGTGGAATATTGGATACTATGGTTTTCTTGAATATATTTCGGCACTGGGTCATCAAAATATTTGAATTGGATTTTTGGAAGAAATATAAGAGTAAATTTTGGAAGTGAAATAATTATAGAATAAAAAATAGAATAAATTGGAAAGAAATAAAAGTGATTTTTAATAACTGAAGTTAAATTGTAAAGTAGAGATTTAAAACAAGTTTTAAATCAAAGTTAAATTTGGAATTCAAGTTAGTGAATCGCAGTTTTTAAACAAATAAAGTTTTTAAAGTTAAATTGTTTTAACAACTTGAAGGTTAAAGTGCATTTCTAAATTGATTTGAATTTAAAAATGAATTTGGTTTTAAATTCCTTTAAACCACTTTTATAAAATAAGTAATTTATTTATTTAATGAAGTAAATAAAAAAGGGTAGTTAATTACAGGTTGAGATTAATCAAGATGATTAATATTTGTGGTTTAATTAATGATTAATTACTTAATGTAATTAATTTAGATTAGGATAAATTAAATTGTAATTAGAAATCATTAATTTATATAATTAATGATGTAATTAAAGGTTGATTACCTAAGATTAATTAATTAATAATAAGTGATTTATGAAAAATTAATTAATATAAGTAATTAGGGATTAATGTAAATAATTATATATAATTAATTTGTGAAGTTATTAAAGATTAATTACTGTTCTTGGTTAAGAATAATTAGTTTGTGTAATTAATCAAAGATAATTATTGAATGTAATTGAAGGATAATTAATCCAGGTTAATTAATTAAGATGGATGATTAAGGGATGATTAATTTATTGATTGAAATTAATTAATGTCAAGTGAAGGAATCTAAGTGATTGGGGTTAGTAATTCAATTAGAAGTGATTAAATTTATTTTGGAAGTGATCAAGTTTGCTTACGGATGTTTGAATGGTATTGGATGCCTTGAATGGGTTGATATCTCTAATATGAAATGATTTGTAGTATCATATGTTTGGGAGTAGAGGATATTGTGGTTATCTATCAATGATGAATTGTTGTGTAAAGGGACATCCTGTATTTAAAGTTTGAAGTGTATTTCATTTGGATAACTTAGGTTAGGATGACATGAGACACGAAGAGACCCGGGTCGGGTATTAGAAAATACCCGAAACCACTTCGATTTTTTTTAAAATTGATATGTGAAATCAATAGGCTGGAATGAAATGATTTAAGTGAATTGGACTATTTAATCTAAATTTTGGTACTTAGAAAATTGATGTGTGAAATAAGGGATGTCTATAACAAATTGTGAATTTGTAAATTGATACGAGTTACCTCGGGTTTTATATAAGTTGTATGTTTTGTATTCCATGTTAGATGGGTTTACTCACGCTGGTTTCCAGCCTGACCCGGTTGTTAGTTTGATGTAATGCTCGGGTCAGATCGAGTATTACATATTTTCAGGTAAGGACGTTCTGGAGCTCAGGAGGCAAGCTGGATGGCAGGAACGTATGAAGTGTTTCCGCTGTAATATATTTCTGATTATTTGAGATATGATGATTGGATATATCCAGTGTCTGTATATATGTGTAGCTCTGATGTATTATAAATGTATTTGACAGATACAGAATTCTTTTGTAACTTGTTATTATTTGATATTATATTTTCATCCGCTGTGAGTGTGAGAATCTTTGTGGTATTTTTCTTCTTCTTCTATCTCTTTCTTCTTTTTCCTAACTATCTGGAATTTTCGGGATCGAAAATTTCGGGTCGTTACATAAATAGTCATCAAGGAATCACATTACCTAAATAATTCAAATCTACATGAAATAGTCGATACCGATTTCAACGTTGTCATCACCCACAAATAAATATATCAAGTCATAAAATCACAAAACCAATACGAATAGGCGAATCATACATATCTACAAATCATCATCAAATCCAAAATAATCGGTATTGAAACATCCTCAAGTGAAGTTGGACGGTAATGAAGAAATACCCACTATCTCTCTCAATCTCATATTATAGAATACCAATATCGAATTAATAGAATCAATAAGGAAGATTTTAGCTAGCTCATAACAATAGCCAAATATAATCAATAATAATAGGTCATCTTCTTGTAAAAATAGGCCGTCTGCCTAAGAAGGACATGGGGTTGACCATACTCTGGACACGGTCTTAGGTTCAATCTCATCTGTATATAATGTATGTCCATCTACTACCGACATACATACACATATATGCATGTATTCTAGAACCAGACAGAAGACTGATGGCTGCCTACCGCAAGCTTGCTCCAGGAACCCAAGTCTACTCGCCTTCCGCGGAGTAACCGTCTATTCTTACAGTCTTCGGTTACCTCGACGGACATCATGACCCCATCCATCGGTAACTCATCTACGCGTAGTCCGATCACGACCCTACTTTTCTCCTGATGGTAATAGACTGCTGGCCTCAACGACACAAGGGCAACCAACCACTAATCTCATGATGCGCATCAAATAAATAATAACGATGTCGCAAATCTGGGGTGTGACCCGACGGTTAAGCCACCAAGGTGGATACTAGCCACTCTGATTCACCCCTAAAACATAAAGGGAGTCTGTCTAAGATAGACAGACATATAATGTACACAATCTATATGGCTAACAAGTAGCCTCCATATGTGCTCATCGTAGGGAGTCACACACAATATACTTTCTATTGAGTGTCATTCACGAGCAAAGAATCATTGAATAAATAATACAATAGCATCCCATATGACCATGTATTACTAGTCCATTTATTTGGTGCTCGTACATTACGCTATCCCTTCTTATTCCATATGACGAGTCCAAAGAATTACTGAAAGTCTCATACTAGACGGTATCACTAAACCATTTATTCATATTTTTCATAACACGGAATAAATAATAATAATCAAATGATAAAAGTGTCATCACCGTATCATATTAAAATCATCAATCAAATCCATATAAACGGTGAACCACACATGTCATCAATATCAGATAGAGAAGACGAGAAATTAGCAACTTAAAATTAATATAAAAATATATTATTCAAGTAAATGAATATAAAATAAGCAAATCAATTATTAATAATAAATCATCGACAACTTGTAGTTTTATATAATAAAATAAATACTTAAAAACGAACAATAACTACATATTTTAAAGTGGAAATTAGGCACAAGGGCCTCCTTAGCAAGTGGAATTAGTTTCTAGGACACACAACTGAAATAATTACTTTCAAGGACAAAACACAAAATAATTAGTTTCTAAGGCCTAAAAACCTATGAAATTATGTCCTTGAAAGTAATTGGACTGCTGACTTTGTCCTTGAAAGTAATTATTCTGCTGATTTTGGCCTTGAAAGTAATTTCTTTGAATGTGTGTCCTAGAAACTAATTGGACTGCAAAGTTTATCCTTCTGGTGAAATGCCCCTATTTTAAAATTAACATGTATTTGAATTCTATTATCAATTTATTATTTACAATAATTAAATAGTTTTTCAATCTTTTATTTAAATAACCATTCATCAAACATCTTTCAAAACTTAATATATATATATATATATATATATATATAACTATGAAACCTGATATACCAGATACCACTCCTGCACAAAATTTTCACGTAAGTGAACAAATCACAGAAGGCTTGGTAGAGGATTTGAGTGAATCTGAAGGTGAGGAACTTATCAGTAATCTTGCGAGAGAAGGAAATGTTTACAAACATCCAGAAAAAATGGAAGATGTCTCGAACTGTGTGGATAAAAACCAAAAATTTTATGAAGAAATTGAAACAGCTAATATGCAGAGTATTAAAAGTAGAAAAGGAAAATCAACCACTGCTCCTCCTAAAGCAAATACAAGAAGCCAAAGTAAGATTAAATAATGAACATTGTTTCTTGGAATGTTAGGGGTTTAAATGCTAAGAATAAACAATTCGAAGTGATTAAATTCCTAACAAAATTTAAGCCATCTATTGCTGGCTTACTTGAAAATAAATTAAGTAGTATGCATATTGAGAAACTGGGGCATAGGTTGCAAAGTAATTGGAAAATGATTGATAACAATGACTGTGGTAGCAAAGGTAGAATACTCATTATTTGGGATTCAAATATTTGGAATTTTAAAATTGAGAAAAAATTATTTCAACATATCTCTTTACTAGCTGAAAACACTGGTGGTTTTAAATGCAGAATATCTTTTGTTTATGCTAGTAACTTTATTAGAGACAGAAATAAATTATGGGAAGATTTAATTGATGAATCTGGGTCTATGAATTCCCCATGGATTATTCTAGGGGATTTTAATAATATTTTATCATCATCAGATAAAAAGGGTGGTTCAGATGTGCCTTTTAGTCAAATGGCAGGCTTTAATAATTGTATTGCTAGAGTGGGTTTGTTTGAACTACCTATTATAGGTTTTAAATACACTTGGAGGAAGAAGGGGGTAGCTTCTAAAATTGATAAAGTTCTATGTAATCACTTATTACTGGGATCTAATCCAGGGATTACATCTTTTGGGGTTTCTAATGCTATCAGTGACCATATCCCAATTTTTATTAGTTTTAATAAAGATGTCAAAACACCCAAAAATACTCCATTTAGATATGTTAACTCATGGCATTTGGGTGAAGGATACATGACATGTTTACAAAATGCTTTAGACAATTACCAGTCAAACTTCCCAAACTACCAAGCTTCAAAAATGCACAAGTTCATGAAATTCATTAAAGAATGTAAATCCAAGTTGAAAGAATGGAATCTAAAGAACTGCAGAGAGGGTAATCTTCTTAAATTTCATGAAGAAGAATATCAGAAATGCCTTAAAGATTGTGATGCAAATCCTACAAACACATTCTTATTCGACAAACTCAGCAATGCATATAACAACTGGAAGAACCATAATGTGGCTGAATTTTTAAAATCAAAACAGAAAGCAAAAACTGATTGGCTGACAGATGGGGACTCGTGCACAAAATTCTTTCATGCAAAGATGTCACAAAGAAGGTACATTAACAACTGGAACCAGATAATTATGAGTAATGGGGAAATAATACAAGATATTAAAAAAATTGAATCAGAGGCTATAAGTTATTACACTGCCATTTTATACTCCACACAGCCCATGCCTAGTAATTTCCCTAATATCCAGTGTATGAGCAAAATAAATGATAGAGGCAGAACTAAACTTACTTCTAGTATCACAATTGCGGAGGTCCAAAAAGCTATTTTTTCAATCCATGATGACAAGAGCCCATGCCCTGATGGATTCACTGCAAAATTTTATAAAATCCACTGGAATGAGTTGAAATATGACATTCTGGATTTAATTCAAGAAGTTTTTAACACGGGCAGAATTGAAAAAGGGTTAAATCATACTTTAATCACACTTGTGCCTAAAATCAAACATCCTATTTGTATCTCTGATTACAGACCTATTGCATGTTGTAATGTTTTATACAAAATCATATCCAAAATTATATGCAATAGAATCAAACCTTTCTTACCTCACCTTATATCACAGAACCAGTCAGCTTTCATTCCAGGAAGATACATTGTCGAAAATATCCTGCTTGCACATGAACAAATTAGACAATTCAGTAGAAAAGGCAGTGATAAAATGTGTCTTAAGATTGACCTACAAAAGGCTTATGATATGATTAACAGGGAGTTTGTATGCCACATGCTGAACATGATGGGTTTTCCTTATAGCCTGATCAAACTTATAAGAAAATGTATCTCTTCCCCCACCTACTCTCATTGTCAATGGTAGCCCCAAGGGTTTTATTCACAGTAATAGAGGGTTGAGACACGGAGATCCCCTCTCTCCTTATCTTTTCTGCATAGTTATGGAATTCCTTTCTTTGATGATGTATAAAGCATACAAGGTTGGTAATTTTCAACCTATCTACAATCAAGATCCATGTGTCACTCACCTAATGTACGCAAATGATCTCACGATTTTTTCTAAAGCTAAGCTTAAATATGCTAAAACTATCAAAGACATGATGCAGAGTTTAAAAGTTTTGACAGGACTAAATATAAACAACTTGAAATCTAAAGCCTATTTCAGCAGAGGTGTGACCAACAGAAATTTTTTTCTCAACATGTTGGATATGAAAGAGGGAACACTACCTATTAAATATTTGGGAGTTCCTCTGTCATATAATTATATTCACTACAATGATTGTGAAAATCTTCTTGATAAGATCCAAATCAGAATGGATGGATGGGACTGTAAACTTCTCTCTATGGCGGGTAAGATTGAACTCATCCACTCAGTTATTACACCTATGGTGATATACTGGATGATGACATACCAGTTACCTATTGCTGCTATCAATAAAATTAATAAGATATGTGCAAATTTTATATGGGGTGGCAGAACCCATAAAATTGCCTGGGATATCTTATGCAGACCTAAACTTGAAGGAGGGGTAGGCCTAAGAAATTTTGAGGACATTAGAATTGCTACTGCTCTTAAATTGTTGTGGCATTATATAAACAACAATAATTTATGGTCTAAATGGATGAGAAACAGATACTGCAAAGATAAACACTTTTGGACTATGGAAATTGATAACAAAAGTTCATGCACCTGGAAGTCTATCCTTAAACACAGACAAAAAGGTCTACAACACATACACAGGAACATAGTAGATGGACAAGACACACTTCTATGGCACGATACCTGGATTAACAATGAATTATTGGTTAATATTCTTGGGTGGGATGCTCTTGGTTTAAATGGTGGGGACAATCTGAAGGTCAGTAGTATAATATAGAATAACACTTTAAGGCCACAGATTCTACATTTTACTAGACAAGTAAATCAAATTAATGAAGTAGAACTGTCTACTACACATGACTCTGATTACTGGAGCTGGAATAACAAACCAAATGGATTTACTTTCTACTCTGCATGGGATAGTGCCAGAAGACATTTTCAGCCTAATATTTAGTCTAAAATTATATGGAACTACTACAACAGCCCTAAAATGAGTTTTTGCATATAAAAAGTAATACTAAATATAATTCCAACCAAAGACAAACAGATGGAATAGGGATTCTCTGTAGATCCTACATGTGTGTTATGAAAATGCGAACCAGAAAATAGAAATCACCTGTTTTTCCAATGTACATACTCGGCGTATCTCCGGACTCGAAGTAAATTGAAGCTTGGTATGAATCGGGTCAGCTCGATGCTGGTTGAAGAGGAAGCAATTGCTATATACGACTCGTTCAAAACTGAAAACCAAATCAAAGACCTTGCTTCTTGCAGCTTTGTCACGATAATCTACCATATTTGGTTGGAAAGAAACGCTAGAATTCATGATGGCAAAGAGACCGACAAGTTTCAACGATGGAATTATGTGGAGATTGATGTAAAATATTTGATGACTAAAAGCAAGAGGAAGACAAGGAGATCTAAAGAAAACGAAGAAATTTTAGAGAGATGGGGCATTGACTTAGTGGATACCCGTTAAAAGCATCAGCCGGTTACTGTTTTCTGTTTTATCTGGTTAGTTATGATACATTTTGTATTGGAATGCATCGGGTACATGAGTAGTTACCGATAGGAAGGTTGTTTTTGTTTGGTATTGGTACTATTGTTGGTTTGTAAAAACGTTATATTTATTGTTATAATAATAAAGCACCGCACTCTTTTTTCCTTACCAGGTATCACGTTGATATCTAGTAAGGTTTTTAATGAGGCATTTTACCCAGTTTCAAAAAAAAATGTATGTATGTATGAATGTATATGTATGTACATATATATATATATACTAGAATTAAATGTGTGTGTATATTATAAATATGTATTTTGGTTTATTGTACCATTTAATATATATATATATATATAAGTTTCAATTTTAATTTATATGAACTTATATACTCATGCAAACACCCTATTTGAACATGAAACACACCATATAAGTGCACACAGTAATACCAATACACATATAATCCTAGTAACCCATATACGCAACTCAAAGAAATTCACCTATATACCATTTCACAGCATATACATGCACGCAAATCAAAATTCAAACACACAACATATTCACGCAATGACTGCTCATGTACACAAAACACACAAATCAGTACGCAAAAGCTCCAACTACTCTTCAATAATCCTTAGAATGTGACCTATGTATAATATCAAGGAAATTTTATTATACCGTATATTGTTTGATATCTACTAATGTAGATGAGTATTCATAGCTGATCAATAGATAGTAGTAAGCTTAGAATAAGTAAATAACAGGCTAGAAAGTAGGAATGCCAATATATATATATATATATATATGAGTACATAGTAATGCATGTAGGCATGACTAATGCATATTAATAAATAACTGGGAATGTCACTGATAAAATCATAAACAGAAGTACATGCACCTTTACATCCTATATATATGCACTGCCACTAAGTCGAAGTCTCAACACACACCATGCATGCGCGTGTATTTAACTTTTATGCTAAGATTCACTTCCTATGTGCACACAACTAACACTCCTAACCACTGGAAAATGAAACCCATACAAAATGAACCATATATATAGAGGTTCATATGTAAAAACTTCCACACGAGGTACACTCACAATCGCATATATCACACCAATGCAACTAAATATATACACTAATAAATCACATCATTCACATAAATGCCTACACATATATTTATATAAAAATACGTTTATGTGTATATTAAAAGAAAGTATATATATTCATCCCTTGTGAACACAACATATAAAACTAAATATAAAGTGATGTAGTAGTTGTTTAGAAGCAATAGACATAAAATAAAATGAAAATTTGGATATATTAAAGTTTAATTCTCAATAATATGTAAATAGTTTAGCAATAGCTCACTGAAATTTTCCTACATAAAAATCATGTACACATATAAAATTAAACTGAGTATTTGTATGTCAATATAATCATATTAAACAAGATATAGCATAACACAAATCTCGTAGTATTAAATGATAAGGCCGGTAAGGTTAAAACAATGAATGAATTGCAATACAACCTTATACTAAAAAATACAGACTCCTGCTAGCGTATCTCCATACTAAATTTCAATACTGAAAATATATGCAGCAACAAAACATGGGTATAAATTTAAAATCTTTTGTGTGTGTGTGTGTGTATTAGTATATTGGAATGTATGGTTTAGTAATTTGATTATAAGCATGTATACATACAATCAGGTATATGTACTTCAACTAAAACCTATAAAAACTTATATGCATATGAAGTTATAACATATAGAGATATTTGTTTGGTAAATTTGGACAAGGTCTTAACCAGGAAGCTTGGTCTTAAGGGTATGGGCTTTTGGTACTAGATTTGGGCTTGGTAAATTTAAATAAGCAAAGACAAATAGATATATATTTGTTTTCTTCTACTTTTAAAACTAAGTTTAATTCGATTCAAATAAATACAAATTTTCTATTTAAAATTACTTTCCCATTAAGTCTATAATGTACGACCATTGCATCACTTATAAAAATATTATTATAAATACATATATTTAACTTATTTAAATTTAATTATCTTATTTTATAGTTTTAATCCTTTTATTAAAATAGTTTGAAAGCCCAATTTATCTAATAAATCTTAAGTCCTATTTATTTTGTTTAATTACTATTATTTACTTAAATTAATTACCACTTAAAAACTGGGTTGTTGCATATATGGTTCAAGATGGTAGGTTATTATTCATATCAGAATTTTTGTCTGATTCAAAGTTTGTGTTTTCACCCAAAACTCTCAGTGCTCAATTTTGAGTAGTTTGAAAGTTAAGGTTTTTAGGTTTTCCTTTAGGCGAATATGCTTTCAGAGATATGCAGAAGGCAAGCTAGCAATTATGAGTTCTTTCTATTTGATTCCGCTATATTTCGGTTGTAATAGCAAAGTTGTTTAGTTGCCTAAGTTTAAACTCTGATAATCTAAGGGGCGTCTTCATATGAAGCGCTTGGGGTATTTTGTGACAATTATATTTCTCTGAACGTGATTTGCAAAATTGGGATTATGTAATGAATTTGAAATATTATTTGAAGTGGAATGAGAAATTTTTTTTATGAGTTTAATTTTTTTTTCATATTCATGTGTTTCTGTTGTATCAATATATCTATCATTACTGCATTTGGTCACCGAGAATGAATAACTATGGATGACTACAGCATCCGTAGCCGTTAGTTTTGGACCTCCAAGCGGGGATGTTACAAGTTGGTATCATAGCACGGGTTTATGTAAATTTAAAGAAGAAATTCAAAACTAAATGATTTTAAAAACATAATCCAATGAATCAAAAACGAGACTGAGGTTGGGTAAACGTTATAGTAACATACTTGTATTTGTTATATGTATGTATGTATGTATGTATACGTATATATATAAGTACATACTTCCCTCTCTCTTAGACAGCTGTATCTTACTAAGGCTCGTATGCATATTTATGAGAAAGGAAGATATGGAGTAGGAAACGGAAGAGGAAATCTAGGTGAAGGAAGCACCCCAACAAATGGAAATTCTCGACCTAATACCAGGAGAAACCTGGGTCTGGACCGACAAATGCTAATCCAAAAGCGAGGGATGTTGCAAGTTGGTATCACAACACAAGTTTATGTAAATTTAAAAAAGAAATTCAAAACTAAATGATTTTCAAAACATAATCCAATGAATCAGAAACGAGACTGGAGTTGGGTGAACGTTATAGTAACGTACTTGTATTTGTTATACATGTATGTGTATATGTATGTGTATATATGTATATTTATATGTGTGTGTGTGTATTTATAAGTACGCACTCCCCTCTCTCTTAGACCATTCTTCTGTATCTTACTCAGGCTCGTATGCATATTTATGAGAAAGGAATATATGGAGTAAGAAAAGGAAGAGGAAATCTAGGTGAAGGAAGCACCGCAACAAATGGAAATTCTCGACCTAATACCAGGAGAAAGCTGGGTCTAGACAGAAAAATTCTAATCCAAGTGCAAATGCCAACATTGGTGCTGGAACCCCGCCAGTAGATATGAGGATGATGTATCAGTTCTTTGTCAATCTAATGCAAGATAGAGATGCTACAGGGGTAGTTGGAGGAAATGCTATGAATGTTGGAGGAGCTAATCCCGTGGCCCCAGTTGGCAATAACTGTGCCAAGCTGATCAGGTATTACGCTAGTCTTGGTGGAAAACCATTTTTGGGGACAGAGGAAATTGCTGGAGTAGAAAATTGGTTATTGCATTGTGAAAGAATCTTCTTTGACTTGGGACTAAATGATGAGCAGAAAAGGAGACTTGCCTCTAGACAGTTGCAGGGAACGACACTTCATTGTTGGAATAGTGTTACCATGGGAGTCCCCAAGGAAGAATTGACTTGGGTAGAGTTTCGTAGGAGATTCAAAGAGAGGTATTTGTCTAAAATTGCTAAGTCAGTATTGCTGAGAAAGTTCGTGGACTTAATACAAGGTAAGATATGGGTGATTGAGTATGCAATGAAGTTTGATGAGTTGCCTAGATACAGATATACTACTATTGACACCATCATCGAAAGAATGAGAAGTTTATTCAAGGTTTAAGACCTGAGATTGCTATAGTGACCATGCCACATCTCAATGATCCAAGTAAAATTGTAGTGGAGGTGGCAATCAAGAATAAAGAGATGCATTCGACTTAAGGAAAGAAGAAGCATGTTGAAACCCAGGGTTTTCAGGGAAAGAAGAGGAAATTCTTTAAGAAGAAAGGAGCTTAGAAAGGAGGATCTGCCAAGAAGGTGAAGGCTAATCTAGTTTGCTTTAAATGTGATTAGAAGGGACATTATGCTCATAAATGTCGAACTATAAAAGGAAATAAGGTTGCAGATATGAAGGGAGTGAGGTACTTCAATTGTGATCAAATTGGGCATTATAAGAATCAGTGTCCAGAACCAGTCAAAGCGGACAAGGGAAAGTTATTTGATGTAGTATCATCGTCTGCTAGGCCAACCACTATTGAGAAGGGAAAACTTGTGATGGAAGGTATGCTTTTGATTCATAGGATACCAGTTAGAGTACAATTTGATACCGGTGCATCTCATTCATTTATATCTCAGAATTTGGTAGATAAATTATGTTTAGAACCCTCATATCTTGTTACTTCCTTAAGGGTTGCGAATTCGACAGGAGGTATGCAACTCTAGGTATGAGATGTGACCAGTTAGAACTTAAGTTTTTAGGTCGTAAATTGCATGCAGTTTGTATATTTTTGATTTCATAGGCTTTAGGATCATTCTGGGTATGGACTAGTTAGAAAGATACGATGCTAGGATATTTTTCCAAGATAGGGAAATATCACTAAGGCATCCTAATAATCATAACCAAATTATATACTCAGTGGAGAAATTAGACTCAAGTGCTTGTGCGTTGCTAAATTCAATGGAAGTAGGAGAAGAGTTGAATCAAGTTTTGGTAGCAAGAGAGTCTGGAGATGTTTTTTCGATCACAGGACTACCGCCGAAGCGAGCCATTGAGTTTTGGATAGATCTTGTGCCTGAAGCAGAACCTGTGAATAGACCACGTAGCAGGATGACATCGACCGAGATGAAGGAATTGGAGGTGCAGCTAGTGGATTTAGAAGGGAAAACTTTTATCAGACCAAGCAGTTCGCCTTGGGGAGCGGCCACGGTGTTCATGAGGAATCCGGATGGGTCTTTAAGGATATGTATCGACTATCGTAAGTTGAACGAGAAGATAATCAAGAATATGTATCCTTTACCAAGAATCGATGATTTATTTGATCAGTTGAGTGGAGCCAGTGTGTTTTTTCAATTGGATTTAGCAAATGATTTTCTTCAGCTAGTCCATTGACGGCGTTTGAACTAGGTATGGTTTATATGAATGGTTGGTATTGCCATTCGGGTTAATGAGTTCACCGGCTTCCTTCGTAGACTTGATGAATCGGATTTTCTAAGAGCACTTGGATAGGTTTTTATTGGTATTCATAGATGGCATCTTAATACACTCTAGGAATGAAAGAGAGCATGAAGTTCATGTTAGAGTAGTGCTTGAGACATTAAGGCAGCATCAACTGAAACGAAGTTTTTGAAGTATCATTTCTGAAAGAAAGAGGTTAAGTTTCTTGGTCATGTGTTCTCAGAGAAGGGTTTGTCAATTGATCCAAATAAGGTCGAATTTGTTAACAACTGGAAGAGACCAAAGATGGTGACTGAGATCAGAAGTTTTCTTGGACTTGTAGGCTTTTACTGGAGATTCATTAAGGATTTCTGATGTATAGCAGCACCTTTGACTAAACTAACCAGGAAGGAGTGAAGTTTATTTGGTTGGACAAATGTGAGGAAGCATTCCTTATGTTAAAGCATTTGTTGACTAGTGCACCTATACTTGTACTTCTAGATGGAAATCAAGGGTTAGTGGTGTATACACATGCATATGGAACCGAGTTAGGAGCTGTGTTGATGTAGAAAGGTCTTACGCTTCACGACCACTTAGACAACATAAAGTGAGATATCTTACTCATAATTTGGAGTGGGCAGCAGTAATCTTCGCAATAAAAGTATGGAGACATTATCTCCTAGCAGAGAGATTTGAGTTATCCATAGATTATAAGTCCTTAAAGTATTTATTCTTAGAAGAAGTTGTATATGAGACAGCAAGGGTGGCTGGAGTTTTTAGCAGCGTATGATTTTGGTATAGAGTATAAACCTGGAAAAGGAAATAAAGTAGTGGATGCTCTTAGCAGAAAACATCAGAATGTGATGTTGGCTATATTAACAGAATGGAAGGAAGATCGACTGCTAGTTCTAATCAGAGCACTGCCATGTTGTCCAGCTTGGAAGTTCGACCAGTTTTGATTGAAAGGATTGCTTCTAATCAGAAAGACGACTATTGTTAGCCGAGAAGATTAGAAGGCTTGAGGTTGGTTTAGAGATTTACGATCTAAAAGATTTTAATCTTGACCGGAGGGGATGGTTGAGAAAGAAGGGACGGTTTTGTGTTCCAAATATTGAGGACTTAAGGAGAGAGGTTCGTAGTGAATGTCATCGATCCAAATTTATGATTCATCCTGGGAAAACCAAGATGTATCAAGACTTGAAGAGGAGTTTCTACTGGGAAGGTATGAAGAGGGATGTTGCCTTATGGGTAAAGTAGTGTGTGAATTGTCAACAAGTAAAGGCCGAACATCATCAGCCGAGTGGGTTGCTTCAACCTTTGGTGATACCAGTTTGGAAATAGGATTTGATATCCATGGATTTTATAAATGGGTTGCCAAGGTCAAATCAAGCAAATGAAAGTATATAGGTCATAGTGGACTGATTGACCAAGAGTGCCCATTTCATTCCAATTAAGTCAACCAGGACGACACCTGTTCTTGCTAAATTGTTTATAAAGAACATAGTTAGACTGATGGAATTCCTAGTACTACAGTAAGTGATAGAGATGTTTTGTTTACTAGTGAATTTTGGAAAGGTCTCCAAGAGGTGTTAGGTATCGAGCTCAAGATGAGTACTGCTTATCACCCTCAAACAAATGGGCAGACAGAGAGAGTTAACAATGTACTCAAGGTTTGTTGAGAGATTGTGTGTTGGATTTTGGTGGATCTTGGAAAACACCTACACTTAGTTGAGTTTTCCTATAATAATAGTTATCATAGTAGTATAGAATGGCACCTTTCAAAGTTTTGTATGGGAGGCCATGCAAGTCAGCAGCTTGTTGGTTGGAAACTGGAGGTAGATTAATCTTAGGTCCAGATCTGGTAATAGAGGCAACAACAAAAATTGAATTGATCTAGGGTAGGATAAAGGAAGTTCAGTCTAGATAAAAAGTCACATAGATAAGAGGCATAAAGATATAGATTTCTCATTTGGAGATAGGGCTTTCATTAAGGTGTCACCGATAAAGGATGTTGTACGATTCGGAAAGTGAGGAAAACTGGCGCTGAGATATGTTGGACCGTTCCTAGTTATACAGAGCATCGGAAAGCTCGTATATAGAATAGAGTTGCTGAGCAATTTGGCAGGTGTCCAAAATGTGTTTCATGTATCTCATCTTCATAAGTGTGTGCATGATCTAGAGAATACTATTCCTCCAACTGCATTGGAAGACTTAATAGTAGAATTGAATCTGACTTTTGTTAGGCAACCAGTTCAGGTTGTAGCGAGAGATGAGAGGAAGTTAAGAAACAAGACAGTCAGTTGGTGAATGTTCAGTGGAACGACAACAAGAAGGACAGTCCTTGGAAGACAGAAAGCAGGATTAGAGATACTTATCCTGATCTGCTATAAGGGTATGTCATATATTTGCTATATAGATTGTTTTCTAGTCAGGTGGGCTAGTATGGTAGTTAGGAGATGTTATAGATAATTTCTATGATTAGTATTTAGTCCATGATAAATTTCGAGGATGAAATTCTTTAAGGAGAGGAGCCTGTAACACCCTTAATTTTAAATAACTTGTAACACCCTCCTACTTAGAGGCCTAAAACTAACGGCTACGGATGCTGCATTCATCAACAGTTACTAAACCTTAGCGACCAAACACGGCGGTGTTAGATTCATTGATACACGGAAATGCATGAATATGGAAAAAATTTATAACATCAAACAAGATCACATTCCATTTTAAAACATTTTCAAATCATTACATAATCTCACAATCGTCAACCACTTTCAGAGAAAATATATTTATTACAACATATGCCAAGAGCGACATATGAAGATGCATCGTTGGATGATCAAAGTATATACTGGCAATATAAGAACTTTGCCATTACAAACAAAACAGCGGAATCAAATAAAAGGAACTCTAAATATCTTTCATGCCTCCTACACTTCTCCAAAAGCTTTATTTATCTAACGAGGTACCTGAAAAACTCAACTCTCAAACTACTCAAAATCAATTGAGTACTCGAGAGTTTAAGGGGAAACATAAACTTCGAGTCAGACATAAACCCTGGTATGAATAATAATCTACCATCTCAAGTCATTTAGATATCTACTAAGACCACACTGCTTAACGCAACAGGTTTTTCCCTCACTAATATCTTAAAACCTTTATAAAACCATATATCGTGCTTCTGCATCCACAATTGTTATAAACATGGTCATTTAAAAATATTATGATGATATGCATAAAAGTTAAAACATTCTGAATTTTCCATCCTCTGTTTAATTGATTACCTGTCATGTTTATAGTTCCTAGGGTCATTATTAACTTATTAGCTTCAATGGGCTTACTAATAACCTTTATATAATATATAGGCTCCCTGTCCTATTTCATAATTCTCATTGGTGGACTATGAACCTATTGGCCCCTGCTAATTAACTTAATTAATTCATGGATTCTCCCGAACCTATAGGTGACTCCAATAACTTCTCCTTTGTCCTAGTTTTCGTGGGTTGACTAGGAACCTATTAACAGCTGTCAATAACTTAATCCGAATATAGTTTCTATGGGTGCACTACAAATCAATCAGCCCCTTCCAACCACTCTTTAAAACATAGTTTTTATGGGATCACTATGAACCTGTTAGTAACTTCAATAACTTCCTAATCATAATTTGTATGGGTTTACTATGAACCTGTCTCCCTGATAACTTCAATGTTTAGGCATCCTATAATCTATTCTTTCTGACCCCTTGGATGCAATTCTACACATTTAGGAGTTTAACCAATTTATATTCACCACTAGGTCAACCTAGTTGGTTCTTCTACCTTTTATCCCCAAAATGCAGTTATGGGTCCATTATAATGTGAATACGCTTATACTTGAATAAGAAAACATAATAACATAACGTTAATAGTCCTGTGGGTTTACTATCCTTGAATTCATTTTCACACAAAACATGGTTAATCCCTTTAACCTATTAATTTATCAAGGAAAATCACCTTCAACACTTTATACCTATTATCATGTCAAAAATACTTTACTTAACCATGGGTTTTCTTTAAATTGAGATTGGGTTAATTGTTTTGAAAAAACAATATCTTTTGAACCCTTCGAAACCTAGCTTTCGATCTCACTAGATAATATCCTTTGAAAGCATAATAATTTATCTTTAAAACATTAGGGCCATGCCTTTCGAACACTTTAAAACCATTCTTTCAAAACCTTTCGAACGTATTAAAGCACTAGCATTTAATTTTACAAGCACAATTTCGAAACCAATTGCAAGTAACCCTTTCAAAACCATTGAAAGTCCTTCTTTCGAATCCATTGGGTTTATATTTAAAATATCTTTTAGGTCAAAGTGAACACATACGAAAGCACCCCTTTTGAAACCTTGCTATAACATATAAAAGCATTTGGGGAAAACTTTATGGCGTCGGCACCATCCTTTCGAAAGCATAAGTCCATTAGGTAAAATACTTGAAGGTTGGCTTCGAAACCCCTTTCGAAACCATTGCCTTCAAAACATGGACTTTGAAATCCCTAACCCCATTTCGAAAGCTATAGGAAGTGGCTTACGTTTTTAAAACAAAGGTTATCTTTCGAAAGCATTGATATCTTCAATACCTTCAAAAGGCGGCAGAAGGGTTTCGACCTAGTCGAAACTACCCCTTCTGAACACTATAATTTTGAAAATAAAGTAGCCTTTTCGGAAGCTACTACTTTAAACTAAGGCGACAACTTTCTTTCGAAAATTAATTAAAAGACCCTTTCGAAAGCTTCGATTTTAACCCTTTTGAAAGCGTTTAAAAAAACAGGCAAGTGCTTCTCTTTTGAAAACAAAATGATGGTTTCGTCCATCGGAAGCAATGCTTTCGACACCTTATCTCCCAGCTTTTTTCTCCAATCAAAAATTCACTTTTAATATATTATCTAACATATATAAAATTAAGACCCAAATTCATTATATAATAACTGAAATCGTTTATAAAACCAATTAACCATATTTTCTTTTGAAAATTCATAAAAAATTCTCCATCGCTTGGGAAAATTATAAAATTGAAACCCAACTCCATAATCATGTTTCTCATAAAATATTATGTTTCCATGGCATTCTAAAATCATTTGCTATTGGTTTTGCCCTAAAACCATGTGTATCATATTTAAATAATATAAATCAAATATGTTACAAAACCAAGCATATCATCATTCAAATCATCTTAAAATGGATTAATTAATGAATCCAAAAACATGTTATTGAAAACAAAATAGAGATGATTAAGATTATTATTCACCTTAGTTTAGACAAGGAAATTGGAGATTGTTTGAGATTTATTCCCCTAGCTTGAATCCTAAGCTTTAGTCTTGAATTTTCTCTTCTCCTAATGGTCAGCCTACTCTTTCTTTTTTGTTTGCATTTTTTTATATGATAAAATGAATATGAATAGTATGCTAACATAAGTATAAGGGATAGGTAATATGGGGCAGCTATTTACTCTAACGATCTTATGTTTTTTTAGTTAACACTTAAACTTTCATAAACCCCTTCATTTTAATAAGCAAGGCCACTAAATTCATTTTCCAACCTCAATCCCCTCATCACTCTACATTATTCTATTTAAATTATCTAATTAAATTTCCTGAATAATGTTATTAATATTTAGGGGTGTTACAGGCTTCTCTCCTTAAATAATTCCATCCTCGAAATTCAGTGAGGACTAAATACTAAACATAGTAATCGTCTGTAACGACCCCTAACAACAATACTAGTCTACCTGACTAGCTAATATCTATATAAATCTAATATAGACATACCCTCAAAGCAGATTAGGATAAGTATCTTGAATCTTGTCCTCTATTTTTCAAGTACAGTCCTTCTCGTTGTTGCTCCACTGAACTTTCACCAACTCGACTATCTTATTCCTCAATCTTTTCTCATCTCTCGCTACAACTCGAACTGGTTGTCCAACAAAAGTCAAATTAGGCTCTACTACTAGATCTTCTAACCTTGTCAGAGGAATAGTAGCCTTTGGATCATGCACATACTTGCCAATATGAGACACATGAAATACATTATGGACACCTGCCATACTGCTCGGCAAATATACTCTATATGCGTGTTTTCCAATCCTTTCTATAATTTGGAATGGACCAACATATCTTGGTGCTAGTTTCCATGACTTCTGGAACTGTACGACACACATCATCGGTGATACCGTAATGGAAATCCTGCCTCCAACCGAGAACTCTAGGTCTTTACGACTTTTATCTGCGTAATTCTTCTGTCTGGATTGAGCTTCTTTCATCCTTTCTCGGATCAACTCAATCTTTTCTGATGCCTCCCTAACCAAATCTGGACCTAAGGCTAATTTGTCTTTGGTCCCCAACCAACATGCTGGTGATTTGCATGGCCTTCCATACAAAGCTTCAAAATGCATCATTCCTATACTAGTTTGGTTACTATTGTTATTGGAAACTCAACCAAATGTAGGTGATCCTTCCAAGATCCACAAAAATCCAACACACATGCTCTCAATAAATCCTAGAGTGCCTTATTGACTCTCCCCCTCTCTGTCTGCCATTGGCTGAGGGCGATATGTAGTACTCATCTTGAGCTTAGTGCCTAACGCATCCTTTATAATCTTCTAGAATTTGCTAACGAACAAAGCATCTCTGTCACTGACTATGCTACAAGGAACTCCATGTACTCTAACTATGTTCTTCATAAAGAACTTTGCCAAAACAAGTGCCATCCTTATTGACTTTACTGGAATGAAATGGGCACTCTTGGTCAACCCATCCACTATAACCCATATACTTTCATTTCCCCTATTTGGCCTTGGTAACCCGTCTATAAAATCCATTGATATCGAATCCCATTTCCAAACTGGAATCTTTAGAGCCTGAAGCAACCCACATGGTTTCTGATGTTCGGCTTTCATTTGTTGACAGTTTGCACACTGTCTAACCCATAAGGCAAGATCCCTCTTCATACCTTCACGATAGAAGCTCCTCTTCATGTCTAGATACATCTTGGACCCTCCAAGATGAATCATAAACTTGGATCGATGACATTTCTCAAGAACTTCTTTCCTCAAGTTCTCAACATATGGAACACATAATCGCCCATTCTTTCTCAACCATCCTCTTTGGTCAAGACAAAAATCTTTCAGATCATCGATCTCATTTCCAACCTCAAGCCTTCTGATCTTCTCGGCTAATGATAGATCCTCCTTCTGCTTAGAAGTTATTCTCTCGATCAACACTGGTTGAACTTCTAAGCAGGACATCATAACAGTACTCTGACTAGAACTAGCGGCTGATCTTAACTGCACACCATAACTGGCTAAAGCTTCTAGATCCTTCCATTCTACCAACATAAGCAACACGACATTCTGGTGTCTTCTGCTAAGAGCACCCGCTACCTTATTACATTTCCCAGGTGTATACTCGATACCAACATCATAAGTAGCCAAAAACTCCAGCCACCTCTGCTGTCTCATATTCAACTCCTTCTGAGAGAATAAGTATCTTAAAGACTTATGATCAGTGTATAGCTCAAATCTCTCTCCTAAGAGATAATGCCTCCAAATCTTCAATGCGAAGATCACCGTAGCCAACTCCAAATCATGAGTAGGATATCTCACTTCATGCGGTCTAAGATGTCATGAAGCGTGGGCAATACATTTACACTTCTACATCAATACAGCTCCCAATCCAATCTCACGTATATCAGAATACACCACTAATCCTTGGTTTCCATCTTGAAATACTAAAACTGGTGCATTGGTCAACAAATGCTTTAACTTAAGAAATGCTTCCTCACATTTGTCAGACCAAATAAACTTCACCTCCTTCCTGGTAAGCTTAGTCAAAGGCGTTGCAATTTGCGAGAAATCCTTGATGGATCTCTGGTAGTAGCAAGCAAGTCCAAGAATACTTTTTATCTCGGTTACCATCTATGGTCTTTTCCAATTATTGACATCTTCGATCTTAACTGGATCGACTGCCAAGCCCTCCTCTGAAACTACGTGACCAAGAAACTTAACCTCTTTATTCCAAAAGTGACACTTAGAAAACTTCGCCTTTAGCTGATGCTGCCTTAACGTTTGAAGCACTACTTTAGATGATCCTCGTGCTCTCCTTCATCCTTCAAGTATAATAAAATGTCATCTATAAATACCAACACGAACCTATCCAAGTACTCTCGGAAAATTCAGTTCATCAAGTCCATGAAGAAAGCGGGTGCATTCGTTAACCCGAATGGCATTACTAACCACTGATACGAACCATACCTAGTCTGAAATGTTGTCGAAGAAATATTGTCCTCTGCCACTCTTAGCTAATGGAACCCGGTTGGAAAGTCCAATTGGGAAAACACTTTGGCTCCACTCAATTGATCAAACTGATCATCTATTCTCGACAAAGGGTGTCTATTCTTGATCGTCCTCTCGTTCAACTTATGGTGGTCGATGCACATCCTTAAAGACCCATTTGGTTTCTTCATGAACATCACGGCCGCTCCCTAAGTCAAACTGCTTGATCTAATAAAATTCCTTCCTTCTAGATCTGCTAGCTACACCTTCAATTCCTTCATCTCAGTCAGTGTCATCCTGCTAGGTGGTCTACTACAGGTTCAGCTCCTGGCACAATATCTATTCGAAACTCAATAGCTCGTTTCGATGGTAGTCCTATGAACTTCTCAAAGACATCTGCAAAATATCTTGTACACGAACCTGACTTAACTCTTTGCCTACTTCCATAGCACTTAACAAAGCACAAAAACACTCGCTGGAATTCTCCACTGAGAAGATGATTCGGTTATGACTATTAGGGTGTCTCAATGATATTTCCCTATCCTGGAAAAATATCCTAGCCTCATACTTACCCAACCAATCCATATCCAAAATGATCGTGAAATATGTGAAATCATAAAAACATAGACTGTATGCAAACTTGTGACCTAATAAATCAAGTTTTAACTGGTCGCATCTCATCCTAGAGTTGCATACACGCCTATTGGATTCGCAAGCCTTAAGGAAGCAACAAGATACGTGGGTTCTATGCATAACCATCAACCATATACTGTGATATAAATGAATCTGATGCACCAGTATCAAACAGTACCCTAAATGGAATACTCCAAATCAAAAGCATACATTCCATCACAGTTTTCCCCTTATCTGCTGCAGTTGATTTTGAAGAAGATAGTGGTCCAATAGCAAATACCTTCTCTCTGTCCGCCTGACAGGCTCTAGACACTGATTCTTATAATGACCAACCTGGTCGTGGTTGAAGCATTTCACATTCTTCTTGTCTGTAGGATTCTTTCCTTTGCCTGACCGGCACTCACGGGCATAATGACCCTTCTTGTCATACTTGAAGCACATTATATCAGCCTTTGCCTTCTTGGTAGCATCTTCCTTCTGGGCTCCCTTCTTCTTAAAGAACTTCCTATTATTTCCTAAAGACCCTGGGAGTCAATTGGCTTCTCTCTAGCACAACCAGCCAGCATCTCTTCATGGTGAATGGCCATCTCCACTACCACATTACAAGGATCATGGATATGGGTCATGGCCACTCTAGCAAGCTCTAGCCTTAAACCCCGAATAAACCTCTCATTCCCTCTGATGTCACTGTCTATAGTGGCATATCCATATCAAGACAGCTCGCCAAATTTAGCAGCATACTCGATTACTGACATCTCTCCCTGAAATAGATCCATGAACTTCCTCATCAATGCCGACTTAGCAACCTCAGATAAAAACCCTACTCAAATCTCCTTCTGAAATTAGCCTACACTGGCTTTTCCTACGGAACCTCGACAGTCACACTATTCCACTGGTGAAGCGTTGCCCCTTGCAACTGCCTAGAGGCCAGCCTTCTCTTTTGCCCATCATCCAAATCTAGGTTAGAAAATATTATCTCACATTGCAACAACCAATTTTCCACTTCAATAGCATTCTTTATTCCAACAAATGGCTTTCCATCTAGACTGGTGTAGTCCCTGCTCAACTTAGCATAATTATTCCAACTAGAGCTATAGGATTAATCCTTCAACATTTCCAGCAACTCCTGTTTGCATAAGATTAACCAAGAACTGATACATCAACCCTGCATCTACTAGAATATTTCCAACGCCCACATTTGCTTCAGCACTTTGGTTAGCATTAGCCTATCGACCTTAGTTCCTCCTCGTATTAAGTCGAGCATTTCCATTGGTTGTGGTGATTCCACCATCGAGGTTTCCTCTTCCGTTTCATGCTTTCATATCTTATTTCTAGTAAATCTGCATATGAGCCTTAGTAAGATATCGAAGAACGGCTCAAGGGAGAGAGGAATACGTACTTGTATATATATCTATATATCAAACACAAGTATGTTACCATTGCGTTAACCCAAACCCCGATCTTATTTTTGATTCATTGGATTATGTTTCAAAATTCTTTTAGGTTTAACTTTTCTTTTAAGTTTTCATAAACCTCACTTTGAAACCAACTTGTAACATCCCCTTACTTGGAGGCCCAAAACTAATGGCTAAAAATCCTACAGTCATCCATACTTATTAATCCTCGACGATTAAATACGGTAGTGTTAGATCCATTGATACATAGAAACACAAGAATATGGAAAAAAAACATAAAACAAGATCACATTCCATTTTAAAATATTTCCAAATCATTAAATAATCCCACAATCGTCAACCACGTTCAGAGAAAATATATATATTACAACATACACTAAGAGCGAGATATGAAGATGCCCCTTTGGATAGTCAGAGTATATACTGGCAATATAAAAACTTTGTTATTATAAACAACATAGCAGAATCAAACAAAAGAGAACTCTAAATATCTATCATGCCTCCTGCACGTCTCCAAAAAATTTATTCATCTAATGAGGTACCTAAAACCTCAACTCTCAAACTACTTAAAATCAATTGAGTACTCGAAAGTTTAAGGGGAAAACATAAACTTCGAGTTGGACATAAAGCATGGTATGAATAATAATCTACAATCTAAAATCATTTAGATATCTACTGAGACCACCACGCTTAGCGGAACTGGTTTTCCCCTTACTAGTATCTTAGAACCTCTATAAAACCATATATTGTGCTCTTGCATCCACAATGGTTAAAAACATAGTCATTTCAAAATATTATGACGATATGCATACAAGTTAAAACATTCTAGATTTCCCATCCTCTGTTTAATTGGCTCCCTATCATGTTCATAGTTCCTATGGTCACTATTAACCTATTAGTTTTATAAGCATACTATTAACATTTATATAATATATGGGCTCCCTATCCTATTTCATAGTTTTCATGGGTGGACTATGAACCTATTGGCACCTGCCAATCAACTTAATTAATTCATAGGTTCCCCTAGACCTGTTGGTGACTCCAATAAGTTCTCCCTTTTCCTAGTTTTTGTGGGTTGACTAGGAACCTACTGACAACTGTCAATAACTTAATCCGAATATAGTTTTCATGGGAGCACAACAAACCAATTAGCACCGTCCAACTACTCTTTATAACATAGTTTTCATGGGATCACTATGAACCTATTGGTAACTCCAATAACTTCTTAATAATAGTTTTCATGGGTTTACAATGAACCTGTCTCCCTGACAACTTCAATGTTTAGGCATCCTATAATCTGGTCTTCATGATTCCCTGGATGCAATTATACTCGTTAATGAGTTTAACCAATTAATATTCACTGCTGGGTCAACCTAGCTGGTTCTTCTAACCTTTACCCCCAAAATGCAGTTGTGGGTCCATTATAATGTGGATACACTTATATTTGAAGAAGTAGACATAACAACATAACATTTCCACTCTTGTGGGCTTACTATCTTTGAACTCATTTTCACACAAAACATGGTTAATCCTGTTAACCTATTATTTTATCAAGGAAAAGCTCCTTTAAACCTTTATACTTATAATCATTTCAAAACTCCTTTACTTAACCATGGGTTTTCTTTAAATTGAGATTGGGTAAATTGTTTTGAAAAACAATATCTTTCGAACCCTTCAAAACCTAGCTTTCGACCTCAATGGATATCTTCCATCGAAAGCATAATAATTTATCTTCAAAACATTAGGCCCATGCCTTTCGAACACTTTAAAATCATTCTTTTGAAACCTTTCGAATGTATAAAAGCACTAGCATTTAATTTTAGAAGCATGGCCTCGAAACCCATTGCAAGTACCCATTTCGAAACCATTGAAAGTCCCTCTTTCGAAACCATTGGGTTTATATTTAAAAATATCTTTTGGGGTAAAGTGAACATATACGAAAGCACCCTTTTCGAAACATTGCTATAACATATAAAAGCATTTAGGGAAAACTTGATGGTGTCGGCAACATCCTTTCGAAGGCATAAGTCCTTTGGGTAAAATACTTGAAGGTTGGCTTCGAAATCATTTTCGAAACAATTGCCTTTGAAACCCTTGACCCCCTTGGAAAGCTATAGGAAGTGGCTTATGTTTTAAAAAAAAAGGTTACCTTCCGAAAGCATTGGTATCTTTAATATCTTCAAAAGGCATAAGCGGAAGAAGGGTTTCGACCTGGTTGAAACTACCCCTTTCGAACATTTTAATTTCGAAAATAAAGTAGCCTCTTCCAAAGCTACTACTCTAAACTAAGGTAGCAACTTTCTTTTTAAAACTAACTAAAAGACCCTTTCGAAGGTTCGACCCCTTTGAAAGCGTTTAACAAAACAGGCAAGCGTTTCTCTTTTGAAAACAAAAACAAAGGTATCGACCCCATTGGAAGCAATGCTTTCGACATCCTACCTCCCGCATTTTTCTCCAATCCACTACGTACCAAACATTGATACCGTGTGTATCGGTTTTGGCTTCAATGGTCTCGACTTGGTGGTTTTCGACTTGATTGGAGGCGGTAGTTCTGGGACGAAAGGTACCTCTATAGGAGGCGAAACCTGTTTTTCTGAGTAAAGGCTGTTTTTACCAAATAAAGTAAGTTCTTTATAACTAACTTGCCTACTTGTAAACTTTGATTGCTTGTCATAACTTTCAAATTATTTTACAAATAATTGCTGCATATTTTCAGATCTAAAACATGGTTAATTTTAACAAATATTCCCTTCCCATTTAACCACAACTAATTCATTTAGGTCAAAAATAATTTAATTACCATAATAAACCTCTTAGTAAAAATCCCCAAAAATCTCAGAAATTCACTTTTAACATGTTATCTAACAAATATATACATTTTAGACCCAAATTCATCATATAACAACCGAAATAATTTCTAAACCCAATCTACCGTATTTTCCTTTGAAAATTCATAATAAATTCTCCATGGCTTGGAAAAATTATAAAATTTAAACCTAGCTCCAAAATCATATTTCTCATAACATATAATTTTTCCATGGCATTTTAAAATCATTTGCTATCGGTTTTGCCCTAAAACCGTGTGTGTCATATTTTAACAACTTGATTTTAAATCAAATATGTTATAAAACCAAGCATATCATCATTCAAATCATCTTAAAATGGATTAATTCATAAATCCAAAAAAATGTTATTGAAACAAAATAGAGATGATTATGATTATTATTCACCTAACTTTGGATAAGGAAATTGGAGATTGTTTGAGATTGATTCATCTAGCTTGAATCCTAAGCTTTTATATTGAATTTTCTCTTCTCGTAATGGCCGGCCTACTCTTTCTCTTTTGTTTGGGTTTTCTGCTTATGATAAAATGAAGGTGAATAGTATGCTAACATGAGTATAAGGTAAAGGTAATATGGGGCGGCTATTTACTCTAATTCCCTTATGTTTAGTTAGTTAACACTTAACCTTTCATAAACCCATTCATTTTAATAAGCACGGCCACTAAATTGGTTTTCCAATCTTTATCCCCTTATAACTCTACATTATTCTATTTAATTTATCTAATTAAATCTCCTAAATAATGTTATTAAAAATTAAGGGTGTTACATAACATTATTCAGGAAATTTAATTAGATAAATTAAATAGAATAATGTAGAGACCAGAATGATAAGGGAAATGAGATTTAAAAACTAATTAGGGTCGTGCCTTAATTAAATGGATTTGTAAAATGGCTTATTAGTAAAATCATAAGAATGGTTTATAAAATGAAAACTAAATTAAGTTAGGCAAGGGTAAAATAGGAAATAGCCATATACCATAACTCCATAACCTCTAAACCGTTACCTCATTTTCATTCATACGTTCACAAAACAAAAACATAAACAAAAGGAGATTAAGGTTGGCCATAACCCTAGAGAAAAGGGGATCAAAATCAATTAGAAGCTAAGTATTCAAGCAAGGAAGAATTAAGCAGGAAAAATCCCATGTTCCTTATTCAAACATGGTGAATAATAATCTAAACCATCTTATATATGTCTTAATGAACATTTTAATTTCATGTTTAAGGTTTTAAAACCATTTGGATGGTTCGAATGATGATATGCATTGATTATATGCCATATTCAATTTAAACAAGGATTTATATTTAAAGGTATAATTCAATTTTAAGGTTAAAATCGTATAAAACAAGTTTCAAATGCCATGATGGTTGAATATGTTATGTAAAACAATATTTTGGAGATGGATTTAAGTTTTCATAATATTCTAAGCTATGGATAATTTTGGTATGAATTTTGAGTGGAATTAATAGATCATGTGGATTTAAAATTAATTGCGGCAATATGTTAGAAAACATATTAAAAGTGAATTATGATGATTTTTGGGGATTTTTCCTAAGTGTTTTAATATGGTTGTTAAATTATTTAAGTTGAAAGACATAAATGTTTAAATGTTTTGTGGAATGTAGGATGCCCAAAAACTGATCGAAGAATTATTAGCTTAGACAGGTTCATAGTAAGCCTATGAAAACTATATGTAGAGAATGTTATTGGCTGGGGCCAATAGGTTCTTAGTTATCCCATGAAAACTATGTTTGGACAAGTTATTAAAAGAGATAGTGATCCTATGAAAACTATAATATGAGAGAAGTTATTGGAGAATCTAATTGGTTCACAATAAGCTCATGAAAACTATGATGGAGAAAGTTATTAGTAGATACCAATAGGTTCATAGAGATCCCGTGAAAATTATGATTGGATGATGTTATTGGTAGGAACCAATAAGTTCATAGTAACCCTATGAAAACTATGAAAGCATATAGAAATTCCATAAATAATTAACATGTTATTAGATAGCCCATGAAAACTAATAGGTTAATAGTGACCCTAGAAACTATAGCTTGAGACAGATAGTTAGACAAATATGGATGGGAAATCCAGTACATAATGCATGTTAGCGTATGATCATAATACGTTTTATTATATTATGTTTTAACCATTTTGGATGCAGGTACACTGTATATGGTTATTATAAATTTAGTTAAGATACCAGTGAGGGGAAAATCCATTATGCTAAGCAGTGTGGTCTCATTAGATATCTATATGGTTCGAGATGTAAGCTTATTATTCATACGAGACTTTTTGTCTGACTCGAAGTTTATGTTTTCCCCTTAAACTCTCGGCTGCTCAATTAATATGAGTAGTTTAAGAGCTAAGGTTTTCGGTTTCTCCTTTACACGAATAAGCTTAGGAGACGTGCAGGAGGCAAGCTAGTTATTAGGGGTTCTTTCTGTTTGATTCCGCTATATTTTGGTTGTAATGGAAAAGTTGTTCTATTGCGACGACCTGCAAATCCGTACCCTTTGAATCGACAATAAACAACATCTATCCGACCCAAAAAACAATGACTGACGGAACGTCAAAAGAAAGGAAATAAGAGAGAAGAAGAGAAGAGATGAAAGAGAGAAGAGAAAACAAAACAAAAACATACAGAATCTCACATCATAGAGGAAAATATTTAATATCAACTCAATTATCTTTACAAAACAGAAACTGTATATGCATATATCAATCAGAGTCCAACAATCAGTCACATTTATCAGTCTTGACGATTATAATAAACTGTCCTCACAATTGCCGCAATATACATCAACTAAGCGGCAGATAATCAAAACAGATACGTGTATACAAAAATGAAGATCTCCAGCTCTCCTGTTGAAGCTCCAAAGGCACCGATCTGAACCAATAAATATACTCGGTCTGACCCGAACATTGAAAGGGAAGAACGGTTGGATCAGTTTAGTAAACCAGTGTGAGAAACACACTCAACTGAATTTATTAAATTACCAAACTTTTCATTTATCAAAACAAAAGTATCCCGTAAGACACGCCCATACATAAACACAGACATGTTTTTACCTTACGATAACTAAAACATTTCATATCAAATCATCTTATATTATACTAGTGTCTAGTATTTACAAATAATATTAATCATAATCTAAATGGTTACCTATATAGCATTTCGAGGCTATTCATTACGGCAATACAAACAAAACCGCATGCTAGTAGAGGGGTTGGGATTTCCATACAAATGACCAGGTAAAGGGACTACCTTTCGGTAGTACATCTCTAGAGGAGTGTACCAAGGGCCATCACAAAGGATCCTCTACCAACATAACACCGGCCCACCTCTATAACTAGATGATACCGAATATATCATCCTCCAGTCATTACCGAACTTTACCGAGGGCCCTCTAGCATATAAACCACAATAATCAAATACACGACGTCGTACCGTGTAAGGATATATCTAGAAGAGGATGATCATATCCTACTTGAGAGCGACCCACTTAGCCTTGCTGCATCTAACCCTATTTTGGTCGTTTCTGGTTGATGAGGCCTAAGGTAACGATAACCTTTCACAAATCACATATCACATCACTTTGAATGCCACACGGCCATTTCCATTAACTACTATTTTCCTTCTATAAAAATACAACCCTTTAGCTCAAACGTCTCAAGGATGGTGTTAAGCTAAGAGAAGTTGCCTTCTCTGCCACCACTGATGTACGTTTGTAAAAACCAATGTACTAATCTTTAGAAATGTAATATCAGACAAACATCCAAATAATTTGTCCAGGAACAGGACAAACCGAAGGTGCTTTCCAAACACATCCTGTCGGGAAATCCCTAGAATTAGTAGCGAATAGTCCTTGCATTGGATATTTCATAACGAAGAGACTATTGCTACTGGATGTAAATTAGGATTTTAACCCAAAATGATCAACAAGCAGTCCCCCATTATGAAAATCCTAAATGTCATTGTCATCAATAACCTGCACAATCGAACGCATATACGTTGGTCCAAAATGGTTTTCAGATAAATCTGATCCTGGTCTCTTCGCACCAACAACACAAAAGCGTTTCTCAACCTCACAAAGAAACTAAGTCTCATAGACTTATCATGTCTCAAACTTTCAACTTGCTAACCTTCGGCCAAGAAGGAAGCTCAATAGATTGGAGTAATACTCTGCACTACACGAATCTACATCCTCAACACAAACAATAATCAAGCCTACACAGAAGGCTACGTACTAAGTGTACGACTAAATAGTTCCCACATGAAGTCGAGGAACTAAAAATGGCCAAATTTGATAGTCGGTTATTTAGCTATCAAATCAAACAAATAAATATTTAGCACCATAATCGATCACTAGGCCCATTTAATTAAACTTTTATTAATTAAATCACTTGCCAAATATTCACTTCAAATTATCTTTAAAAAGATATAATCTCAAAACCATTTCACTATTTCAATGTTGGAAAACATTTCCATATACTTATTTAATAATAACTAATTCACAAATCAATTTATTTTCAACATTTAGAAAATATTATATATACTTAAATCACGATTAAGTATATATTTTATTCTTTAAGGAAAACATTCTCTTAAACATATTTTGTAACGACCCAGAATTTCTGTCATTTGAAATTCATATATTTAATTAATTTTAAATATGCACAAATAAATTTTGTAAGTAGAATAACTTATATTTCGAATATCTGGATTTAATTGGATAATTAAATTGTTAATTTAATATTTGATAATTGGAAATTGAATTAAATGTGAATGAAAATGATTTATAAAGTTGGATTAAATTTTATTTGAATTAGAATAATGTTATAGAACTTTAAAATTGAATTGAAAGTTAAGTGGAAATTAGGGAGGCATCCCTATCATACTTTCATATTATAAAGCGGGTCCCTGTCAAAGTTTCATTATAAATCTGGTCCCTATTTTATAGAAACAAAGAAAATTTTTTACTGAAATGTCAACAACTTTTATAAATAAGTGCTGATATTTCAACAACTTTCCCTGTCAAAGTTTCATTGTAAATCCGGTCCCTATTTTCTAGAAACAAAGAAAAATTATTGCTGAAATGTCAGCAACTTTTATAAATAAGTGCTGATATTTCAGCAACTTTCATAAACTGTGTTCACAGTGTATATAAATGTTGCTGAAATGTCAGCAACTTTTATAAATAAATGCTGATATTTCAGCAACTTTCATACAATATGTTCACAGTGTACAGAAAAGTTGCGGAAATGTCAGCAACTTTAATGAAAAATTGCATCATTCTCTGCAATAATCGTGAATAAAAAACAGGGACCTAATTTACACTGAAATTTATTGAAGGACTTTTCGTGTATTTTGAACCTTAATAAGGATCTGTGCCAAAAGTACCCGAAAGTTAATTTGTTAAAATTGAATATTTTAATATTTAATTGACGTGTAAAAATAGTCATTTTTCAAATAGTCTCGGATTTCGACAAAACCATTTTCATTAGATCCGTAATGTTATATTATTGTAAGATTTCAAATTTTGTGTCAATCGGATTGACGGTTTGTCCGGGGCAAGCTAAAACGCGCAGAAATAGGTTTAAGTGAATTTTAAATTTAAATTTGTTGATTCGAAAAGCTATCTTTCAAATACGATCGAATTGGCTCCCGATATATATTCCATTGCGTTCGGAATAGGGGTAAAAAATTATAAACGCCAGGCGGCACGCTTCATTTCGAGTTCGGAAAAAATTCGGATGAATAGTGTCGTCAAATTTTCTATAAAAGGCTACCTATTTTTCTATTTTGCAAACCCTAATCAAAACTAAACCCTAGCCGCCACTTTACTGTTAATGGCCATAAACACACGATGTTCTTCCCTCAAAATCTCTCAATCCGTAAAGAATTAGCTTTCGAGTTCTAAAGCAAAAGTTTAGAGGACATCAGATATATCCATCCAACTGTGGATTTTTGTTATAGTGGTTTGGATTCGCCAGAATCTTGCGATGAAGGCGGCGCATTCAAGCACGAAATTCGAGAAAATGGTGGAGCCAAGCTTCAGGGGGGTCTGGGCATTGATGGAGTGGAGGTCGAGCTTTCGTGTGGCACGGCTTGATCGAGTTTCGATCAACGATAGGTGGTGCGACGATAGAAAAATTCAAACGACCGATGGATTTTTCTCTCACGTATTTGACCTGAAAATAACGTGATGGAGGAAGAAGGAAACAAGCGGCCTAGATCTAGGGTTTGTTGAATGGACGGCTGAGATGATAAAAGGTTTAAAAATAAAAATAAACATGTAAATTGATTTATATAAAAATCGTACAAACTTTAAAACGTGATAACTTTTTCATACAAGGTCCGTTTCGCACGAAATGAATTGCGTTGGGTTCATACGGACAAACTCTACATGAGGAGCTGGTTTGGAGCTAGTGTGAATTTTAGGTAAAATTAAACAGTCGTTTAATTTTATTCGGAATAAAACGCTGAAACCGCTATTGCAAGCAATGTGAGTACAACTCACTCTTTCAGACTCACTGATATTTTTATATAAGTGAGAAATAACTTATTATATGATGATTGATGATTGTTTGGATGATATACGATATATTAATTGGTATTTGGATATATTCCTGCCTAGTGGAGCAGATGACCCTATACGTTCCCGTGTATGAGCGGATGACCCTTTGTATGCGCGTCTGCCATGAAGCGGATATTGTACACATATTCTAATATGTATATTTGTTGAAGGTGACAGGTTGAGGGGATCCAACTGGATTCCTCACCTGTATTGATTTACTTACAGATATTGTGATATATTCTGTTATCATATGATGTATGATGTTTTGGATGCCGTGAATGTTATATTTAGTGCTGTTGCAGCATTGGGCCATATTTTGGAAATTTAAAAATGTTAAAGTGATGATTTTCAAATTTAAAAGGATTTTAAAATGATTTTTGAAAGTATACATTTTATTAAATTTTGGAATTGATTCATTTTAAATAAATAAACGTTATAATTTTTATATTATAAAAATTATGATTTTTGTGAAATAAAATTAGAATATGATTTTTTGGAATATAGAGTTAACTATTTTGTAAGATAGTATAAATTGTGGTTTTTGAATTATATTAAATGGTTTATATAGAAGATTTATAAAATTGATATTTTATAGATCAAAATAATTGAATTATAGATAAGTTTGGTAAATGTTAAAATGTAGTATAAATGAATCTTATAAGTAAATAAGATTTATAGATTTATGAATTTGTGAAGTTATGAAACAACCAGATTTTTGTAGAATAAATGAATTACAAGCTATTAACTTATAATTTGGATTTTTGGCATGTAATTGAGTTATAAATGGAATTGGTAAATAAAGTGATTTTATAAATTGAAGTTTTCATAAAATATATAAATAAGAATTTATAAACATTGTTTTCTAAATCTGAAATCAAATGAACTTGATAAGTAAATATGAAAGCTTATTAAAGGAGATATATTCGCGATTTTGGACAACGAATTATCCTTTAAGTTAAATGTTGTAATAATAAAGAGTTTGGTCGGGAATTATATCCACGATTTTGGATAGTGGATAATCCCTTAATTAAAGGTGTAGAAGTATTGAATTTGGATAAGAGAAGTATATTCACGATTTTGGACAGTGAATTATATATTGAATAAAATGATATGCTTTGCAAGTGAATAACCTTTTGAATTAAATAAATGTTTTGGAAGTGATATTTTAAATGGAGTTAAACGATTTGAAGATGTTTTAAAATGTGTGAAGTATCGAAACCATATATTTCAACATTCATTGTCGAAATAGACGTTTTCGAGAAATAAGGAAATGATGGACTATAACACTGTTGTTATAGTAGATGATTTCCGAAAGGAAATATTTTGTACAGTATTGGGATTTATATATCAATCTTATTTTCGAATCCCTATACTTGTGATTTTGGGTTGTCGTAACGATGTTTTACGCAACATTCGTTTTGGCCCAAATAAAAGATGTTTAAAAGAATCTTTTCCTTAAAGAATAAAATATATGCTTAATCGAGATTTAAGTATGTGTAATATTTCTAAGTGTTGAAAATAAATTGATTTGTGAATTACTTATTGTTAAATAAGTATATGGAAATGTTTTCCAATATAGAAGTTGAAATGGTTTGGAAATATATCTTTTTAAAGATAATTTGAAGTGAATATTTGGCAATGATTTAATTAATAAAAGATTAATTAAAAGGCCCCACTGATTGTTATGGTGCTGAACATTTGTTTGTTTGTTTTGATAGTTAAATAACCGACTATCAGGCTTGGCTAAAATTTTAGTTCCTCGACTTGATGTTGGGAACTATTTAGTCGTACACTTAGTACGTAGCCATCTGTGTAGGCTTGATTATCATTTGTGTTGAGGATGTTGATTCGTATAGTGTGGAGTATTACTCCAATCTATCGAGCTTCCTTCTTAGCCCGAAGGATAGCAAGTTGAAAGTTGGAGACGTGATAAGTCTATGAGACTTAGTTTCTGTGTGAGGTTGAGAAACGCTTTTGCGTTGTTGGTGCAAAGAGACCAGGATCAGGCTTATTTGAAAACCACTTCGGACTAACGTATATGCGACGATTGTGCCGGTTGCTTGTGATGATATTGATATTTCAGAGTTTCATAATAGGGGACTGCTTGTTGATCGTTTGGGGTTAAAATCCCAATATACATCCAGTAGCAGTGGTCTCTTCATTATGTAATATCCAATGCGAGGACTATTCGCTACTAATCCTAGGGATTTCTCGACAGGATGTGGTAGGAAAGTACCTTCGGTTTGTCCTGTTCCTGGACAACTTGTATGGATGTTTTTCTGAAATTGCATTTCTATAGATTACGTACATTGGTTTCTACAAATGTACATCAGTGGTGGCGGAGAAGGCAACTTCTCTTAGCTTAACACCCTCCTTGAGACGTATGAGCTTAAGGGTTGTATTTTTGTGGAAGGAAATTAGTAGTCAACGGAAATGGCCGTATGGCATTCTAAGTGATGTGATTGTGCTTTGTGAAAGGTAATCGTTATCTCTAGCCTCATCAACCGAAAATGACCAAAACAGGGTTAGATACGGCAAGGCTAAGTGGGTCATTCCCAAGTAGGATATGATCATCCTCTTCTATATATATCTTTGCATGTTATGACATCGTGTATCTGATTATTGTGGTTTGTACGCTATGAGGTCCCTCGGTAAAGGTCGGTAACGACCGGAGGATGACATATTCGGTACCATCTAGTTATAGAGGTGAGCCGGTCTTGTGTCGGTAGAGGACAGAAGTTCTGTTCCTCGAGACATCCATCTAGAGGTGTACCCCTTCTGAAGGTAGTCCCTTCACCTGGTTATTTGTATGGAAATCCAAACTCCACTACATGCTTGCCATTTTGATTGTATTACCCAATTGGGCTATATGCTGGAATTTAATCAATGTAACAATTTCGGCTATGATTAATATTATTTGTATATAGTAGACACTACTATAATATAAGAGGATTTGATATGATATGTTTTAGTTATCGTAAGGTAAAAACATGTCCGTGTTTATGTGTGGACTTGCCTTACGAGATACTCTTGTTTTGAAAACTAAGGAAAAGTTTGGTAATTTAATAAATTCAGTTGAGTGTGTTTCTCACGCTGGTTTACCAGACTGATCCGGGCGTTCTTCCCTTTCAATGCTCGGGTCAGACCAAGTATATTTATAGGTTATGATTGGTGCTTTTGGAGCTTCAGCAGGAGAGCTGGAGATATTCATTTTCGTACATCCGTATTTGCTTGATTATCTGTTGCATTGTTGCTTTGTTTGTTGTTGTATATTATCGGCATTTATAGTGACAGGTTATTTTAATTGTTCAAGCTAACTATTGATTGATTGTTGAACTCTGATTGATGAATAATATATATAGTTTCTATTTTGTAAAGATCATTGATATGATATTATATATTTTCCGTTGCGATGTGAGATTCGGTATTGTTCTATTCAGTTCTATCTTCTCTCTTTCTTCTCTTCTCTTCTTCTCTCTTCTTTTCTTTCTCTTGACTTTCCGTCAGTCGGTGCCTTTTGGGTTGGACATGTGTAGATTATTGTCGATTCAAAGGGTACGGATTTTTGGGTTGTCACATATTTATTTGGGTCAAAACGAATGTTGCATAAAACATCGTTACGACAACTCAAAATCACCAGTATAGGGATTCGTAAATTAGATAGATATATAAATCCCATATACTATAGAAAAAAAATTCCTTTTGAAAGTCATTTACCATAACAATAGTGTTATAGTCCATCATTTCCTTACTTCTCGAAAACGTCTATTTCAACAATGAATGTTGAAATCTATGGTTTCGATACTTAACACATTTTAAAATATCTTTAAACCGTTTTAACTCCATTTGAAAAATACCACTTCCCAAAAATATCCATTTTATTTAATATATTATTCACTATCCAAAATCGTGACTATAATTCTCTTATCCAAATTCAAAACTTACTATACATTTATTAAAGGATTGTCCACTATCCAAAATCGTGGATATAATTCCTTTAATAAGCTTCATATTTAACTTATTAAAATAAGTTGATTTCACATTTATAAAACAATGTTTATAAATTCCATTTATATTTTATAAAAATTTCCATATGTAAAATTCCTTTATTAAGTAAACTCATTTATATGCCAAAAATCCAGATTATAAGTTAATTCACTTACAATTCTCTTATTTACAAAATTCGTCACTTTTGTTAACTTTATAAATTTATAAATCTTATTCACTTATAAAACTCCTTTAAAACTTCGTTTTAACGCTTATGAAACTCTTTACAATTCCATCTTTTTGATTTATAAAATATCAATTTATAAATCTTATACATATCCGTTTATAATAAATCAAAAATCCCAATTTAAACAATTTATAAAATAGTTAACTCCATATTTCCTTAACAATTCAGAAATTAATAAAACATCCATTTTCAAAATCACTTTAAAAATAATTTTCACTTTGAAATCATCACTTCAACATTTTTAAAATTCCAAAAATATGTCCTAAGGCTGCAATAGCACTAAATACATCAATCACGGCAACCAAATCATCATATATCACATGATAACAGCATATATTACATTATCTACAAATAAATTTAATACTAGTGAGGAATCCAGTTTTGAAACTTGGTTTTGATTCATGACACAAAGCTATCACTATAACATACAGATTTGACGACTGTTACGATAAAAAGAGAACATATACTACATGGAGATAAGACATCAAAATCGATGCATCGATTTTTATATTATCTTGTTTTGAGCTTAAGTCAATTTTGTTAAGATCTCTCCTCGTTTAATGTATATATTAGCTTATATATAATCTTCCTAATGATTTATACATACAAGCATAGAAAACATATGTTTATATTATCAAAGTTTTTTCTTTAAAATCACATATAATATACATACATACATACATACATACATACATATATATATATATATGTATTTAAACCTATGAAAATTGTGCAAATTGCACAGAAATCGCCAGGTTAGTCGACTAACCTGGCAATTTTTGTGCAACATGCACAGGTGCACAAATAAAAAAATATACATTAAAAAAATACGTTTGAATATCCAATCGACTGACCCAGAGATTCAGTTAACTGAATTTCTACAACAGCTAGTTTCTACAAAGACACGACTATTTGTGAAGAGTTATGAAACTCTACAAAAAGATTTGGACGCAACACTTCAACCGAAACTCTTCATCAATAATTACTGCTTTTTAACATCTATAAATACATGTCTAACTTGATTCCAAACTCCCAAATTTTCTTATCTTTCTTATCTTTCTTATCTAACTCTCTTGAATCTACTTGCAACTATACTTTCAAATATTCTACATTAAAGCAATACTAAATTTCTATTCTTCATAAACTTCAAACATATATATATATACACACTCGAGGAGAAGATCATACGAAGGGTGTACTATAAACAGACTTATCCGTGTTATCGAACACAAAAAGTCAAATTATATTTTGTATTTGTTGAAGTCTTGTTCTGCTTCTCAGGCATGTGAAGTCCTCCTCGATTGCTGAGGCAAAATCATGTTCGGCTGCTCAGGTCCTTGTTCGGCTACTCAAGGGTTGTATAGAACTGTTCCTCCGGGTTAAGTAAGGGTTATTGTTTTAGTTAAATTACAGAAGGAATCTGGGACTGGACGTTGGACGGAGCTCCGAACCAGTATAAAATTTCTGGTGTCATTTTATTATACTGCTTTTATATTTTGTACTATTTACTGTATAGTTATCATCACTACACTCTGTATTATCATATATCCATATTACACGATTCATAGCATACTTTCATCCAGTTGGATCCCTCTAACCTATCACCTACAACAAATATACATATTAGAATATGTGCACAATGTTTGCTTCGAGGCAAACGCATGTACAAAAGGGTCATCCGCTCATACGCGGAAACATATAAGGCCTCATCTGCTCCGACCAGGAATATATCTAAATATCAATCAATATATATACAATATATCATCCAAACAATCATCAATCGTCATAAATAAAATTTATTCTCACTTATATAAAAATATCAGCGAGTCGGAAAGAATGAGTTGTACTCACATTGATTCCAATAGAAGTTGCAGTGTTTTATTCCAAATAAAATTAAATAGGCATTTAATTTTATCCAAAATTTACACAAGCTTCAATCAACTCTAAACCAACTATAAAATGCAGGACACGTCAATATGGACCTAACACAATTCGTTTCGCCAAAAACGTACATCGTATGAAATAGTTATGCATTTTTAAATTTCACACGAATTATTACATAAATTAATTGACATTTTATTTTTATTTTTGAAACCTTTTTAAATCTGGCTGTTTATTTTTCCCTGATGAGCAGGTTTTCAATGCGTGAAACAACCCAACGCCGCCTTCCAACCTTCAATTATCGCTCCACCACCATCGCCTTTGACGACGATCAGACCCTACCAGCGAACGCGCCTACGCAAGCATCACCCACGGCATGAACAATGTTGAACTCCGTCGTACCGTCACCTCGTATTTAGTGCTCGAATGCATAACGTTCGACGTCAATTTGCCGTCGATCCATAGCTTGAAATCCAATCTCGACCGTTGAACTTGTAGATCCCGTTGCTCTCTACAACTTTATAGAAGAAAGTTTTACGAATTGGTTGATGGATTTGAAGAATTCAAGGGAAGAAGTATGCAAAATTCTGGCCATTGGAACTAAGACAGCGGCTAGGGTTTAAAGCAATTAGGGATTTGAAAATATAAAGAAAACATGGCCTTATATAGAAAAGTTTGTGACACTATTCAACCGAAAATTTTTCGAACTCCAATCGAAGCATGCTGCCTGACGTTTATAATATTTTATCCCTATTCCGAACACAACAGAATATCGATCGAGAGCCAATTCGATCGTATTTGAAAGATAGATTTTCGAATCGACTTATCTAATTTTAAAATTCACTTAAACAAATTTCTATGCGGTTTAGCTTGCCACGACTAAACAGTAAATCCGATTGATACGAAATTTTAAATCCTAAAATAATATAACATTACGAATACAATGAAACTGGTTTCGTCAACATCCAAGACCGTTTGAAAAATGGCAATTTTTACACGTTAATTGGTTAATATTCAATTGACTTTCATTCAATTGTTCAATTACTAATTCATTTGACAACTAAAGTTGAATTCATTATATAACTCAATTTCACATTCATCACTTAACTTTATTAATTCATTTTATTTATCAAAATCAACTTGATTCAACATCACTTAAGTTATGCTTTATTTCACCTTTATTTATATTTACTTTCACTATACAACTTAAGTTCACAACCAATTTAATTCAGATTCTATTTTGTTTAACTTTTACTAAAGTCAAATTTCTTATCACTTATTCAAACTTATATTTTGTTTTGCTTAACAAAATTGTTTAACCATTTTAACATTTGGTTTTACTTACCTTTTCTCACTTTATAAGTTATACAACTTATTTATTCAAGCATTCAAATTCATATTATATAATCACTTATTTCTTAAGTTTAATTTCCATTTCAATAACTTATTCAATCTATTTCAAATCTGATTCCATTCATTTAACTTTCCTTTAGTTAAATTTCAAATCATATATTTTATTATGCTAACTCAAATTTATTTCACTTTACTAAAATTAAATTTATTGTCTCATATTATAAATACAAACTCATACTTATATCAATCAATTTCAACTTGGATTTCAAATTCAAATTCATTTATCACAAAAAAACTTAAATTTCAATTTACTATTGGTAGTAAATCCATCACGTAGAAATTCGAAAATGATACTGATGATGCTGCAGTCATCACCCTTATTTTTTCCCAATTATAGTAGTGAATTCAATGCTTTATATTCTTATAAAAATCCTCTTTTTTATTTACAAATCACATTTATAAATCTTCTTACTTATATAATTTCACTATTTTACTCCATTTATATAAGATTCATTCCAAATTTATTTATCTTAAAATAATATAATATCTTTAATCTTTGAAAAATAACTTCAAAATCAATAGGATTCAAGATTATCAAATTCATTGTTTAAATCCATTTTTATTTATAACTCATATTTATAAATATATTCATATAGTTTCATTTCTTATATATGTAGGATTATTTCACAATTGTAAATCATATTAATTATAATTTCATGCTTTATATTTCATTTGCTTATAAAATTTATTCTTTTTTACAATTATTGTTTTCATTTAGATTATTCAACCAGCTTTTATTAACTTGTAGATATTTACATTTTCAAACAACCAAACAATCAATTTGTATACCATAATAATTTTTTGAAAAATTGTTTGCTTTATGTATAAAATATAATCGAGGTAAAATTATTTCATTTACCCAATTTAAAATGATACTATGTCGACTTGCCTCGTTTAAGTGTTTGGAAATCCCTATCGATAACATGGCATCCTACATACTAACTAGAATTCACAAACAACTCAAGGATAAGCAAACACAATATAAAACATTTTTAAAATAACTAACAAATACGCGCTCAAATATATAATACACTCAAATTCAATCTAGGGTGCTACTCTCACTATCTATACTGAGTAGATATCAAAGCTTAGGAATAAACGAAATCTAAGCTCTGATACCAAATGTGACTACTCGCAAAACCATACCCTTTGAATTGTCAATAAACCACACATGTCTGACCCAAAAAGCACAGACTGATGGAAAGTCAAGAAAAAGAAAAGAAGAGAGAAGAAGAGAAGAGAAGAAAGAGAGAAGAGAAAACAAAACAGAACCATATAGAATCTCACATCATAGCGAGAAATATATAATATCATATCAATGATCTTTACAAAACAGAAACTGTATATACATACATAGACTAATGTCCAACAATCAATCATAATTTATCAGCCTGGACAGTTATAATAACATATCCTCACAATTGTCAATAATATACAACAACTAAGCAGCGGATAATTAAAACAGATACCTGTATACGAAAATGAAGATCTTCAGCTCTTCTACTGAAGCTCCGAAAGCACGAAATCTGAACCTGTAAATATACTCAATCTGACCCGAGCATTGAAAAGGAAGAACGCCCGAATCAGTCTGGTAAACCAGCATAAGAAACACACTCAACTGAATTTATTAAATTACCAAACTTTTCCTTTATCAAAACAAAAGTATCTCGTAAGACACGCCCACACGTAAATACGGACATGTTTTTACTCTAGGGTAACTAAAACATTCCATATCAAATCATCTTACAATATACTAGTGTCTAGTATATACAAATAATATTAATCATAGTCGAAATGGTTACCTATATAGCATTTCGAGGCTATTCATTACGCTAATACAAACAAAACTGTAAGCTCATAGTGGGGTTGGGATTTCCATACAAATGACCAGGTGAAAGGACTACCTTCTGGCAGTACATCTCTAGAGGAATGTGCCAAGGGCCATCACAAAGGATCCTCTACCAACACAAGACCAGCCTATCTCTATAACTAGATGGTACCGAATATATCATCCTCCGGTCGTTACCGACCTTTATCGAGGACCCACTAACATTCAAAACACAATAATCAGATACATGACGTCATAGCGTGTAAGGATATATCTAGAAGAGGATGATCATATCCTACTTGGGAGCGACCCACTTAGCCTTGCTGCATCTAACCCTGTTTTGGTCATTTCCGCTTGATGAGGCATGAGGTAATGATTACCTTTCACAAATCACATATCACATCACTTTGAATGCCACATGGCCATTTCCGTCGACTACTAATTGCCTTCCACAAAAATACAACCCTTAAGCTCACACGTCTCAAGAAGGGTGTTAAGCTAAGAGAAGTTACCTTCTCCGCCACCACTGATGTATGTTTGTAAAAACCAACGTACGCAATCTTCAGAAATGTAATGTCAAACAAACATCCATATAATTTGTCCATGAACAGGACAAACCGAAGGTACTTTCCTATCACATCCTGTCAAGAAATCTCTAGAATTAGTAGCAAATAGTCCTTGCATTGGATATTTCATGACGAAGAGACTACCGCTACTTTATGTAGATTGGGATTTTAACCCCAAACGATCAACAAGAAGTCCCCCACCATGAAAATCCTAAATGTCAATATCATCAATAACCTGTACAATCAAACGCATATACGGTCGTCCGAAGTGGTTTTCAGATAAATCTTATCTCGGTCCCTTCGCAGCAACAATGCAAAAGCGTTTCTCAACCTCACACAAAAACTAAGTCTCATAGACTTATCACATCTCCAACTTTCAACTTGCTATCTTTTGGCCAAGAAGGAAGCTTGATAGATTGGAGTAATACTCCGCACTATACGAGTCAACATCCTCAACACAAATGATAATCAAGCTTACATAGAAGGCTACGTACTAAGTGTATGACTAAATAGTTCCCACATCACGTCGAGGAACTAAAAATGGCCAAATTTGATAGTCTGTTATTTAACTATCAAAGCAAACAAACTAATATTTAGCACCATAAGCAATCACTAGGCCCTTTTGATTAATTTTTTATTGATTAAATCACTTGTGAAATATTCACTTCAATTTATCTTTAAAAAGATACAATCTCAAAACCATTTCGCTATTTCAATATTGGAAAACATTTCCATATACTTATTTAACAATAAGTAATTCACAAATCAATTTATTTTCAACATTTAGAAAATATTGCATATACTTAAATCACTATTAAGTGTATATTTTATTCTTTAAGGAAAACATTCTCTTAAATATATTTATTTGAGTCAAAATGAATGTTGCGTAAAATATCGTTACGACAACCCAAAATCACCAGTATAGAGATTAGCAAATTAGATAGATATATAAATCACATGTACTATACAAAAACATTTCCTGTCAAAAATCATTTACTATAACAACAGTGTTATAGTCCATCATTTCCTTACTTCTCGAAACGTCTATTTCAACAATGAATGTTGAAATCTATGGTTTCGATACTTAACATATTTTAAAATATCTTTAAACCGTTTTAACTCCATTTACAAACTCACTTCCCAAAAATATCCATTTTACTTAATAAATTATTCACTGTCCAAAATCGTGAATATAATTCTCTTATCCAAATTTAAAACTTCCATACATTTATTAAAGAATTATCCACTATCCAAAATCGTGGATATAATTCCTTTAACAAGCTTCATATTTGACTTATCAAAATTTGTTGATTTCACATTTATAAAACAATGTTTATAAATTCCATTTATATTTTATAAAAATTTCCACGTATAAAATTCCTTTATTAACCAAAATCATTTATCTCATTTATATGCCAAAAATCCAGATTACAAGTTAATTCACTTATAATTCTCTTATTTACAAAATTCGTTCTTTTTATAACTTCACAAATTTATAAATCTTATTCACTTATAAAATTCATTTAAAACTTCATTTTAACACTTATAAAACTCCTTTACAATTCCATCATTTTGATTTATAAAATATCAATTTATAAATCTTATATATATATATCGTTTATAATGAATCAAAAATCCCAATTTAAACTATTTATGAAATAATTAACTCCATATTTAAAAAATTACATTCTGATTATATTTCCCAAATTCATAATTTTTATAACAATAAAAATTATAACTTTCATTTATTTAAAGTAAATCAATTTCCATAACAATTCAAAAATTAATAAAACATCTATTTTCAAAATCACTTTAAAAATCCTTTTCAATTTGAAATCATTATTTCAACATTTTTAGAATTCCAAAAATATGGCCCAATGCTGCAATAGCACTAAATACATCAATCATGGCAACCAAATCATCATATATCACATGATAACAGCGTATATCACAATATCTGTAAATAAATCCAATACTGGTGAGGAATCAAGTTGGTTCCGGCGAACCTATCACCTGTAACAAATATACATATTAGAATATGTGTACAATGTCCGCTTCGAGGAAGACGCGCTTACAAAAGGGTCATCCGCTCATACACGGGAACGTATAGGGTCTCATCTGCTCCAATATGTACGAATATATCCAAATATCAATCAATATATATACAATATATTCCAAACAATCATCATAAATAAAATTTGTTCTCACTTATATAAAAACATCAGTGAGTCAGAAAGTGTGATTTGTACTAACATTGATTCCTATAGCAGTTGTAATGTTTTATTCCGAATAAAATTAAACAAACGTTTAATTTTATCCAAAATTTACCCTTGCTCCAATCAACTCCAAACCAGCTCTAAAATGTAATGCTCGTTAATACAGACCAAATGCAATTTATTTTGTCAAAACGGACCTCGTATGAAAAAGTTATGCATTTTTAAATATCACACGAATTATTATAAAAATTAATTTACATTTTATTTTCATTATAAAATATTTTGAAATCTGGTCGTTCGTTTTTCCCTGATGAGATCTTGACCGCTATTATTTCTTCTCCCATAGGTATCGAACGCATGAAACAACCCAACGCCGCCCTCCATCCTTCAATTATCGCGCCGTCACCATCGACTTTGACAACGATCAGACCCCACCAACGAACGCGCCCACACGAGCCTCACCTATGGCATGAACAACGTTGATCTCGGTCGTGTCGTTGCCACATGTTTTGTGCTTGAATGCACGACGTTTGACGTCAATTTGCCGCCGATCCATAGCTTGAAATCCAATCTCGATCATTGAACTTGTAAATCTCGTTGCTCTCTACAACTTTGGAGAAAAAAGTTTTACGAATTGACTGATGGATTTGAAGAAATCGAGAGAAGAAGTATGCGAAATTCTGGCCAATGAAACTAAGAAAGCGGCTAGGGTTTAAAGCAATTTGGGTTTTGAAAATATGAAGAAAACGTGGCCTTATATAGAAAATTTCGCGATACTATTCACCGAAAAATTTTCGAACTCCAATCGAAGCGTGCCGCTTGGTGTTTATAATATTTTATCTCTATTTCGAACATAATAAAATATATATTGGGAGCTAATTCGATCGTATTTGGAAGATAAGTTTTCAAATCACTTTGTTTAAATTTAAAATTCGCTTAAATAAATTTCTACGCGTTTAGCTTGCCATGACTAAACCGTAAATCCAATTGACATGAAATTTGAAATCCTACAATAATATAACGTTACAGATCCAATGAAACTAGTTTCGTCGAAATTTGAGGCTATTTGAAAAAGGGCAATTTTTGCACGTTAATTAAATATTAAAATATTCAATTTCTACAAATTAACTTTTAATTCAAATTTAAAAGTTCTCTGACATCATTCTAATTCAAATAGAATTTTATTCAACTTTATAAATCATTTTTATTCATATTAAATTCGAATTCCAATTGTTTTAGCAATTTCAAATATTAAATTAATAATTTGATTTTCCAATTAAATCCTTATATTTCAAAAATAAGTTATTCAGCTTATAAAATTTTACTTGTGAATATTTAAAATCAATTAAATTTACGAATTTCAAATGACTGAAATTCTGCGTCGTTACACCTATGTTTTGACTCTGATCGTCCAAAGGGGCATATTCATATGTCGCTCTTGGCGTATTTTGGGATAATTATATTTCTCTAAACGTGATTTGCAAAATTGGGATTATGTAATGAATTTGAAATATGATTTGAAGTGGAATAAGAAATTTGTTTTATGAGTTTAATTATTTTTTCATATTCATATGTTTATGTAATATCAATGTATGTAACATTACCGCATGTGGTCACCGAGAATTAATATCTGTGGATGATTGCAACATCTGTAGCCATTAGTTTTGGGCCTCCATGTGGGGATATTATAGATAACATATCTGATCTCGGTCACTTCGAAACAACATTCAGTAGTTTCTGATAAATCAACCCCGGTTCTTTTGGAAACAAACGGTCAAAGATTAGAGCGGAGTTCACATCCTAACCGTTAGTGGACGGATCTCCTTATCGTTTGTCTTAGGAGAACAAAACGAGATTTATGCGCACAGTACAGCATCATCGAGGATGACTGTGCCATATAACTTACGTGTTTCTCCGAGATATTTCCAAATTTACATTTTGAATTCAAATACGAAAGTCGGTTATTTAACTATCGAGTAAACAAATAACTACCAATTCCATTTGAGATTTATTTATCCAAGCAACCACTAAGCCTTAAAACAGATCTTTATTTAATAAATTTCTTTTCAAAACATTGTCTATAACATTCATATACTTATCTTTCTGACATAAGTATATTCACAAAACATATGTGAGTAACTTCTTACTTCCAAATCATGTTAAAAAGGATTAAACAAATTGTTTTTAAATTAGAGGTAAGAACAACCCTAAACACTATTCCATTGGTTATGTATGGAACGAATGTTCCATAACACTTCTTCTAAAAGGTCAGTTTAGAGAAACCCCGATCTCAAATTCTTTTTATAATTCTTTCAGTAAATCCTTTTAATAAAATCTATTTCATTTATGAAATGTCATTTACCTAAAATCCATATCCATTTCAAAATGCTTTCCAAACTCCTAAATTCATTTAGAAAACCCTATTATAAATATTCAAAATTATTTATATAAATTGCTTTAATAAATATCCGAACTTTTTATATAAACTTCTTATAAATATCCAAACATTTTTATAAACTCCCATTATGAATATCCAAATAATTTTCTAAAACTTCTTTTATAATTCCCAAATCATTTATAAAACTTCTTTATAAACATTTCATGTTTAAACAATTTCTTAAACAACCTTAAATCAATTTAGCTTCCTTTAAAAAGAAAATCTAATTTATAAATCTTCCTTATTTATGAAATCTTCTTTACTTGAAAACTAAAATCAATTTACCCGAAGCAGTTTATAAATTTCCAAATTCCTTTATAAAACTCTTTATTAAAACTTCTTTTACAACATGGAAAACCATTCCCATTAGTTAAAAACATCTTTAGTAAAACCATTTGTCAAATCATTCTTTAAATATCTTATCCAAATTGAAATAACTTTAAAACCATTTCAAAAAGAAAATGAAAGATTTGTCTTTACAAAATCAAACGGAGGCTTAGTAACCACAATTGTGCTTTTAATTTGATTTTACTTATCTAGTTTAACATGGCACCACACAACAACTGGTATATAAGGAATCAACACATAACAATCAATCAACTTAAGTAAATGTTCAAGTTAATTGTAATTATAGAATGGTGGTTTAGCTCTACTAATAGACGTCATTTATTATTTCCTATTAACATGGGATTACTTAAGGGTAAGCCACACAGAAATCCTTAGATTTTAAACAAAATTGAAAAGAAAATAGTTTAAAACAAAATTGGTTACTTAAACTCAAAGCAATTTTAAAATAAGTTAAAGCCCCTGTAAATGAAAATCAAAGCCTTGTTAAATAGTAATTAAACTCTAATTAAAAATATTCAAAACTTAATTAAACCTTATTAAAACATAATTAACTTTAATCAAAGATTAACTAAATAAAACCCTTTTAAAATAATATTTAATTAACAATTATCTTAAACAAATAATTAAATAATAGTTAATTAATCCTTTATTAGTACTAAAAATATATAATCATCTTTATTTAAATAATAAATCATGATTAACTTAATTGATTAACATTTAAATTTAAAAACCATTTTTAAGAAATGATTAAGTACTAATTACCTTTACTTATAATTAATTAATCATTAAATAAATAAATAATAAAAAAATTAGATAATTGTTCTCTAGTTACTTTATTAAAGTTAGAAAACATTTGCAGAAAGATTTCTAAGTGAAAACAAGTTTGGATTAGAAACCAGTTAAATTTTTCCGAACCGCATACATCAACTGTCGCTATACAGACTCATAATTTCAAAACTTGAAATTTTGATTTTCTAACTTTTAAAACTTCCCTTTTAGACTATAATCCTCCTTAAAACATGAAAATAATTTTTGAAAACCAAATCAAAGTTTTAAACTTGAAAACTTTTCACTTTAAAACTAAAATCAAACTTTTGACAAAAAGTCGATTTCTACGTTGCTTTTGGGTAGCGAGTCATTACCTTTGCGTCATGAACCCACATACAACAAATACAAAATTCAACCACAATACCATATCATAACATCATAGCACAATCACAAACAAGAATATTACTTACAAATACTAACTAACTTTTTCAATATTCAAGGTGAAATCTTAATCACCTACTCAAACTTCAGCATAAGCAATCAACATCAAATCAACATATATTCATGCATACACAACATATAATATTACTACATTTATAAGCAACATTTTAACTCATAAATTTTACAACTTAAAATGTTAGCAACTTGAGTTTTAAAACATGAAATTCACTGACCAACTTTCACTAAAACTTGAATTCGACCTAGATCTTGGTATTAACTTGCAAATGGGAAGACTTTGGATGCTTTTACACCTAATTTAGGCTCGGCCATGCATGTGTTTAGGCACGGCCACGGATGTTTTAGGGTGGATGGGCTTGCAACTTGGAAGAGAAGAGGTTTAGTGGACTAAAGAGGAGATTTTGAGTAAAAAGAAGTCAATTTTCTTACTGTAAAATTTTTGAAGAGAAGCTATAGACATATATTTTCAAGCTTTTAGGAATTTGAAAGTAGAGAAGAGAATTGTAAAATGAAAATTATGAAATGGAAGGAGTATTTATAGGCTTAGGAAAATATTATTAAGATAAAAGTGCTTATAATTAAATATGTACACATGCATGCACTCCATGCCTCCTCTCTCTCTCTCGTACACGTTACCCCTCACCTAGGCCATGTTGTAGGGTACTCAAGGTATGGCATAGTATTTGTGTATATATTAGTGTGTTTATATGTATATATATACCTTTTATAACATAATTTGTCGCATCCAAGCTTAGGTATATATGTGTGTGTATGTGTGTATAAGTTAATATACATAAGTGTGCATAATTAATACTAATCCTAACATATATAAATGTGTGCATGTTGCACCAAGTGCGCATAATGTTCCAACGACTTTAGGGTGTCGAAGAGTCTAAATTTCGAAAAAAGGTTCTTCCGTCGTATTTTCTATTTTTATGAACAATCTATACTTGTAAACCAATTTTAAAAGTATTTTCTCATCATTATTAAATAATTAAAAAGGTTTATTTGCTAATAAAATCCATTTATTGATTATGTAAAATATATTTAAATAGCTTATTTCAAAGTGGAAAAATCCAGGGTTGTTACAAATTTATTTTAACATCATTTTTTATTATTTAAAACGGTTATATTTTAATTACATTTTAATACTTAAAATTTATTAAATATTTGCAAATTAAGACGGTAAATTCCGGGCCGTTACCCCTTTTATAATCAATATAAAAGGATGTTCGATTATCCCAAAACGATGTACACATACATCATATTAAAATGTTTAATTTGGAGCATGTAAGATAGATTCTATATGCATTGTTAATAGGAATTATAATACATGCTACATTGTCTACAACATCACATTTTGCTTATGTATTTGATTCATAAAAAAGTATCAAATCTAAATTAAGATCACTAAATGATAGTTTAAAGTGTTCTCCGATACTTACGAAATTCTAGAGAATTATTTATAGAAACAATGATCTCCTTAGGAAGTAGTGCACTGACTCGAACTATATAACTGATATCGAGTATAGTATGTCAATCCAAAACTCATGTTCAATCACAAATTAAGAACTCTAAGTTGGAAATATTCCGAACAATTAATAGTGGCTAATTCAACCAAAGGCTAAGTACATTGCCTTAAATAACACTACAATAATAGAAATGTGAATAACTACACAAATTTATAACCGAGCTAGGAGTGATTCCAAACGTTGAGAAATCCATAATGTTGTTATATGATAACAACGCCATGATATAGATCGCGACGGGACCGAGAGCCTACTAGAAATCAAGAAATATACTTCGAAGGTTTCCACATGAAGAAGGCGATTTATCGGCATCGGAGAAAGTCAATTGACAGAGTAGATAATTTAACCAAAATAGCATACCCATTCACTAAGGGACTGGCTCAGTTAGTTTTAAAAAAAACTGATTGGAGGAGTTGGAATAAGATTCATAATTGACTCAAATTACAAGTAGGAGACTGATAGAATTAGGGTTATGCCCTATAGACAATTATGTAATTTGTTACATATACCTAATTCTATAACCAATCTTATTCAATATAAAATGTGTTCATTTTCTATTATATACTTGTTATATTGTTATATAATCAATTAAATAATTAATTTGAGGTATATTAATCATGAAATCCCTAAGTGATAAGTTATGTATTAGTAATTATAATGTGTGGTAATCATTTATCACATCAAAAATAACATATTATTTTAAATATTCTTTGTCAAGGTGTTTTAAGATATCGATCTCTCCAAATATTGGTCAGTGTATTAATCATGGCTGCTGGCGGCACCAAGGCTGATAGTTATTAAATAATTATGGAATGACTTACTCAAGAGTTTTTTGTTGGTTAATATAACTAAGGTGAAACATAGAATCTCAAAGTGATGGTGTAACAAAGTTTCCTTGACTTGAGAATACCATTGAACTTCAATGCGGACACTATTTTGATTATAGTTGAATTATGGCATGGCGTCTTTAGAACGACTATAGTTGGTCTAAGTTAGCATCGAATAAAAGACTTTGTTTATGGAATAACCAAATTGAATGTAAATAGTATTAGAATTTTTACCAAAACCAAATTCCATAAGTCCTAATCTTATATAGTGTTGACGAAGAGAATTGATGTAATGAATTCTTTATTGTATAGTGTTTCACTTTCAATACTTCAACTCAGACCTAACCATAGTCATTTGATTGGCTTCATTGATGATTTAACTATAATAAAAGTGCAGTGACACGTTGAAGTTCAATGGCATTCTCAAGTCGAGAGAACTATGTAATATCGTCACTTTAAGATTTCTTATTTGGAATTTGTTATTATTAACCAAAATGAAACTTTCAAATTAGTCATTTCATAGTTATCAGATAACTATCAACACATAAACCTTTAATGCACCCAACAGCTATGAGTAATATACTGCATAACATTTGGATAGCATTACGTACTCTAGTCCCAATTGATGTATCGATAGTCCTTCCTAAAACATATTCACCTAAAATATTTAAAATAAAATGTTATTTTATAGTATGATTAATTGTTCAAAATGTTATTTTATATTATGATTAATTGTTCACGATTGCAACTATTTACAACTATATTCACATAACATTTCATTCAAGGATTTTCTTATTTATATATTTTAAATTAACTAGTTAATTAATTGTATCACTATATAACAAAGTATATAACAGAAATCAAATACCTTTATTATGAACAAGATTGGTTATAGAGTTAGATATACGTAACAAATCACATAATTGCAATAAGGGCATACTGATAACTCTATTAATATTAAGGTAACTAAGGTAGGGCACTTACTGATCCATAACTCATATCTGATGTCACTCATCATCAATCAAACCATGCTCCATAAAGTTCGATTTCACCTTTCACAAACACTATTGTGTTAAGGAGTGTAGGGAGTAATGACTTGAGAGAGAATCTCTTTCTCTTTTGAATACTCTTGGAGCTCACATCTAACGCACTCACCTTCTCGATCTAATCGAAGTATTTTAACATTTCTATAAATGTGTTTTTCTACATTGTTATGATATGGAAACAACCCATAATTTTACGAGATTAATTAATTGAATTAAAAGGATAAAAATCGTAATTTCAACATAAAGGGCAAAATAGTAAGTTTCCACATATTTGGAATTAGGCAGTGGGAACTATTCTATTATGTCCAGAATGTTGTTTACAGTCAGAAAATATATATCATTTGTTAAATTTGGTTAAATGGGCTAGAAATTAGAAGAAGTCAAACCCAATGGTCTTTTTATGATGTTTTGACTTCGAGAATTTAGCCTATATATTATATTTCTCAGCCTACAAATAGATCTCTAACCCTTCTCCTTTTTCTCTAATAATCTCGCCTCCACTTCTGAAACCGTAGTCCCCAAATCAATTATAAATTCTCCAAATCAATCTTTAATCCACCTAATCAAATCAAAATTAAACAAATTAATATGTGGAGTCGATCACCGTAAAGAAAGTTATGCAAAAGAAATGGAAGCTATCAAGAAATTTTCAGTTTTGAAGGCATGGAAATTCTGGACTATGAAGAAGAGGAAGATCTACATCAAATCGGAGATAATGCATACTGCTAATCGGTGAGTGAGATTTATCATATTATTGTATATATTGGTACGACATAGTAATTCACCTCTTATGATTTGAAATAAAATTATAATAATGAAATTGATAATTAATTTTTTTTGATATACACCTTATTAGGATGTACTATGCCATGGCTACATAATTAAAAATCTATTTTTATCAATTGTAATTAGCAGAAATTAATTTCCTTTTAATTTTAAAAGCATGAAATATACAAGTGTTCCAAACCAGACATATTATATAGCAAAATTATAGTTCTCAACGATATGAATCCACTGGTGGTGTTCGTTCATTGATTGGGTGTATGAATTGACTACAAAACACGATGGAAGCTTGATGAATGTAGACTATTCGTTTCAATCCAATGGTATAACGATAACGATAGGACAATCAAAGGGTATGGATTTGAATAGGGGATCTAGAGGATCACCACGCTGGAGTTTGATTAACTCTAGGTGGTTGGAAATCAATTGTGAAGTGGCGGTGGAGACGATGAGTTCTGGAGCGTCGAAAGTGGCTAGAACTTCATTGGAATTTGGCTACGTTGCACTAAAAGTCATCATCTCCACCGCTGCTTCACAGTTGATTTCGGTAATTTTCAACCACCTGGAGTTAATCAGACCCCAGCATGGTAATCCTTTAGATCCCCTCTTCACATCCATACTCTCCAATTGTCATATCGTCCTGGTTTTAACGTTAGATCGAAATGAACAGTCCACGTTCGTCGAGATTCCATCATGTTTTCTGATCAATCTATACACCCAAACGACTAAGGAACACATTTGTACTATCAAGAGCTGCAACTTTGTTGTATAATATGTCTGGTTTTGAACACTTGTATATTTCATGCTTTTTAAACTAGAATAAGATTAAGTTTTGCTAATCATAATCGATAAAAATTAGATTTTTAATCATCTAGCAATGGCATACTAAATCCTAATCAGGTGTATATAAAAAATATAGCTTTTAATTATAAATTTCATAAATATAATTTGGTTTAAGATAATAAGAGGTGAATTACTACGTCCTACCAATATATACACAAATATGATAAATCACACTCACTGATTAGTAGTCCATCTTATCTGATTTGATGCAGACCCTTCCTTTCCTTCATTGTCTAGAATTTCCATGCCTTAAAAACTACAAATTTCTTGATAGCTTCTGTTTATTTCTATAGCTCTCTTCACAGTGATCAATTCCATATATTAATTTGTTTAATATGGATTTGATTTAATGGACTAGAAATTGATTTGGAGAATTTATGATTGATTAGGGGATTGGCGTTTCAGAAGTGGAGGAATAATTATAGAGAAAAAGGAACAAGGTTAGAGATCCATTTATAAGCTGAAAAATATAATATCTAGGTAAAAATATGAAATAATATATTATGAAAATGCCATTATGTTTGTCTTCTTCTAATTTTTAGCTTGTTTAACCAAATTCAGCAAATTATATGGTTTTTCTAACTATAAACGATATTACAGATGCAATGGAATATGTCTTTAAGCTTAATTCCAAATCTTGTAGAAATTTATTATTTTGCCTTTTATATTAAAATTATAATTTTATCCATTTGGTTTAATTATTTAATCTCGTAAAATCATAGGTGTTACATATATTCTATGATTTATCATAGACCTCTAATTTTTGTTTCATAAGACAAACATATCCATGTCAAAAAAATCATCAGCAAACGTAACAAAGTAAGAGATTCCACCTTTGTTAGTTATAAATACATAACCATATACATCAATATGCACAAGTCCTAAGATTTCATCAACTCATTCATTGTTCCCACCAAATTGGTACTTGGCATTTTACCTTTAGGGCATGAAGTACAAGTATCAAATGATTCAGAATCAAGTGATGGTAGAAACCTTTGGTTTCTTAACTCTTTCAATAATTTCTTACTAACATTGTCAAGTCTATAATGTCAAAGGCAACTATCATTTATATTAGATGCGTTTTTATTTTCAATCGAAAATAAACAATTATTATTAAGAATATAAATGCCATTACTCGGAGTACCAAACCAAACAGTATTTTTAACATAACAAATATTCGTAATATTGTCATCAAAAATATAATTGTATATGTTCTCTGTTGAAAGGGAAACAAAAGTTATTCTACTAATAAATTTAGGTAGACGATATTAATTATATAAAATTAAACCATGTCCACTAGCAAGCTTCACATGGTAATTACCTACTATGATAGCAGTTATAGTAGCTTTATTGCAATTCGGAACTCCATGCTCCCTCTTGCAACGACCTTGTTTCCCAAGTCCATGTAACGGATTACAGGTATAAGTTTTAGAGCCGGTGTCTTAAACCCAACTAGAAGCACTTATAGATAACGATTTTCTATAAGAAAAATACCTTTAGGAGCTGTATCGGATTCCTTCCCCTTGAGCATCTTCAAATAATCCAGACGATTCCTCTTCCATTTTCCCTTCTTTTAGTCCAATCGACATTCACCTTTCTCATGAATAGCACTTGATTTTCCATAGCCAAGCTTTGATCAATTTTTATATCTTCTTCGAAATATTCTAGGAAAAGCATCCTTAACAACAAGAACTGCACTCGGTTCCTTCATGAACATATTATGGGTCATCCTTAACATATTAAGGAGCTCATAGACAATACACTTCAATGAGTTTAAATCGTAGTTCAATATGAACGGATCAAGCGGCTAATCAGTGATCCGAGAATTAAATCAGTATGTAGCTGAACGTCATGAGCAATCCTAACTTGGCTAACCACTCAATGCAACCAATCATATTGAGTACATGATCTTGGACTGAAGTGTCTTTGCTCATGTTCCAATGGAACAATTTCCATGAGATTCTCATACCTTGTGGTACGAGACTGCTCACCATACAACTTTTATAGGTGTTTGAATATGTCTTATATATTCATATTCTCATGATACCTTTTGAGCTTGATGCTAATAGCTATTAACACATAGCATTGGGAAAGCTTGTAGTTTAATTACCAATTTTCGTTGGATTTAAGTTGTTTATGTATGGCATTCTTATCGGGTTTAGCCATTGGCACGTTGATGGCAACATGCCGAAGTTTTTCATACGTGAGCATAATTTTAACGTTCCTTTACCAATCTTTGTAGTTTGCACTAGTTAATGTGTTTTTGTCTAGAAATAGCTTCACGTTTGCCATTTGTTCTACGCAAATTTATTAGGGTAAATTAGATAACTTTATATACGTTCTTATATTAATTAGATCGGTTTATTATGTTTATCTAATAAGGCTCCTCTAAATTTTGCATCTCTCAAAAAACTGAAAAGAGACATAGGAATTTCGTAAATTCCTATAGTGGGAGATAGGACTCATTTATCATGTTACTATGACCTTAAGGGTGCTCAATAAATTATAATTTCCATAAACAATAACTAATAATTTACTGATTTTATCTCATATATAATTCCTAAAATACCATTTAGTTTGATGGTAATCATTTTATGAACTTAAGGGTGCTCAAGGAATTGTAAAATACGTTAGATATCCTAGACCTATCATTTTGTGATAGCCCAAATGTAATATATTGCCTTTAAGGGTGCTCGACAAAGTTACATAATATTTTTACCTATTGAGTGACGATATAAACAACACTATAAATATTTTATGGCTTAAATGTGCTCAACAACCCTATGTATGTCTCTAACTCTATTTACACTATAAGTGACGGTGAGCAATTTGATCTTAAATTCATAATTTAAAACAATTATATTTATTGGGTATTATCAACATTATAAGAGAGATGAGTATAACTCAACTCATCATACGTCTTCGTAGATCTAATGTATTCCCCTATAAGTTTATAGGAGTTTTAACTAATTCAAACTTGCAGTTTTCTTCATAAACGATATATCTATATATTAATTTATTATGATAGTTATAATCGATTAAGTTATATATATATATTCTTTAATTGATTAAACGTTTTAATTAACTATAAATATAACAATTATATTTATGTATATTTAAAATAATTTTGAATTTTGCATTTTATATCTTTTTGTAAAATGTTGTAATATTTTAGATAAATTTTAAAAAAAAAATTCTAATTTTCAAATACACTTATTTTAAACAATATAAGGCTCAAAACACTATTAAGCGTTCCACAATGGCATACCCTTATAATAAGCCACTTCAACGGGCTAGATAAAGGCCAAGAGATCAAGAGGTTTTCCGTTCATAAGAACATTTCTTAACTAGAGTAACTTTCTCCTTAGTTTAAGCACATTTTCCTTACACGTCCGCCTTATTCGTTTTTCTAAGAGACTGCTTTAGGTATCAATTAATTATTTATATAAAGAGAATGTAGGCTCTAATACCACTGATGGATCAAGTGCATTAGCAGTGAGGATAAAAGGCAGAATTTCAAAAAAATCTTTTACTTAATTTACATAGGATCGTATTTATTTAGCAAGGCTAGCCGACTTTATAGTGGATCATCCATTTTTATTAATGAAATTTAAATGGGTTATCTGCACATGCACATAACAGCTATAGAACATTTAAGATAGGAGTTTGGCAGAATTGAAACCACCAATTAAACTACAAAGGCAACATGCCAATACAGCATTTACTACACAAATCAGAAATATAGAATAAAATTCTAATTTGCATATAAGGACTCACACAAAACAAAACAGGATTCACAATAACATGAGCAACCAAGTAGCATGGCAAGACATCGGCTACCAACCAAAAATAAAATTTCAACGACTAAGATACTAAGCAATCAAACTTGCTGCAAAGGTCCAGTCATTGCAAGATTCAAGTATCATCAAAAGTTCTCCAAACATTGACAAACATCCAGAGCTTGCGAAGCATGCAAGAATAGAAGGCCATAAAAATTCCATTATTAGAATATTACACATAGATTATAAGCCACATATAGATAAAGAATTCCCCTAACGAAGAAGCATTGCAATTGGAAACCAACCGCACCATTGCCATGGATAACATAACAGACTGAAAAAGTTCAAAACGAACATATGCATATCGAAGCAAAATAATAGCAAGACGTAGGACCAAACCAAAAAGTTAAGAAAACAGAGGGAAAGTCAAACCATCTAAGAAGGAAGTAGGAAAACCAAGTGAAGCACACATAGCACCGGAGCATCAAACAAACGAGACTCCCTAATTCACGCCAGGATGACTGAGATGAAACAAAAACAATGGTTCTCAACTAAGACCAAACAATAGAGACAAAATAAACCTAGCACAAATCAAAACTGTAATAGGGTAGCCAAACACCAATAAATGCCAAAAACGCTAGGCCAACCATGAATTATAGAGAGAGACTACCAAACGTTGGCCATTCAACCAAGGATAAAACGAGGAAATGAAAAAGCACTATATGCAATTCAAAAGCCAAATCCGAAAGATTCCAAAAAAAATTCGAAATTCTAACTAGATATAATGGGAGAAAATATGAAGGCAACTCCGATATAAACCAAAGGAGCGGCAACACATAACAAAAGGAAGAGTCTCTTGAAAGGTGGAAGGGAAAATGCGGTTACAATAAGAAAGCAACAACTATGGGGAAAGCTAGGGTTCGAAGGAGGAAAAGACGAATGGAAATCAGAAGGTAGCGAAATGAAAATAAGTCGAAGTGAGGAGGAATTGAGGGAAAGAAAGGTGGAAGAGAACCCTAGTCCTCTACACAAGATCACATTTTGTGTTTAAGTGAATAATAATTTTGTATTAAATCATATTTAGTATTTATTAATAAAAGGGCTTTGGGGTTTAATTATATCTTAATTTATTTGTATACGAAAATGTTATGTTTACATATTATGATCTAATAAAATACATTATTTTAAATCAATTTTATATTTCTGATATTACAATTTGTTCGTATTCATAGTACAAACATCATTCCTGTATCAAATGTGATGATCTAACCTAGGGCAAACATGATGAACATATGTCATATATATATACACTAATTTATGGTTAGGTCTTAGTATCATCGGTTAATAATAATGTCACTTTCATGTGCATATTTAAATATATATACATCGACATTACTATAAACAAATAATAACTTATTTGTTCTAGTTATACCATTTACATATACACATACACATTATGTATGTACAACTTAATATTAAAATTCAAATATATATATAGGGCATATATATATAAAATATTATATATATATATATATATATATATTAATTTATGGTTAATGAATAGGTCTTAGTATCATAGGTTAATAGTAATGTCACTTTCATGTGCACATTTAAATATATACATCAAAATTATTATAAACAAATAATAACTTATTTATTTTTGCTGTACCATTTACACACACACATTATGTATGTACAACTTAATATTAAAATTCAAATATATATATATATATATAATATTTAAACTATATTATTTAGATTAATATTCCATATATATATACATATAAACTAATTTTTTATGAATATATATATAAGTATGTATGTATATATGTATGTATAAATATATGTATTTGATAATTTAAAATTCAATTTTTTTAACATTTTGACTTCTTAAAAAATAAAAATAAAAGTTGGTTTTTTGGCATACATATGATATATATACACATATATATAACTAAAATATACTATTTAGATTTAATAATCTGTATATATATATCTACTTTATGTATTCCGAATATACATATTTGATAATAAAAGTTTTTATTTTAAAACAGTTTGACCTTTTCAAAATTCAAAAAAATGACTTTGTAATTGTAATTTGCAAGCAAATATATCCTTTTGCGAATATAATCCATGCACGCGCACATACACACATACATGCGTGCGTACGTATGTACGTATGCATATGTGTGTATAATTACAACAATAAAATTCAAAAGAAAATTTCCAAATTTTTGTATTATTTTATAAAACCGAAAGAAATTTTTTTTAATTTAATTTAAAACTACATAAAACATTTTTTATATAATAAAAAGTTTAAAGTATGTGCGTGTGTGTATCTTTGTAATTTTTTTTAATTTTAAAATTTGAATAGAATTTTATATTTATATATAATGTAGTTCAATGTTTTTATACTATTTGATTATTAAAAATTGAATTTTTAAATTTGTTTATTATGCTTGAATTAAATTTAGGGAAATGCATGAATATATATTTATATGAACTAGTTTTACAGTAGGATTTTACCTTATCCAGGTCCCGCCGATCGCCGAATCCCTTAGTTGCTACTTGTTTGCTTCACTAAACTTCTAGTCCTTTCTCGAAAACTATAGCATGTAACTCTTTTTATAAGGCATCATCAATGTTAAATGATGAAAACTAGTGTTAGGGTAAGTTTCAATGTGAAGAGAAAATGAACGAGGTGGCTATTTATGGCCAATTAAATCATAATTATTTAGGCCCTTTCTCTCTAGCCTTAGCCTTGAAGACTAAGTCTCCACCCTTCCTTTCCCTTACTTTCTCTAGCCCCCTAATGTCTGGGCTTCTAAGCTTTAAGCATAATTGATTTAACAATTAAATTAATTGTTTAATTTATTTATTTAAGCTCGTTATTCAATTAAAAACCAGCATAAAACTTTTATACATTGTTTTAATTAACTCTCAAGCTACAAATAAATTACTAAAATACTACAAAATTTTAGTACAATATCTGTATAAATTTATTATTAATTCATGACTTTATAAATTAATTTTACGTTGGTCAAATTCAAAAATTCTATATATAAAGAAAATATAAATATATAATAAATATATGATTATAAAATTATTATTTTATTTTTACTTTATCATATCAAAAGAATTATGTTCAAAACTGGAATATGTAAGATCCAATTAATCTGAGGTCAAATTCAAAAACAGGTCAGTTGAAGGGAAAGTAAAAAATGAGGAATTCATCGTGGTTATAGCCCAGCTTCAATAATTCCTTCGATTTTGGACTGCTAGTAATGACTTATAACAAAGTGAAAATTACGACCTTTTGCTTTATTCTGACTTTATTAAGATTTGGTTATTTTAAAAAACTTGCAACTAACAACACAGTTGTTGACTCTTTGGTGGAAACTCGGTCTTTAGTCAATATTTAATCAATTAAAATATTTGTCTGTATGGACTTTGTTGAGGTACTATATTAGGCAAAAAGTTCATCAACTTATAGATCATTTAAGCAAAATATAATTTCTAATCTTGATTAAATTGCATCTAGTAATGACATTTTATGTATATATTTTTTCATCGTTACTATATAGCTAAGAAATCTAGATTTTGGTCTAAGGTCATAAAACTTTTAATATCTGTAGTTAATTGTGTAGACTACCTTAAATTCCTTGATTCAATTCAAAAAATATCATCAATTAACAGATTTGCACTAGCTAAAGATTTTATATTTAATTTGACTATCGATTACGGTGATACAAACCTTCTATAATAAAGGAGATGAACTCACTCTTGAGTGGTGTTTAATTTCAAGAAGTTCAACATGTACCCAACTATGGTTGTAACATGGTTGCTATGCCATGTGCTTGACCATAATTAAAGTAAAGCGTGTCTATTTAAGATCGATAGTAGCCTCAAATCCGAAGACTACTGCACGTCATTACTATGAGATCTTCTATTTAGGCTTAGTTGTATCAACCTATAGAAGACTCCCATCAATTCGTTATATGATTGTTCCAAACAACTACAGCTATGCATTTCTTAGTGCTCCCAATAGGCAAAGTAATTCACCGTCCATTATATAGAAATCATTACATACACTAGTCTCAAGGGATGTATCAATATCCTTTTATCAATACATCTTGACTATAAAAATTTACTAAAGTATTTAAGTATCAATTCAACACCGATGGTTACAAACATATATGTAACTGCAACTAATAAAATACTTCTCTGAAGGATTTTCTACTAATAATATTTGATATATTTATTTCATTATTTATATCACTATATAATAACATGTATAAAAGAAAATAAAATCGCACTTTATTTCAAAAAAGATTAGTCACATAGTTAAGTTATGTAATTATTTACATAATTACCTTTAGGACACACCCATAACTCTATCACCATCGAGCAAGTTCCCATGCCTTAAACTAGGTTAGCCTCAGCTATCTCCATGCTACCCATAGAAACTCCTAGAATCTTCTCTTTTGTTGTCATTATCACGGCCACTGCCTCCCTCATCCTCTTAGGCTTTGGCTCCCTCACTTTCGCCTTACGCATAATTTGGTTTAGCCCCAATAGCTTGACCCAACGTAGGTTGACGTCCATCCAAATCAGTGTCATGTTCTATTAAAATCAGTGTCATGTCCCACTAATTATCCTCTATCTTGAAGGTAGCATCCACCTAGTAAGAGATAGAGATTTGTCCTCCACCAATATGCCATGAACACTGTGTAAAGAAAGCAAACATGATTAGAATACATGTAGAAAGCATACTTGTGTTTAAATTGGAAACAAGAAGAAAAAGTACACTTGGATGCTGGAACTCTAAACTCCTGCATATGGAGCTTTGGATTGATGGTGAGGGAAGAAAGAAGAAGTGGTCCAGGAGCCGGTCACCTTGGCCATCAGAGTGACATGGATCTAAAATGGTAGCACCCATCCCTCGAACTATTGGTGAACATTAAAAGATTGTACATAGCCTGAATAAAGAGAGGCAAGGGCTTCGGAAGACTCAGATTATGATAGATGATGAAGAGGATGGCCAATAAGTTATAGCCATTAGGGCTGAAGGAGCCGGGTGGGTTGGCAGTGGGTAAAATGGATGGATTTAAATCAAATCATATTTGATCTTTACTATGCCTATGAATTATAAATAGGGTTATTAGACCTGATCCAATTATTTTAAATAAAATCATTTTTTTAATTAATTTTCTAATTAGTTGAACAATGAATTCAATTATTTGGTATTTTGTATATTATATGTGTATGTCATAATATACTTGTGTGTGTATATAGTAAATGTGAAACCTATACTATAGTGTGCATAGTTAATGTGTGTATATATAAATGTTGAGATTTGCATCTATAATGGACACATTCGCCATCCATATATGTTTGCAGCTTCAAAACTATTATTCAAATATATATGCATTTAATTATATATTGTAAGATACAAAATTAAAAGCATAGGTTAGTTTTGAATAGAAGGAGACCAAGAGACAAACCCTCCTTAATTTACACCTTTCTTTATTTTATGAGATTCTTATATAGTAATTCAAATCTTTCAGCCAAAAGTTTGTTTTTCCTTTCTGATTGACAAATTCAAAAATTAAGATTTGAAATTCAATATCAATAAAATTTCACTTTGATTACTTAAATAATTTATAAGGCAAAGTTCTTAACTCGCTCTTTCATTCATTGCCATTCATTAGAACCAGATCCAAAATATAAATGCTTGTAACTATGGCTTTATATATACATTTGGTAAAATAACATTTTGAACGACGAATGATTTTGAGACATTATATTACAAAACATTTGAATCATAACTACCATTTATTAGGCTATTTCAAATCTTTAATTGTATATGTTAAGTTTTAGTTTAACCATGGATATAGAGTCAAACCATTCTGTAAAACAATATGCTAAATTTTAGAATTGAAATGCCAATTAAAACAATGATTTTAAGATGTTGAAATATATTTTGACAACATTTAAATAAAAAAATTATATATATGATGTTCAAATAAAAAATAATCCTTAATTTTTTCTAAATTAAAGATATATAATTAAATATACTTAATGAATAAAACACATCAGTTTAATCATTGATAATTGGGTGGGATAACATATGTGAACACAAGATCATTCACCAAATTATCAAAAAATGATATGTGTAAATTAAAATATAAAAAAGAGATATACCTCAAAGATGCCACTATTGATCACACCTTTGAATGGTAGATCACCCAAGATCCAATCTAAAAAGTCCTGCCTTATGTAACACCTTGATTTGAGATTTCTCCTTAGATCTCAAGTAGGTCCATACCTAGCCTTGCTAGAGAAGTATGAACAATGTAATTTTATTTTATTTAAATGTTTAAGTTTGATCTGGAGTTAATAAATTTTTGGAAATGTCTCATTTAATTTTCGTCCATGAAAGGTTAGGAAGATAGAAAAAAAATGAATGAAAGAAAAAATGAATTCTAGAAAGAAAATGAACGAGAGGATTTGTTTTAAATAAGAGAATACAAATCTTTCTCACTCTCTTTTTAAATCTTCAACTTTTAATTCTCAATTAATTTTAATCAAATTTCATTCATATCCCTTCCCTTCCTTTCATCATGGTATCATTTCATCACATGGATATTTATTTCTAAATGATTCTTAAGAAGTTAACTATTTTTAAAACCCGTTTAAATATATACCAATATTATATGTCGATACGTGTAGATATAACTTTTATATATACATCCAAGTACTAATAACACCAAAACATCAAGTAATTCAAATAATAATCAATATTTCTCAAATATTTACTAATTTACAACATTTTACAAAATAATTAAATCATGTATTTTTGGAGAATTCGCAAATACAGTTGTGTGGCTCTGGGGTGTGAATTCAGTTAGCAATTAATGTTGAACATTTCAAATATTAACATTCACACCTCACCTTAGCTAGCGGTGCAATAGTTTTGCTGAATTCGTCACTTATAAACCTTTTAAGTAAAATCTTGTTTTATAATTTTTAAGTGGTACCAATCAGTAATGATTATTTATGTCAATTCTTTTCATAAACATAATATCATATTAGTGGATATGGAATTTCGTTTTCTCAAAATTCCAATATTGTCCACATTCATCTTGGTTAGTCCATAAACAAGCACAAACAAGCACAAACAAGGTGCTCGGTTTAATAATAACATTTCTTATTGACCGTACTACTCTGGCTAGAGATTTAAAATTTGAATTGACTACCATTGGCTATGATCTAACCTCATATAATTAAGGAGACAAAGTCTCTATTGAATAGTGTTTCACTACCAATGCTTCAACCTAATATAGTCGTTGCATGAACATTATGCCACGATTTCACTATAATCAAGGTGGAGTGACCATATTGGAATTTAGCATAATTTCAAGTTTTATATCGTGATTAATTACACGATTGGAACTATTTGCAACTATAATCGCATTACATTTCATTTAAGTATTTTCTTATTTATATTAATTACTTAATTAATTATATCACAATATAAAGAAGTATATAATAGAAATAAAATATCTTTATTATGAACAAGATCGTTACAGAGTTAGACATATGTAGCAAATTACATGATTGCCTTTAGGGCATACCCATAGTTCTATCAATCTTCCACTTATGCTTGGGATCAATTATGAAATCTTAGATCGATTCCTTCTATCTGTTTTCTTAAAACAAGTTGAGTCGGTCCCCTAGTGAATGGATATATTACATTATCTTAACTATTTATTTTGCTAATCAACTCTTTTCAACGCTAATAAATCGTCTTTATCATGTGCAACTCTTCAAAGTATGTTTCTCGACTTCTAGTAAGCTTTATTTTCTTTCGCAATCTATACTGTGACATTATCAATGTATAATAATGTTTAGCATTTGGAATCACCCCCAGTTCAGTTATAAATTTATGCATTTACAGCTTTTGTTGCGGTTATGTTAAAGGCAATGTAATTAGGCTTTTGGTCAGTAATTTTTTGTTTGGAACAATTACAAATTAAATATCCTTAACTAATATTGATCGTGAATTTGGGATTAACATAATATACTCGATATCACGTATGAAGTTCGAGCTCGAACATTCCTCCATAGGGAGTTTTTTGTTTCTACAAATAATTCTCTAGTATTTTGTAGGTATTCTAGAACACTTTAAATTGTCATTTAGTGATCTTAATTTGGATTTGATACTTGCTTTATTCATTGAACAAATAAGTGAAATGCAATATTGTAGACAATATAACATCTAAGATAATTCTTATTACCAATGCATGAGAAATCTATCTTATATGTTCTACATTAAACATTCAAATATGGTGCCTATATATACCGTTCAGGACATCTCAACATCCTTTTATACCGATTGTAAAAGATGTTCTTTTAAATCCAATATTGAGAATTAAACAACCGAACTATAATGATTCTAATATGGGTGCATCATTAACAATCATAAGTTTTTTGTTTACATATAGTTTCTAGAAATATTCTAGTACCTTTATAGTTCTCATAGATACAGGCTTCTACATTTAGATAGAAATTCAAACTATTCGTTTTCTGTTAAAATTTTTGCTCAACTCTGATGCTTGTTTAACATTACTTTCGTATTAGTTCTAGGATCCTATCCAAAACCCATAAAATGAGCATCGGTCCCGCTGACTTTGAGACATTTTGGTTGTTATGAGCAAACATATTATTCTAAATAATTAGTTAGCATTTCTATTTCATCATTTATGTATCAAAACTAAAAATCATAATGAATTATAATTATGCAAGTAAAATCAGGATTAACTTAAGCATGTTGAATAATGAATTAACTTAAACACTTTTGTGTTTGACAAATCATATCCTTTCGGGTACTACTATCAAAATCAAATATTTATAATGTACTTGGAATCCAATCCAAATTTGAGCGTTGTGCCATATATAAGAGTTAACAATCTTAATGGCTTATTTGAAAATTGAGACAATTCTTTTCTTGACATTTATATAAAACTCATAGTTTCTCTTTAATGTGCAAGTATTAAGGCAATTCTTTTCTTGACATTTATATAAAACTCATAGTTTCTCTTTAATGTGCAAGTACTCATATTAGATATTCTAATGAACAGTCTATTTTGGCTTTATTAATATCATTTCATTTTCATAATCATTTTTATCTTTAGATCGCATCCAAATCCATTTTACTACCAATAATCTCTAAAAGAAATTCCTTTGTTATGAAGTTAGAGATTCTTGAAACAATAGTTGTTTCACAGTATAACGGAATTGACATTCAGAAACACTTCATGAACTTCCATTATATATAAAAATTGAGTTCGTTCTGAGTTAATGAAAATTTATGTTCATAACATTAGTTCCTCACTCAATATTGGCCTGCCCCAAACTGCTTTGTGGTGATCCACACAAGATCCCTCATGAACAAATTACGTGCAACCTCTCAATGTACGCAACCTATCAACGTCTTGACCCAGGAAATATAGGGCTTTATTATAAACTTTTATCTTGTATGATCTTATAAATTATGTTTGGATGAAATTAATTTAACCTATATGTGTACACTTAAGTACACATCCTAACAGAAAGAAGTTAACTTAGTTTTACTCATTATCGGTCATTCTTTCTCCAACAAAGTATAATTACTCCCTGTCGATACATCGTTATGTAACATAGGGTGGAGTGACTTTTGAGATAATTTTTGTTCGTACATTAAGAACACCTTTCCAATACACTCACCTATTCGATTAAATAGAATATCTTTTATTTCTTTTGCATGTAATGTTTTCTTATTCTATTTTGGCATCATTAAATTTTGAATTACATATACCTATATGAATCAATTCGAAGAATCTGTTAACTCTTTTGTCGCTCCCATTGAATGGGTTAAAATACCCCGCACCCCTTAGTACACTCAAAAGGACACACTAAAAGATGTGGTCCGTTGTAGGTATAAACTAAGACTAGCAGAGACTAAGATTCACTTTCACGACCCGAAGTTTAGCGTTCAAAAATCGACATCAAATACCTCACTTGTATTCGACTGTCGGAGATTCGAACGTCGAATTCCAGTTTGGATGGAGCATATAACAACATTAGATGAAAATAAACAGCGAAAACAAAATAAACTACCAACATCAATATTCCAGATACAACATCACAATATTCATTACAACAACATCACCAACATCAGAGTATTTTTATACATATACAACACAACTTCAAAATAGACCATCCCGACAGAACCACAAGTGATTGCATTCCAAGAAAGTCTTCAAAGAAATGAAATGATAGCGAACATCCAACTAAGAACCTTGAGATCCAAAAGTTTTCAAAATATCTCCAAGTTAAAAACCTTCAAAAACCAGTAGCCTCCAAACCATACGACTTCAAAATCCAGCTAGCTCCAAAACACGGAAGACCTGCTACTAGGTTTGCCCGTGTGGAAATTTTGGGCATCCAGAGTTTAGAAAGGAAACAATAAACTCCGGGTCAGTCATGAGACTGGTATGAGTAAACAAAAATAGTTTCTTTGAAATAAAATAAATTTTTAAAAGAAAACCGTTCATGCTTTTGAAAATGAAACTACCATAAGGCCCCCGGCACACACACAATGCAATCGCACACTTGGGGGAGATTTCTCCTTATGATAGTCAAATATGCTTTATACGACAAAATTCTTTGATATTATTATTAGTGCATAGTGAAGAAAACATTTTCGAAAGCATAATATTAATCTTAGCCGGCATATGTACCATTATAGTATGCCTACTATAGCTACCATATTAGATGGCAGGTTCTACAACTAAAACCGTACTGGGTTCGTATTGGTAATTGGATTTCCAACAAACGGTCAGGCTAAGGAACTTCCTGAGCCACATGGGTACGCCTCTGGAGGGACGTCCCGAGAACCTAACTGGATCTCTGCCAACACAAGGCCGGGTTACCACTATAACTAGGTAACTACTGACACGAATATGCCATCCCCCGGTTGTAACCAACCTTTATCCGGGGCCCCAACAACAATAATCACAAAGTAATATATATATATATATATATATATATATATATATATATATATATATATATATTTGCGATATCCATATAAGTTAAACATCTGAGCTCCATACCATGATACCACTTCTATCCAGAAGGAAATGCACATACCCTAAGGGGCGCTACCCCCAATAACCTTGCCGCATCTTTCCTGTTTCGACCATTACCGGGTTGTGAGGTTCGACGAAGTCTCGTCCATAAAGCTACGTTTTCACAAAAGCCATGCTTTGATCAACAAATAATCAGCAAATGATCATTAATACACAGAAGCACTTAGTGTGCCACACTACCAAATTGGGAGTATATCGCTGATAACCTTCAACTACATAACCTTTGAGCTCGTACGTCTCAGAGAAGGGTGTTAAACTAAGAGAATAAATCCTCCGCTACCAACAGATATGTTTTTGAAAGAAATCGGCTTTATATCTCAAATTGTAGTGTCAGACACACGACCATACAAGTCTGTTCCGGGTTCGAACAGAACCGAAGGCACTTCGTCCAATAAAGGAAGAAGGCCTTGCAAATCCGGGCGTTCACAATCCCGATCGGACTTCCCATCACTTAGGGAATCCCTATACCGGAGCAACTCGGTGCAGAGACAATCGATAGGTTATCCTATCGTTTTCGAAGACACCCGGTCTTCACCACCGGTCTTCAAATGCTCTCCATTCGTCGAATCACTATTTGAATGGGTTATATGACACAAAGGTCCTCTCCCGGCTAATCTGAATAGTGAGCGTCAATTTTAAAAACATGTGGATACGTCATTCATAAAGATTCACAGGTTCGATGTGGGTTTCGGATAACCAACTGGAATCCGACTCCCTGCCGCATCGAAATTTAAGTGTTGTTTCACCGGCCAAAGGGGTTTCATATTCACATAGAAAATACAGGATCATAGCTCAGAACAAAACAATTCATATCACATAGCATCACAATTACAATCAGAGATATCAATTAATACCCATCATACAATGGTTATCAATCATATACAACTACGATGAATCAATCGTGTGAATTAAACTAATTAGTCACAAAATTAATTCATTAATCCTTTTTTCATCAATGATTCGTTATCCTTAATTAAAATTAATTAAATCTTTAATCATCTTCATAATTTAATCATCCCTTAATTGATTACCCTAATTAATTCATCCTTAATTGTTCATTAATTAAATCTTCATTACTCTTATTGATTAATTATTTCCTTAATTAGTTATCTTAATAAATTAATCCTTAATTAATCATTAAATATTAAGTAATTAATTTAAATAGTTATTTTAATTAAATCATTTATTACCTAAGTAAATCGTAAATTACCTATTAAATTCAAAAGATAACCTTCTTATCTTTGTTAACCATTTTGATTTTCCTTGTAAATCTAATTTAAATTCATCATGTGAATTGTCTTGAGAGATCGAAATTATTTTGTAAAACATTTCATCTTAACAGCATTTTTAATTACATTTTATAACTGATTTTTTTATAAGTAATGTGACAAAAATTAAATTAAATCAAATTACTAAAAAAATGTCTTACTTAACTTTAATTTGTTTTAAATCCCAATCAAAACCATCTTTTAAAACATGAGTTTTGAAATTTTAAAAGTTTGGAAATCTATTGTTTATATTTGAGAAAGCAGCCCTGTATGCTGACTTCCCCCGAAGCCCCTTCGAGTCTTCCCCGAGGCTTCGTCCCGCTTGCTTCGAGATTTTCAAATTTCGGCCCGAGTGACCTTTTTTTCTCAAAATTTTGGTTAAGTATAAAAACCAAACCCAATACAATGCAAATTCAAACCGAGCTCGCCTTCAAGTTTTCCACCTATTCCCCCGTATACTACTTCGAGCTCTCCTTTTCTTCCACCAAACTATGCCTACAGACAGTTTAAACCATGTGCATGTGCACCAGCGGAATGGCCATCTCTGGCCGACGCTACGATCGTCAATAAGTCATCGACCCTCTGCTCCCATCTCTGGACCACCATGAACCGCAAACCCAAGTCGAATTTGAGATTTAGCTTCGCAACCCAAACTTCATCAAAACAGATCACCAGAAAAACCTCGCGTCCTCCCACCTCTGGCCACCGGAGGACACAAAATTCTAACCGAAGCTTCCCCTTAATCATACGCCCCTATCCCCACCGAAGCGATCAACTCTGGTGGCCTGACGAGACCGCGGCGAGCTCATTTACTGCTGCAACCCAGTTTTGGGTTAATACCCTACATGAACGTCGCACTGCAACCATGATCAAGTAAAAATTCTCTAAGCATTTTTCCTAACACCTCCGACGCGTCGGCCATCTCCACTCACAACCTAGACCATCATCATCATACCGATGATTGGAATTTGACTAAAATCCCAATTTTGCTCATTCCCAAATTTAACAGTGAATATGTGATGAAAAAATATGATTACGCTTTTAAAATTCATCATTTCCCAAGACAATCACGATGATATAATTCAATTTAAGAACCATGACAATTGAATTTTTAACAGAAAAATGTTGACCTGTATTTTCATTTTTTTCAGAAATGCTTTGGTTATTTTTGCTCCAATTTATTTTTAAAACATGAAGCATGTTTAAACAAATCAATTTAGTTTAAAATTAAAAGCCTAATAGATGATCAAGGAGAGGAAAATGTTGACCTGTATTTTCATTTTTTCAGAAATGCTTTGGTTATTTTTTGCTCCAATTTATTTTTAAAACATGAAGCATGTTTAAACAAATCAATTTAGTTTAAAATTAAAAGCCTAATAAACCTATAGACATTAGTTTAAATGTATTTGTTAATGTACTATTTTATTATTTATAGATTAAACAAATATTTGCTGAATAAAATTAAATAACTTGAAATTTGAATTCAAACAAAAATTTATTCAAACAAATATTTATTACATTTTTGAATAGTACAAATTCAAGCTCTCACTATACATATACAATTTTGATTACAAATACATCACAATTTCATATTTACATTTAACCTCACTACACATCACTCATTCACTCAATTCGTATTTTATCTTCAACTTCATTCCAGTTAGAATCCAGCATCTGAGCAATCTGTAAAAATATTCACTAACACAGTAAAATTGAAAAAGAAATATTTTTGCGGTATAAAATAAAAAGTGAATTTTGAAAATAATATTTGCCTCAGTTATTTGGGTTGTTTGTCATGATTTATATTTGAATTCATCATACACGAACAATGTGACATGCACAGTGTATCACTGTACGTGCCACAAGGCCGTGCACACCGATATACCCTTGATAATGTTACAAGGACAGGTGAGCATAAGGTCAAACCCAAAATAAAAAGACGGGTTCAACTTAGGTGCAATATAAATAAAGTCTCGACATCAGCACAAGGTCAAACCCGAGTTTTAAAACTGGATTCAACTCAAGTGAAATTTCAAAACTCAACATAAAATGATCAAGAACCAAACAAAGACCAGAAGTACAAAATGACCACCAAGTATGCTAAAACAAAATCAGGCCCAAACCAGTTGCAACATCACTAATACTAGTGAAACAGAAGCTCAAACTAGAACAAATGTCACTGCAACATGAATACAAGTGCAGGACAAAGCATCCAGTTTTTCAAAATGATGTATAAAGTCTCAAAGTAACAATAAAGGATGCATCAATGACAACAAGAGCAGCAAAACAATACTGCAACTCCAACAGATCAAAACCAAATCTGAAGTCAGTAATGCAACAATGACATGCACAACTACCAAACCAACACACATGCATATCAACCAAACAACAAAGGGTCAAGATACAATCAAACAAGAACTCAAGTCTAGACCAAATGCCATCATATGTTCATCAGCAAACAAGTGCACAAATGTACACAAACCAAGCTACAAACATCAAGTGCATCACTACAAAACAAGCTCAACTGGACAGTTCCATCTAACCAGATTCAAAGATGCAGGCATGTACATGTGTGGTCAACAAACACAAAGCTAACAGCATACAGATGTCCAAATTTTTACAATGAAGGGACAATGCCTTCTGCAAACCAACTACTCTATTTTCAGGATGATGTTTTTGTTGTCAATCATTGGCTTGTGAACGGGATGCATTACTCAAGAACAAGGGAACTTAAACTATCAAATTTAGAGATCATTGTTGCAGATATTAGCAAGTTTGACATGGAAGCTTTATACGATCGAATTTTATCTATTGAAATGTTTGAATACATGAAGCAACTTCAAACAGTAAACAAGTCAATGCAACATGATCAAACTCAATTCAATATGACTGTAAGCAGTGCCACAAGACCACCAAGCAAAACCAGGCAGCAAGCATACATGCAACTTGAACTTCTCACTGAATACATGAAACCAACACAGTGACACAGTACCAAAAACCATCAATGAACAAGACAAGTTAATGATACATGACTAAAGACTACAGACCGAACCAAGATATCAGCAACAACAACAGTAATAATACAAGTACCACAACATGAAGGAACCAGACCACAAAGGCAATCAAAGTGTTTGAAAATGCAGCAAATACTCAAGGCAGTACAACCCAAAATACAAATTTCTAATACATGGGGAGTGACAATATATAATGAACCAGAGTGCAACTTCAAAGATACTACGTGCACAACATCAAGCAAAATCAATTTGAAGCCGTGAACAACCGACCGTACTTAATATGATAACCAAGTCAAAGAAACGAACAGTTTAGATTCAAAACCATGATGGACCGAAGTCAGATGAACATTAAACCGTAACGACCAAGTCAGAACCTTGGGAATAAAGGTATCGAACCAAGTCAAAATCAATACCATAAGATTCAAGTAAATTGAAGAATTCAAAAATCAATCTCAAACATCCATGCAATATCGATCGGCCGAAAGCATAGTATAGTAAAAATAAGACGAACACAATTCTAGGGTTACAAACCCTATATCAACAAATCATCATCGGTAGTCTCAGCATGGAGTTCAATCAAGCATAACAGAATAGCATAAACGAAAATCACATATCGAATCGAAGTCGAACTCCATCAACCAGAAGCAGCCGAAAGAATTAGACGAACAAATCATCACTTAATTGTCAAGATCAATACAATCGGCAGCTTCTTCATGAACCCTAATTTGGATCGAAGGACGAAAGCCCTAATTTTAATCAAGGAGGAACGAACGAAGAAAGCACTAATTTTTAATCAGGAGGAACGAGAAGAACACGGCCACCATTTTCACAAAGGAACAAATAAAAGAGGATCGAGCCAAATAATAAAAAAAAGAGCCGGCCTATTTTTTTAAAGAGCTTTCTCTTTTATGTTATAAGGGGCATTTATTTTAAATTAGGGTTATTTTAATTTTAAATTGTTTTTAATTGTATTTTCTTTCTAAACATTTTAAATTTCTAGTCGTGTGACTAGGGGACAAACTACGTGGCGTAGTTTGAGAATTCGCAACTCAGTGGCTGAGTTGTGGTAGGGTTTTGAGCGTAGAGTTAGGTTTAGTCGATAGCGGGTGTCGCGAGTTTACGTGTGTAAGCGTCTGACTATCTAATTTCTAGTAGAAACCTTGGGTGCAGCACGTAGGCAGGGTTTTGCCGAAGTTGGGTAAATTCTGTGTTGTTCTATATCTGCATTTTATTATTCTGCTATTATCTGTGCTGCTATTGTTCTGTGATCTGTGTTGAAATTATAAGCTTCCGCAATTAATTTTTATAATTTATACCATCACCCTATTCACCCCCCCCCCCTCTAGGGTGAAATCGATCCTACAAGTGGTATCAGAGCTAGGAACAAAAGTCGTTTTTGTTTTAAAAATTTGATTTTACAAAAACCAATTTTTGTTTTTTAAAAGTTGAATTTTTAAAATTGCTTCTTTTAATACTGCTTTTGCTGAGGGTCAATCCATAGTTAGACCACCAATGTTCAATGGTGAATATGCTTACTGGAAAAATAGGATGGAAATTTTTCTGAAAACCATTGACGCATGGAATATTGTTGAGACAGGTTATAGAATACAAACTATAACTGTAGATAATCGGAAAATAGAAAAACCAAAGGAACAATGGATAGAACTAGAAAATAAATTACAAAATACTAATGCTAAAGCTATGAATTCTATTATCTGTTCGTTGGATCAATATGAATTTAATCGTGTCTCACATTGTCTAACTGTGCAGAAATATGGCACACACTAGAAGTGACTCATGAATGAACATCTCAAGTCAAAGAATCTCGCCTTGCCATGCTAAGCAGCGAATACGAGAGCTTCACAATGGCGAAGGAAGAAAATGTCAAAGAGATGCATGGACGACTTTCCAATATCGTATATAAATCAAAAGCTCTCGGAAAATCATACACGGAATTGGAAATAGTCCGAAAAATCCTCAGAATCCTTCCACGAAGATTTGAATCAAAAGTGACTGCCATTCAAGAATCAAAAGATTTAAAACAGATGAAAGTTGAAGAACTCATCGGTAATCTCACCACTTATGAGCTAGAAATAAAGTTCAAGGAAGAGCGTGAAGGAAATGACACTCGAAAGAAATCGATAGCGCTCAAAGGAACAACCGAAAGTGATGATGATAACGATGACGATGATGCAGCAGCAGAATTGGAGCTAGTAATAAAGAAATTTAAAAGGTGGAAATACAAATATGGAAATTCAGCTCGAATTCAAAAAGTGAAAAGCAGAATAGTCAAGCACTAGACAACTCAGACGAACAGAAAATCATCTATCACAAGTGCAACCAACCCGGACACATCAAGCCCAATTGTCCTCAAAACCGACACGACTTTGAAAAGAAATCAAAAAGGAGAAATTTTGCAGCCACGTGGAATACAAGTGATGAAGATAATCAAAGTGCTAGTAGTGAGAGTGAGAAAGCAGATATGTGCCTTCAAGGAAATATAACTGATAGCGACGATGACGCGCCAAGCGAGGTATCAAAACTTACTCACTCTGAATTACTTATTTATTTCCACGAAGTGAATGGCTGTTTTGAACGACTTAGGGAAAAATATGCCAAACTTGAATCACAAAAAGACACTTTTATAGAATTAAATGAACAACTTGACCAATTAGTTGAAAATTTTCAAAGAAGGATCTCTAAGTGTGATAAGTGTCCAACCTTCGAAGAGGAAATTAAAAAATCAAAAATCAATATAAAATCACTTGAAAATGAAATTATGATTTTAAAAGAGAGTGAAAATACTAGGAGAGAGAATTCTATTAGAAAGTGCACACAATTGTTAAACGAAAATGAATCTCTCAAAACACAAGTCCAAAAATTGTCAACGACTTTAGATAAACTTTCAAAAAGTGAAAAATCGTTGAATATGCTATTAGGAAAGCAAACTGTTAGTACGGTTAGACAAGGACTTGGATATAATAGTTCGAAAATTGTTGAAAGCAATATTAATCAAGTTAATTCTATGTGCAAGATTTGTAGAAGATATGGACACAATCACAATAATTGTTGGTATAGACCCAAACATGTGAAAACTATACCAATTTGGGTTCCAAAAGGCACAAATATAAAATCTCTCAAAGTTAAACAAATTTGGGTGCCGAAGGGAACAATTATAAATAGTTTTGGGTCTTTACAAAATTGTTTTTCAAAATTTTCTGCCACTAACAACCATGGACCTATAAAAAAAATAGGTCACATAAATCTTTTCCCATGTAGGTGTGGTGGCAGGCTAAGGAACAACAACAGTGTTCTCTGGATTTTTGGCTGTTCCAGAAACACAACAGGCGACAAAGCAAAGTTCCTTAGCCTTGATCTAAGGTGACAGAATCACAATGGACAACAACGAAAATATCGTAAAGGTAAAACAGGTAATGGTATGTTTTGAACGATATTTAAATGTGATAATCTGCACCGTATTCTGAATTAAATCAGCCAATAATGAGATGATGAAAAGATGATGATTCTGACTTATTCAAAGTTGTTGGCCAATTATATTCTTATGCCAAAAACACTATAAAAATCTCTAGATTCTTTGAATTACTTCATATATATATGTATATATATATATATATATATATATATATATATGTTCAGATTAAAAATAGTGTTTTGTTGGATGATAATACATTTGGTTATAACATGGCTAACTCTAAATTCATGGTTTTTGATTATTAACACGGCTTCAATTCAAATTCAAGAGAATGTCATTTAAATTGCTGTTAAAATTGAGTTTGAAATTTTTGGTGCACACTTCATGTTTTGGTCTATCAAATTCAATTGATGATAATTTTGAGTGAAAGAGAAATTCAGATGCAGATTACACTGGTAATCTAGTTGATAGAAAAATTACTAGTGAAACGTGATTTTTGTTGAGACATTTAGTAACTGCATCATTTTTCAAAGAAAATATGTGCATATTTTTCATTTCAAATAATTTTCAAATAGCAGAAAATTTTCTTATATAACCCCCTCGAGAAAATCATTTTTGGCCATATTTTCAGATTAGTCATTTAGAAAAATTAATTTATAATTATTTCTGAATTTGATTTTAAATGATTACATTGACTAATCTAACTCCCTAATGATTATCGAAAAGATGAATAGTATTTGAAAAAGTGATGAGTGTTGATATTTATTATATATTATGACTCGAGACGGTATAATTAGTAAATTTCTTTAGAAATTTAAACAAGAGTTATAAAACTTTTTGTTGGTAAAAATTCCATGACCATCTCTATCTCTATCATATTTCTAACGACCATCACTTATCAAAATTCTATATAGTTTGTCGATATGTGGTACTTTAAGCAGGAATCGTTCGTTTTTCATTTTACAATTTTTTTCTAAAAAAAATATAGTAATAATAAATAAATACCAATGTATTCACTCTCATTTAAAAGTCCTCACGGTTATGCATGGGTGAATTACTTGGAATTTGTTATATGCTTCCATGCTCATTTAAAAGTCCTCACAGTTATGCATGTATGGAACGCATATCAAAAGTTGATTTTTAAAATAAACAAGTTAATTCTAATCCCATTTAAAAGTCCTAACGGTTATGCGTGGTTAGAAGATACTTGAATTCATTTTTTTAAAATAAAATTGGAATACTACTAATCTCATTTAAAAGTCCTAACGGTTACGCATGGTTAGTAGATATTCAAATTCCTGATATAAATATACCACAAATAGACACAACTGTATGGTTTTATATGATGACATCATTCCCATCATTCTAAAAGTGGAATATGCGCCTAACAAAATATTTATGATTTTTGTTTGATTTTTTATTGAAATTTAATATTTATATTCAATTGAGTTTTAATGTTGAATTAATATCGATCACTTTATCTCTATTTTATCTAACACTGTCATTCTTTCGCTGATAACAAAGGGGGAGAGAAAAGTTAAGATTTTGTCAAATAAAATCAAGCAAAGGTCAAATAATTTTCTATTTGCATCTAGGCTCATTTGCATATTTTTATTTGTATGCATATATGTAGGGGGAGCTTTATGTAGAGAGGAAGCATTTAAATAGGGGGAGCAAATTAGAGCATATCAATGATCATATACATTTAACATATTCAAAATCTTAAATATATGTTTGTTATCATCAAAAGGGGGAGATTGTTGAATATGCGCTTATATGATTTTTTTGATGATAATAAACATATATACATTCGTTTTAATGTATTTGTTAATGTACTATTTTATTTTTTATAGATTAAACAAATATTTGCTGAATAAAATTAAATAACACAGAATTTGAGTTCAAACAAAAATTTTATTCAAACAAATATTTATTACATTTTTGAATAGTACAAATCAAGCTCTCACTATACATATATAATTTTGATTACAAATACATCACAATTTCATATTTACATTTAACCTCACTACACATCACTCATTCACTCAATTCGTATTTTATCTTCAACTTCATTCCAGTTAGAATCCAGCATCTGAGCAATCTGCAAAAATATTCACTAACGCAGTAAAATTGAAAAAGAAATATTTTTGCGGTATAAAATAAAAAGTGAATTTTGAAAATAATATTTGCCTCAGTTATTTGGGTTGTTCGTCATGATTTATATTTGAATTCATCACACACGAACAATGTGACATGCACAGTGTATCACTGTACATGCCACAAGGTCATGCACACCGATATACACTTGATAATGTTACAGGGACAGGTGAGCACAAGGTCAAACCCAAAATAAAAAGACGGGTTCAACTCAGGTGCAATATAAATTAAGTCTCGACATCAGCACAAGGTCAAACCCGAGTTTTAAAACTGGATTCAACTCAAGTGAAATTTCAAAACTCAACATAAAATGATCAAGAACCAAACAAAGACCAGAAGTACAAAATGACCACCAAGTATGCTAAAACAAAATCAGGCCCAAACCAGTTGCAACATCACTAATACTAGTGAAACAGAAGCTCAAACCAGAACAAATGTCACTGCAACATGAATACAAGCGAAGGACAAAGCATCCAGTTTTTCAAAATGATGTATAAAGTCTCAAAGTAACAATAAAGGATGCATCAATGACAACAAGAGCAGCAAAACAATACTGCAACTCCAACAGATCAAAACCAAATCTGAAGTCGGTAATGCAACAGTGACATGCACAACTACCAAACCAATGCACATGCACATCAACCAAACAACAAAGGGTCAAGATACAATCAAACAAGAACTCAAGTCTAGACCAAATGCCATCATATGTTCATCAGCAAACAAGTGCACAAATGTACACAAACCAAGCTACAACCATCAAGTGCATCACTACAAAACAAGCTCAACTGGACAGTTCCATCTAACCAGATTCAAAGATATAGGCATGTACATGTGTGGTCAACAAACACAAAGCTAACAAATACAGATGTTCGAATTTTTACAATGAAGGGACAATGCCTTCTGCAAACCTACTACTCTATTTTCAGGATGATGTTTCTATTGTTAATCACTGGCTTGTGAACGGGATGCATTACTCAAGAACAAGGGAACTTCAACTATCAAATTTAGAGATCATTGTTGCAGATATTAGCAAGTTTGACATGGAAGCTTTATACGATCGAATTTTATCTATTGAAATGTTTGAATACATGAAGCAACTTCAAACAACAAACAAGCCAATGCAACATGATCAAACTCAATTCAATATGACTGTAAGCAGTGCCACAAGACCACCAAGAAAAACCAGGCAGCAAGCATCCACGCAACTTGAACTTCTCACTGAATACATGAAACCAACACAGTGACACAGTACCAAAAACCATCAATGAACAAGACAAGTTAATAATACATGACTAAAGACTACAGACCGAACCAAGATATCAGCAACAACAACAATAATGATACAAGTACAACACCATGAAGGAACCAGACCACAAAGGCAATCAAAGTGTTTGAAAATGCAGCAAATACTCAAGACAGTACAACCCAAAATGCAAACTGCTAATAAATGGGGAGTGACAATATATAATGAACCAGAGTGCAACTTCAAAGATACTACGTGCACAACATCAAGCAAAATCAATTTGAAGCCGTGAACAACCGACCGTACTTAATATGATAACCAAGTCAAAGAAACAAAAAGTTTAGATTCAAAACCGTGATAGACCGAAGTCAGATGAACATTAAACCGTAACGACCAAGTCAGAACCTTGGGAATAAAGGTATCGAACCAAGTCAAAATCAATACCGTAAGATTCAAGTAAATTGAAGAATTCAGAATCAATCTCAAACATCCATGCAATATCGATCGGCCGAAAGCATAGTATAGAAAAAATCAGATGAACGCAATTCTGGGGTTACAAACCCTATATAAACAAATCATCATCGGCAGTCTCAGCATGGAGTTCAATCAAGCATAACAGAATAGCATAAACGAAAATCACATACCGAATCGAAGTCGAACTCCATCAACCAGAAGCAGCCGAAAGAATTAGACGAACAAATCATCACTCAATTGTCAAGATCAACAAAATCGGCAGCTTCTTCACGAACCCTAATTTGGATCGGAGGACAAAAGCACTAATTTTAATCAAGGAGGAATGAACGAAGAAAGCACTAATTTTTAATCAGGAGGAACGAGAAGAACACGGCCGCCATTTTCACAAAGGAACAAATAAAAGAGGATCGGGCCAAACAATAAAAAAGGGGTCGGCTTATTTTTTAAAGAGCTTTCTCTTTTATGTTATAAGGGGCATTTATTTTAAATTAGGGTTATTTTAATTTTAAATTATTTTTAGTTGTATTTTCTTTCTAAACCGTTTAAATTTCTGGTCGTGTGACTAGAGGACAAACTACGTGGCGTAGTTTGAGAATTCGCAACTCAGTGGCTGAGTTGTGGCAGGGTTTTGAGCGTAGAGTTAGGTTTAGTTGATAGCGGGTGTCGCGAGTTTACGTGTGTAAGCGTCTGACTATCTAATTTCTAGTAGAAACCTTGGGGGCAGCACGTAGGTAGGGTTTTGCCGAAGCTGGGTAAATTCTGTGTCGTTCTATATCTGCATTTTATTGTTCTTCTATTATCTGTGCTGCTATTGTTCTGTGATCTGTGTTGAAATTATAAGCTTCCGCAATTAATTTTTATAATTTATACCATCACCCTATTCACCCCCCCCCCTCTAGGGTGAAATCGATCCTACAGTTTCAATCATACTTCAATATGGTTCATTGAACAATCAAGCTAGAGATCCAGATCAAAATTTTACTCACAATTTTGGGACTGAAAACAGAAGTAGAAACAGAGGGAAGCACTGGAAATTTGAACTGCAGTTTTTTTTTCTTTTTTTTCAACTTGATACTGGATTTCAATTCACCTGCAACTAATTGATTAAAGTTGCTTAGTTTGTGATGTATTTACTTGATTAGTTCTTTAACATAATTAAATTTTAAATTCCAAAGAAGGATTTTACTTACAGTTTCTTCTTTCTATGATAACAGAGAATGAAGATTGTTGTCAGGCTTGCCACTGGAAAAAAATTTGAGCTGCTGATTGATAATCTGATGATAAAACTGGATTATTAGCTGAAGCCTTGATTTGTTTAAGCTGAACTTGTGTTGTCTACAGCCTTGTAAACTTTACAATGCTTGATTTTGAGTTTACTGATTTAAAAGTTTTGAAAGAAGAAGCCTGTTTTTTATATTTTGTTTTATTTTCTGGTTTGTGAGTTGAAGATTTGAAAAAAAAATCTTTCTCTTCTCAGATCTGTTCTTTTTGAAATGAGATAAAAGAATAAAAGTAGAAGATCAATTACCTATAAAATTTATATTTTCTATTTTATAAATTTCTAGGGAAAATAGGATTGATAACATGACACTTGTTAATTTTTTTTCTTCCCTTGAATTATACTTGTCACCTTAGTCATTATTAGTTTAACACTTGTAATTAATCAATTTTTTTTTCTTTATTTACATTATATAAATTGTATTTAGACTTATATTTCCTATTTAAATGTTAGCTTTATATTAATGCATATTATTATATACATATAAATCCCAATTATTTTACTAAAACGTTTATTTTAAAATTTAAATTCAAATTAAAAATCAAATTCAATATATGAATTTAAATTTACCCACATATGCACTCATACATATATATTCACATATATGAATCAAAATTTAGATTCAAATGATTTTAAAACTTTTAGTATTTCAAATTTTTAAACTCAAAAGAAATTTGAAATTCTTATTCATTTAAATTATCACTTATTATTTATTTAGTTTGTAACTTTTTAAATTATATTATAAAAGTTCAACATTTTCCCATTTAAATTGATGAATTTTGGTATGTTACAGATTTTCCCCTTTAAGAAAATTTTGTCCTCGAAATTTGAAAGAGAGAGAAAAGCAAACAAAGAATATACGAATTCAAAAAAGGATAGAGAAATGGCCTACCAGTTTAAGCCGAGATATCCACTCTGCAATTGGGATAAGACTTTTGCATACTGTCTTCTGTCTCCCAAGTATAGTCCTTTGGATCACCGCTCCACTGCACTTTAACCAGTTTCACAATTTTGTTCCTTAATTGCTTTTCATGTCGATCCACAATCTTAATTGGTTCTCTTTTAACTGTTAAATTTGGTGTGATTTCTAGATCCTGCTGCTCTGCCTCTTCGATAATACTGTCTGGATCGTGTACGTACTTTCGAAGATGTGAAACGTAAAATACATCGTGTACGCCAGATAACTAATTAGGTAGCTGCACTCGATATGCTAGAGGACCAATCGTTTCCAAAATAGGAAAAGGACCAATGTATCGCGGTGCCAACTTACCAGTTTTCTCAAATCTTAACATACCCCGCATTGGAGATACTTTCGAGAACAGAATCTCCAACTTGAAATTCCAAAGCTCTTCTTCTACGGTCATAATAACTCTTCTGGCGACTCTGAGCAGTTATTAACTTCTTTCGAATAAAATCAACCTTTTTAGTGGCTTCCTTAATCATGTCTGGTCCAAGAACGAGTCTATCACCGGATTCGATCCAGCATGCCAATGATCGACACGGACGACCATATAAAGCTTCAAAAGGAGCCATTTCGATACTGGCTTGATAGCTATTATTATATGAAAATTCGACCAAATGTAAATAGTCCTCCAAAGATCCACCAAAGTCGAGAATACAAGCTCGCAAAAGATCCTCTAATATTCGATTTATCCTTTCAGTCTGCCCATCAGACTGTGGGTGATAAGCAGTGCTGAAATTTAGCTTTGTTCCCAATGTGGTTTGAAACGCCTCCCAAAATCTACTAGTGAAGGTCGGGTCACGATCACTCACTATACTGCTCGGTATACCATAGAGACGGACAATCTCTTTGATATATAGCTCAGCTAAACTTGCTGTTGTCCAGGTGGATTTCACTGGAATGAAGTGAGCAGTTTTGGTTAAGCGGTCCACAATAACCCAGATTGCTTCATTCCCCCTTCGAGTGCGGGGCAACCCATCGATGAAATCCATCGATACCTGATCCCACTTCCACTTTGGTACTTCCAAAGGCTGGAGTAAACCCGCCATCTTTTTCTGGTCGCTTTTAATTTGTTGATAAGTAGCACAGCGACTAACATATATAGATATATCTCTTTTCACTGTCTTCCACCAGAAGGTTCTTCTGATATCCCTATACATCTTATTAACTCCTAGATGGATACTGAGTTTTGACTTATGACATTCATCTAGAACTTCACGCTTTATTTCAGGGATATCTGGCACACATAACCTGCCTTTCAGCCTAATAACTCCACTATGATTAGTTTCAAAACTAGTATCTTCACCTCGAAGAATTCTCCCATAAATATCTCGAAGAAATTTGTCTTCATTTTGCTTGCTGGCGATTTTCTCAAGGAGAGTAGGAGTGACAACCAGATGAGCAAGAATAGCATGCTTCCTACTTAAAGCATCAGCAACTACATTGGCTTTACCAGGGGAATACAGAATATCTAGGTCATATGACGCTAGAAATTCTAACCATCGTTGTTGCCGTAGATTTAAACCTTTCTGGGTGAAGAGATATTTCAAAGATTTGTGGTCGGTGAATAATTCAAAATTTTCACCTAAATCAAAGAGAGTTTATTAAGTATATTTATTTAGTTAAGTTAAATTTCTTATATCGTTAAGAAAGCTGAAAAAGGTTCTTACCCAGAAGATAGTGTCGCCAGATTTTCAAAGCGAAAATAATAGCTAAAAGCTCCAAATCATGTGTTGGGTAATTTCTCTCATGCGGGCGTAATTGTCTACTCGCGTAGGCAATTACTTTTCCATTTTGCATTAGTACCGCACTCAAACCGTCTCCATAAGCATCGATATTGACAGATAACCCTTGGTTTCCGCTAATGATAGCGAGAACGGGAGTGGTAGTTAATCTCCTTTTCAATTCCTGGAAAGCTTCATCACACTTTGGAGTCCAATCGAATTTAGCATTCTTCATTGTTAGCTTAGTCAATGGACTGGCCAACTTAGAAAAATCCTGGACAAACTTTCTATAATATCCTGCTAAATCCAGAAAACTTCGAACTTCTCTAGGAGTAGTGGGTCGCTTCCAGTCCAGAATTGCTGAAATCTTGCTTGGATCAACAGAAATGCCTTGTTCATTAACGATATGACCGAGAAATCTGACTTCTTTGATCCAAAAGTGACATTTAGAGAATTTAGCGAATAGGAAATTCCTTCTCAATATCTCCAAAACAATTTTGAGATGTTCAGCATGCTCCTCTTCAATTTTGGAGTAAATCAAGATATCATCAATAAATACAAGGACAAATTTGTTCAATACTTCTCGAAACACTCGGGTCATTAAATCTATGAAATACGCGGGAGCGTTGGTTAGTCCGAAGGGCATGACTAACCATTCGTAGAACATGTTAGAACCCCTAAAGGCAGTCAAAGGAACACAATCCTTGGCTATTCGCAGCTGATGGAATCCCTGAGCTAAATCCATCTTAGAAAAGAATCGAGCGCCATGAAGTTGATCGAATAGATCGTCGATTCTAGGTAAAGGGAATTTGTTCTTGAGAGTTTGTTTATTGAGATCGCGGTAATCTACACACAATCTCAAAGATCCGTCTGATTTAGCCACAAACACGACAACTGAACCCCATTCGGAAACACTAGGGCGAATCAATCCTTTCTTTAGCAAATCTCGAGTTTGATTGACTAATTCAATTCTTTCCTTAGGTGCCATCCTGCGACTTGCATGGACGACAGAACGGGCATTGGGTACTAAGTCAATTTGGAATTCTATTTCTCTGTGTGGGGGTAAGGATTTCACTTCTTCAAATATGTCGGAAAATTCCCGAACAACAGGTATAGACTCCAGACTGGATTCGGGATATCCCAAAGTATACATCAATTTATCTCTCTTTGGACTTGGATCCTCACAAGAGATTTCAATAAAATTTCCAAAATTTGTTTTGACTAAAATTGTCCGATTATTACAATCCAATTTAGCTTCGTATCTTGATAACCAGTTCATTCCAAGTAAGATTTCAAATTCATTAAATTCGAGGATGTAAAGGTTGATAGGAAATTGATAGCAAGCATATGAAATAGGGACTTTCCTACATTACAAACAAAGATTTGCAGGACCTCCGACCGGATTTTTCACGCAAATAGGGTCGTCAACAAATTCATTTTTAAGTTCTAATTCATTTACGGTTTGTTGGGAGATAAAGCTATGTGAAGCTCTCGTGTCAAATAACACTCTAACAACTTTATCATAAATAGTAAGGTTACCTTCCAGAACACCTTTTCCTTTATCTGCTTTCGAAGTTGAAGGGTCTTCCTTTATTGCATAAACATTTGCCACCTTTGCTTGTTTCATCACCGGGCAATTCTTAACAACATGTCCAGGCTTGTGACAATTATAGCATTCTCGAACTCCTTGATCATTCTTCGCAGGTTGTTCCTTCTTAACTTGCTTTTTCGGGTTCTTGCAGCTGTTTGAATAATGGCCCTTTTCTTGGCAATTATAACAAATTACATTTCTAGCCGAATTTCCTTGAGTGCTCCTCTTATCCTTGCCTTGATGTGGCTTCTTGCCCTCAAACTTCCTTTTCTTCCAATTCTGATTACTTGAATTTCCGCTTTCCCTTGGGATCTCCTGCATATCCAGGGTGGCATACCTATATCCCATATCAATAAGATCAGAAAAAGATTCTTTGATGTGTGCTTTCATCCTTTCGTGATACTTCTTGTTCATTCCACGAATGAACCTTTTATTTTTCTTTAGAGTTCACCAACTCCAGACCGAAACGGGATAGTTCGTTGAACTTGTTTAAGTACTCCTCAAATGACAAGCCTCCTTGCTTTAAGTCCAGAAATTCTTGATACATTCGGAAAATTCCTGCCGATGGCATATAGCGCTTTTCAAACACCTCCTTAAATCGACTCCAAGTAAATTCTTCTTCTGGTTCATCTACAGTGATTGTTTCCCACCAGGCTGAGGCTTCATCTTGAAGTTGCCAAGAAGCAATTAGTCGCATTTGATCATCTTGCAGCTTAAGCCCCTTAAAGATCTTTTCACATGATCTAACCTGAGCCTGGGCCTCAATAATTGACTCTTTGCCAGTGAACGGCCTACCACCAAGCCTTGAGAAACTCTTATACAAATCAGCCAGATTCGGCTGATACTGAGTAGGCATAACTGCTTCTGCTGAAGGGGAAACTTGACTAGCTGTTATAGCATTCCTTTGACCCCTAGCTCTACCTCTTCGCCCGCTCATTCTTACTATCTGTAATTAGTAAGAAACTTGATTTAGATATTTGGACGAGATATCTTAAGGAATATCAGCACTTAAAGAAAATAGACTAAGAAAATTTGAGGTTTCAGTCTCGATTTATATTCATTCTAGGGTATACTTCACCGTATCTTTAATGAGCCATCTAATGTGTTATACTCCGTAGCTAAAGTTCTTACTCAACCTTTAGCTCTGATACCACTTGTCATGATCCGAAGTTCAGCGTTCAAAAATCGACATCAAATACCTCACTTGTATTCAACTGCCGGAGATTCGAACGTCGAATTCCAGTTCGGATGAAGCTTATAACAACATTAGATGAAAATAAACAGCGAAAACAAAATAAACTGCCAACATCAATATTCCAGATACAACATCACAATATTCATTACAACAACATCACCAACATCAGAGTATTTTTATACATATAGAACACAACTTCAAAATAGACCATCCCGACAGAACCACAAGTGATTGCATTCCAAGAAAGTCTTTAAAGAAATGAAATGATAGTGAACATCCAACTAAGAACCTTGAGATCCAAAAAAATTCAAAATATCTCCAAGTTAAAAACCTTCAAAAACCAGTAGCCTCCAAACCATACGACTTCAAAATCCAGCTAGCTCCAAAACACGGAAGACCTGCTACTAGGCTGCCCGTGTGGAAATTATGCGCATCCAGAGTTTAGAAAGGAAACAATAAACTCCGGGTCATTCATGGGACTGGTATGAGTAAATAAAAACGGTTGCTTTGAAATAAAATAAATTTTTAAAAGAAAACCGTTCATGCTTTTGGAAAATGAAACTACCATAAGGCCTCCCGGCACACACACAATGCAATCGCACACTTGGGGGAGATTTCTCCTTATGATAGTCAAATATGCTTTATACGAGAAAATTCTTTGATATTATTATTAGTGTATAGTGAAGAAAACATTTTCGAAAGCATAATATTACTCTTAGCCGGCATACGTACCATTATAGTATGCCTACTATAGCTACCATATTAGATGACAGGTTCTACAACTAAAACCGTACTGGGTTCGTATTGGTAATTGGATTTCCAACAAATGGTCAGGCTAAGGAACTTCCTGAGCCACATGGATATGCCTTTGGAGGGACGTCCCGAGAACCTAACCGGATCTCTGCCAATACAAGGCTGGGTAACCTATGTAACTAGGTAACTGCTGACACGAGTATGCCATCCCGCGGTTGTAACCAACCTTTACCCGGGCCCCAAAAACAATAATCACAAAGTAATATATATATATATATATATATTTATTTATTTATTTGCGAGATCCACATAAGTTAAGCATTTGGGAACCATACCATGATACCACTTCTATCCAGAAGGAAATGCACATACCCTAAGGGGCGCTACCCCTAATAACATTGCCGCATCTTTCTTGTTTCGACCATTACCGGGTTGTGAGGTTCGACGAAGTCTCATCCACAAAGCTATGCTTTTCACAAAAGCCATGCTTTGATCAACAAATGATCAGCAAATGATCATAATACACAGAAGCACTTAACGTGCCACACTACCAAATTGGGAGTATGCCGCTGATAACCTTCAACTACATAACCTTTGAGCTCGTACGTCTCAGAGAAGGGTGTTAAACTAAGAGAATAAATCCTCCGCCACCAACAGATATGTTTTTGAAAGAAATCGGCTTTATATCTCAAAGTGTAGTGTCAGACACACGACCATACAAGTCTGTTTCGGGTTCGAACAAAACCGAAGGCACTTCGTCCAATAAAGGAAGAAGGCCTTGCAAATCCGGGCATCCACAATCCCGATCGGACTTCCCATCACTTAGGGAATCCCTATACCGGAGCAACTCGGTGTAGAGACAATCGATAGGTTATCCTATCGTTTTTGAAGACACCCGGTCTTCACCACCGGTCTTCAAATGCTCTCCATTCGTCGAATCATTATTCAGAATGGGTTATATGACATAAAGGTCCTCTCCCGGCTAATCCGAATAGTGAGCATCAATTTTAAAAACATGTGGATGCGTCATTCACAAAGATTCACAGGTTCGATGTGGGTTTCGGATAACCAACTGGAATCTGACTCCCTGCCGCATCGAAATTTAAGTGCCGTTTCACGGGCCAAAGGGGTTTCATATTCACATAGAAAATACAGGATCACAGCTCAGCACAGAACAATTCATATCACATAGCATCACAATTACAATCAGAGATATCAATTAATACCCATCATACAATAGTTATCAATCATATACAACTACGATGAATCAATCGTGTGAATTAAACTAATTAGTCACAAAATTAATTCATTAATCCTCTTTCATCAATGATTCGTTATCCTTTATTAAAATTAATTAAATCTTTAATCATCTTCATCATTTAATCATCCCTTAATTGATTACCCTAATTAATTCATCCTTAATTGTTCATTAATTAAATCTTAATTACTCTTATTGATTAATTATTTCCTTAATTAATTATTTTAATAAATTAATCCTTAATTAATCATTAAATATTAAGTAATTAATTTAAATTGTTATTTTAATTAAATCAATTATTACAGAAGTAAATCATAAATTACCTATTAAATTCAAAAGATAACCATCTTATCTTTGTTAACCATTTTGATTTTCCATGTAAAGCTAATTTAAATTCATCATGTGAATTGTCTTGAGAGATCGAAATTATTTTGTAAAACATTTCATCTTAACAACATTTTTAATTACATTTTATAACTGATTTTTTTTATAAGTAATGTGACAAAAATTAAATTAAATCAAATTACTAAAAAAAAATGTCTTACTTAACTTTAATTTGTTTTAAGTCCAAATCAAAACCATCTTTTAAAACATGAGTTTTGAAATTTTAAAAGTTTGGAAATTTATTGTTTTTATTTGAGAAAGCAGCCCTGTATGCTGACTTCCCCCGAAGCCTCTTCGAGTCTTCCTCGAGGCTCCGTCCCGCTTGCTTCGAGATTTTCAAATTTCGACCTGAGTGACATTTTTTTCTCAAAATTTTGGTTAAGTATAAAAACCAAACCCAATACAATGCAAATTTAACCCGAGCTCGCCTTCGAATTTTCCACCTACTCCCCTGTATACTACTTCGAGCTCTCCTTTTCTTCCACCAAACTATGCCTACTGACACAGTTTAAACCACGTGCATGTGCACCAGCGGAACGGCCATCTCTGGTCGACGCTACGATCTCAACAAGTCATCGACCCTCTGCTCCCACCTCTGGACTACCATGAACCGCAAACCCAAGTCGAATTTGATATTTAGCTTCACAACCCAAAATTCATCAAAACAGATCACCAGAAAAACCTTGCGTCCTCCCACCTCTGGCCACCGGAGGACACAAAATTCTAACCGAAGCTTCCCCTTAATCATATGCCCCTATCCCCACCGGAGCGATCAACTCCGGTGGCCAGACGAGACCGCGGCGAGCTCATTTACTGCTGCAACCCAGTTTTGGGTTAAAACCCTACATGAACGTCGCACGACAACCACAATCAAGTAAAAATTCTCTAAGCATTTTTCCTAACACCCCCGACGCCTCGGCCATCTCCACTCACAACCTAGACCATCATCATCATACCGATGGTCGGAATTTGACTAAAATCCCAATTTTGCTCATTCCCAAATTTAACAGTGAATATGTGATGAAAAATATATGATTTGGCTTTTAAAATTCATCATTTCCCAAGACAATCACGATGATATAATTCAATTTAAGAACCATGACAATTGAATTTTTAACAGAAAAATGTTGTTACCTGTATTTTCATTTTTTTCCAGAAATGCTTTGGTTATTTTTGATCTAATTTATTTCAAAAACATGAATCATGTTTAAACAAATCAATTTAGTTTAAAATTAAAAGCCTAATGATGATCAAGGAGAGGAAAATTGGACTTGGTACATGAATTTGAATGCCTGAACCTTGAACAAGAGTCATGTCCGTATTTACAGACATGCACAATTCTGTTTTCATATATAAACATACATGCACCCATAAAGTTTCAATCATACTTCAACATGGTTCATTGAACAATCAAGCTAGAGATCGAAATCAAAAATTTACTCACAATTTTGGGACTGAAAACAAATGTAGAAACAGAGGGAAGCTCTGGAAATTTGAACTGCAGGCTTTTTTTTCTTTTTTTCAAATTGATACTGGATTTCAATTCACCTGCAACTAATTGATTAAAGTTGCTTAGTTTGTGATGTAATTACTTGATTAGTTCGTTAACATAATTAAATTTTAAATTCCAAAGAAGGATTTTACTTACAGTTTCTTTTTTTATGATAACAGAGAATGAAGATTGATGACAGGCTTGCCACTGGAAAAAAATTTGAGTTGTTGATTGATAATCTGATGACAAAACTGGATTATTAGCTGAAGCCTTGATTTGTTTAAGCTGAACTTGTGTTGTCTACAGCCTTGTAAACTTTACAATGCTTGATTTTGAGTTTACTGATTTAAAATTTTTCAAAGAAGAAGCCTGTTTTTTATATTTTGTTTTATTTTCTGGTTTGTGAGTTGAAGATTTGAAAAAAAAATCTTTCTCTTCTCAGATCTGTTCTTTTTGAAATGAGATAAAAGAATAAAAGTAGAAGATGAATTACCTTTAAAATTTCTATTTTCTATTTTATAAATTTCGAGGGAAAATAGAATTGATAACATGACACTTGTTAATTTTTTTTCTTCCCTTGAATTACACTTGTCACCTTAGTCATTATTAGTTTAACACTTGCAATTAATAAAAAAAAATTTTCTTCTTTATTTACATTATATAAATTGTATTTAGACTTATATTTCCTATTAAAAATGTTAGCTTTATATTAATGCATTTTATTAAAAAAGGTTTTTTTTTTTTTGAAATTAATTACATATTACATAGATATATATACATATAAATCCCAATTATTTTGCTAAAACATTTATTTCAAAATTTAAATTCAAATTAAAAATCAAATTCAATATATGAATTTAAATTTACCCACATATGCACTCATACATATATATTCACATATATGAATCAAAATTTAGATTCAAATGATTTTAAAACTTTTAGTATTTCAAATTTTTAAACTCAAAAGAAATTTGAAATTCTTATTCATTTAAATTATCACTTATTATTTATTTACCTTGTAACTTTTTAAATTATATTATAAAAGTTCAAATTTACCAATTTAAATTGATGAATTTTGGTATGTTACATTCACAAGACAAAATTGATAGATAATAACACAGCAGAAGTAATTAAAAATAATAAGTTATTTTAAAAATTAATACTTCATAAATACTTCAGACAAACCACATATGTTTCGAATACTAGATATAATTGCCTTATAAAAATATAAAATCTCAGCCTTATCAGAAAAACCAGAGTATAAACACAAACTTTCCCTCAATTTAGTGCCGGTACAATAAAATAACAAAAAGCTATAAATAGAAAGAAGGAATACATGATAGGGTCCCCAAGTCTCAAATAAGCCACGGTCAATCTTCCTTGGCACTGATTACATATGGGGGAAAAGGGGGAAACTAGAGGAGTGGGTCAGACTAAAAGTCTAGTGAATGACAGTAATTAATAGAATATTTAAGCAAAGTAAAAGTAATAGACCTTACAACAATTCTAGTATATATAGAGGAAACAAAGGCAATATAAAGAAGGAACAAGGTGGAAATAAATACGGTTTACTAAATTAACGCAATAGATTAACTATGATTGTTTGTACTTGTCTTTGTTAGCTGCTTTGATTTGGCTGAATTTCTAATCCTATAATTAGGATGAACTCCTAATTCTACCCTTTGATCGGCTTGCTACTCCATAGACCTTACTACGTACTAGACGCTATATAGCTCCATGCACAGAAATAGTGTCTACGAATGACACGCAACGTATCTACTATGGACTAGACATTATATAGCTCCCTACACAGAAAGCAATGGTGCCTATGAAAGGCACACATACTAAGCGCTTGGAACCCATAACGATTACTGAGCACCCGAATGGAGGTCGCATGCGTAACCACCTTCATGCTCATGTTACCTGATGTTCCACCTATTAGGTCTTTTTGTTACCTCAAGCTTCAGCATAAGCGTGCCCCTCATCCCACTTCAGGCTAATGTGAGATCACCATGTCAATAGAAAATAGGGGAAATGTTGTTGGTACTGGCCCGTCATCTAAACAATATCTACTTGCTCTCCTTGCCCAAATCCCTCGTGATTTGGACTTTTATTTGACCAATTACTGCCGCTATTAGCATAAGCGCGCCCTTATCTCACTTTAGGCTAATGTGAGACCACCATTTTTTTTAATAGGGAATGCTTTTTGGTACAGGTCCTACTTTCATCTTTCCTTATTAACTTAGATAAATTATTTAAATAAGCCTTTACTATTATCTTTATTATTTTTGCTTATTAATTTATCCTAAGTCTTAAAATAAGCCTCATTCCGTTCTTTTTCTTATTATAAACTACATTATAATCATGCTTATTACTTGACCCAAGGTCTAGGTGTTAAAATAAGTCTCTTTTATCTTATACTCTTTTTAGTTATAACTAGGCCAATTATTTTTAAATAGTCCAATTTTAACATTACTATCATAATTAGGCTCAATTTCGGTCTTAATTCCATTTTTGTTACTGTCTTTATCATTTACACCTTATCTTCCATTATTTCAGTATTCTTATAATTTTAATCCATATTCACGTTTAATCTATTCTAATTCATACGCAATGAAGGAGAAATCAAAGAAAACTGAAAATAGAAGAAAATCCAAAGCGTAGGAAAAAGATGTAAATAACAGTAAATAAATTAAAATACTGTAAATTAACTGTAAATAGATGAAAAACCTATAATTAACAGAAATAAACTAAAATTAACTAAAAAGAACAGCTAAAAAAATAGATTGAAAATAATTTTAAAAACTGTAAATAAACTACTAAAAAGGTTATTCCAAAAATCGTAGTAAAACTATAACTATTGGAAACCCTATTATTTTGCATTAGTTAAAGAAATCTTAAATAATTACAATCACTCACTTATGGTCCTAAGCTCTTCCCTTTTGGTATTCCCGGATCCACTTGAGGGTATTAAAATATTTTTATTGAAAAGATTCCCCCTTCGGAAAATTATTCCTTTTAGGGTCCTTCCTGAAAAGGCGAACCCAAGCAGAGAAAATCTAGAATGATAAAAAGTATTAGGCCTAGGGTCTTATTTATAGGGGTAGAAATGGATCTCAGACCATTGGATTTGGAGATCATTATAGGATGAGTAGGAGCCATCGGATGGAAGCACAAAGAGATCAGATTAAACAAAAGAATGCAAAATGAGGTGTTTGAACGTTAGTGCAATGAAGGAATAATTCCTTCCTTCAATTGCCGAGACAGGTCAACCTACAGGCCGACCGCTCATATAGCCAAGTCGACCGGCCGGTCGACCGACCGGCAGTGGGATTGTCGACCTTTAGGCCGACCCCCTAATATTTTTTTCTCGTATTCTTGTTTAATTCATATATTTTTCATATTAACTCGAATTCTGACATTCTATATATGGAAATTGACTAGATAATTACCATGGACACAATGATACAACTTCCATGGCACAATTCTAATTACTTCACAAAGTTATTTTAGTATTTCATTAATTAACTAATTAATTATTATGGGTTAAATTTTGCATTGTTACATTCTCCCCTCCTTAAAGGATTTCGTCCCGAAATCTCTAAGGATAAATAAATGAACTAATGTTTTCATCCAAGTTTTACAACCAAATACTCAACCATCATCCATTCATCTATTGTCCTTAATTCTTTTTTTCTAATGCAATTTATGATACTTATGCGATTAGTGTAGAGTTAGTGTCCCTAACTAATGCAAAAGATTAGGCGGTCCACTGATTCAGTTGATCTCATTTTATGCAATAATATCCGTGCTATGTATCTAAATGAATGCAAAAATTCCTAATGATAACTGATAGTTCTATATGCATGCTTCAGTCATCATCCAAATGCAACAGTCATGTGAGAATCATCCATTTATAGCAATCATGGAAAATAAAATAAAATAAAATGCGCACACATCCATATGCATATGCTCTAATGTCCTAGTTAGGCCGACCCCTAAAAGATAATCGTGCCTAGTATAAGTATATGCGTCCATTAGCATCCGCTAGCAAACACTTGCAACCACCAGCATCCATCATTCATAATATGTTCTAATAACATGTTTACATCAAATCCTAACATTCATAGGTTAAATCCTTATTTATACCCTTCCAAAGGACAATAAAGGAAAGAACCAATCCAAAACTAAAGATGGAAAAAAGGAAATTTGAAAATTTACTATGCGGATATAAGATTTGAATTTTCTCCAAATCAAATTTAGTCTTCTCTAAAGTCTTTTTAACATCTGTAGACTCTATCCAACATGAAAGCGACTTGCGCAGTCTTCCATAAAGAGCTTCGAAAGGTGCCACTCTAATGCTAGCTTGAAAACTAATATCATGTGAGAATTCCACAAAAGGAAGATGCTTTTCCCCAAGTTTCTTCAAGATTAAAAATACACGTCCTCAACCATGTGTGCCTTACAATCTTACTAATTTCACTTTATTATTCTTCTTTAGTCTGTTCACATGAATCATATTCCTAGGTTCTAACTAGGGTGCTATATAATTTATGGAAACTCAATAATTACTTCCAAAAGTAATTACTACTCTCTCCTTTGTAGCCTTACACTTTTTCCGTCACACCTTAGGGAATGATTCCTGTCTATTCCACTTTTATGAGTTTGGTTTGGTATTTATCTTATAACTTCAAAAACTAAGACTTCTAAATTTTCAAATCCAAAAATTTTTGTCCTTAAAAGTATTATCTTTAAATTCTTCTTAAATTCCAAAATACTCGGTTGCTTAACATTTTATGTTTCTAGATTTGGATCCTTACATCTTTTGGAATTTATATTATTTCCCAATCCTAGAGGGAAAAACTTTTAAATTCTAAGTCCAAAACTTATTCCTCACTTTCTCTTAAAGCCTTTTCAATTTTCTATAAAATTTGAATTTTTAAATTCTACTTTAATTAAGTTTTTCATTTCAAAAAATTCTTTACTTTTTCACCAAACCATTTCCTTTTAAAATATCCTTAAAATATCCTAATGTGTTTTCAAAAAATCTTTTTATTACACCTAATAGTCCCATACCTTAATGTATTGGAACTGCTTTCTCCTATGAGAAATTATTAATGCTAAAATCTTCTACGAGCCTTTTAAAAGAGGATTTCATATTTATGTGAAATTACAAGGAACTTATCTTATATTTTTCGAAATAGGCTATACAAAATATGATGCTTCCATACCTTGTATATCTCTTTCATGCTAACCTTGTAACTTGCACAAAACATTTTATTGGTATCATAGAAAATTATAGCATTACTCTTTTCATTCCAATAGATTAAAGTATGTTTAATTTATATTCTCTTATGATAGACATCTTCTAATATCTAACTTACTCTTTTCAGATAAACTCATTTGAAAACTGTTTTGAATATATCCATAACTAGAAAAAAATTCTTAAACTTATTTCAATACTAAGTGTATTCACAAATCATGTTTATTCCTATTCTTAGACATTATCTTTTAAAAGTACATTTTATTTGGGTATAAAACCAATGTTGCGTAAAACACTGTTACTACAACCTAAAAAATTCTAGTGTATGAATTTAATTAAAAATAAATACTGATAAACCTCACATATTAAGTAAAAACATTTCCTTTGGGAGTTACCTACAATAACGGTAGCGTTATAGTCTATGCTCCCTTTATTTTTACGAAAACATCTATTACAACAATAAATGTTGTAACCTACGTTTCAAATACTTAACACTTATTAGGTTTTTTTATATTTAAAATCTTTGTTTACTTTCAAAGAAACTAGTGAGCAATATACGCTCTATAATTCTTTAAAAAGAATTTCACTTTTCCAACAAAATTTACACAATATAAAAACCAATTTAAATTTCTTATCATATTTTCAAAAACCCAATATTTACTTTAAAAATAGTGACAATTATTCTTTTCAATTCTAATAATTTCATTTTATTAGGTTATACATAAATTGGATTTTCCTAATTACTACCCTAGGAGTATCCTTTCTAAACCTTGGAAGTCTCATTTCCTTATTTAAAGTCTTTTGTTTCTATACTCATATTTATTCTAAGGTGCTACTATTAAATCCACTTATATGAAACAATTATAATTTCTGCAATTATATACACATGGGCTTTCTTCTTTCCTTATCAACTGAATCTATTTACATCTCCAATATTTGCTTACCTCTCTTTGGATTTTCACGATCTGAACCTAAATGTACAAAATCGTTTCTCCAATTCTTTCCATGCGTAGTCCTTATCTACGCACCAAGAAACATGCTTCCTTAAAAGCGATACTTCAAGAACTTTTCTTTCATCTGAAGAATGCAAAATGTACAAGATCCTCCTCTGGATGAACAGCATGCTTCTCCATACTCTTGAAATAAAAATTGTCGTCTATGAATACCACCATGAAATTTATTTAGGACATCTCTAAAAACATGGTTCACAAATCTACAAAATAGGCTAGGACATTGGTTAGCCCTAAAGACATAGCCACCCACTCAAAGATCCGTTGGGTGTCCTAAATGTGGTCTTATCAATGTTATCATCAACTATCCTATGCTGATGAAATCAGTGGCTAAATCAAGCTGAGAAAATAATGAAGAGCCAACTAACAGATTGAAAAGATCATATGTCCTAGGAAGTGGATAATGGATCTTCTTCATGAGCTTATTTAATATTCTATAGTCTACGCAAAGTCGAAGGGAACCATACACCTTAGTAGCGAAGACGACTGGTACTCCCTTATCTGATATGCTTCTTCTTACGAAACCTTTCTCCAAAAGCTCATGGATCTTGCTTTCTCAATTCCTTCCTCTCCCTAAGTGCCATGGGTAATGCCACTAGCTTAGCATTATCGGTCAAATAAATTCTGAAGTCAATCTCTCTCTTAGGGGGTGTCCCTTAACCTCCTCAAAGATGTCTAGAAAATCTCTAACGAAAGGAACTGAATCTAACTCTGGTAATGATGAATCAAGAGAATAAAGGAAGCTCAACATAACTGACCCTTGCAGGTCGCAAGAAACCTCGAGAGTCCTACTGTTGCATATCTCTAGTCTAACGACTCTCCTCTCGCAGTCTAATATAGCTCCGTATGTGGATAGCCAATCCATCCGCAAAATCATCCTATACCCCAAAAATCCCAAAACATAGGCATCGCAATCAATTTCTACGCCTAGGATAAAAAACTTTCAGACCCCTACAAACCATAGACAAGTGTGTCGATCCATCTATAGGGTTTGAAACAACAATGGGGTCTACTACTAAAGAGATGTCCAAGTTCAAACAACCTACTAGAGAACTAGAGGTGAGAGAGTGTGATGCTCCAAAATCAAAAAGAGCCCGAATGGAAAAATCAGGAATAGAAATCAAATTTTCCTACCTCGATTTGGTCTACTGTAGGAAGGTGTTGCATCTAAGGCCTGAGTCTACGCGACTGGTGCACCGCTCCCTGCTCCATCTTCTGAGGACAAAACTTACTAAGATGATCGAGTTGCCTATAGCTATAACACTTCTTCACCTTCCCTTTCTTGTAGTCTTTTACATAATGAACAACCATTCTACAGTGTTTACATTTTCCATTTTTCTTGATTCGCTTCTAAGGGCCTCCTTCATTCCTCTTGTCCTTATCTTTATCCTTCCCCTACTACTTCTTAGAGCTTGTAGGAACCTTCTCAAGCTCTCCCTTCAGGTACCAAGTTGTAGGTTGATCACTCTGTCTGTCCTCCTAACCTAACCGACTAAACCTTTGCTCCATATTCTCCAACCTAACTCGCATCTCCTCTGAATTCTCCATGCCAGATCTGCCTCCTATACTAGTAAAGCCCTTGGACAAGTTGGCTGATGTAGGTGAATTAAAGGGATATCCCCCTACCAGTGTTATATTAGGCACTTGACCATGCACCTCTGGTATCGTAGCTCTATGGAGCTAATTAGCCATACTATGCAAAGAAAAGAAAGCTTAGGCTTAAAGGAATCTAAAGAAGGTTGAACTGGACCTTGGAGGGGAATTTTATAAAAATCTTTTATACTTGAAAACTATATCTTAGAGTTTATCTTTGAAACTATTTAAAACAAGTTATTTTACAAAAATACCTTACTTTGAAACAAATTTTTAGGAATCATGTATCTTTAGGCTTTGACACCAAATGAAACACCCTACACCCCTCAGTACACATAAAAGGACACACTAAAAGATGCGGTGCATTGTAGGTATAAACTAGGACTAGCAGAGACTAAGATTCATAATACAAAATAGATAGATAATAACACGGCGGAAGTAATTAAAAAGAATAAGTGATTTTAAAAATTAATACTTCATAAATACTTCAGACAAACCACATATGTTTCGAATACCAAATACAATTGTCTTATAAAAATAAAATCTCAGTCTTATCAAAAAAACCAGAGTACAAACACAAACTTTCCCTTAATACCGTGTTAACACAATAAAAGAACAAAAGGCTAGAAATATAAATAAAGAATACATGGTAGGGTGTCCAAGTCTTCGAGAAGCCGCGGTCTATCTTCCTTTCCCCTGATTGCTTATGAGGGAAAAAGGAGGAAATAGAGGAGTGGGTCAGTCTAAAAGTCTGATGAATGATAGTAATTACTAGAATCTTTAAGCGAAGTAAAAGTAATCGACCTTACAACAGTTCTACTATATATAAAGGAAATATAAAGAAGGAATAAGCTGGAAATAAATTCGATTTACTAAAGCAGTTGATTAACTTTGATTGTTTGCACTTAACTTTGTTAGCTGCTTTGATTAGACTAAATTCCTAATCCTATAATTAGACTAAAATCCTAATTCTACCCTTTGATCGGCATGCTACTCCATAGACCTCACTGTGGACTAGACGCTATATAGCTCCCTACACAGAAATGGTGTCTACGAAAGACACATAAAGTATCTACTGTGGATTAGACATTATATAGCTCCCTACACAGAAGGCGATGGTGCCTACGAAAGGCACATATACTAAGCGCTTGGAACTCATAACGATTACTGAGCACTCGAATGGAAGTCGCACGCATAATTGCCACCATGCTCACGTTACTTGTTGTTCCACCTAGTGGGTCTTCTTATTACCTCAATCTCCACCATAAACGTTCGTCTCATCCCACTTCAGATTATTGTGAGATCACCGTGACCATAGAAAATAAGGGAAATGATGTTGATACTGGACCGTCATCCAAACAATATCTAGTTGTGCCCCTTGCCCGAATCCCCCGTGATTTGGACTTCTATTTGACCAATTACTACCATTATTAGCATAAGCATGCCCTCATCTCACTTCAGGTTAATGTGAGACCACCATTTTTGTCTAATAGGGAATGCCTTTTGGTACAGGTCCTACTTTCATCTTTCCTTATTAACTTAGATAAATTATTTAAATAAGCCTTTATTATTATCTTCACTATTTTTGCTTAATAATTTATCCTAAGTCTTAAAATAAGCCTCATTCCGTTCTTTTTCTTATTATAACCTACGTTATAATCGTGTTTATTACTTAACTAAAGGTCTAAGTGCGAAAATAAGCCTCTTTTATCTTATACTCTTTTTAGTTATAACTCAGAGTATAATTAGGACAATTATCTTTAATTAGTCCAACTCTAACATTATTACCATAATTAGGCTCAATTTCAGTCTTAATTCCATTTTTATTACAGTCTTTATCATTTACATCTTACCTTCCATTATTTCAGTATTTTATAATTTTAATCTGTATTTGCATTTAATCTATTATAATCTATACGCGAAGAAGAAGGAGAAATAAAAGAAAACTGAAAATAGAAGAAAATCCGAAGCGTAGGAAAAAGATGTAAATAACGCTTAAATAAGAGTAAATAAATTAAAATATTGTAAATAAACTGTAATAGATGGAAAACCTATAATTAATAGAAATAAAATAAAATTAACTGAAAAGAACCGCTAAAAGAAATAGACTGAAAATAATTCTAAAATCTGTAAATAAATTACGAAAATGGTTATTCCAAAAATTGTAGTAAAACTACAAGTATAGGAAACCCTATTATTTTAAATTACTTAAAGAAATCTTAAAATAATTACAATCACTCACTTGTGGTCCTAAGCTCTTCCCTTTTGGTCTTCTTGGATTCACTTGAGGGTATTAAAATATTTTTATTGAAAAGATTCTCTCCTTGGAAAATTATTCCTTTTAGGGTCCTTTCTGAAAAGGTGAACGCAAGCAGGGAAAATCTAAAATTAGAAAAATTGTTTGGCCTAGGGTCTTATTTATAGGGGTAGAAGTGGATCTCAGACCGTTGGATTTGGAGATTGAATAGGATGCAACCACGTCATAGGCTGAATAGGAGCCATCGGATGGAAGCACGAAGGGACTAGATTAAACAAAAGAATGCAAAATGAGGTGTTTGAACGTTACTAGAACGAAGGAATAAATCCTTCGTTCAATTGCTGAGGCGGGTCGACCTATAGGTCGACCGCCCATAGAGCCAGGTCAACCGGCCGGTCGACCTAAGCAGTGGGATGGTCGACCTCTAGGTCGACCCCCCAATATATATATATATATATATATATATATATATATATATATATATATATATATATATATATATATATATTCTCTTATTCTTGTTTAATTCGTATCTTGTTCATATTAACTCCGATTCTGACGTTCTATATATGGAATTGACCAAAAAATTACGACAGACACAATAGTGCAACTCCCATGTCTCAATTCTGAAAATTTCACAAAGTTATTTTAGTATTTCTTTAATTAACTAATTAATTATTATGGATTAAATTTCTGGTCGTTACATGGTTGCTTTGCTCCTAATCTTTTGAGATACAACTCATCGGTATCCGATGATTCATATTCATATGATTATTAAATAATTCCTCAAAGACATGGTTTAGTCCATTATTCCAAAATAATTGTCAAAATTTCATATCCTTTTGTATTTTCTAATGGACTAATTTTGTTATAGATACCAATATTTAGATTTATTTTCTAACATATATTCATATTTGAATAAACCTATATCTATTTCCTTTCTATTTATAAATAATATTTTAGTATATATACGAAAATAATTTTCTGTAACTTTATGCACCCACTGTGAAGTGTTATACGACATGCTATTATTATTTTTGCTATTACCATAATCTCATATGAAATACGAAGCTCCATTCAACTGCTTATTATGAAACTTTATTTCATACATTGTAACTAGTTTCACTCGAGAGTTTTAGATCGATACCTTAAACTTGAAGAAATAACTTTCATAGAAAACAATTTTTTATATCAAAATACATTTAGAATACAAATTCACGTTTATCATTCCATATTGAGTATGCTTTTTAGTGTTTTAAACAATTCTCGTTTTCGATGTCTCTTCATAAAGCAGAGGTAACAAATTACTCTCTTCTTCCCAAATGTGCTAAAATTACATGCACTCCCATTCATTAGCTTTCCTTTCCAAATGGTCAAACCATTCGGAAAGAAGACCTTACTACAAAACCAAAATGAATTCTTTACCAAAAAATGCATTCACTTATGCTTAAAATTTAAGAATATCAAATAAGTTGCACTTTACATAAACTGAAAAGATCAATATTTTAGTGATCTAATTTCTAGGTACATCTTGTAGCTCAAGGTCTAGTGCTATAGCAAAGATTCTTGCTATAATCAATCATATTGAATACACGATCTCAAATTATGGTTTACTTTCTTATTCTGAATGAATTAATTTCATTGAAGTTTCATACATTCGACTATTCATTGAATAATATTTATATGTGATCGAATATACATCAAATATCCATATTCTTGTACTGTTTTAAAGTTCAAAACTCATAAAAGACAATGCATAGTCTTGGGTAATATAAACACTAAGGTATGAATGTTCTGGTGGTTATATAAATTGGCTCTTGCATGGGTTATAAAGTGACAATATGTCAAAAGATCTATTGGTAAGTATATTTTATATTTATTTTCCTATTTTAATTTAGTTTATTTGTGTATTATAACTGATAAACATTTTATCAATTATATTAATTGCATATATTTATCTAAACAAATTATTTTAAATTTATTTTAAATATATTCCTACAACATTAGAAAGGCTAAATGTATTTATTTGATTTTTCTAATAAGGCCCTTATTAGAATTTTTGTTCCTCAAACCCTTAAGAAAAACATGGAAATCTATCGATTTCTCAAGTGGGAATTGCAACTCGCTTGTCTTGGGATTTTGACCTTTAGGAAGATCAAGAAATGATAGATCCATAATCAAAGGAAAATACTTCATCAGTTGCGTCACATACAACTCCTAATGCTTGGTCTTTGTCCTAGTTCCATCTCGACCTTGAGGAATATCAACAAAATTGAAGAGATCATTTACTCATACCCACCATTTCGTGATGGCCTAAGTATAATGGATGCAGCTTAAGGTATATCATCTGGTGTGTATCTTACATTTTTAAGCAACATATTGATAGTACTGAACATAACATCCCTAGCTTAAGGAATATTACTTATTTGGTATTTTGCAAGGTCGTAAAAATCACTAGGTAGACTCTAAGCGGTTAGTATGGACTAGGGATTAATGGTCTCCGTGCAGATTAATCGAGCCAGGAAATTTTGATAAATCATGTATTTTGAATAAAATATATTTTAGTTAATGTTGATTGTTTTTAATTACTTTAGGGATTTTGAATGTGCTCACGAGTAGCAAAGGAGGCAAGACATCCTGAATCTTGCACATTAATGCTTATGTTTGGCATTAAATCTTAACTAATGCCTAACGAGTGCCTAAATACATGTTTTGATTCTTACATGAGATGGTAAACCTTATCTAAGTGGGCCTAGGCAAATCACTGAGGGTAAGCCTAGCCTAGTACCTAGGCGGGGGCCGAGAAAAAGTTTTACAAGAGAGGTATTTTGTATATCATATGAGTATATCATAATATACTCATATGTAAATGTAGTGCATTTGGATTATAGTATGTTAATGTGTACATGTTTAGATGTTGGGACTTACATATATAACAGACACATTCGCCATTTATATACACATTTGTTGTTTCAAAACTATTATTCAAATGCATATACATTTAATTTTATATGCTAAAATACGAAATTAAAAGCATGGATTGGTTTTAAATAGAAGTGATCAAGAGAGAAACCCTCCTTAATTGCTCCTTCATTTGTTAAATTGGACCTTAAATGCCTCGTTGACTATCCGGGACGACCGACCTACACCACCGTCATCTAATATATCTTTATGGTGCGCTGTTATAGTGGTAGACCGGCATAGGATGATTTTTAGGTGTGAAAAGTAAAGAAAACAATCACAAAACCTATCGTATATCTCACAGCGCATCAAATAAATATAATAATTATCACAGAGTTTAAACAGACGAGACAATAATAACTAAATGAACCATAAATATTAGAGTGCATAGGTTTACAGAGTTATATATATATAATAGTAGAAATTATACAACCGAAAGTAAACTCGGAATGAATTATCTCTAATAGGATAGTTAACACTGTCTAGGCTCCACAACGTCGCATAACGAGGCAAGCAATAGTAAATCCAAACATAATACAAGAAAGCACCATCTCTTGCTCATTCTTTGCATATTACCACGTATCATCCAAACCTGCTATTTAGCCTACTCATTCAAGAGTGCCTAAGATTATAAGGTATAAAATATAAAACCTTGATTCAGACAATAGTATGGTGTGAGCAAGAAAATCTCAAAATACTATGCTAGTCGATATAGTAAGGAACAAAGTTATAAGAATCATACCTTATCTGTCCATGCATCCAAAGAGTTAGTACATAGCAATGATAATATGCTACTTTACTATCATCATAAAGTATACAGACATCCTGGTATACTATCGGATGTCTAGATATCGATATTGTGAATACCTAAGTCATGTGACATCCCTACAGTGACAAAGAACAACTATTGTGGTCGTGGAAAATATAGAACCCATCAAACAATCCTCATTGTCACTCAATATGCTTTGGATATATGATAACTTGTACGACCATTCCTCTACTAGGGACTAATGGAAAATTTCTAATTTTTTATGTACCTGAACACTAGCTCATATCTGATACTAGTTCCCTTCCTCGATCCAGGGTATACGGATCCCCTTAATGATTTGAGGTAGCCATTCCAAGTACCCAATAAGCATCCTCACAATACACATACTTAAGAGTAAATCAGAAAACATTCTAAGTATCACCAATGCCTTAGCATGCGTATCCGAGCCCTTCCTCACTCCATCTAGTTTCCATTCATTATCATAGAACCCTTTAACATCCCTTATGTAACGACTCTGAATTTCCGACCCGATTTAAAATGGTAAATTCATCGTTTTAATGTAAAAAAATTGAAAATTTATAAACGATTTCAATTTGCGTCCAAACTTTAATTATGACATAGGTCTAGCTAGATATGAGCATGAAAAAAGTTTCATCGCAAAATATTACAGTAAACTTCGTTCACGTTTTACTGTATATCAGTCCATATAAAGCTGCATAAAATTTATCTTCCAAATCCAAATATTTTTACACAGTTATGTTGTAAAAATTATTCTGATCAGGATTATGAAATTCGTTTCATCAAAAACTGTCATCGCCTGCTCCGTTTAAATTGTTTTGCAAAACGTACAATTTAAGCGGCGTAATTCGTATTTTTATAAAACCATCATATCGCAATAATCTGTGTACCGTTGAAAGCGCATCGTCGCACTGATCATAACGGTATATTTATTTGCACGAATCGGAGTCCGACATAATTTGTCGCGTTAATTAAATCGTTTTAAAACGGACCGTTTCAACAAATGTCAGCCCAAATTTTAGCCCGTTTATAAAAAGAAAATTTTTTTCTCAGCTGAAACATTTAAGGGGTAGTTAGAAGCTAGGAGTTGTCTAGTGAATTGGTATGGACGCTTGGGAATTTGATGAGAAATTGGGAATAAACGTGGCTTTACGAAGTTCAAGGGAAAATATTACTGTACTCAGTCTATAACATAAAAGAAACATTCTGTTCTTTCACTTCGCACTGTAGATCTTCAGCTTGTATCTCCTCAGATACCTCTTTCTCTTCTCTCTCTTGTTTCCTCCTTCCTCTCACTCCTTTCTTTGTAAAAAAAACAAAAAAAGAAAAAGAAAAGAGAAGCATGCCGAAAGCATTAATACCCTTCCACCCCACCCCTCTCCATTCAGTAAGACTGAAACACGCACGTCATTCACAATCCACTTCACCACCGATGCACTTCAACTCCGTCTCAAGCACAAACCCAGCAATATGCTCTTTCCTCACCTTCCTTATATATTTTTCTATAAAAAAAAAAAGAGAACGTGTGTTCATGCATGGGTTGTAAAGCATGCAAATGCAAGAAGTAATGCATGAGTGAGCATGCAGTAAGGGTGGGTGATTATTGAAGCAGAAGTGGAATATGAGTGAGTGAAGGTAGATGGTATAGGTACAAACTTGTTCATGCATGCGGGAGTGAGGGGGAAAAAGGCAAAGAGAGGCCTCGGCTAAAAAAAAAAAAAACAAACCAAAATATGAATTGGCCGTGTGTAATGAGTGCATGCGTGTATGAACATGGGGCTGTGCATGCATGAATTGCGTGCATATTTGGAGTGTGTTGCGGTGTGCGTGTGTGTTTTGTGAAAAAAAGAGAGAGAGAGAGAGGAAAAAAAAATGTGCGTGTAGTGTGGGTAGAAAAGTGCATGCGTGGAGGATAAAATGCAATCTGCATTTTGTGAAGTCTCAGTGTAAATAAAAGATGGGATATGTTGAGGTGGTGCATGGAAGGGATAGGTTGAAATGGGAGGTTGCTGCATTATTCTTCTGAGCCTCGGCCTAGAAAAAAAATTGGAAAGGAGAGTTGCTTGTTTAGCTGAGTGGAAGGTCTTTGCAAGTTATTTCATGTGTGCGTAGGGGGGGTTAAAACTGCTGCAATTTTGTCTCAGCCTTGTTTTCTTTTTTTGCGTTTACTATTGTAACCAATTTTGTTTTCCTGTTGTTGTTGCAGCAATCGACTGAGTTCTTTCGCAGCAGCATCAATCTCTCAGCTTTTGTTTTTTTTCTTCGTCGTCGGTAAACACATTTATGTAAATTTATAAATTATATACAAACGTTCATTGTATTAATATCGTTTTCTTTTGTCAATATTACAGTGTCCGTTGTTCGCATTTTACCGACTCTATTCGTGCTTTTCTTGCTTCGCCGCCAATTTCTTTATCCACGAAAGGTGAAATAAATTTTCACGACATATATTCTTATGCAAGTTTGGTTGATAAACGATTGCTATGTGATGTTGAATTGGATGTAAATTGTTTTGTGAAGTGACAAATAATTTGCAAGTAAAGTTGAATAGGATAGTTAACCAATTTAAATCGGATTATATACGTCGAACTTTGAGTTGTTAAATTTGACCCCTTTATATGTTGAATATTGATTAGTTAAACTTGACACCTTAATTGTTAATTAAATTAACGTAGAAATTAGTAATTTTCACTTTGTACCATTTAACGTATATCGGATTTGTTGTTTAGTGTAAATTTGAAATTGAATCGAACGACAAGTGAAACCGTAATAATCTTTAATCTACATGAAATGATAGTGTAGATTCTAGAAATAATTTTGTTAATTTGCATAAATAACAAATGTAAATTAATACGATTATTTCGGGATTATTTAAATAATTGTTAAATTGTTATGTGTGGATGCTATTGCTAGTTTATTTACTTTGACATCATCCCATCTATCACACTGCAAGTTCCCTTTGTATGCTTTGATTTTGAATTGAAATGGAATCGGGTTGAAATGATATATACCCAAATGAACTTGACTTAGGATAGAAAATTAAAACCGATTGGTCAATGTTTTGATTTAAATGAAATAAAATTTATTTGACTAATAACAAGGTTTTGAATAAAATTGGAATTTAATTTCGAATGAATGTAAATGTGAATATTGAAGTTGAAACAAATATTAACGTCGTAATTGACAAAAGAACATTGTTTTAAAATATAATTATTTAATGATTAAATGTATGATTATTTGATAATTGATTTTAAAGTTATTAATAACGAAGTTTTGAAATTTATTAATAATGAAGTTTGAAGTTATTAATAACGAAGTTTTGAAATTATAAATAATTAAGTTGGAAATTATTAATAAATTAAGTTTTGAAATTATTGATAATTTGGTTTTAAAATTAATAATTAAGTTTGGAATTATTAATGAATAAGTTTGAAATGATAATAATTAAGATTTGAAATTATTTGAACATTGAATAAGATTGAATTGATTAATGATTAAACTAAATTGAATAGATTGAATTATGTAATAATTAAATTGAATTGAATATTCTTTATTAGGAGAAATCGAAATTTTGAATAAGTGAAACTAAGTTTCTTAATTTAGTTTTGAAATTGTAACGAAGGTAATAAATGAATGAAATCGATTTCTTTAACAAGAAATAGAATGCGCTTTATCGAACATATGAAATGTTTGTAATTTAAAGAATTGGATTCGACCATTCAAATTGAATAAATATTTAGGCTTTGATAATGAAATGGAACTTATGAAAGTAATGTAATGAATTGAAAATTTGAATTGAAATTGTTAAATGATAAATTAATTTCATGAATATCGAATGAAATCGATAATTGAATTTAAATCGATTTGGACGTAAATTGATTTTGGGAATGAACTTATACATGAAATTAAAATGAATATTGAATTGTTTTAAAATTGAACTTTGAAATGAATTATAGAAATTTGAAATGAAGTTATGAAATGAAATTTTGGAAATTGACTTAGAAAGATCAACGAAATGTCGATATACGAATCAATATTGAAATTGAAATTGAAATTGAATTGGTTTCGAAATATATTAAACGACCAATCGGCAAACTAAATACGAAGGTTATTAAAGGAACCGGAATCGGTTAGGGACATACTCACTGTCTAAATCAAAAACCACTTTAATAACTATACGCGGAGTGTGATCCAGAATGAAGTGGTTGGAATGACGTACGCGATGACTGAAGAAAGTGAACGAAAATGGATAGCCTTGACACTTGTGTCAAATTGGAAATGACCAAAATCAGGAGCCGTGCCGGGCCAAATGGGGTTAGCTACCTCGAGCGAACACACTTCTTCGTAAACTACTCATTTACTTTTGTGATTGATTGGTGCGCACCCTTGAACTTGGAGTGTTGTTTCGCGGTGTTGCGATCGTTGCGGCGATGCGTTCTCACCTGTCCGGATCAGGCAAACGGTAGTTTCACTATCTTGGGTATTGCCTCATGTGCCTTGTCATACTTGTATTCCGTATACGCGACCACTACGAATTTGTTTTGTATCATACCTATGGAGTACTCCCTGATATCCCACTAGTTTACGGTGGAGTTTACAGTGCTGTATAGTCTATGATGCTGTATAAAATGTGTTAAGGGGGATAATGGTAACGCCTTAACACTATTTTGATATTTTACTTTACTGTTAGACATTATCTATGTATCGTACACTATTATGTATAAATAGTTTATCGGATCCTAAAAGATGTTTATTCCATTCATCTTTGAGTTATTGTTATTTTGAATTTGGATTATATTAACTGTATAAGAATATATGTCCTGATTCGAGTGTTGTTTGTGCATATGCTCGGATCAGATTGAGGATTGCTGCTGCTGTTTATTTGGAGCTGAAGACTAAAGACTATCTTTATCTTATCTTATCAGTATTACTCTATCTATTTGGACTATTCAGACTTCTATGTTGTTTATTTCCTTTATTTGAGACATTGTTGTACTTATGGGTAGCTTCATGAACTACTCTTATGACTATGTTATATTTCCGCTGCACTATTCTGTTATGTTATATTTCTGTGATTCTTTGATGATTCTCATTTATATATCTATACTCCATTAATGATTCGTGTTTTGTACTATTTAAGTTGACATGTGTGGATTATTGTCAATTTAAATGGTCCAAATATACGGGTTGTTACAGTTGGTATCAGAGCTTTGGTTCCCGATAACCTTAGCCTGTGGAGTTTTAAAAGCTCATTAGAGATAGGGTAAATATACCCTAGAATGAGGAGAATCATTTCAGAATCCACATCCTTTGATTCATCTTCCTTAGTGAATTCGTTTGAGTAGAATTGCCTTAAGTTCTATAAATTCCTATCTTTCATTCTAAATCACTTTTGGTATTCCAGGATGGCTACCAGAAGAAATGTTAGAGGAGGAAGGGGTGGAAATGCTCCTGGTCCACATGCTCCAGTTCCTGCAGTTCGATTCTCCACTCTTAGCAAGGAGTATACTCAGCTTGGAGGAGTCAAATTTACTGGCTCCGAGAGTATCATCGAAGCACAGCAATGGCTAAAGAGTTTGGAGAGGATCTTTACTGGCTTGGAAATCACAGACGCTCAGAAGCGTAAGTTGGCCGCTTGGCAGCTCCAGGATGCTGCACAAGATTGGTGGGAATCCGTCACTTCTCGTACCGATGAGGAAACCATCACTTGGGCCCAGTTTAGGTAGTAATCTATCTAAAAGTTCATCTAAATATAAATTTCCTTTTATCTCGTCAAATTTTGACTCGTTCTTATATCATTTGTAAATAGGGACTCCTTTGTGGCTCAGTGGATGCCAGTTGCTGGGAAAGCCCAACTCTATCGTTCTTTTATGGATCTCAAGCAAGGCAACATGACCTTCACTGAGTATGAACGGAAGTTCAACGAACTATCTAAGTTCGGACCTGGCTTGATTGATACATCACTGCTTAAGAATGAGAAGTTCATACATGGTGCACGCCCTGAGTATTACGAGCTTCTCACCGCTCATGTCCATGGAACCTTCACTGAGTTGATGGACTTTGCTCTTCGATATGAGGGAAAGCCAAAGGAAACATCATCCTCCAAAGCCCCAGTTGTTCAGACATCAGCTAGTAAGTCGAGGAAGAGAAAGCCAAACTTTGCACAACAGAAGAAGAATTGGCAGCAGAAAACAGGGCTTGGATACTCCCAGAAGAAGCCTATTGACATATCATCCATTACTTGCTTCAACTGCAACCAAAAGGGTCATTATGCTAGTAGCTGCCCATCTCCAAAGAGCGCAGCTGTTCCGCCACCGGCACAGATGACTAGGAGGGATTTGTGTCATATCTGCTTACAACCTGGACACTTCAAGAAAGACTGCCCAAAACAGAAGCGTGGTACACCATCTGGAGTCTTTGCTCTTTCCACTCCTGCCCCGGAAGTTCCTGCCCCGGAAGTTCCGGATAACCAAGGTACTTTACAAAGTACTTTTATGTTGCATACTTTGCCTGTTAGAGTTTTATTTGACACCGGAGCAACTCACAGCTTCATATCTATTGACTTGTGTAATAAACTTGGTTTGGAACCTACTCTTGCATCTATTTCCTTATGTGTTACTAACCCTATTAGAGGGCCCGCTAACCTCAAAAGGGTTTGCAAATATGTCACTCTTATGCATGGCATTCACCGTTTCACTTGGGATTTCTATGTTCTTGGATTCGAGGCATTTGATATTCTATTAGGCATTGATTGGCTGCGAAAGTTCGAAGCCGTTATCTCATGTAAAACTCGAACTATCTCTCTTATTGACGACAAGAGTATGCCGTTAGTTGTTAAAGGCAAATCACCTCAAGAATATGCTGGGAGTTTTATATTCTCTCTTGACTCCCATCCAAATGAACTAAGCTCTACTCCAGTTGTCCAACTCTTTTCTGATGTATTTGGAGAGGTCAATTCTCTACCACCTCCGTGGGAAATCGAATTCCGCATCGACCTTATCCCTGGTGCCCGACCAATAGTTCTTCCTCCAAGGAGAATGGCTCCTAAAGAAAAGGCAGAGTTGAATGTTCAAATTGAAGATTTATTTTCTAAAGGCTTGATTCGGCGCAGTCATTCAGAATGGGGTGCTGCAGTTGTATTTGTCACCAAATCTGATGGCTCACTCAGAATGTGTGTGGACTATAGAGAGCTAAACAAGCTCACACACAAGAATAGATATCCGATGCCCCACATCAACGATCTTTTCGACCAGCTTCATGGAGCTAAAGTCTTCTCTCAACTTGATTTGGCTACCGGTTTTCACCAACTCAGAATCGCTGAGGATAGCATTCCTAAAACAGCATTCCGCACATAAAATGGATTCTATGAATGGCTAGTTATGTCATTCGGTCTCACTAATGCTCCAGCCTATTTCGTCGACTTGATGAATAGAGTTTTCAGGGATGTTCTTAACAAGTTCATGCTTGTTTTCATCGATGATATTCTCGTCTTCTCTAAAGATGAGAAAGAGCATAGGTCACATTTGGCTTTTGTTCTCGAAACTCTTCGCAGACACCAGCTTAAAGCCAAGTTTTCGAAATGCCACTTTTGGCGTGATGAAGTTCGTTTTCTTGGCCATATTGTTTCAGAGAATGGGATTTCGGTTGATCCAGCTAAGATCGCCGTAATCAATGTAAGTTTTGTTCTTATTTGTCAAATCTATCTAAACAAATTATCTATATCTAAATTCGAATCCTTGGAATTTGCAGGATTGGGAGACTCCCAAAACTCCTACAGATATCCGCAGTTTCTTGGGTTTGGCTGGCTATTATCGCAGATTCATAGAAAACTTTGCTCGTATCGCTGCCCCACTTACCGCACTGACTAGAAAGAATGTGAAATTTGGAGTGAAAAGTGCGAAGCAGCTTTCAATGAGATGAAGCGAAGGTTGACTTCTGCCCCAGTTCTTACAGTTATTGATGGTGGCGAAGGATTGACCGTCTATACTGATGCATGCCGAGATGGATTAGGAGCAGTCTTAATGCAAAAGGGAAAGGTTATTGCCTATGCGGGTCGTCAATTAAAGATCCATGAAGCAAATTACGCAACTCACGATTTAGAGCTTCTTGCAGTTGTATTTGCTCATAAACTATAGAGGCACTATCTATTGGGAACCAAATTCGAGTTATTCACTGACCACAAGTCATTGAGATATATCTTCTCACAAAAGGATTTGAATAAGAGACAAGTCCGATGGCTCGAATTCTTAGCTGCATATGATCTTGATATTAATTATACTCCAGGGAAAGCGAATGCCGTAGCCGATGCTTTGAGCAGAAACCAAGCGATGGCATGTTGTAATCTTGTTGAGGGAATGTTATTCCATCTTTCCGTCTCCCCAGCTCTTATGGATCGTATTATAGCCAAGCAATACGAGGACACTTTGCTTTATCGCATCAAAGAAATAGTTCTCGGTAGAGTTGGAAATGCTGACAATAAATTGGGTGCACATGTGGATAGTAACGGAGTCTTGAGGATTGATAATCGCATATGTGTTCCTAATGTTGATGGTCTTAGACAAGAAGTGCTGAAAGAAAACCACAACTCTTTACTTTCATTTCATCCCGGTGTTACTAAAATGTACCAGAATATGAAGAAGTTATATTGGTGGAGTGGGATGAAGCATGATATTTCCACCTATATCAGTAGATGCACAACTTGCCAGCAAGTTAAAGCTGATCACAGAAAGACATCTGGTTTGCTTCAACCATTAGAGATTCCAGGATGGAAGTGGGAGCAGATTTCTATGGACTTTATTGATGGGCTGCCAAGGACTAGAAAGGGTAACGAAAGCATTTGGGCGATTGTCGATAGATTGACGAAATCCGCTCACTTTATTCCAGTCAAGTCCACTCGTACAGCTTCGAATTTGGCCGAGATATATATGAGAGAAGTTGTTAAACTTCATGGTGTACCATCTAGTATCGTATGCGATCGAGATCCTATTTTCACCAGTAAATTCTGGAAAGCGTTTCAGGATACTTTGGGCACCAAACTGAATCTGAGCACAGCATATCATCCTCAAACAGATGGCCAAACTGAGAGGGTGAATCGGATTTTAGAAGACCTTCTCCGAGCTTGTATTATTGACTTTGGTGGATGTTGGGAAGACCATCTTCACTTGGTCGAATTCACTTATAATAATAGTTACCAGGTAAAGAAATTGAATTTCAAATTTGAATAAGTATATTTGAATTTAAATTTTGAATTAATCATCTGTAATAAACCAGGCAAGCATTGGTATGGCACCGTTCGAAGCCTTATATGGACGGCCGTGCAAATCACCAGCTTGTTGGATCGAGTCGGGTGATCGATTAGTGCTTGGTCCAGAAATAATTATGGAAGCTTCTGAAAAGGTCGAAGAAATCAGAAAGAAGATAAAGACGGCGCAGGATAGACAGAAGAGCTATGCTGACAAAAGGAGAAGAGACCTTGAATTCAGCGTAGGAGACAAAGTATTTCTGAAAGCGTCGCCTTTGAAGAATATTGTACGATTTGGAAGAAAAGGGAAGCTAGCTCCGAGATTTGTTGGTCCGTTTGAGATTACGGAAAGGGTCGGAACTTTGGCATATAGAGTTGCATTACCAGAGAAATTCGCTGGTGTGCACAATGTGTTTCACGTCTCACACCTTCGCAAAGTTGTACACGATCCATCTATGACTATTCCCACTGCTCAGTTGGAAGGGATAGTAATTGAGCCTGATTTGACTATTGAGCGTAAGCCACTTCGGATAGTCGATCGTGAGACAAAGCAACTCAGAAGGAAGTCGGTAAATCTCGTCAAAGTCCAATGGAGTGCAGATGAGCGGGATTGCACATGGGAAACTGAGGATAGTATTCGGGATTCAAACCCCGAATTACTAATTTCAGGTATAATTCAAATTTCTTAAACTATCTTGATCTTTTCTGCTTATTTCATTTCTACTTCACTCGCCTCGTTCCTTTTCGAGGACGAAAAGTTTTGAGTGGGGGAGATTGTAACGACTCTGAATTTCCGACCCGATTTAAAATGGTAAATTCATCGTTTTAATGTAAAAAAATTGAAAATTTATAAACGATTTCAATTTGCGTCCAAACTTTAATTATGACATAGGTCTAGCTAGATATGAGCATGGAAAAAGTTTCATCGCAAAATATTACAGTAAACTTCGTTCACGTTTTACTGTATATCAGTCCATATAAAGCTGCGTAAAATTTATCTTCCAAATCCAAATATTTTTACACAGTTATGTTGTAAAAATTATTCTGATCAGGATTATGAAATTCGTTTCGTCAAAAACTGTCATCGCCTGCTCCGTTTAAATTATTTTGCAAAACGTACAATTTAAGCAGCGTAATTCGTATTTTTATAAAACCATCGTATCGCAATAATCTGTGTACCGTTGAAAGCGCATCGTCGCACTGATCATAACGGTATATTTATTTGCACGAATCGGAGTCCGACATAATTTGTCGCGTTAATTAAATCGTTTTAAAACGGACCGTTTCAACAAATGTCAGCCTAAATTTTAGCCCGTTTATAAAAAGAAATTTTTTTTCTCAGCTGAAACATTTAAGGGGTAGTTAGAAGGTAGGAGTTGTCTAGTGAATTGGTATGGACGCTTGGGAATTCGGTGAGAAATTGGGAATAAACGTGGCTTTACGAAGTTCAAGGGAAAATATTACTGTACTCAGTCTATAACATAAAAGAAACATTCTGTTCTTTCACTTCGCACTGTAGATCTTCAGCTTGTATCTCCTCAGGTACCTCTTTCTCTTCTCTCTCTTGTTTCCTCCTTCCTCTCACTCCTTTCTTTGTAAAAAAAAAACAAAAAAAGAAAAAGAAAAGAGAAGCATGCCGAAAGCATTAATACCCTTCCACCGCACCCCTCTCCATTCAGTAAGACTGAAACATGCACGTCATTCACAATCCACTTCACCACCGATGCACTTCAACTCCGTCTCATGCACAAACCCAGCAATATGCTCTTTCCTCACCTTCCTTATATATTTTTCTATAAAAAAAAAGAGAACGTGTGTTCATGCATGGGTAGTAAAGCATGCAAATGCAAGAAGTAATGCATGAGTGAGCATGCAGTAAGGGTGGGTGATTATTGAAGCAGAAGTGAAATATGAGTGAGTGAAGGTAGATGGTATAGGTACAAACTTGTTCATGCATGCGGGAGTGAGGGGGAAAAAGGAAAAGAGAGGCCTCGGCTAAAAAAAAAAAAAAACAAAAACAAAAACAAAATATGAACTGGCCGTGTGTAATGAGTGCATGCGTGTATGAACATGGGGCTGTGCATGCATGAATTGCGTGCATATTTGGAGTGTGTTGCTGTGTGCGTGTGTGTTTTGTAAAAAAAAAAAGAGAGAGAGAGAGAAAATGTGCGTGTAGTGTGGGTAGAAAAGTGCATGCGTGGAGGATAAAATGCAATCTGCATTTTGTGAAGTCTCAGTGTAAATAAAAGATGGGATATGTTGAGGTGGTGCATGGAAGGGATAGGTTGAAATGGGAGGTTGCTGCATTATTCTTCTGAGCCTCGGCCTAGAAAAAAAAAATGGAAAGGAGAGTTGCGTGTTTAGCTGAGTGGAAGGTCTTTGCAAGTTATTTCATGCGTGCGTAGGGGGGGTTAAAACTGCTGCATTTTTGTCTCAGCCTTGTTTTTTTTTTTGCGTTTACTATTGTAACCAATTTTGTTTTCCTGTTGTTGTTGCAGCAACCGACTGAGTTCTTTCGCAGCAGCATCAATCTCTCAGCTTTTGTTTTTTTTCTTCGTCGTTGGTAAACGCATTTATATAAATTTATAAATTATATACAAATGTTCATTGTATTAATATCGTTTTCTTTTGTCAATATTACAGTGTCCGTTGTTCGCATTTTACTGACTCTATTCTTGCTTTTCTTGCTTCGCCGCCAATTTCTTTATCCACGAAAGGTGAAATAAATTTTCACGCCATATATTCTTATGCAAGTTTGGTTGATAAACGATTGCTATGTGATGTTGAATTGGATGTAAATTGTTTTGTGAAGTGACAAATAATTTGCAAGTAAAGATGAATAGGATAGTTAACCAATTTAAATCGGATTATATACGTCGAACTTTGAGTTGTTAAATTTGACCCCTTTATATGTTGAATATTGATTAGTTAAACTTGACACCTTAATTGTTAATTAAATTAACGTAGAAATTAGTAAATTTCACTTTGTACCATTTAACGTATATCGGATTTATTGTTTAGTGTAAATTTGAAATTGAATCGAACGACAAGTGAAATCGTAATAATCTTTAATCTACATGAAATGATAGTGTAGATTCTAGAAATAATTTTGTTAATTTGCATAAATAACAAATGTAAATTAATACGATTATTTCGAGATTATTTAAATAATTGTTAAATTGTTATGTGTGGATGCTATTGCTTGTTTATTTACTTTGACATCATCCCATCTATCACACTGTAAGTTCCCTTTGTATGGTTTGATTTTGAATTGAAATGGAATCGGGTTGAAATGATAGATACCCAAATGAACTTGACTTAGGATAGAAAATTAAATTAAAACCGATTGGTCAATGTTTTGATTTAAATGAAATAAAATTTATTTGACTAATAACAAGGTTTTGAATAAAATTGGAATTTAATTTCGAATGAATGTAAATGTGAATATTGAATTTGAAACAAATATTAACGTCGTAATTGACAAAAGAACATTGTTTTAAAATATAATTATTTAATGATTAAATGTATGATTATTTGATAATTGATTTTAAAGTTATTAATAACGAAGTTTTGAAATTTATTAATAATGAAGTTTGAAGTTATTAATAACGAAGTTTTGAAATTATAAATAATTAAGTTGGAAATTATTAATAAATTAAGTTTTGAAATTATTGATAATTTGGTTTTAAAATTAATAATTAAGTTTGGAATTATTAATGAATAAGTTTGAAATGACAATAATTAAGATTTGAAATTATTTGAACATTGAATAAGATTGAATTGATTAATGATTAAACTAAATTGAATAGATTGAATTATGTAATAATTAAATTGAATTGAATATTCTTTATTAGGAGAAATCGAAATTTTGAATAAGTGAAACTAAGTTTCTTAATTTAGTTTTGAAATTGTAACGAAGGTAATAAATGAATGAAATCGATTTCTTTAACAAGAAATAGAATGCGCTTTATCGAACAAATGAAATGTTTGTAATTTAAAGAATTGGATTCGACCATTCAAATTGAATAAATATTTAAGCTTTGATAATGAAATGGAACTTATGAAAGTAATGTAATGAATTGAAAATTTGAATTGAAATTGTTAAATGATAAATTAATTTCATGAATATCGATTGAAATCGATAATTGAATTTAAATCGATTTGGACATAAATTGATTTTGGGAATGAACTTATACATGAAATTAAAATGAATATTGAATTGTTTTAAAATTGAACTTTGAAATGAATTATAGAAATTTGAAATGAAGTTATGAAATGAAATTTTGGAAATTGACTTAGAAAGATCAACGAAATGTCGATATACGAACCATTATTGAAATTGAAATTGAATTGGTTTCGAAATATATTAAACGACCAATCGGCAAACTAAATACGAAGGTTATTAAAGGAACCGGAATCGGTTAGGGACATACTCACTGTCTAAATCGAAAACCACTTTAATAACTATATGCGGAGTGTGATCCAGAATGAAGTGGTTGGAATGACGTAGGCGATGACTGAAGAAAGTGAACGAAAATGGATAGCCTTGACACTTGTGTCAAATTGGAAATGACTAAAATCAGGAGCCGTGCCGGGCCAAATGGGGTTAGCTACCTCGAGCGAACACACTTCTTCGTAAACTACTCATTTACTTTTGTGATTGATTGGTGCGCACCCTTGAACTTGGAGTGTTGTTTCGCGGTGTTGCGATCGTTGCGGCGATGCGTTCTCACCTGTCCGGATCAGGAAAACGGTAGTTTCACTATCTTGGGTATCGCCTCATGTGCCTTGTCATACTTGTATTCCGTATACGTGACCACTACGAATTTGTTTTGTATCATACCTATGGAGTACTCTCTGATATCCCACTAGTTTACGGTGGAGTTTACAGTGCTGTATAGTCTATGATGCTGTATAAAATGTGTTAAGGGGGATAATGGTAACGCCTTAACACTATTTTGATATTTTACTTTACTGTTAGACATTATCTATGTATCGTACACTATTATGTATAAATAGTTTATCGGATCCTAAAAGATGTTTATTCCATTCATCTTTGAGTTATTGTTATTTTGAATTTGGATTATATTAACTGTATAAGAATATATGTCCTGATTCGAGTGTTGTTTGTGCATATGCTCGGATCAGATTGAGGATTGCTACTGCTGTTTATTTGGAGCTGAAGACTGAAGACTATCTTTATCTTATCTTATCAGTATTACTCTATCTATTTGGACTATTCAGACTTCTATGTTGTTTATTTCCTTTATTTGAGACATTGTTGTACTTATGGGTAGCTTCATGAACTACTCTTATGACTATGTTATATTTCCGCTGCACTATTCTGTTATGTTATATTTCTGTGATTCTGTGATGATTCTCATTTATATATCTATACTCCATTAATGATTCGTGTTTTGTACTATTTAAGTTGACATGTGTGGATTATTATCAATTTAAATGGTCCAAATATACGGGTTGTTACACCTTATTTTCTACGATAGAACCCTTCAATATTCTATTGACGATTTCCTTCCTCGAACCCGCTCTAGTGGATAATAATCATCATGACTCCATTATTCAAGTCATTTCCTTCAGAACATTTCTAGACATCCACATCAATTATAGAATCAATTCCTTAAAGTCTTAAAGCCATAACATCGAAGCATTCCAACATTGCTTTATCCAATCATCATCCTTCATCGTGCTGCCATGTCGCAATCGAATGTCAAACGAACAAACATCTCCAATACGACCTATAGGACCTACTCGGCACCCTTTGGGAGTTTGGTCCAGATTGTCCACTCCCATTCACATTTGTACCAACATGAATGGATTCATGTCGATGCCGACATGAATCACTTAGCAAAAAACTAGCAAAGTACTTCTTGCCCTGACCTCTTCCATCTTTTGCTTTCTTGGAGCCCCTTCTCCTCATGCCAAAGTCCTCTAGCCTTTTGCTCCTGCCTTCTTGCCACAAAAGATACTGATGCCGACCTGATGATGTCGATATTGAATAGATTAAATCCTTCTTTTTTGAAGCTAATTCCTTAGATTTTTTCCCATGCCTTTCCCCATACCTTTCTCGAAGCCCCATAGACAAAATCCCAAAGCATCTCCTTCTCTAACCTGGATTGCAATCCACCGACCTTTTCTGCAAATCACCATCGATCGAAATCTGGCCACATTAAACATCTCCAGTTCACTTATGACTTAAAATGTAGGCTCCTCCAACTTCCCACCACAACATATTAAAGTTGCAGCCAATTCTAAGAAGTTTTGCTTCTTGAAACACTCAAATAACAACCAATTTCTAACTACACAAAACAAGTTAACGCATACAACAAAAATAGGTAACCAATACACAACATCTATACAACATCCATGAGCATCCAAACAACATATCCAAGCATGACTAACATATATGATTTTGCCTAAATCTAGTTTTATGCCAAAATGACAATATGATTAGTAAAACGTGCAAAATAATTTAAATTCCATTTTTATCTTTTTTAATTTGACCGTAAACGTGTCATTAAGGTTGGATTCAAGTTTGAAAGTGTTGTAACATCAAAATCACCTTTAAAAACATCATTTTCAACTATATAAACATGCATGGAATAGTGAGAGAAATCGGTTCACTCATATAGAACCAAAATTATCCAATTCTACCCTCAATTACAAAGTGGACAGCAAGCATATGATTTCCAAGGTAGCCAAATGATGGATCTAAAGTTTCCCCTTTTGCTATTTACCATCTAATGATGATTTAGGCTAGAATAATTATGAAAAATAGGAGCTTTTTGTCGGAAATCAGATTAGGTGAGGTTAAGTGGGAAATGATATAGACATGTCTCATAAATCCCAATTAGGCACAGATTCTGAAATGTGTTAGTGGGCTTAAGTATAGGCTTAACTAATTATCCACTAATCTAGCAAATAGCCATCCAAACTTAAAACAGTCCTCTCTCATAAACGATAAGTTTTTTCTATTATGACCACTCTACGGAAAGAGAAACCATTAGTTCGATATAATGGAAGTGGTGTCAGATTTTAATTCAACTTCTATCAAAAGTTATAGAATTTATCAGAATTTCTAAGCTCAAATTGTCCGATAAAATTCCTAATAGTGGAAAATGTCCCTAATATTCATTTTCCAAAATTTTAGAGCCACGGGACCCTATACGAATTAAATAATAATATTTTGTGATCATTCGACATGTAAAGTACCCTTTAGGAATTTTTCTCCCAGAATCTTCAAACAATTGAAAAATACTCAACCATAGTCCTTATATGCCAAACAATCATATGTAACCACCAAACATATAAAACATGTAGCCATGCAACCAATAAGGGGTGTGTGTGTGTGTGTACCTAGCATGGGAGATACTAAACTATCCTATATAGTATCAAAAGTGAAAGGAAATAAGATAAATAGTAAGCCTTACCATGCAAAGAGCTCTGGATATGCAGCCCGCATGCTCTCCTTGGTTTCATACATGCAATCTCCTTCACTTTCACTCCATTAAACCTTTACTAACTTCATCACCTTCCTTTTAAGCTATTTCATATCACATATGACAATACAAACCAGCCTACATGGTTGGAAGCTTCTAGTTCAATCTCGATATCATCGAACTTGTCCGTACTGTTGTTATGCTTGAATCATGCTAAAACTTCCACAACTAAGGGACGTGGAATACATTATAGACGCTAGTCATCTTATGAGGTAAGTCGACCCTATTTCCTAGATTTTTAATCCTTTCTACTATCATAAAAGGACCAACAAATCTCTATGCCAACTTCTCCTTACCGTCGAAGGAGAAACAACTATATCTCCTAAACAGTAAAACCTTTTTCCTATTATAACCACTCTACAAAATGAGAAACCACAAGCCCAATCTAATGAAAGTGGTTCCACTCCCTAATTTAGCCCTTATAAAAAGTTATAGGTCTTATAAGAATTTTTAGGTCCAAACTGTCCGATAAAAATTCTGAAGTTGGAAAATGTCCATAGTAGCCAACTTCCAAAGTTTTAGAGTCATACAACTTCATATATATTAGATGATAATATTTTAAGATCTTCTAATACGTAAAATACAAGTCGTTATACTTATCTCCCTTTAGGAATTTCGCCCCTGAAATTCCTAAATAAATCAAATAATAATCAACCATAGTTACCCTACATGTGTAATAATCATATACAGCCATCAAACATATCAAACAGGTGATCATGCAATCAATGGTCTAGATAAATCTATCATATCAAAGCATGTGAGATACTAAACTATCCTATATGATATCAAAAGTGAAAGTAAATACGATAAGCAGCAGGCGTTGTCACGCAAAGAACTCCAGATATGCGGCCCTCATGCTCTCCTTGGTTTTCCATGTGCAATCGCCTTCACTTCCACCCCATTGAACCTTTGCTAACTTCACCATCATCCTCCTAAGCTATTTCATATCATGCCCGACAATATGAATAGGACTACGAGGTCTTAAGGCTTCTAGTTCATATCATCAAGTTGATCCGGCGTAATCGTCACGCTTGAGTCGTGCATAAATATCCACAAATGGGAGATGTGGAATACGTCGTGCACGCCCGCAATCTTCTAAGGTAAGTTGACTATATATGATGATTTCTAATCCTCTCTACTATCAAAAAATGACCTACGAATCGCGGTACCTACTACCCTATGTTACCAAAACGAATAACATTCTTCAATGGAGAAATCTTCACAAACACCATATCGTCAACAAATAACTCCATATCTCTTAACATCATAGCACTTTTTCCTATCTTGAGCAACCTTCATCCATCACCAACTGATTTCAATCTTCTCTGAGGTCTCTTTAACCATATCTGGCCCAAGTACTTGTTTCTCACTCACTTCCCACCAACATGAAGGAGCGTTACACGGTAAACCATACATTGCTTCAAATGGTGCCATACCAATACTAGACTCTAACTGTTATTGTATGCGAATTCCAAAAAATGAAATGATCATCCTATGAGCTTGTTAAATCATGTATGCAAGCTTGTAAGAGATCCTCCGATATATAATTTATTGTTTTGATCCTCCCATCTGTTTATGGATGATAAGCTGTACCGAGATGTAGCCATATCCCCAATGCCTCTTGTAAGCTTTTCCAAAACCCACTGGTGAATAAAGGTTCTCGGTCACAGACAATTCTCTTTAGCATAACATGTAATTGCACCACATATTTCATATGTAACTCGACCAATTTGGATTCCATTCTACTGATTTAATGGATATAAATTGAGCACTCTTCGTCAATCTCTCGACTATGACCCAAATTCTATCGTACCCTCTTTTAGTCATCGACAATTCATCAATGAAATCCATCGATACTTGTTCCCACTTCCATTTGAGAACTTCAATTGGTTGCATCAACCTACTTGGCTTCTTATGCTCTGCCTTTACTAGTTGGCAATTCATGCATTTCGAGATGAATGACATGGCATCCTTCTACATTCCCTCCTAATAATACATCTGCTTCATATCATGGTAATCTTATTACCTCTGGGATGCATAGTCAATGTTGAATGATGGCACTCTCATCGCACCTCATCCCATAATCCACTAATGCCAAGAACAAACAATCTCCTATCCTTACTAAGCCAATGACTCGGTCGAGCTCGTACTACCTTATCTCATCAGACTCCACTCCTTCTTCCATCTTTTCTATGATCTTTGCTAGTCTAGTATATTACTTTTGACTGTGCCAAACCTCTCAATCAAAATGATCTGTTGGTCAAACTCATCAACATCTTTGGCTTTAACTTGTAATGAGGTTCGAAGCTGTAACCAAGAATATACTCCAACTACTTCCACTTTAGGAACATTGCTCCTAAAGTAGCACGTGTTCTACTCAAAGCATCAATGACTGCATTTCCCTTACTAGGCATATAAAAAAGCTAAAGTCATAATAGGCTAAGAACCCTAACCATCACCGCTGATGAAGGTTGTGGTTCTTTTTAGAGAAAAATTATTTTAAGAATTTATGGTTTATGAACAAACCGAACCTTTCTCCTAATAGGTAACGTCTCCAAATCTTTAAGGCAAAAACTATTGCCTCCAACTCAAATCATGGACAAGATATTTCCTCTAGTAGCTTTAGGTAACCTCCTTGCATTAGTATCGCGCCTAACCTGGTACCACAAGCATTGATGTATCCGTCGTCTCCTCATTCCCATTCAGAATGGTCAACACTGGTGCACTCATCAACTTCTCCTTCAGACTCATGAATTCATGCTCACATTTCATGTCCTAAAAAAGGACTGATTCTTCTAGGCCAAATTAGTCAACGGTGCTGCTATGTTCGAGAATTCCTTGATAAAACATCTATAATGTCCTGCCACGACTGCGTAGCGTAATTCGCCTGGCCGAGATGGCCCAGGGGTACGTATGTTTCCTAGGGGATTCAGGCGCAACCATTGTGTATCCTGTGATCTACATAGGTCGTTTTTAGTAGCGAAATCCACAGGGCTGAGAAAGCTTATGGATACGGATGTTTCATGGGGGATTTAGGCGTAACCTTTGTGTATCTGCGGTCTACTAGTCATCGTGGCGAAATTCGCAGGGCTGAGAAGGCTTACGGATACGGATGTTTCCTGGAGGATTCAGACGTAACCTTTGTGTATCTGCGATCCATGGTTGGACAAAAGGTTTGGTTGATTTGTCTGGATTGTACTTTCCACATCTGTTTTTAAAAGTTTTCAAGTACTTTCACTGGAGGTTGAAACAAGTCTACTAAGTACCTGGAGAATTCTAGCTTTGCGCCTGATTAACGCACTGCCAAAGTCTACAGGAACAAGGATAAACTTGTTAAGACATCAAGTTATAAAAGTATTTTGATAAAGTATCACATAAAGGATATTTTGATCATTTATTTTACCTTTCTAAATAATTGAAATTTATATAATCTTAAAATAATGGTTCATCCTTGTCTTTCAACCTATCTTCCCTTCTAGTCATTCCTACTTTCCACCTTGATAAACTTACCTATAACAACAGTTATCAGGTATAATTTTAATCTTCTTTTCATCTTGTCTTAGTTCTATTTCATTCTTTTTCTGTCTGTGTTTTCCGTACCTCGTTCCTTTTTGGGGACAAAAAATTTTGAGTGGGGGAGAGTGTAACGACCCGTAAATTTTGATAAATAAATTGGTTGAATTGATAAGATTTTTGTAATTAAATTTAGAAAGAAATAAAATTTTTATAATTTATATTAAAGTAAATGTTAAGAATGAATTGTAGCCATGGTCATTAAGAACTAATTATTGACAATTTAAGTAAAATCACAATGAAAATGAAATTGTGTATATTGTTGCACTTGGTATAAAATAAAAATATAAAATAAGTAAATAAGTGCAAGTGCTGTATAACTAAAGGAATTTATATATTATTAATAGTAATTGAATGAATTCGGTAATATGTATGTAATTATAAAATTTGGTTGAAGTACGATAAACCTAAGTGTAACCTTGGCTTGTAAACAATTATTATAAGTTACCTGTTTAATTTGTTGATTGAATTGGAATGGGAAATAAAATTCTAATAAAAATATAATTAAAGGTTACATTAATGGGAATGAGAATGTGTTAAGTAAATAAAAGGTAAATAACACTAGTTAAGGTTAACGAATTTATGTATTGAAGGGAATACCAATTAATGAAAAGAAATGCAAATTTTATATTTGGCAAAATTTCAATATAAGTGGGAATTATAGTTAATGCACAATTGCAAGATTTTAATTGATTTTATTTAGAAAATTGGGAAATAAATTTTAATAAATATAATTAAATATTTTGTTAATGTAAATTATGATAATATTTGAAAGTAATGTCCATTCCATCAAATTTTAAATATAGTAATAAATAATGTGTAAAAAAGCAATAAATTATACGTTTACTTAACACGTTTTATATCCATTCTTGTTTAGTTATTTGGCGTTATTAATGATACGTTATTTCCTGATATATTCTTTAGCATATTTACTAAATAAATAAGAAACATATAAATTTAAATTACGTTACTTTGTTAATTATTTTGGGCGTACGTTTCGTTTTAATTGTTGCGTCTATTGTACGCACTCTTTAATTTCTTACCTTAGCTGGAAAAAAATCAAATCATTCAATAGCCGTGCTTTTCTATAGGAAAGAAATGAAAAGTTTGCCTTGTCATTCACGTGTGAGAATTTCCTCTTTCCTTTTTACTTTATAGCAATAAATTCCAAAATTTCCTCTAGCCGTTACTATCTTTATTTCTTGCCCTTTTTCCCCACCTTTTGATTTTCTACCTCTTTATTTACCTATTTATTTATTTACTACCTTAACTTATTCCTCAATACTCATAGTCGTTCCTTACATGTAGCCTATCAATTCACGTGAAGATAGGAAGAGTACTCATTTTTCCATTTATTCCTTTTTTTTAAAATAGGAATTAAATCCCTTCATTTTCTCTTGTCACTTTAAACAAAATTTCTTTCCACTTTATCAATTTGAGGCTTCTCTTATAAATACAAATCACACATGCATACCCTACTCCATGTCAATAGACCTTCGTATCCTCTCTCGCATGAAGCAGCAGGTAAATGGCTGCATGCTTTTCCTTTATTTTCTTTTTCTTTTTCATCCTTTTCTTTTGTTTTCTTCTTGTTTATATTGCTTTTGCTTTTCCTTTATTTTAAGTATAACATGTTTCAAGTATATATTTTAAAATATAAGTATGTTTATATAGGGTAGCGCAAGTATACATTAAATTTAAAGTTGTAAACATCTGCATCTGTTCTATGGTTAGTTTTATATGAGTATTTATTGAAATTTGTTTAGTCTGACTTTTGAATATACTTTGGGTTGTTGCATACTGTTTATATATAATATAAGAAGTTTAATTAGAAGTCTGCATACTTTTATATATCATATAAGAAGTTTAGAATAGTTGGATTTCAATCTGTATGATTTCATCAGAGAAATATCATAAACACATATTAGTATATATATTGTGTACATGAGTTTGAATTATATGTTCATATCTTGTTTTAACATATAGTATATTACATATGTTTTGATTTAATTGGCATGTGTCTGAATAGCTTGCATACATAGTTTACACCTATACACATATACGGCCTGCATTTTTCATATATGTGACATTTTAAGTCAGGCCTATTGTTTGTATACTTGGATTTAAAATGGAAGGTATAAGTTTTAAATATGTAACGTGTTTAAGTGTAACATTTATGCGATTACATATATAGTTATGGTTATATACTACTACCTGGGTTGCATAAGAATTATATGTTGATTTTAAAGTAAGTCACTTTGATTTTATAAGGGGTATTGAGTTTAAATTATATATTAGGTATGTATTCTAAATATGGGTTTGGATATAATAATGATTTTGTATATACCCATAAACGTTTTGATTTTTATTATAGATATGCTTTAAATTCAATATATATGTTTAAAGTTTAAGATTGATTTAAAAATATATATGTATTTGTTTCAATATATATATTGTATATATGTTTTAATTGTGATTTAAGGTCTGCACTTAAATTTTTAGTCTGCGTGTTTGTAATTTATAGAGATAATGTATATAAATTCATGCCTGCGTTGTCGTACAATTTTGAAAGAGTATATATGATATTAAATGAAAATTGATTTTTATATTATATATATATATATAAGGTTACTTTTATAAAGATTTAAATTTTAGATGGTGTTCGGATATTGGTTTGAAATATGGGTAATATAGTATACAAGTATTTATTTCAATCTTATGTATATATGAGGATTAATTTTATTTATTGGTTTTAAACTAAATATTGATTTCATATATATTTAGTTCAAATTTATATCGACCGATTCAATCGTTCTCTTCGATTTCCCATTATCAGCCTTATCCGTCGTGCCTATTTTCTACATCAAATCTTGTCCATCCGGCGTTGCTTTAGATTTCGTAGTTCACTTCATTGTCTATCTCTTTAACCTCGAAAGGTGAGCAATCACTCACGATTAATGTTCTTATATTTATTAAGTTTGATTTCAATTGAGACGACAATTGAAATATGCTGCTAGTTTGAACTGTTATTTATTTAAATTGTTATATATGTTAGTATCTGTAACTGTTCACCTATGGGATATGACACCATATCCTGTGTTTATATTATATTATTATTGATGATATATGCCTGTTGTTATATTCTATATTATCTGTTATCACTCTGCAAGTTCCCTGTTAGTATAGAATTCACTATGGGTTGAAATGATACATACCCGAACGGACTTTAGAATAGGAGAAAATCATTATGGGTTGAAATGATAGACCCAAGCGATTTTCATTTGAATTGAATTTGGGGTTGCGGGTTGAAATGATGTCTACCCGTATATATTTAAATTACGGATTGAAATGATAAATATTCGTATCACTTGGCCATAGGATAGGAAATTATATATAGACACTGTTGGTCTATATATAAACATTTTAAAATGATTTCTATGGTTTTGAAAGGGAATATATATATGGTTTTATTTAATATTGGAAATGTTTGATATATAAATAAGTTTTAAAATAAAGTGATTTAATTAATATATTATGTTAAGTAGTAAATTCTTAAATCGATTTTTCAATGATTTGTATAAGTAAGGAAGATAATGTTGAATTTATTAAAATTATATTTAGTCAAGAATTTTACTAAATTAAATCGTATTGACACTATTAAATTTGGAATTTTTAGATATGATCTTATAACTTGATTTTGATTTAGGAAATTAAATGAATATTTCCCGATCAAAGAAATTGAAGGAAAATATAGTAAACTGTAATTCAAGGTTATTTAAACGATATTGAATTTATTAAGTGAATATTCCAAGGCTATAAAATAATGAAGTTAAACCAACATTTATATGAAATTGTTAAATTTAGTTTTGAAAATACTGAATATTTAAAGCCTTGAAATATATTGGAATTTAAATGTTTATTTTGTGGTTCAAATCTGTATTTGAAATCGATAAAAATTGAATTTGTTTAGTCAGAAACTGAATTGAATAAAAATTGATAAATTTAGATTGAATTAAATTTGAATGGAAAAGTCGAGTTGATTTTGAAGCGATTTGTGAAGTTTTGAGGAAATTACAAATACTTTATTTTATAAATTAGTTAGCATATATATACACTATTTTGGAAAATAGATATATTTGAAATGAAATGATATTTAAGTTTTGAAGTATAAATTAATTTGAAATGACCACGGTGTTATAGTGTATATTTCTACATTGTAGATAGTTCTACGGATCCTTAGAAGATGGTTATCCCAACATCCTTTAAGTTAATTGTATTTCAGTTGATATTTCACTTGAGTGGGATTTATTGATATAAGAATGTTAGTCCTGACTCGAGTGTTTTGTGTTTTACTTTACGCTCGGGTCAACCTTAGTATTTATAGATTAGCTTTGGATTTCTTTTCTAGAGCTAGGAATCGTTGGAGATTCTGCTTGTCTAGTTATCTATTCCCTTTCAGTTTCAGTTGTTCTATTTCAGCTCTGGTATTTATAAACTTCTATGTCTTTGAGATTTCTATTGTATAGAAATCTAACCATAACCTCATCCTTTAGTGGGCAACCAATCTCTACATCTCACCCCTCCTCAGCTCCAACTATCACCAACAACCTTTTGCAATCCACCACTACTACATTCTTCCTCAACCAGTACATTCCCAAGGTAATACTGAACCTAATGAAACCCAACAAAGCAATCACAAATAAAAGAGAATCAATAACTTAGTAAGACCAAACCACGATAAACCATACAAAGACCGGTGGAACTTCCAATAAGGTTCGTCACTACTAAAAATTGGTTAATTATTTCTTGTCTCAATCCTAATCTATCTACCAAGTCACTAGATATAAAGGAATATAAGCCTCGATTCGTAAAAACACATATGAAACATCATAAATAGAAAGCATACCTTGAATAGTAATAGCTTTCCCTTTATCCTTCGCCGAGGGAACACTCAACGAAATATAAACAACATCCAAAGCATATGCTTTCACCATCTACTTCTCCTTCACTGTTCCCGACAACTCTTCTGCATATGTCTAGTCTTACCTTCGTTATAACTCTTATTTCCTTCAAATTTGTAGTCTCTACTCAAATGAACCACATCATCACAGCAAACAGAGTTCCACTTTACCTTCTTTTGAGCATCCTTCCCCTAGAACTGCTTCCTCTTACCATTCCATTTCTTCTTGCCTCCATCACCTTATTGCCGCTTTCAGTCTTCCTTAACAACACTTGGGTATAGGGTACAAGCTCTCAAGTCGGAGGGCTTTCTCAACTACCTTCTCAAATGGCTCATTAATGTGCCCTAGAAGCTTCTCCTCTAAGTAATCATTCAATCCCAGAATAAGCTTTTCATTCTTCTTCGGTAGAGGTCGATGAAAGACATCCCATACTTTGAAAAAGCATAAAACTCTGCCATACACTCGAAGACGGACATACCCCCTTGCTTCGGCTTAGAAAAATTTCTAAACCACACTGAATTCTAAGTAGTTGGAATAAACCTTCTCAAATCCAGATTCGAACTGATCCCAAAATAAATGGTCTTTGGGTGTGGCAACCTCAATAGCATTCCACTAGTTCATGGATCTCCTCTGAAGCTGTTGGGAAGCTTTCCTTCTCCTCATCGCACCGTTTAATTCTAGGTCATTAAAAATACTTTCGTAGGTGTCTAACTAATCCTGCACTTCCATAGCCAACTTCGCTCCTTGGAAAGATTTTGCACTAAGATTGGCAAAGTCCTTATTCAGCTTCTTGAAATTACCTTTGGGCGTCTACACTTAAGCACCATCACCTACAATAACATTCAGAGCAATCACTTAGGCATTATGTAGCATGTTCACCATCATCACATTAAACATAGCTTGCAGATCGGGGTTCGCAGTCCTGAACCTGCTCCTTACTTGACTCCATAGATGGTGTTTCTCATAGTGTTTCTTGTATGTTGGCTCATTCTTTATCTGTAACAGGAAAGATCAATCACTTACTCGTGTGTGCAATGCAACTTATATACTATATATACTACTATTACCAAAAAAATCCGGCCTTAAAATAGGCTCAAATAGATGAAATGGACTGAAAAATAATGAAGAAATGAGTCAGTGAGTTTGGAAAATGTCAAGATTGAAGATATCAAAGATTTGGCTAAGTTTTAAAAATTTAAATCAAGTTGGTACCGATATGGATTTCTCCAACGTGATTTACGCCAATATGATTGGAACAATCAAGAATGAATATATGAAGGAACTCAGGAAGTTTGACGAACCTTTGAACATACTACATGATTTTGTTGGTACCGACATGATTTTAGGACTTGGATTAGCAATGCATAAAGGAAAAAAGCTTAATCATGAAGGGAAAATGGACTTTAGATGCTTAAATTCATGTCGACACCAACATGAGTTACTTCTCGATACCGATGTGAGGTGACTTGTTCTTCATGCTATATCTTCGGTCTGGAGATTCGAGATGTGGTTAAGCCTGGACAATAAGATCTAAGCTAGAATTTATCTATAAATAGCGACCGGACTTCAACTAGAAGAGGACTTTTAGCGCATTGGATTTCCTCTATCTTTTTCTTTCCTAAACTCTTGTAAATCTATGATCTACTTGATTGTGGTCAGATTTAAGCTGTAATCTTTTTATTCCAAAAAGAAAACATAACGTAATAATTCTAAAGTGGATGTAGGCTAGAGTATTTGCCAAAGCACTAAAAAAATATTGTTTTGTTCTTACTTTTCTTCATCTATTGCTTGATAGATTAGGAAAATAATCGACTTTGGGGTGTTGTTCCAACTTTTGGAACCATATTTTTGGTGCTTTTACTAAGAATAAGTTTGGATTTGAAGTTTGGAAAAGATAAAGAAGTCTACCATTAGAGCTATAACAAGAGGAAGTCAAACAGAGCATGGAGAAAGTCAGGAGGTGTCCTCAAGTTCAAATCCATTAGTCTATGTAATCAGAGAAGAGATGGAAAAAATGATGAAAGAGATGCAAGATGGAATGATGGCTCAACAATAGGAAATTCTAGGGTAATTTTTCTAAAGGATGGGACAATAAGGAACGGCTGGTGCAGTTGGAAATTGGAATTAGAGGCTAGAATGCAATGCAAGAGCATCTTGAGCTGCAGCAGGGCAAACTGGAACATGTCCCCCACAACTAGATCGGATACATATCAAATTAAATCAGGACCGTAGTAGTATGAATCAAGTCGATGCCAACATGAATTCATAAGAGGGCACTATTGATTCGGGCTTAAGACGGGCTAGGATTCTAGGAACAAATGATGCTGGAATCAGAAATGTACGACGCTCAACAACAGATCAGAGATCTCCATTAGACGACAATGACTGGATAGCTAAAATGATCAGGAGAATAGCTAGAGGAGGACCTCTAGACCAGAGTTTGAAGGATATGAACATAAATCCATTCACCGTTAACATCCGGGAGCTATCCATTCGATTTCAAGCTACCAACTATGGAACAGTATGACAGAAGGATTGATCTGACTTGATGAAATATATTTGACATATGGAGGTGTTAGGTGCTTCTAAGAAAGTAATAGGATGTTGTTTTCCATTATACTTGATGGAGTTGACTGTAATATGGTTTAGGCAGTTAGAGAATAGGTCCATAAGCACGTGAGCTAGATTGGTAGACAAATTCTTAATACAGTTTGAAGTTCACCTTTCTTGACCAAAAATTTGATGACACTTTCGAGAATGAAGCATTAGGTTAGAGAGACCATAAAGAGTTACTTAAGTAAATTTAATGTGATAGCTGTAATGGTACATAAGCTGAATACATCAACAGTTATGATGGTGGTAATGTTTGGAGTTGCAAATAAGACTGACTTTAAAGTTGCTTTGGAAAGGGATCCATCGATGGATCTTACAGAGTTTTACCATGATGTGAAGAGATACTTGTGCTAGGAAGAAGCTAAGGTCGAAAATGCTAAAGTTAATGTTATGGATGATGGAGGATCATCCGAAGCAAGATATAATAAAGAAAAAGGAAAGCGAAAATTCGGCGAAGGTTTTGGAAGACAGAAGTAATAAAGGAGGGAGGCGAAGTTATTCTCCGATACTGAATTGACAGAGGCCCTGAGAAGGATTTAATTAGATAATAAGGGGCAGATCCTTATCAAAAGCTAACTAAAAGAGAACCTAGGGATCGAGAGAAAAGATCCGAAAGATTTTGCCTTTTCCATGAAATGGATGAACATGCAATGAATAAGTATAGACACCTTCGTGATTTAATAGAAGAGAAAGTTAGGAACAACCGGCCAACAGCAATGCATAAGGAACCAAATTGTAGTGGTATAGCATAAGCAGCCACCAATTTCGGCAAACGCGTCAGGATATGATCGTGGATCCAAGTCAAGAATGAATATCCCATGATCAGGATGGATAGGGCCTTTGGTTCTATTTCTATATATTTCAAATAAATAAGGTGGAATTGTTATAAGGTTGCTTACACGTGTACTGGACCTCGATTGGTCCCTATATACGCTCTGAGTTGAATGTCTGTTAGTAATCATAGATAGTAGGAATGCTTGTTTGTTGCTTTTATTTGGATTTTATAAATAAATATTTGATTTTAAAAATCATTTGAACATGATAACCAATAGCACTGATTACAAAATACTGATGGATATTGTTGACCCCTTAGACCAATATATAAACTAATTGGATGTGGTTCTCCCAACAGGAGAGATGGGATGATTAACCATAAGTGCAAGTATTTTTGCCGAAGAGCAGGTGGATGGACTTGTATGGAAAAGTAAGTTTCTTCACCGGAGAGTAAACGAATGGATTTTTTTGGATGTGGGGTCCTCGCAACGAAGAGCGAGCAGAGTGGACTCAATATGAATATATGATCTGGAGAGGTTAGACCCTAGATTTGATGTTGAATGTACGATCCAAAGAGATTAAACCCAAGATTGGAAATTGATTATGCGATCTGAAGAGCTTTATGCCTAAATTTATGATTTGAATGCCTAATGATTTAATGATGCCTGCTTAATGATTAATTGGTGGCATTGCCTTGATTCAATTGGGCTTATTTATGAGGGAATATTATGCGATACTAGATGTTTTTTAAGTAGTGTTCCAATCGGTGACAATGCACCCTTCTTATTAATAATGCATGATAGAGCAGTATATGATTAACCTAAGATGGATAAATCCTAGTTAAACACAGGATGATATAGATATTGATTTATGATAACCTAAACCAGGGGTAAACATAGGATGATATTGATAGTGATATATGACATGGTAGCCTTGATTTACAATATATGATATAAGATGTGATAATATCGAGGGATCACAATATGACTATGATTTACCACTTACACTTAACCAAGGACTAGACCCCTTAGTTATGATGGTCTATAACGACCCTTAATTTACACGTGAATTCGAAGAAACCAAATGCTTCACCATAATTTGAGTTGATGGATAGCCAGAGATCACACATGATGACACCCAGTCTCAAAGTTTATTCTTGAGCAAAACACATCTTATATTCACAGGCATACTTTGTGGGAGGGGGGGGGGGGAGGGAATGTTATCGACAAATTTTTCGCAGTCTTAGAATAGACTTAAACAGACGGAATATACTACAAACTGATGAAGGAATGAGTCAAGGAGCTTGGACGATATCAAGATTGAAGACATCAAAGTTTTGGCCAAGTTTTAGAAATGCAAATTAGGTTGGCACTGACATGATTCATATTAGTACTGGCATGATTTGCATCGATATGATTTACACTAACATGATTAGAACTATCTAGAATGATGATATAAAGGAACTTAGGAAGTTTGATGGACTTTCGAACAACATAATCATGTTAGTACCGAAATGATTTCGTTGGTGCTAACATGATTTAGGGACTCAGATCGGCAATGCATGAAGGAAAAAAGCTTAGGCATGGAAGAAAAATGGACTTTAGATGCCCAAATTCATGTGTGTACTAAAATGAATTCACTGACATGATTTGCTTCTCGATACTGATGTGGGGTGTCCTGTTCTTCATAATATATCTTTGGATTTGGAGATTTGGAACATGGTCAAGCCTGAATAGCTAGTTCAAGCTGGAAATTGTCTATAAATAACGATGGGACTTCAACTAGAAGAGGATCTTTGGCACTTTGGATTTCCTCTATTCTTTTCTTTTCTAAACTCTTGTAAATCCAAGATCTACTAGATTGTGGTCAGAATTGAATTGTTATTTTTGCATTCCAGAAAGAAAACATAAGATGATAATTTAAAGTGGACCTATGCCATAATATTTGAAGAATCACTATAAAAAGTGTTGTTTGTTCTTCCTTCTCTTCATATCTAGCTTGATAAGTTAGGAAATTAATCGACTTTGGAGTGTCGTATCAACTTTTGGCGCAACAACTGTATATTTTTGAAAATCAAAATATATAACAACTACGCTCACTCTCATGTATATACACAAACATACACACATACACACTCAATCTTGTCTAGGATGACAACTCCTTCTCTATTTCTACTAAGACATGGTATCAACTAAGGTTAACTATGCAACCTAGGCTCTGATAACAAATGTGACGACTGCTCTACACATCCATTGCCCAATATACCTATATGGTGCACTGCAATGGTGCCTGGTCAATGTAGGACGATTGTTAAAGGTGAAAAGTAAAGAAAACAATCATAGAACTTGTCGTTTATTTCACAATATATCAAATAATATAATAATTGTCATTGATATAAAACAAGAGAGATGGTAATACTGAATAAACCATAAATATTAAAGTGCATGGGTACATAGTGTTATATAGATGATAGTATATTTTATACAATCAGAAATGAACTCAGAATAAAATGTCTTTAATAGAATATCTAACACCGTCTAGGCTCCATAGTGTCGTACAGTAGGGTAAGCAATATTAAACCCAAATATAATACGAGAAAGCGACATCTCTTGCTTATCCTCTACACAATAGCATGTATCACCCAAACCAACAATCTAGTCTTCTCATATAAGAGTACCCAAGATAATTAAAAAGAAAAGCATAAAATCTCGAGTCATACATTAGTTTGGTGTAAGTGATAGGCAAATCTCAAAATCCCATACAAGTCGATATGGTAAGGAACAAAGCTTTAAGAATCATACCTGACTTGTCCCTGCTTCTAAAGAGTTAGCTCATAACAACGATAATATGCTACTTTATTGTCATCATAAAGTATACAAACATCCTAGTACCTGAACACCAGCCTACAGCTGACACTAGATACCTTCCTAAATCAAGGGTATGCAGATCCCTTCAACGATTCGAGGTAGCAGTTCGAAGTACCTAGTGAGAATCCTCATAGTACTCCTATTTACAAGTACATCAAAAAACACTCCGAGTATCAATGATCCCTTAGCATGCATATCCAAGCCTTTCTTCGCTCCATCTGGTTTCCATTCATCATCATAGAACCCTTCAATGTTCCTTTTTTTCCATAAAAGAGCCATTCAACATTCCATCCATAAGTTCCCCTCCTCTAACCCGCCCTAGTGGATAATCATCATCACAATTCCATCAATCGAGTCATCTCCTATAGAACACTTCTAGATGTTCACATCTATTATAGGATAAACACCTCAAAGTCCCAAAGCCATCACATCGAAGCATTCCAACATTGCTTCATCTCTCAATCATCATCCTTCATCGTGCTACTATGTTGCAATCGAACATCAAATGAAAAAACATCTCTAGCACGACCAACGTGATCTACTCAGCACCCCTTCGGTTTTGGTCTAGATTGGCCACTCCCATTCATGTCGGTACACGCTACGGACATGAATGGATTCATGTTGGTGTCGATATGAATTACTTAGCCAAATAACTAGCTAAGTACTTTGTGCCCTCGACTTCATCCATCTTATGCTTCCCTGGAGTTCTCTTGCCCAAGTCCTTTGCTCCCACCTTCTTGGCATAAAAGATATTGGTGATGACCTAATGATATTGATTTCGAATAGATTTTATTCCTCTATTTTTGAAGCTAAGTCTCAAACTTCTTCCCATGCCTTGCCCTATACCCGCCTCAAAATCCCTTACCCAACATGGTAAAGAAGCTCCTTCCCCAACCTGGATTACGAATCCACTAATCACTTCTGTAAATCACCATCTACTATAATTTAGCCACCTTAAACACCTCAAAACTACTTGCAAGCTAAAATGTAGGCTTCTCCGACTTCCCACAACAACATAACCAAGTCACACCCAACTCTTATAGTTTTTCTCCTTGAAACACTCAAATAACAGCTTTCTAACTACACAAAACATGTTAAAGCATACAACAAACATAGAAAACCAATACACTACATCTATAAAACATTTGTCAGCATCCAAACAACATATCCAAACATAATTAACATATATGATATTGCCTAGATCTAGTTTTATGCAAAAATGACAATATGATTAGTAAAAGATGCAAAATAATTTAAAATCCATTTTTATCATTTTAAGTTTGGTCATAAACAAGCAATTAAGGTTAGATTAAAATTCGAAAACGTTTTAACGTCAAAATCATCTTTAAAAACATCATTTTCAACTATATAAAAATGCATTAAATAGTGAGAGATATCAAATCAATTCACCTACAACCAAAATTACCCAATTCTACCCACAAATCCGAAGTGGATAGCAAGAACACGATTCCTAAGGCAGCCAAATGATGGATCTAGAGTTTACCCTTTTCCTAGTTGCCCTCTAATGATGATTTTGGCTAGATTAAATCTGAAAAAGAGGATCGTTTTGATTGAAATTAGATTAATGGAGGTTTATACCTTTTTCAAGAAGTAAGAAATGATTTAGAATATCCTACATGTCCAAGTTAGGCACAAATCCCGAAATGGGTTAGTGGGTTTATGTAAGGCTTAACTAATTATCCACTAATATAGCCAGCAGCCATCCAAACATAAAATAGTCATATCTCCAAAATGGTAAGTTTACTATAGAAACAGAAACCATTAGCCCGATCTAATGAATGTGGTTTCGGACTCTACTTCAATTCCTTTCAAAAGATACAAGAATTTTTTGGTCCAAACTATTCGATAAAAATTCTATTAGTGGAAAATTTCCCTAATAGTCAATTTACCAAATTTTTAGAGTCACACCCCCCATATGAATTATATAATAATATTTTATGGTCCTTCGATACGTAAAGTATGGTTCATTATATTATTTAAAATAAGTAAAATTATGTGTATGCGTGTGTGTGTATTTAAAGCTTTCGACTAAAAGTTTTTTTTCTTATTTTTAATTATCAAGGTCAAAAATTTATATTTGAACTTTAATAACTATTAATTTTAACTTTGATTTAGTAAATAATTTTGTAAAACAAACTTTCTTAATATAGTCCTTTATTCATTACCATTTATTTGATCCAAATTTAAAATTCAATGCTTGTAATTACAAATTTGTATAGTTCATTTGGTAAAATAACATTTTGTAACACCCTACATTTTTGGTAACATTATTTAGGATATTTAATTAGCTAAATTAAAAAAAATAATGAGTTGATTAGGGGATTTAGATTTGATTTTATTTAAGGGGTAGTTGTGACATTTAACAATGAACTAAGAAAAGAATTAAAATGAAATAGAGGAGGGGTAAAATAGGAAAGAGGCAATTTCTCTAACTTAAACTTGGATGTGTATTCTCCTATACACGTTCACTTTTCATTTTCAAAATTTTTAAATAAGAGGTCGACCACCATTAATACGAAAAGGGGGAAGAAGATTAAGAAAAGCTGAAGGAAAAGCTAATTCAAATCAAATCCATTCACATCTCAATCTCTATAATCTCTAAAGCTAAGGTGAATAATGTTTACATCTCAAATTTTTATTGTTTTAGTTTTAATCGAATATTTTGCATTGATTTACCATGTTTTTGAATGATGGAATGGTTATATATACTTGTTGATAAATTATGGTTGTTAATATTGAATTTATGATATGTTTTAAGGTGAAAACCCAATAAAATGACATCCAAATTGCTTGCGAATTTTTATAAAGATCATAAATGATATTTTAGAGACGAGTTGCAATTTTTTGAATTTTTTGTGGAATTTATATGAATTTTCTAGTAAAGAAAATGTTAATTTGGATTATAAATTATTTACGGTTAAATAATAGAAGGGCTGGGTCTGAAATTTGTATTTGTTGGAAAACATATTAAAAGAGATTTTCTAGAATTTTTGTACATTTTTTCTAAGTTTTTTAATGGATATATAAAATTTTTAAGGTATGTGACTTAAATGTTTTATATAATTATAAAAGGAGAAGGGGCTCTTTGCAAATAATTCAAATTTGTTATTTTTGAAAATTGGCAGCACTTTTGAAAACGTACAATGGCAACCAATCAGATTTAGACAAACAAGGTAGGTTAGGTACAAAGAAATAGTTTAAAAGGACTACATAACATGTTTTTCACTATTTCGATGCTTTTGGCACCAGGTTCCGCCTCCTTACCTTCGCTTTTGACACAGTCGAAACCAATGCACAAGGTATTAGGGAACCAGTACGTAGTGAATTGGATGTAGGTGAAAGGAATAGAGTCGAAACCAGGGGTTCTGAAGTGGTTAGAGCTTTACTTTAGTTTTAAAGGAAAATGTGCCTGCTTGCTTTCGACTAAGATGCTTTCGACTTGGTTAGCTTTCGACTAGGTCAAATTAATTTAAAGAGATGGTTTCGATTGGGTTGCGCTTTTGTTTGAAATGACTGCTTTCGAATGGGTTGAAGCCTTTAGCTTCCGCTTCCTATCTTTCGATCCAGATGGTTTCGAAAGGGTTGTTCTGTTTTCTAAAAACCTAGCCACTTCTCCAATGCTTTTGAAGGGATGGTTTGGACACCATCACTTCTTTACTTACGAAATGGTTTCGAAACTGATGCTTTCTACTTAAATGTTTTAAAGACCCTTTTTCTATTATTGAAGTAAAATCCAAATAGTTTCGAAAGAGACAGTTTTAAATGGTTTCGAAACAGATGCTTTCGACTTTAATGGGTTTCTGATCCTTTTGCTCTAGTTGAAGGCATAATCCAAAGGGTTTCGACCGAAACAGTTTTCAAAGGTTTCGAAGGGGTAAATTTTTGAATGGTTTCGAAAGGTTTCCACATGTTTTAAATTGAACCCAAAGGCTTTCAAAAGGTTTAGTATTTTAATGCTTTTGAAAGGGTTTTAGTGAATGGTTTCGAAGGGGTAGTTCCCTAGGGTTTCGAAAGGGTTGAAAGGAAAGGTTTTCCTAGGTTTTTGAAAGGCAATATTAAATGTTTTAAAGAGGGAAGTCTAATGTTTTGAAGCTTTCGAAGGAAAGGCTTTTAATGGTTTCGAAAGGGTCACTTTCAATTATTTCGAAGGGGTTACTATCAAGGGTTTCGAAAGGGTTGTTTAAAGGTTTTGAAGGTATTAGACAGGCCATATAGCCTAAGTATTTTCAAGTTAAAAAGGGTTTTAACTTGTTTTGAAAGGATAGCTAATCCTTATCAAAATTCATTAACATTATTTCAAGTAAAGTATATATAACATGACAAAATAGCTTAGAATAAAGCTAGGAATATATTTTCCTTGTATAAGTATGGTTTAAAAGGTTAAATCATTTTGAAAAGGTTTTCAAGGAAAAAATGAAGGGTAGTTAACCCTAAGAAAATGATTCGTACAGATAGTCCATTTTGATTCGGATAATTAGTCCAGTTTGCGGACAGTTAGTCCAGTTTGCGGACAGTTATTCCAGTTTTCAGATAGATAGTCCATTTATTACTTGTGGATAGGTTGTTCATTAGTTACCTAATTATAGCTTAACGAACTTAGCTATTATTATAATTATTATATCAGTTTTATTTTGTTTTGATTCTGCTGTATATATATATATATATATATATATATATATATATATATATATGTCTGATATAACTATATTAACTCTGATTAACCAAGGTGGCTTCATCATATGTCGCTTTTGGCTTATTTTCGTAATGATTATAATTGATCTTTACCAAGGAAACATTAAGGGATTTTGTAATTTGGATATGAATTGTTTTGAAATGTAATCGGAGAAGTATTGTATCTTTGAAATCTATGACTTTGTTCATATTCAAGTGCCTTTGGTATTATGGATACCACTAGCATTACCGTATTTTATCACCAGAAGTTAATACTATGGATGAATGCAGCATTTATAACACTTAGCTTTTGGCCTCTAGATACGGGATGTTAACTAATTTGAATCATGAATGATTTTGAGACATTAAATTCAAAACATTTGAATCATAACTATCAAATATCAGGCTATTTGAAATCTACTATTGTGTATGTTATGTTTCAATTCAACCATGGGTATATAATCAAATCATTTTGTAAAATAACACATTGATTTTTGATTTGGAATTCAAATTAAAACAACGTTTTTAAGATATTGAAATGTATTTTGATAATTCTTAAATAAAAAAGTTGTAAATGTCCAAATATAAAATAACCCTTATTTTTTTAAATCAAAGACCTATAATTCAATATTAATTAATGAATGAAAGACATCAACTTAGTTGTAGATAATTGGGTGATGAAACATGTGCGAACATGGAATCGTTCTACTAATTATCCAACAAAAGATATATGTGAATTAAAATACAAACAAGAGATATGTCTTGAAGATGTCACCGTTGATCTCTCCTTTGAATAGTAGATCCTTAGATCCAATCTGAAAAGTATTGCGCTATATAACACGTTGATTTGAGATCTCTCCGCAGTCAAATATTTACACCTAGCTTTGCAAGTGAATTATGAACCACTTAATTTAAATTTATTTGATATTTGCATTTGATTGGGAGTTGATAAAATTTTGGAAATATCTAATTTGATTTTTGGCCATGGAAGGTCAGGAAGAGAGAAAAGAAAAGTGAATGAAAGGAGAATTGAATTCTAGAAGGAAACGAATGAGAGAATTTGTTTTAATAAGAGAATATTTTTTTTTATTCTCTCTTTAGAACTTCCACTTATATTTCTCAATTAATTTTTAGTTAATTCTTCATTCATATCCCTTCCTCTCTCCTCAACATGGTTGGCCACATCATTTTATCATCACATTGATAATTATTTCGAAAAGCTTGTTAAGCAATTACTATATTTAAAACTCATTTAAATATTATATATATATATATATATATATCGATACGTATATCGATACATGCATATATATATATATATATATATATATATATATTACATATACATCCAAGTTATTATAAACAAAACCAAACAATCAAGTAAATTAAATAATAACCAACATTTCTTACATTTTAATTAATCTAAAACATTTTATAAATTAATTAACTTGTCCGGTTCTTTGGAGAACTCAAAAATATGATTGTGTGACTAAGAGGTGTGAATTTAATTTGCAATTAATATTGAACAATTCAAATACTAAGATTCACACATAACCTTAACTAGTGATGTGATGCTTTGGCTGAATTTAATGCCTATAGACATTTTCAGTAGAATCATATTTTATAATTTCGTAAGCGATACCATTTAGTAATGATTATTTACACAAATTCTCTTCGTGCACACTATATCACATTAGGACTTACGGAATTTGGTTTTGGTCAAAATTCCTATATCGTCCACAATCAACTTTGTTAGTCCATAATAAAGCACTTGATTCAATAATAACATTTACTATTGACCATGCTAATTTTTCCAGAGATTTTAACTTTGTTGACTATAGTTGACAATGATACTAATCTCATATGACCGAGAAAACGAATTCTTTATTGAATAGTGTTTCACTTCTAATGCCATGGATGCCATGCCACAATTTAATTATAATTAAAGTGAAGTTTCCACATTAAAGTTCAATAATATTCTCAGGTTGAGAAAACTGTATAATATCGTCACTTTGAGGTTTCCTGTTTGACATTATTATTAATCAATAGGACACTCTCGAATGAGTCATTTCATAGTTATCCTATAATTACCATTATGTAACCCCTTGGTGCCTTCAATAACCATGAGTAATACACTACCCAGCATTTGGAGATCATTACGAATTGGATCCCAATGGATTATTGATATCCTTTCTTGAAACATCTCGATCATGAACATTAATAAAATGTTATTTTATATTGTAATTAATTACTCACAATTGCATTTATCTGCAACTACAATCAAATATGTTTTCATTTAATGATTTTCTTATTTGAATACTTTAAACTAGTTACTTAATTAATTGTATTACTATATAACAAAGTATATAAAAGAAATCAAATACCTTTGCTGTGAACAAGATAAGTCACAAATTTAGATATATGTAACAAATTACATAATTACCCCTAGGGCATACCTCTAACTTTATCGAGTGTGAATTTGGCAAGCACTATCCGGCGTGTATTTACAAAGTGGACAAAATGGTAATAAAGGGTGACTGAATGCCCACACTTCAAGTAGGGGAGCACCCAAGTAAAGAATTCGGTAGAAAGCATGTTCTCTCTATCCCTTGAATAGGATGGAGCAGATTGACTCATGTGACACCATGCTTGGCTAGGGCTTTGAATAGTTTTGTACATGCCCTCGTGCACCTTTGAGGGGACGCCTTTTAAATGGGCGACTAGTGCCTAACGGTCCCTCGGCAACGCTTTTCTTTCCCTTGATCATCTGTAAGATAAACGAACAACCTAGTTACTAAACCGCCCTACCAAAAATAAGGTATTACATTAGACTCGGGGGCAAGCACTTTCCCCGAAGGAAGATGGGTGACCAAGACTCCGGCACACCTCCACAAAGGCACCCCGCAAGCATATGTTGACTAATATACTTAACATTTTCACTTAATTTATTATACGGCCTAGTGATATGTCCCATCTACTTAAAATATTGGTTTCTAATATCTTAATGAGCCCCCGTCTAATACTCCAACCTACCATCTTCTTCCTAATGGAGGAGTAGTTCAGTAATTTACTGTCTTTCATGAATTATTTTTAGGGAATCACCAGTTTTTCTCAACATTGGCCGACTAACATTGAATGACAAATGTCCAAGCTTTAGCAAACAATCATTTTATATCCTATGGGGTCGACGAGAAAAGCAAAAAAAAATAAAAACTAACAAAAAAATCAGTTTTGTGTATAAGTCTCGATATAGTTATGGAAAAATGAAAAGAGAAGGATACATAGTCACTGTTCCTATTGTTGAAAGTTGAGCTCAAACAAAAAATCGGAGAATCTTTTGTGTGCATGGAGCTCGAGAACATTTAGTGGAGTTCGAATGCAAGGACTCAGTAAAGACGAAGAAGATATCCCCTTCCTTTTATAGATTTGGGTCTCCATGCTGAACCGTTGCATGAAATGAGCACGAAGCAATCTATGTCGTTGAATTTCAATCAAGTGCACCATTACATCAAACGTCGCATCTTTGAAACTATTTCGAGCAATAAATCATCATAGCCAATAAAAGCACAACATATGTCATTTACATTGATCATGAATAAGAAAAGTCCGCCTTCGCTCGTAGAGGCGAACTTGGAGGGAGGAGTACTGCTTATTTTTCTCACAAAAAGTGCAAATGGGCCAATGAGATAAAAGCCCAAAAATACTGGTTCGTGTAGCACAGGTTGGCCAACATTGTCTCCAACCTAATGGTGTATCCGCCTTTAACATCTCAACCTGCAAGAGCTGGCAGCCTCGCTTTCCTTAAAATTTACGTTCTTGCCCATCATATCCTCTCTAGATCAACAAAGAAAATTTTCAAATCTTATAGATAGCACCTTCCGTCCCATCACTTAACGACCAAGTTGTAGTATGATCATCACTTCTCGGATTCCATGACCATCTGCAAGTCCTACACGTATCCTCCCTAGTTGCCACTTTGCTCGACGACCTGCCTCTCTGCCTGTCCCATTTTTCCATGACCCGAAAGACTTTGACAAAAGCTCCAGGTCGCCTTGCAAAAAAAAAGGCGGCAACTCGTACTATTGTATTGACAAAAGCGGCATACCGACGTTCATTCGACAAAGCCGTCATTATGCAGCAACCACTCTCCGTACTTCACTGCATACTTGAGAAATATGACACTATATATCAACCACTTCTTCATCAATGTTGTCCTTCTTATACAAGCACGTCATGGTACGGTTCACTAGTTGGTATATGAGCCATTGTGTCCATCTAGCGTCGAATCTTGTCGCCATCTAAACCGTATATCGCGATAAATGGTCATGATGAAACTTAACACTCAAGGCATCAATTTAAGTCGTTCAATGTGATCTCTTCATGTATAAAAAACGGATCCTATGTACCTCTGAAAGGATTGAAATTTTTACTTTCATAAGATATATTTTCCAGCTTAAAGCTCTTGTAAAAGCTATTATAATTATCTTTTGTAACCGAGAAACTCAAAGAAATAAAATCATTAACCATAGAGGATATAGATATTTACTAAAATCAACCCACTTTATATCGTGTGTCATTTAATTTGATTGCATTGCTTATTACTCTCGTAATCATTTTAAACCATGGTTTTAGTATATAAAAAAAAGCATTTGCTAAAACCCTCTCAAACCATTATTGTCAACACATATATATACAACATGTTTTTTCCATTTATATGCATGGATGATGTCCGGTACAGCATTCTGAAGTAAGAGTAAAATTTGGAGTACAGTCGTTGCGTTTTCCGTAACGTTCATTTTACACCCATTAAGCAACGCAGGTGATAGGCACACATAACCATTTCCAAAAACGCGTTAGGACAGAAGCAGCGTTTGACTGGAGCCACACAGGAATTCAACAAAAGGGTGGTACGCTGTAAAGCATGTGAATCGTGGGCTCCACGATAATTTGTCTTCGTTCAATGATGCACCAACGGCTCACATGTGCGTCTATGTTCCCTTTTTTTTTAATATTCGGTTTGCAATTAGCATTATTGAACTTCAAATGTTTTACTCTACAGTCCCTACCACCTTCACTTGCTGCCGACCTGTGAGCAGCACGGGATGCATCAACAATCTAACCACCTTTGTTTTTTTTCCGCTCCTTTCGTTCACGTCATTTACATTATCCCCTGAATCTGATAAGACCTGTGCAGTGTAAAACAACAAAATACTGCAGGCATCGAAATAACTATATATGTGCTTTGTCATGTTAGAAACAAACAAAGGAAAGCAAAGCGGTATGACTGTGAATAAAGGGCAAGTGGACATGGTTAGAAGAATTAATTAACATTGTTAGGATTGTGAATGTACCAGTACAACCATAAATTTAACATAACTTTGAAGAGAGAATAGGACAGCAAAATAGTTAATACAAATTCTTGTCATTAAACTATTTGAATCACATGGCATGTTCCCTCTTCTCTCATCCCCATCTATACAAGTGCATCCGTCCAATTTGTTCATAATTTCTAAGAACGGTAATTAATTAATGGCCTTTAAATTATATTTGGACAATAAAGTGACTTCAGTTTATTCATACAGCATTAAGTAAACGTAGCAACTAAATAGGATTCATTACATGTAATTGTCTTTACATAATTGAACGTCCAATCGTGTCCATGCACGGATCAAAAATATAATACAACGTAGATAATAGTGTCATGTCCAATATGTGAAGATGCTGACATGAACACTTAAAAAACGGAATACAAAATAACATTATTATCAGTGAGGCTCCTACTTCATCTTTGGAACAAGTCGTTTGTCTTCCCAAAAAAACCTCTCTAAATTCATAAACTCAACCTACGCAAAAAAGTACTCATGAGTTTATGGAAATAATAAAACATGAATAGGACATAAAGTCTGAAACAAGCAATATATTACTTGATTATTAAGCATATTGAAACCACACCGTTAAAACACGCAGCGAGTTTTCCCCTCATTATAACACTATTCATTAACAACTTGAAATATGAACATAAATCATAATTTCATTCTTAAATGTCTTATACATGCTATGTCATCATGCTTGCAATCTACAACTACTGCTCAATTTTTTCACAAGTAATTAGCAGGTCGGTTAAGGCGGTCTGACCAAATCAAAGTCGGCACACCTATTCCACAGCAGCCTCATAGGCCGGCCCACACTGAAGTTGGTCCCAAACCAACCCTTCTACTCGACGAAGCATCAAGATAAAACTCGGTTGTCTTATCTCTAAACGGTCTTTACAAACTGCTTATGAAAGCAGACCTAAGCTCAACCATTCCCCTTCCATTCTGGCCCAACTTGATGATGATCGGCCTTTAGTCCGACGCGCTTCCATCCGGACCCTAAGTCAGTCTGTCTACCTCAGTATCGCTTCGATTACAGGCCGACACCACTCTAGGTTGCCTTGAGCAATTAACCTACTCGACAAGGCTAGCTCAAGCATGATTGTCCTTAGCTCGACATTGGTCTAAAGCATACCCAATCGCCTTACATCCGGCCTAGCGCCATCTCCTCGGTTGTATTTTCTGCCATTTTCAATATCCTTCATTCCTTTAGCAGTCGACCAGCCACCTCAGCAAAGGATTGCTACTTAAGCACACAAAAATAAATGACAAACTATCAATTCCACTATGCAAAGCTCTGTAGCTAGCGGCTGAATTTATATGGCAAACCATCAGCATTAAATGCTAAGTCTACGCATGGTACAGAGGGATGATGAGTATTTTTTTCTGAACCACACTTCCCCTTTCTTCTTTACAGTTATCTTCTATCTGCTCGTTCAACCACATCAATGGCCAGGAACTCTTTCCACCAGTTTACAACACAATCTCAGCTGTCTGTCATGTATTTCAGCTACTATATGTACCCATGCTTTATCACTTCGAAGGAGCTGGAAAATATAAGAATTATGGATATTACACACAATCCATATTTCTTCACATAGCAAATCAAGTCCTAAGAACTTGAGATTAGCTGGCTTGCAGAGTCACTATATTCAATCAGTGTCGTTTACTTTAATTGCTCATGTTCTTCCTCATTTTCAACCTTTTAAGCCAGTTTTAGTAAGTAACATTTGTGCATTAGTCTAATTTCAAGGTTAGCAAAAATCTCTAGTCAACATTAACATTTTGACGCTAGGAGGGTCTTCATTTGAAGCTCTCACCTTTCCACACTTTTATTGTACAAAGGACCGATCTAACTTATTACCATAGCTAATGTAACACAACGTAAAATTAATGGCAATTGTTAAATAATTAATAAGGCTCAAAAATAGAATTTGAGCAAACGTTTGAATTTGACCACGAAGCTTAAACTGTTGCGTTTGTAACGATTTTCTGAGCAACTTTTATATTTAGAGTTTTGCGATCGAAGCTCAAATGAAGAAGCTATCTGGGTTTGAAGTTTTCGAAAGAAAAATAATTAAAAAACAAAAACAGTAAATAAGTAATAATAAATGCAGAATCCCACCGGTCGACACCATTGTCGGTTGACTTCAAGCGGTCGAACGCTTATAGGGGCAGTCGACCAGTCGAAAGCGTGATGGTTAAGGTTGAACCTTGGCCAAACGGCCTAAATTTAATTATTTTAATCCAACGGATCGATTGATTCGTGCGCCTATTGTAGGATCGATTTCACCCTAGAGGGAGAGCGAATAGAATGATACAATCATTTATAAAAATTTAATGTGGAAGTATATAGAATAATTTCAATATAGATATAATAGAATAGTAGCAGCACAAATAATAGCGGGATAATAAAAGCAGAAAATAGAACACACGGATTTACCCAGCTTCGGCAAAACACTGCCTACGTGTTGCCCCTGAGGTTTCTACTAGAAATTAAGTAGTCATATGCTTACACACATAAATTCGTGACACTCGCTCTCGACTAACCCAACTCTACGCTCAAAACTCTATCACAACTCAGCCACTGAGTCGAGAATTCTTGAACTGTACCACCGTAGTTCGTCCCCTAGTCACACGATTAAAAATTATAAAAGATTAAAAGATAAATAACAATTAAAAACACAAAGCCCTTAAATAAAAACAAAAGCCCAAAATAAATTGTGAAACCGGCCCAAATAACTAAGTGATATAGAATCCCTTTTCTTTTATTCCTTTGGTCCGTTTTACTCCATGAAAATAATGTCTTCTTCTTCCTTTGCTCATTTGTTCCTCTGTGCGAAAACTAAGGCTTTGTTAAACTTGAAGCCGCCGACTGATTGTTGGTCGATTACAATGGATATTGCTCTGCTTTGCTTCTGCAATCGACCTTTTCTTTAATTCTCAAACGGCTGCTTTAATTCGATTGAATTTGATTAAAAGTGGTATGTTATTTCCTTTTTGCTTTTCGGGTTGATATGCTTGAACTCGATGATGTGGTAGCCGATGATGAGATGAGTTTAAATAGGATTTGAATTCCTATAATTTCGTTCTTCTAATAATTTACTTGAATTCATCTCGGCAACTTGATTATGATTGCATGCTGTGAGTTGTTTCTGACTTGTTCAAATCGTATACCTTTGTTACTTGATTGTCATTTTGCTTTGACGATCCGTTGGTCACCATGGCTTTGAATTTTCTGGTGCTTTGAATTTATGTTGACTTCGGCACTTTGATATTTTTGAGATGAGAGTTTTATTTCGACTTGTTCAATTTCTATTATCACTTTGATACTCAAAGCACCTTGCTTTATTGATTGAACTGCGGCTTGATTTGTAATAATTTGAAATCTCCTGCGACACTGTTTTGGTTCGAACTGGTACATGGAAAAAAAAATTGACAGTTTTGTGGATCGATTGTCACATGAATTTGCACATTGTCTATATGTATACATGTTGTTTCACACATGTATATATGTATGGTTGCTTTGGGTTTCACTATGTTTGCATTGAGCTCTGTCCACTGTACTTCGAGTCTGCACTGGATAGTTGTTGTGCGCTACATATATAGCCATACATGTGTTATATATATATATATATATATATATATATATATATATATATTTGTGTGTGTGTGTGTTTTGAGTTTATTCTTCATTTGTTTAGGATCATCATGAAGTATGGATATAATTCTTACCTCTGTTGCATTTGTAATTTGTTTACAACCGTTGTCACCAACATAGTAGCTTTGCTAGTTCTTGTGAACTCTGATTTTGTACATTTTGTACTTTAGTCCATGATGCATTGTGATAAGTTGCTTGTACATGCTTCGTTTATATTCTATTTACCACTGTTGCACTGATATTGCTTTGTACTTGTTATTACCTGGCTTTGAGTCACTTGTGCATGCTTTGTTCCTCATGTATACCTGATGAAGCTTTGTTCAACTTCATGGTTGTTTGAGTGTGGTCTGTGTCTTGTTGGTGTTGCAATAAATCTCCACTTGTGTACATACATTTGTGTACGTATATATGTGGTTTCATTTTGTACATCTCTGTCTGGAGTAGTTCTGAACTATGTCTGCATTGTTGTCATATATGTGAACTTGAAGTTGTATATTAGAATCTTATGCCTTATGTGGTTCATCTCTGTAGCATATTCACTGAATTTGGTTCGATCATTAGTTTGATCTGGTGCATTTAAGTCATGTACTTCAAGGCAGGTCATTGGATATTTTAGTCTGCTTGAAGCTTGTTGACAGATTGATTTTTTGTATTCATTCGAAGTTTTGTTGACATGGTCTTTATCGACTTCTCATTGCTGTAGCATGTATATGTATACATGTTGATCCTTACTTATTATTGCAGTCTGAGTTGCATTTATTGCTTTAAACCAGTTTCATATTATAACTGGGCTTGCCTTTGGTCATTGCATTCATACTTCATGTTGTTTGGATTTGAGTTGGTACTTGTTTTCTTTGTGGATTGGTATAGATTGAGTTAAACCTGAACTATTGGGTTGTATATGACTTGCTCCATTTGGTTGGTCTTTCCAGTCAAGTATATTGCTTGTAGTTGCGCTTTGCTCGTTAATCTGGTCTTTCCAATCAAGTATATGATTATTAGGTTGAAGCTTTGCTCATTAATCTGGTTGAACATCTTTAATGATTTCACTGTGTACATCACTGAATTTTTGGTCGAGGCCTATTTTAGTTGTCTTGGCCATTTTATTTAATTTGTACATTTGGATTGCACCTGTGTTGAATCCAGCTTATTTCTCAGGTTTGACATTGTGCTCGTGTCATGACTTTATTTATATTGCACTTAAGTTGAACCCGGCTTTTGATTGGGTTTGACCTTGTGCTCACCTGTTCCTGTAGTTTTATCAAGTGTATATCGGTGTGCATGACCTTGTGGCATGTACAACGATACACTGTGCATGTCATAAGCTGTTCATGTATGATGAATTCAAAGTTAAATGATGACTAACAACCCAAATAACGAGGCAAGTAATATTTTCAAAATACATTTTATTTTACACTGCAAAAATGTTTTCTTTTCAATTTTATTGCGTTAGTGTTCATTTTGCAGATTGCTTAGATGTTGTATTCAATCTGAAATAGAGTTGAAGAATAATACGAGTGAATGAGTGAAATGTAGTGAAGTGCAAATGTAAATGGAAAATTGTGATGTAATTGAAATTATAATGTAATTGAAATTTTTGTGTGTGTGTGTGCGTGTGTGTATATATATATATAGTGAGAGCTCAAATTTGTACTATTCAAAATTGTAATAAATATTTTTTTTTGAATAAAATGTTCGTTTAAATTTAAATTCTATGTTATTTATTCATTCAGCAAATATTTATTTAATTATGTGAAAAATAAAATAGTACATTATCAAATACATTTAAATGGATATATATATATATATATATGTTTATTATCATCAAACAAAAATCAAATACTTGCATATTCAACACCTATAAATACATGCGTTATCCCTCACTTTTCTTTCGTATTTTTCGATCAAAGCAGCGAAGCTCTACCATTTTTCCTTTTCCGCTATTTCTATTAATTATAAAATATTATATTATAAGTATATATAATCGAAGAAGGGCATAAAATAAAAGTGAAGAAGAGAAGGATTTAGTAAGTATATATAATCGGAGAAGAGCATAAAATAAAAGAGAAGAAGAGAAGGTTCGAATCAATACTACGGAAAAAGCTAAATTTCATCATTATAAATCTACATTCCCCTTAACCCCAAATCTCTTCTCAGATCTGTAATTCTAATAGTATATATATACTTTGTGTAATGACCAGGATTTTCGACCCTCGAAAATCGACACTAATAAGTCCACTGTATTACATGCCAAGTATTTGAATGATGGAAAATCGAATTGTTAGGGAAAAAGAAAGAAGGACGAAGATAAGAAGAAAACTAAACAACACAGAATCTCACAGTTGAACGAATAATCTATAATATACGGTAAATCTTTACACGAGGAGAAACTGTAATGTATATACAAATATAAATCAGAGTATACTAACCTATTTCAACAGGACAATTATAACAACTTGTCTTACAATTGCTGATAAATACAACAGTGAACATAGTAGAAAAATAACCTTATGTGTGAATACGTCGCTGGGCCTCTAGCCCATCTCTTGAAGCTCCAAAGCATCCAACTAAAATATGTAAATAGGCTCGGTCTAACCCAAGCATTATATTAAAAGAATGCCCGAATCACTCTAGAAAACCAGCGTGAGAAAACACACCTAACTGGATATTAAAGTTATAAAAGTCTTTGAAATCAAAAGTATCTCGTAAGACCATATCGCACATAAACATGGACAGGGTTTACCGTATGATAAGCAAAATCTTTTTTATGAAAATCCATTGATATTATAATAATAGATGAAAATAATTATAATCAAGTAGTCGTGTTGCTCGTGAGTGTACATCACAACAATACTGGGTATATAATCGAAAACCGATAAGGCACATTCGCTAATTGTGTAGGATTCCATGGAGGTGCCCTCGGTACTTCGAGAACATTCCTCCTACACAAGGATCCGATATATCCTTTCGAAGCAGCATACATCCCTAGTGATGTACCATAGGAAAAACATTACTGGTTTCGCTAAGACCAAACGCATCGACCCATGCATGCATAATAACTGTAAGTAACGTCTAGGTGGAGCCGACTGCACCCTATGAGTTTGCCAACCCTACTGGCCATGTCTCCTATCTCTGGTTTTAGTCATTACTGCTGATGAAGTTATATCCGACGTTCCAGCTGATGCACCACCACCAAAATAGATCAAGGAATGCCACATGGACCCCATACCACAACGGATTTTGGAACCACGGCTGAATTCAACATTTCAACATATCATGAAACTCCTCCATAGATCCTTATATGGTTTTGAATTGGTTACGGTTTTCAAGTCATTTCTTATAAGTGCACTCTTCCACTTCTCTACACTCGAAAAACCAATCGTCGATTTCCAAAATGTTCAATACCGGTTCTTTAGGAAATAATCAGACAATACAAAAAGAGCGGGGATCACCCCCCAACCGTTTAAGTGGACGGATCTTCTCATCATTTGTCCTAGAAGAACAAAATGAGTCTATACGTACAGTATAACACCATTCACGATCACTGTACCATATAATTTCCATGTTTTTTCTAGATATTTCCCAAGTTAAAATCATTCGGTGTTAAGTAATGAATATTTCCATACCACCAAAATTAAGAAGGATTACATATTTAGGCCAAGATTTGATAGTAGACTATTGTACTATCAACAAACACACAATCCAAATCAGGGATTTATTCCATATGGGAAAATCAACATTGTTCAAGCACATAAGCAACCATTAGCCTTCTTTAATATATCTTCCACTCATAAAGATCACTTTGTAAATTACTTGTATACAAAGGTATATCTGCAAATCCCTATATTTTCAATACTTAGAAAACATTTATATACTTATCTCAACGGTATAAGCATATTCACGTACATTACACCTCGCATCTTAGAAAATGCACTCATATAGTTATCCCTACGGTATAAGTATATTTAAAAATTGAGAAAGATTTTCTTTTTATTCGATTCTCAAATCATTTATAAATTCCTTATAATTCTGCAAAATCATTTATAAACCATTTTATAAATCTTCGAAAATCCGTTTATAATCCCTTTATAAAAATTAGTCACTTATAAACTAATTTTGTACATTTTCTAAAAACATTTATAAATCCTTTATAAGTTCATAAATCATTTATAAACTCCTTTCATAAATCTATAAATCCATTTCTTAAACTCGTTAATAAGCACCCAACCATTTATAAAACTCTTTCACCTTGCAAATAAACTTCCCTTAAGTCTTAAAACCATTTTATAGAACATCTCCTATATTTATACTCTCCGAGACATTTATAATTAGAAAATGTCATTTACATCAAAAACACTATTAGATAGTAATAATTTATTGACATAACATTATAGATAAATAAATAATGATTTTTACCTTAAACATCTTAAAATAATAGTTAATTTTTATAAAGACATTAGAATAAAACACTTATGATTAATTTTTAACGTTATTATAAATAATAATAATTAATTTCCAAATAGTAGTAATAAATCATTATTATTAATTTCAAATCACATTTAATTATTTAAAATGAATGACTTCTCAAAATATTAAAATATTAATAAATAACTTTTAAAACAACATTAAATATAAATAAATAGCTTTAATCAATATTAATTATAAATAAGTAACTTTAAAACAATATTAGATCTAAATAAATGACTTTTTAAAAATAATGTTAAATATAATACATATCTTAGAAAAAGAAAGAATAATGGTTGAAACGAAATAGAAAATTAAATCTTTAAAACAAAATATTTTCGAAAACCCAATTTTTGGATTTAAAATCATTTCCTGTCTCAAAAATCCAATTCCAACTCAATTGGCGATTTATAATATTTCAAAATACTAATTTAAGGCCAATAACCACCAAACGCTCGACTAATATTGATATTGATTTTCTATCACTACAGGGTTTTAGTTTTCGAACATATAACAATGTTATAACCATAGTGTCCACAATCAGGTTCATTATTTAATGATCCACGTAAATGGAATATTATTAAAACAATTCAACAATAGCGAGATATCCCATTGGATCCCTCCAACCTATTCTCCCGACGTCACAATTCATATATATTAGCGTGCACGCACACACACACACATACATATATGCATACGTACATATATATATGTATGTATGTAAATAAAATAACAGTGGTGAGGAATCCTCTTGGATTCCTCCAACATGTTTCCCTGCATCACAACTCGTATATGTAACCAAATATTATAAATCGACCGCTACGAGGTGGGACATATACAAAGGGTCATCCGCTCTTACACAGGAACGTAATAGGGTCTCATCCGCTCCAAAGGGGGAATATATCAAAACCAACTAACAGATATAGTAAATCATCGAAACAATCATTCAAAAAAATTTATCAACTATATATCATACTGGTAAACCAAAAAGGTGGTTTAACTCTTCGAAATTTTATGTTGTCGCCGAGCGTTCCGGTTTGGAACTAAAACCGAACAATGCCCGATTTTAGCCTAAATTTCAACTATCTCTAAATTCGTCCAAACCAGCTCCATCGTGGAGCTTTCATCATTACGAGCGCAATGCAAAAATCCACGTCACGATTGGACCTCATATGAGAGAGTTACACAATTTTTAAATTAAACGATTTTAAATTAACAACTTATAACCAATTTTAATTATATTAATATAATTACATTCAAATAACCTTTCTTCCCCATTTCAAACCTATTCTCCTTCCCTATAATAAACCACCATAGCCGACCCCTTTTACCATTGAAGGCTTCCTCCTCCATTGACAAAGCCCACTAACGACATCACCATTCAACTCCTCTCGAGTACTCACCAGCATGCCCAAGACATCGAGCCCGCACCCATCCCTTAAATCACGACTTCGCTTCCTCTATGTTGGCCATACGTGGACGCGTTTTTCCCTAGGCAATCACATAAAAAATCAGCCACTAGGTGCCCTTTACAACTACAAACCTGAATCCAGCCTTCAAATCCACCATCGTTGACAAAAAATTTCAAAAACTTAAACCCTAATCTGCACAAAGCATATGACTTTACTGTCAAACTCAAGCAATGAAGCCACAGCACCGTAAAATGCATAACATCCGGTAGATCTATCTCTAAGCAATCGAAGATATTTATTTTAAATTTTTTAAATGAATAGCTTTTGAAAATTTGAAATTTAAGGTTTTCATTGTTTTTCTTTCTCCAGTTTGAAATCCTTTAAGAGTGGTAAACTAAAAAATAAAAATTAAAGATGGGTATGGACTTTTACATGGAGGTATGGGCAGCTATTGCGTAGGGTATGGCCAAGAAATAATGCATACATTATTTTAAATTTAAACATATCAAGCTTTTACACGGTCGAAAATCTCGAACACCAAACGAGGCGTGCCGCCTGGCGTTCCATATGTAATACCCCTATTTTGAACACGATGGAACTACTCCCAAGGCCTAGTTCGGTCATATGTAGCATAGTTTTTCAAACCCAGTTATAATATACTAATTTCTATAATTAGTTTCAAAGCGTTTTGAGCTCGCACGACCAAACGATGCATCCAATCACCACAAAATTCGTTAACATACAGTAATTCACTATTACGAATCTAATGAAACTGGTTTCATCAAAACCCGAGATAATGTCCCAAAAAGCTATTTTTATATGTTAATTAAATGATTTATTATAAAACCAAATAAATCATTTTCATATCCAAATCAAAAGTTTAGTATATCATTCTTATTATTTTAAATTGTTTAAATAAGATTTCCAAATCATTTTCATTCACATAGAATTCAAGATTTAATTATTTAAACAATCCTAATATTAAACTTAACAATTTAATTTTCAAATAAATCGTAATGTTTGAAATTCAAGTTATTTAACTTATAAAAATAACTTTTCAATATTTAAATCAATTAAATATTTCAAACTCGAATGACCAAAATTCTGGGTCGTTACACCTTGTTATGCATATTCTATTGGATTATAATGGAAAAGGAGTCTAGTAAAGGAATGAATTCAGATTTAGGAGATTCGGAAAGCTAGAAAGATGAGTGGGAAATTACATAATTTATTTATAACGTTGAAATTTATATTGTTGAACTTATTTTAGTATCATGCCTATATAAGATCTGATGAGTGTAGGCTTAAAATGAACGTAATTGAATATTGCCTACATATTCTGTAAAGTAGGTATTAGAATAGGAATGTTATTTACACCCTAATCTGAAAATTTAGACAACTTCCCCTAAATTTGCTAAAGTTGAATATTGATGAAGTTGTAAAGTTTGTTCCCGATTTATAATTGGGTTGTAAAATGTTAGCATTAGTTTAGCTTGTCCTAATTTGACTTAGAACGTGAATTTCTATGTTTTAATTTATTGGAAGCATGTTGTAATTCAATAGTATCTATTTCCGTATAATCATTATAATTTATTTTATTCCACAAATGTATAAAAGTCTGTCGTTAGAAATAATAAGGAATAAAACAAAAACGAAAGAGATGTGTAAAGTATGGATAGTCTTCTCCGTTTTTTGCACTGTCTATTTCAAAAAAAGAAAAGAAGATAATTTCTTGTAATTTCAAAGGAAGCAAAAGTCTCATTTTGGGATAATTTATAGAAAATTGTAATGGTAATCCTTTTTGGAAAGGATAACTCTAATAAATTAAAACGTGGAAATTAATATTCTGGATTCCTAAGCTTAGGACTTAATATGTTAGGAATAGGAATATATGTATACACACACACACACACATGCATAACCGCGCCTACCGATAAAAATAAATATATATTTATATAGCATAATATGCATCAATATTAACATTAGATAAAATTAAGACGTCTAGTTATAGATAGCACAGTAAATTAAAGGATTAGGAGGTGTAGATGGAAAAAAGACGGTGACCCCAAAATTAATAGGGCAATAAATGTGTAGTTAATAAGTGAAGGAATTGGGCCAACTCGTAGGGAGAGAAATGAGTGAATTCCAAAAATTTAGTCATTTGGATCTTTAGTGGGCCTATAAAGTCTAAATACATTTGGAACTTTTCTAAGTTTCTTTCAAATAAAATCAGTATTTTATTTTGTTTCATAAATAAAGTTTCACTTTAATTTAATGTGTATATAAATTAGAGTATATCAAATATACTCTTATATACATATTTGTGTGTGACGGTCACTTATCAAATTTATTCAAAGAAGGAAACTTTTCATTTCCTTTCTCTTAACTCATTCAATTAATGAAGGGGCATAAATTTATTTAGAGAATGAAACTCTTCATTTTCTTCTCTTAATTAAATTGACTAATTGATTAATAAAATAACATTAACGACCAATCTATATATGGCTAGAAATATAATTATCTTCATGGTAAATATTATGCAAGTGCAACATGTATGAAGCGTGCATAGTTAGTTATAATTGATATGTATGCATAAATGTTAGCGCCAAAATTGGTCACTAACACCCAAATCCAAGCGAAAGCAGCAAATCACAGTCACAGCTCATGGACATAATATATGTAGAGAGTAATAATGTGAAGAAAGGTCAATGAAATTAGTAAAGAACAACGGATTTTATAGTGGTTTGGCTAACTCCGGCCTACATCCACTCTAGAAGTTTCCTTTTATTGCTGTAATAATCGATTATAGTTACAGTCCAGAGTTGTCTAATGGCAGAATAGCCTTAGCCTTAGAAAAGGGAAGGTAGAGAGCCGAGAGAAGATCCCTTTTCTGAACCCCCACATGCTGTATTTATAGGCAAATCCCGAGTTACTAGGCTTCCTGGGTAGTCCGGGCCCATCAAGTCCATAACCGAGCCTGTATCCTTCATTATGACCGAACCACACTGCCATGCCGATCGACCTATGCTGATCCACTCCATACCCTATTATGTCGATCCACACCACCAAGTCACCGAGCGGCACTCATCGAACCAGCTACGCCGAACCACATCCCACGAAATTGTCCTGAAACAACAACTACTTGGACTTGAGGCTGTTGAACGATGTCATGCCGAGCGACGTCATATGTCGAGCGATGTCCTCTGCCGAGCGATGTCCTATGCCTAGTGACGTCCTATGCTGAGCGACGTCCTATGCGAGTGGTGTCCAATGCCGAGTAACGTCCAATGTCGAGTGACGTCCTTTGCCGAGCGATGTCCTATGCTGAGCCACCTTATATCACATTAAGCTACCGAGTGACAACCCAAAGCGAAGGACCTTAGGACTCGAAGTAGCTGAATCCGATTCCATACCGAGCCAGTTCCATCCATCCCTACCGAGCCATCCTATCTAGGCTGAACCATCTTACCAATGTCGAGCCGCCTCACTAAAGCCGAGCCATACCGCTAAGACCAAACCACCTCGTCTAGGCCGAACCACCCACCAAGGCCAAGTCGTGCCACCATTGCCGAACAATCCAAAACTCTTAGACCGAGCTACTATCCTATGCCGATCCACTTGATTTAGTTAAATCCGTCTGTCCACGGCCTCGTAAAAAGACGGGTTAACAATAAATAAATAATAATAATTTAGAGACAATCATATAAGGGACAAATGAGAAAAGAGATAAAAGATGACATAGATGATTGATTCATCTTTTCTCGTTATAAAGCTTAATAAGTGCAGCATTTAATCAATGAATAATAATGACACAAGAATATAAATAACCAGTAATAATTGATATGTATATATTATTGTCTGGTTTAAATCGTTTGATAATAATAAAGAGTTTAAATCCTACCATTTAAAGTATAAATGTTAAGTTTTATATGTATAGAAAAATATAGATATAATTATGTGTGTAGGAAGATTAAAAAAACATTCTAATTAATTCAAAATAAACTTCCATACTGCATATAAATTTTGATGTATTTGTGAACTTAAATACACTTGAATAATATAACAAAATGCACATGTATACAATTAAATTAAGAGATGTAACCTAAAAAAATTAAAAAGCTATAAATTAAGGAATATCAACAAGTCTTTAAATGCTTAAAAAAGGATATTGTGACATTAAATAGGGTAACAAATTTAGAAAATTTGTAGGATCAATTTTAAATTTTAAAATTAAATTCATTATCGAGACATCATTTAATCATATGTAAGTTTCTACTACAGTACAAATGCAAATAATAAGAATATACAAACTTTCAGATCTGAAAAATATTTGATATAAATGCTCAATATATATATAATTAAAACATCATATAATCGCATACAAGTTTTAATTTTGATTTGACAAAGGGGAAACCAATCAATTAATGTAAGCATATAAACTTTTAGATCTAAAGTTGGATCAACATAATAAACAAAAGATGAGATTACATGTAGAAGGTATAGGATTTAAGCATCATCAACATGGTGAATATATAATAAATAAAATTAGAATTACCAAAAGATGAAGCTTAAGATTTGCGTCTTGAATGAAGAATAACTTCGATTCTATTGAATCAACCTATGTATTTTGCAGAGAACTAAGGCAAGAACCATCTTGAGTTTATTTATTTTGTTTGAATTTGTTTTAGGTAATTCATTTTTATTTATGTTTTCATTGAGGCCATTAAGGGAGAGGAGGGCAAGAGAAGGAAGATAAAATGTATTTTTATAGGAAAAGAAGAATAATGATGGATTGAATAAGAGATGATATATTTTAAAGGAAACGACCTTTCAATTTTCCATTTTAAAACTTCCATATTTAATCCCTAATTCAAATCCAATCAAAACCCGTTTTTCATCTTCATATTTACATCAGAAGAAACAGGCATAAAGAGAAAATGACAAAATTCATTTCATAAATGATCTTTTAGTGAGTTATAAAGAGGAGATTTATTTCTTTTAATACCTCCTTTGGATTTTCAAATCACATTCGAAAACCCTTTCAAAAAGTTCCCAAAACCACTTAGCAATTAATCTATTTAAATCCAATTTAAATATTTTATTGATACCAAATATCAATACATGCGTTTATAATATTTATAGACTCACTTTATTAAATGCTAATGGTATTAAAACAAATCAAATAAAGTATAATAATTAATATTTCATAAATATCAATTAATTTACAATAATTTAAAAATTAATTAAATCATGTGGTTTTTGCAGAGTATTCATCATTATGGTTGTGTGACTTAAAGTAATGTAGTAAATACAGTCAGCGATTAATATCGAACAATTCAAAAATTAACATTCACGTGTCATCTTAGCTAGTGGTGTGACATTTTGACTGGATTCACCGCTTACATATCTTTTGGTAAAATCCAATTTTGTTTATTATAAGGGTACCCAATAGTGACAATCATTTACACGAATTCTCTTCGTCAAAATTATAGGGCTTATGGACTTTGGTAATAGTCAAATCCCAATGTGGTCCACATTCAACTTTATAGTCCAAACATAAAGTCTTTATTTCAATAATAAAAATATTATTAACAGAAATGCTCCGTCAGAGACTTCGACTTTGAGTTGACTTCAGTTGATTGTGATATTAACCTCGTATAATTGAGGAGACGAATCCTCTCTTTAATAGTGTTTCACTTTTAATGCTTCCACTCCACCTAACTATATCATTTATTGAACACCATGCCATGATTTAACTATAATCAAAGCGGAGTTTCCACATTGAAGATCAACAGTATTCTTAACTCAAGTGAACTGTGTAAATTAGTCATATCAATATTTTTTACTTGACCTTAGTTATATTAACCAAAAGAAAACTATAGACCGAGTCATTTCATAATTATCCAATAACTATCATTAGTGACCCCTTGGTGCTCCCAGTATTGATGAGTAACACACTGTCCAAATTTGGAGAGCGTTATGTACTCTAATCTCATCGGATATATCGATATCCAGTCTCGATACATCTTGATAAGGAATATTTTAAATGGTATATTTATTTCGTTGTGATAAATTACTTACAGTTACAACATTTTGTAAGTACTATCACAAAACATACCATTTATGGATTTTCTATTAAATATACATTTAATTAAATTAATTAATTAACTAATATAACACATTATATCAAGTATATAATAAAAAGAAAATACCTCTTATTTCGAACAAGATTGATTATCAAGTTAGACATATGTAACAAATTACATAATTTCCCCTAGGGTATGCCCTTAACTTTAGATGTCTCCCACTTGCACTCGAGTTAAATTATGGTATCATATTCCAACTTCTCCAATCGATATCCTCAAAACCAATTGGGTTAGTCCTTTAGTGAACGGGTATGCTATCGTGTTTCAATTATCTTCTCTGTCAATCACCCTCTCTGACGAAGATAAATTATTTTATCACGTGGAACAATTAGAAGTACGTCTCTCGACTTCTAGTGAGCTCTAATTTCTGTGATGGACTATATTGCAACATTTTTATCATATAACAATGTTACGAGATTCTCAACATTTGGAATCGGCTTAATTATAAAATTGTGCATTTATATCTATATACATTTCTTTATTACTATGTATTCATGGTGATGTACTTAATCTTTTTCATCGAATCAACTATAGTTTTTCATTTGGAACATTTTTAATTTAAAGATTCTTAACTTGAATTTATTATTAACATATTATACTCAATATCACTTATGAAGTTTGAGTCCAAATACTCCTTCATAAAGAGTTAGTTGTTTATGTAAATAATTCTCTAGTATTTTACAAATACATGAGAACATTTCAAACAACCATTTACTGAAATCAATTTAGATTTGATATTTGCTTCATGCATCAAATACATAAACAAATTATGATATTGTAGATATCATAACATGAATGATAATTTCTACTACCAATGCATAAGGAATCCATCTGACATGCTCCCTATTAAACACTTTAATAAGGTGTCTTTGCATATCATTTTGGGACATTCCCTACAATTTTATAATTTTTATATAAAAGATATCATTTATAAATCCAATGTCGAGTATTACAACTATAGCAGATTTTAACACAAGTACATCATTAACAATAAATATTGTATTGTTTACTGATGATTTGGAAATATCCATGTACCAATTCACTTTCTTTCTTATGAGCACATGCTTTCTCTGCACTTTGATTGACTATCAGACTATTCGATATTTCTATTAAAATATTTTTTCAATTTCGATGCTTACAAAATGATACATTTTATCATTTCGGATCATTTCTAAAAACCCACAAACTCAATATCGCTTCCACTGATTTCAAAACACTTTGGTTGTTTATATGAATGCAGTTTAGTCTAAATATATATTTAGAATTTTCTATTTCAACATACATATACCAAAATCCAAAGTCATTCTAGATGATAATTTTGTGAGTAAATATGAATTAAATTGGGTGCGTTGAATAACGAATCTATTACTCTAATTTCAAATAACAAAATTTGCGAGGATATTCTTATCAACGTTGCTCATTAAATTCCAAGCGCATTGATCTCTTAAAGACATAATCGTGACCGATGGACCACATCTATTTGGATAAGACTACCACAATTGTATTTTGATAACGCACTTGGAATATATTTGGATTTGCGCATCATACCATATCATAGAGTCAATACTCTTGATAGTTTAATTAAACAATCGAGGATGATATATTTTCGACATTGATGAGAAATTCATATTTTCTCTTCAATATGCAAGAATACTTATTAGACACTCTAATGCGATGTGTTTGTTTGGGTTAGTTAATTTCATTTCATTTCATCTCATGTAATCGGTTTTATCTTTGGATCGTAGCTAATTCCTTTTTACTACCAATAATTTCTCAACGAAATTCCTTCACTATTAAGTTTGTACTTCTTGAAACAATAATCGTTCCTTAGTGCAACAGAATATGTATTCATAAACTGTTATGAACTTCCTTATTTATAAAAATGATTTGTTTCTAGTTTACAAAACTTACATTCAAAACACAAATATGTTATCTAATGATAGTTCTTTCGAAAATCCTTTTGAGGAGATTCACACAAGATCCCTCATGAATAAGTATTCTGTGCATACTTTTGATTTGCACAACCTGTCAACTTCTTAGCCTAGGATATATTGGGGTTTCTTATAAAACATTATAAGTCTATTTGGGTTTCCTTAATGTTCCACTTTTAGTTTATACATTCATATCATACAAGTTTTATTATTATATAACTTTTATATTCATGTCATTTATATAATAGTCTTATATATAATATTATGTTAATTAAATCGTATTTAACTAAATTTATTAATTTACTCTTTAATTAATTTTATTTTAGTATTCTAATACAACCTTTATATTAGATGCATCTGTTATAACCTTTATAGTGTATGTTATAACCTTTGTAGTATAGCACATATATCTTATATATATGAATTTTTTATTTAATTAATTAATTATTTATTTATTTAATTAAACAATTTTAGTTAAATTATTTTCAATTTCAAAATTTATCTTACATACATACATGTATAATAATGTTTCCTTAAACACTTTAAAATAACATAACATATATTAACATATATAATACATGCATATAAGTATTAGTTAATTAACTCCTTTAGTTATTTTATTTTATTAATCATATTAATAAATTTTAGAATTTTAAAATTAATATTTAAATTGATTCAAACACTTTGAAATTTTCATTACATTTTCAAACATTTTGGAAGTTTATGTTATATTATAACCTTTCATAATAAGCATGTTTTTATTTTAAATTTAAAATCTTGTCTTAATTTTCAAAAATACCAAAGACCCAATTCAAAATGGGCATTTTCTATTTGTGGCAAGCTTTGAGCTCACTTCACCTTTCAGGCCAAGCTGGTAACCAGGTAGGATAGGGTACTTGATTACCTAATTTCAATCCTAGGCATTACCTTTCTAGAAATCATACTAAGTGCGAAAGCTTAATTTGTTAGTCCTAACATGATTAACCTAAACCACATAGGTTATTAGGCTCTGATACCATTGAAGGAACTGGGCTAGCCCGCAGCGGAAGAACTGAGTGAATTTCAAAAAATTAGTCATTTTGGGTCTTTAAGGGCCTATGAAATCTAAATTCACTTAGAACTTTTCTTAGTTTTTTAAATAAAATCAATATTTTATTTTATTTCATAAATGATGTTTCACTTTAATTTTGTGTCTATATAAATTAAAGGATATCAAGTATACTTTTATATACATATTTGTGCGTGATGATCACTTATTAAATTTAATCAGAGAAGAAAACTTTTCTATTCCTTTCTCTTAACTCATTCAATTAATGATGGGGCATAAATTTATTTAGAGAAGGAAACTTTTCATTTCCTCTTAATTAAATTAACTAATTGATTAATAAAATAACATTAAGGACCAATCTAATTATGGCATGAAATGTAAATCTCTTCACAGTAAATATTATGCAAGTGCAACATATATGAAGTGTCATAGTCACCGATAATTGATATATATGCATAAATAAAGAAGAATATTAGTGACATTAAAAACGGTAACAAATTTAAAAAATTCTTATGATCAACTTAAAATTTAGATTCATTATCAAGACATCCTTTAATCATATGTAAGTTTCTGTTATAGTACAAATGCAAATAATAAGAACATACAAACTTTCATATCTGAAATATATACTTTGATTTAAGTGCTTAAAACATAGATCTATAGTTAAAGCATCATATAAACGCATACAAGTTTTATTTTTGATTTAACAAAAGGAAAACCAATCAATTAATGTTCGTTACAAACTTTTAGATTTAAACTTGCGTCAACATAATAAACAAAATATGAGATTAGACGTAGCATGTATAGAATTTAAGCATCATTAACATGGTGAATATATAATAAGTAAAATGAGGATGACCTTCGATGATACCTAAGATTTGCACCTTGAATGAAGAATAACTCTGATTCGATTGAATCAACCTCTGGATTTTGCAAAGATCCAGAGACAAGAATCACCTTCAATTTATTTGTTTTGTTGAATTTTTTTTAGGGAATTCAATTTTATTTTTATTTTCATAAAGGACATTAAGGAAGAGAAGAGCAAAAGAAAGAATATAAATGTATTTTTTTTGAGGTAAAGAAAAATAATGATGGATTGAATAAGAGAGGAGATGTTTTAAAGGAAACATTGAGATCTTTTAATTTTCCCTATTAAAACTTCCATATTTAATTTCTAATTAAATCCAATCAAAACTTTTTTCTCCTCTTTATATTTACATCAAAAGAAATAGACATAAATTGAAAAGGACAAAATCCATTCATAATTGATCTTTTAGTGAGTTATAAAGAGGAGATTTATTTCTTTTAATCCCTCCTTTGTATTTTCAAATCACATTTGAAAACTCTCCCCTTTTTCGTCATGCACGTGGGCCTCAATAAAAAAATTCTCAAAACAACTTAGCAATTAATCTATTTAAATATTTTATTAATATCAAATAACAATACGCATGTTTATAACTTTTATAGACGCACTTTATTAAATGCTAATGGTATTCAAACAAATCAAATAAAGTATAATAACTAATATTTCATAAATGTCAATTAATTTAATTAATTTACAACAATTTAAAAATTAATTAAATTACGTGGTTTAAGCAGAATATTCATCATTACGGTTATACGAATCAAAGGTGTAAATTCAGTCAATGATTAATACCGAACAATTCGAAAAGTAACTTCACACATCACTTTAGCTAGTGATGTGATATTTTGGCTAAATTTATCACTAACACATCTTTTGGTGATATCCAATTTTATTTATTATAAGCATACCTAGTGGTGATAATTATTTACACCATTTTTCTTCATCAAAAATCTATCATTTTACAACTTATGGAATTTGATAATGGTCAAAATTTTAATATCGTCGACATTCAACTTTATAGTCCAAACACAAAGTCTTTAGTTTAATAATAACAATTATTATTAACCAAAATACTCTGGCTAGAGACTTTGAGTTGTCTTCAGCTGACCATTATACTAACCTCGTATAACCAAGGAGATGATTTCTCTCTTAAATAGCATTTCACTTCCAATGCTTCGACTCGACCCAACTATAGTCGTTTAGTGGATGCCATGCCACGATTTAACGATAATCAAAGCGGAGCTTCCACATTGAAGATCAATAGTATTCTCAAGTCAAGAGAACTATGTAAATTAGTCATATTGATATTTATGCTTGACATTAGTTATATCAACCAGTAGAAAACTATTGATTAAGTCATCTTATAGTTATCCAATAACTATCATTACGTAACCTCTTGGTGCCCCAACAATCTGAGTAATATACTGCTTAATGTTTAGAAAGCATTACATACTTTAGTCTCATCGGATACATCGCTATTGTGTCTTGATACATCTTGACTAGGAATATTTTAAATGGTATATTGATTTTAAATGGTATATTTTCATGGTATATTTATTTTAAATGGTAACAAGTAATTGAAAGGGGCATTTTCCTTGATTTACATTAGGTTAGTCTAAATGAGATTTCAAATGTGGAAGGTCGGCAGGCTATGTCAATATTATTATTGGATTGGTATTTAGTAGCAGGGTTGGCATGTATGTTTTGACCACTAACGGTCGGTAGCAAAGACTCAGCTTATGCTCTAATGGATTTCGTTTCATACTAGTGTAGAACGATACGCACGGACCTCAAAGTTATTTAGTTGTTTTCTTGTCGGAGGCGGGCTAGTTAACCCTTAGACAGGTCTTTGAGATGTGTTAGGTATACGCAGATTACAGTATAAAGTCATATCTAGAGGTCATTGGTCTCCGTAGTTAGGACCGATTAACTAGTGTTTATGTTGAGGAGGGCCCGCTTCAGGGTTGAGGTATGAAATAGTCATTGGGTTTACCTCCTCCTTATTGAATAAGTATTAAGTGGCCGGGGTTTTAGATTGTATATGTTTAGATATATACATATATACATATATATATATATATATATAATTATACCTCAGAGGAGGTTGAGCAATCATACGCACATATAGAATTGAATGGTTTCGCCATAAATAATTAACATAACACTTAAAAATGAAAATCAATCGACGCAAATTAGGGGCAAAATATGTAATTTTCTAGTCATCATAACATTGTTCTGACCACCTTCTCATTACAACCAACATGATAGATATAGAGGGACATGCTACTGGTGCAAGACGGGAACTGCAGATGGTGGAGTCTTCTTATTCATGTTGGGTGCTGACAAGGCAACTAAATATCCAAGGAATATTATTGATACCAAGGAAGTAGGCTCGGTCAGTATTTATGTTTTACTATATTATTTCATTCCATTATGAGTTTATATTAACGCACCCTGATATACTTGTGTTAATTACGTGTTACCAAAATCAACAATCTCTATGCCCTAATGGACTTAGGTTTCGATTTAGTTGAAATTTGGGCCCATTAAGGTGCGGGTTGTTGCAGACAATCTTCCTCCAATCGAAGGTAACAACTCCAACGGGCATGAAACCAACGAAAACACTCTCACTAGTGTTGTCCCACCCAATCTTGGCATCAATGAAGAAATGTGGCATATTATGATGATACAGTTGTCAAATATGGATCAGTTAGCCAGTGAAGTGAATGGCTTAAGGACACTGTTGGATGCCCAAGCCACTGCATGCTTTGTCTCAACAGCCCCTCTCATGGCCGATCTAGTCGACCTACCTACTCATGGACCCATGCTCCCTAGTGACATACCACCAGTGAGTATCCTCGAGCCCAGCAATGCTCAAGGCCGAGCCAGAATTGACGGTCGCATTAAAGGCTGGGATGGCAGGAACCCTGTATACTTAGCCACTCCCTAAGAACTAAAGAGATCATCACAATATGGAATGAGTAAGTCCCTTTGCGTTAGTGAGCGGGATTATCAAATACAATAACTCCTACTGTCCCATTATCGATCAAATTATCTGTGGGTGCTGAGGGCGTCATCACCGTAACTTCGATATAAATGTCTATCCCTACCGAGGAGGTCATAAAGTGTATGACGTACATTTTAGACCAAGGCAATTTGGAAGTAAGCTCAAACCCATAAGACGACCAACTAGAACCTCGCGTGGGTGACTCAAGCCTTGAAGCTGGGTCGATTACCCCTTGGAATCCATATCCATAGACAGTGTCGATCCTAGCAAGATCATTAAAATCGGTACTGAAATCAACCTAGAAGTTAGAGAGGATCAGGTTCCTATAATAGAGCAAAGACGTCTTCGCATTAAGGCACGTCGACACCACTGGCATTAATTTTAGTTCATTTGTCATGCGCCCAATATCAATCTAAAAGTTACTCCCGCTTGTTAAAAGCATCGATCCTCAACTTAGAAAGGACTCAGGCTCTTAAGGAAGAAGTAGAGAGCTGTTGGCCAACGACTTCATTCAGGAGGATGAGTATCCAATATAGGTAGCAAATCATGTATTGGTCAAAAAGTCAAATAGGACTTGAAGAAATTGCATTAACTTCTTCGATCTTAGCAAAGCCTGCCCCAAGGGTAGTTTTCTTTTGCCTTACATCAATTAGCTGGTAGATGCAACCAGTGGCCAAGAGCATCTTACCTTTATGGACACTTATTCTGGGTGCAACCAAATTGCCATGAGTGGCCCATACCAAGAGCATACCTCCTTCGTAATAAACACAGGCATATACTATTATCGCATCATGCCCTTTGGTTTGCAAAATGCAGGTGTTGTATACCAACATCTCATCAACCGCATGTTTTTTGAAAAAATTGGCCAGTCTATGGAAGTATATCTAGATGATATATTAGTAAAATTTGAGAAGGTCAGGAGCCATGGGCAAAACCTAGCCGAACTTTCAGCATCCTTCGCCAATACAACATGAGGTTGAACCCTAAGAAAAGCTCTTTCGCTGTCAATTCTGGTAAGTTCCTTGGTTATGTAATAAGAGCGAAAGTGATTTATGTTAACCTTAATAAAATCCAAGCCATCAAGGACATGCAAGTTCCCAAACTACAAAACAAATGCAAAGCTTAAATGGGATGGTTACAGTGCTAAGCTGGTTGTGTCAAACTCAATCGATTGGTATCTCCCTTTCATCGACCTCGTCAAGAAAGGAAAGTTGTTCACTTGGAGTAGAGAATGCACCAAGGCATTCAAGGAGTAGAAACAACATCTGGCCACTACAACATTGTTATCCAAGCTCATCAATGTGGAGGATATGTATCTATACTTGGCCATGTCTAACCATGCGATCAACGTCGCCTTAATCAAGGAGGACGAGAAGGTCCAACGACTGGTGTATTGTGTCAGAAAAAGGTTAGTCGACCAAAAGATGAGATATTCTAGGCTAGAGAAGCTCACACTCTGCCTACTCATGGCAGCTCGAAATCTCCAACCTTACTTCTAGGCTTACCCCGTCAAATTCTTAACAAATCAGTCTGTAATGGATCCACAACTAGCCCAACATAGTGGGCCAATTGCTAAAGTGGTATACCAAGCTTGTGACGCATCACATCTCATTCTATCCTCGCACTTCCATCAAGGGCCAGATTGTTGCTAATTTCGTTGCCGAAAGCTAAGGCTTAGGCAAGTTGAAAGGAGAAGCCATCACCAACAGTCCGACATGGCACCTGTATGTTGATGGGGAATCAAATGAGAAGGGGAGGGTCCCGACATGGTCTATATCATGCTTAAAGGGAAATAATTATGTTTTGTGGTCCACCTCACTTGCAAGCTGACCAACAATGAAGCCGAATATGAAGATTTTCTAGCCGGACTTAGGATGGAAAAAGAACCATGCATGTAATCTGTTTTGTTTCCAGTGACTCATCAGTGGTCGTCAATCAAATCAGATAATGCTTCCAGGTGAGGAATAAGAAATTGGCCTTATATGTTGCAAAGGTTTAAAATATTATTAGCACTTTTGTGGAATTGAAGTTGGAACAGATACCTAGGAAGTAGAATGCCAAGGCCGATCAACGGGCCAAGTTGGCAAGCAATTCAAAAGAAGAAATCACTCCTTGGGTCCCTTTAGAGATCCAATACACCCCTTTCCATAAGATGGGGGAAAACGATAAAACAATAGAAATAGACGTGCCATCTATAGATAGTTGGATGGTGCCTTTAATTGGAAATTTAATAAGCAAGGAGCTTCCTGCCTACCACAAGGAGCTAAGAAGATTCTATATCATGCTCCCAACTACACAATCGTGGATAGGAGGCTTTATAAATGGGGGTACTCTACATAACTCTAGTGGTGCGTATCTACGGATGAGGCCATCCAGATTCTAGAAGAGTTTCATGAAGGGTTCTATAAGGATCATATTGGCAAGAAAAGCCTTACCAGAAAGGCTGTCCAATAGGGCTACTGACGTCCCATAATGATCAAAATTCTATGGGGCACATAAAGAGATGAAACTAATTCCAATGCTTTACCATGATCCCTAGAGCCTTACCTACCCTCCTCAGTTCGATGACTTCCCCAAGGTCGTTCGATACATGGGGAATCGATTTGATTAGAAAGTTGCCAATGCTAAGAGACGGAACAATTATGTTATAGTCACTAATAACACCACCCAATTTGAGAGCAATCTTTTTCAAGACTTTAATGCAAGAAATAAAATTGACAAATGCTTCTCTTCTATTTCCCACCTTCAAGCCAATGGACAAGTATAAGCCGTCAACGAGACCATCAAGTCCAATCTCTTAAGAAACATCTTGTAAAAGATAAGGGAAACTAGGCTAAGAATTGCCTCTTGTTCATTAGTCTTATCACACTTCTATCATCACTTCGATCGGTCATACCCCATTCTTAATGTCTTATGGATACATAGTTATGCTACCTTTTAAAGTAGATATCCCGTCACCTTAGTATCTGATCTTTAAACCTGAACAAAACAACAAAGTAATCGAGCTCAGACTTGACACTGTAAAAGAATAAAGAGATAATGCCAAAATTCGCACATAAGCATACAAAAGGAAGATTCCCAAGCTCTACAACTCTAGAGTAAAACTCCAACCATTCATTATCGACAATCTAGTCCTACGCTTGGTATTTGCAAATACAGAGGACCGTATCAAAGGAGTACTTAGCCTAAAATGGGAAGGGATGTATGTCATTAGCATTATCCTAGTAATTGGCGCTTACCGCCTCTCTCATCCGGATGGAACTCACATCTACCGCAACTAAAGCTTGATTCATCTCTAAGCCAATCGCATGTAAAAGCCATCCATGATTACAAGGTTATGTAATGCGTCTTTTTGGGAATACATTTATGACTTCAGTTGAAGGATGAGTTTTATGTGCTCATTTGCCTTGTTGCAGACTACCGACCTTTGCCGCCAAGTGCGTAGCAAGCAATTATCTCCACTTGTCGATCGGCTATCCACGAGGGTGAATCGTCATGCATTCAGTTCCTTATCGATGACCGCCACTATGCATTTAGGTTTGGGCCGAGCTCCACTGTCACTCTCTACTAGCATCATGTCACCTCAAAGAACCTTTGAATAGCCTAGGTTATCTAATGAAGGATGAGTTTCATATGCTCATTTTCCTTATTGGGGACTGTCGACCTTTGCCGCCAAGTGCATAGCGAGCCATGCTCTTCGCTTGTTGGTTAGTTATCTACAAGAGTGAATCGCTATGCATTCACTTCCTCATTGGGGACTGCCCTTAAGCATTCAGGTTCGTGTCGGACGCGACTGTTGCTCTCAATTGGCATTGTGTCACCCCAAAGAACCCTTAAACGACCCAGGCTATCCAACAAAGGATGAGTTTTTATGTGCCTGTTTGCCTTATTGGGGACTATCGACCTTTGCCACCAAGTGTGTAGCGGGCCATGCTCCCCACTTTTGGTCAGCTATCCATGAGAGTGAATTACCATGCATTCACTTACTTATCCGGAACTACCACCAAGCATCCGAGTTTGGGTCAGGCTCGACTGTCAATCTTGACTGGTATTGTGTCACCCTAAAGAACCTTCGAACAACCTAGGCTAACCAATGGAGGATGATTTTTTATATGCTCATTTGTTTTTTTTAGGACTACCGACCTTTGCTGCCAAGTGCATAGCGAGCCATGCTTCTTTCTTGTTGAGCGGCTATCCAACAATGGATGAGAATTTATGTGCTTGTTTGCCTTGTTGGGGACTATCAACCTTTATCGACAAGTGCGTAGCGAGCCATTTTCCGTGCTTGCAAGATGGCTATCCACAAGAGTGAACTACCATGCATACACCACCTTATCGAGGACTACCACTCCATCTTGTAGCATGCCACCTAGGATAATTTTCAAGTTGCTTATTGCTTAGGTTCAAGCCAGGACCGCCCACCAAAAAAGATGGCAAAAGTAAGCTCGACAATAGTATATCGGCCTTGGTGTCCTAATAGCGGATTGATTTACACGAGAAATGCTCGTATCCGAGTCCTTCAACTGGGCCAGCCCATAAGCTAGCATAACTTAATCAATTCAATGCAAAGTGTGCAAGAACGGATCATGATCATTGAACGTCGCCTAACTTAGTTGATCTATCTCGTTAAAAAAACCAAGTGCAAATAGAAGCTAGTTGCCTACTCAAAGTACGCTACCGCACAAGATAAGTATAAATAGACAAAAGTAGATTTGGCTATCCAAACACTTATAAAAAATTTAAAAAGAAGTTGAATTCAAACCGAAAATGTGGGGGTACATAGCTTGCCCCACTGGACTTACAAAAAGGGAAAACTAAGGATTATCCAGTCTAATCTCTTAGCTTGCTATGCCAAGAAGTCCAGGTGCTCCTGAATAATCATGGCCAGTGCAGTAACGCCCTTGATCGGCATTTGTGCTACCACCTCCTTCCGTGTCCGAGAAAAAGCCATGACATCGAACTTACTGATGGTAATGGGGAATTTATAATTCTCTCAAAGTAGAGTCCTTTGCATGTTCTTTAAATGATTTTGCCAAGTGGCCACTGCTTTTTCCTGGCAGTGGAAACATCCTCATCTGTCAGGCTCTCGACCATATGCTCCAACAGGTCGGCCCGTAGCAGATCGGCCCCTTTCTTTAGCTTCGCAAACCTCTCCCTAAGGTCCGTCTCCACCTCCACTACATTCTCAACCCTCCCCGAAGGTCTACCTCCCCATCTCTTCCTTCTCGACCCTCTCCAAGCACACAACCACCTCTCGAGCTGCCTTATTGGTCGCCACAACTGCCTCTATTTTGGTCTTATCAACCGCCTCGACCACCTTTTGCCACTAGTGGCCCCCAACCTCCAAATCCTGCAGGCCTTTCTCTCAATTTTCAAATCATCCCACAACCTCTCCACATCCTTCGAAAGCGCATATAGTGGTAGCAGACCAAAGGAAAACGCAACTGTTAAGTAACAAAGCCACCAGCGAAAGAATCAAATAAAATCTACCACCAAAGAGTTCTGAGCATAGAAGGTAATGGCATCCTCCTAGGAGTGTAGGTTTAGGAAAGACAGAGGGCGATGGGGATAAGTAAGAGCCTCCATTACCGTCAGCTAATAGGCTAAAAATATTCAGTCCATATCAATGGGATACTCGACATGGTGAAGATTCAAAACAAACTCCCATAACACCTCGACTGTTTGGTTAGCAAGCAACTTTTCGATGTCATAAATATTAAGGACCTTCTTGCAGGGCCCGGGTGCCTCCACTTCCAAAGACTAACCAACCTCGTCCATCTTGCTCTTCTTAGATTGCATTCCCAGGTGCGTAGGGCTAGGAGGCAACTCGCTATACTCTAAGAAAAATTCATGAAAGGCGAGGTTCATAGGTCTACAAGGAGGCGTAGGTGTCTCACTGGTCATAACTAAGGAAACTTCGCTAATGGCCTCCTTGACCAACTCCTCATCAAATGTTGTTAAACCCAGCCCCTTGGCCACTGCAACAACAACGGACATAAGATTTAGTCGAAAATTCGTTGCTAAGACAGTAGACAAGTACAAATAAAGCTATCGTTTATACCAGGTAGACCACTATTTTTAATTAAGGGCCGAAACGATGAGGCCAAGCTGCCTATGCTTTTCTCATCCATCCCTACGTAAGACCCGCCTACGGATTCACCCTCATAATCGGGATATGAGGACTCATATTCAAGGTTTTGCCCAAAAGAAATGTATGCATCCTTACCAATACCCGCCTCTTGTTCTCTTATCACAACACTACTCTCCTCATAACTTAAATCGATATTCCTCGAACAACGGCTCACTATAGGGGATAGGGAAAAACTAGGTGTTGTTGGTGTAATTGTTCCTACTTAGGCATTAGCATAACATCACTTAATTATTCCAAGTCAACTTATTGTCATTCCTCTTTCTCCCCACTTGTTATAGTATCAACATAATACTGGTTGGCATCTGTTGGCCCGGAGTCCGGGTTATTAAACTTAATCTTGGAGTAGTCCCACCTCCCTTTGGTTGGCTTTACAACAACAGTCTCCTTCCTTATTATTTTCTTCCTTTGTGGCTCAACGACCATTGTCTGTTCTATCCTCGCAAACCCAGCAGCATGGAGGTTGGGATCACTCATCGACATTTCAACTCTCGATGCTCTGAGGCGACCGCCTTCAACCAATTCAGGTTCTTGGTCAACGTAGTCGAATTGACACTGTATAAGCTAATCTTATGTCCTATTAAGGAATGTATTAAGTAAAAGATAGAAGCACCAAAGATGGAAGAGGTAGAAAAGCAAAGATTTATGAGGGTTTGGAAATTGAGGTTCTCTAGCTCAAGTTTAACCCTATACGGTACAAAGAAGTATCTAGTCATCCAGCCAGGATGGATTTGCTAGGAATGCCCATAAATGTCATAGGCTTGGTGCGAGGTTGGAAATGATAATAATTTATGATTGGGTAGTTACCCTCCTTTTGACGTCTGAAGAGTATCTCAACTAGTTTGGCATTTGGCTCCAAAAGGCCTACCACTGTACAAATGACATAAATACCAAGCAAGAATCAGTGGCTATTGGGGGTCAATTGCCCAAGGTTAAGTCGGTAAGCATCAAGAATAAAAACATTATAGGGGTGGAAAGGTAGCAAAACCCCGACCTTGAAATAGCCAATCAAAAAAGAAAGAATCCCTATGTTCACCCCATACAACGCCTTGCAAAGAGTTATTTCAATACTGGACTGATAACTATTATTGCAAGAAAATTCTACCAATTCTATGTGATCTTTCCAAGATCTACCAAAGTCTAACACCCATGCTCGTAGCAATTCATTAAGTACTTGGTTGACTACTTTGTCTGGCCATGTGTCTGTGGATGGTAAGTTGTGCCCATATACAACTCCAAACTAAAAGCACTCTGTACGATCTAGAAAAACTCACTGGAAAACAACGGGCCTCGGTCACTCATTATAGTACCCGAAATTCCATGTATTATAACTATAGTATTCACATGCATCTTGGCTAACTTTGCTGCCGTCCTTGTAGATTCCACCAGAATGAAATGGGCACTTTTTGTTAGTATATCTTTTATGGCCTGTATACTTTCATTTCCAGCTCTTGTCCTAGGCAAACCATATACGAAGTCTATAGAAACTGGTCTTGCTTTCATATTAGAACCTTTAAAGGCTATAGAAGTCCACTTGGATTTTGATGTTCTGCCTTAACTTGTTGGCATGTGAAACATCTCTTCACATATTCTCCAAAGTCTTTCTTCATCCTTTTCCTGTAGAAGCTCTACTTCATATCTTGATACATATTAGTGCCCTTCGGTTACTTTGTAAACTTCAAATAATGGCATTCATATAAGATTAACCTATGAAGGTCTCCATTATTTGAAATATATTTCCTCCACTATTTGATTCACTAATAGGCATATATATGAAGATTAGTGAACCTTCCAACCTTCTCAGACTACGAGACACTGACCAAATATAATACAAATTACTGGTCAATGAATTGAACAATAGACATACATTTCCATCTACCTTTGATCCCCTTGAAATGAAGGAGAAAATCGTGATGCCTATAACAACCAACTTGAATCATGCCAAAGCATCTAACAGCATCTACCTTACACGTCATAACACCAAGCATTAATGAAGCTCACCGATATTAAGCATCACGTCCTACTACATAATAATATGGTGCATCACTCTTTAATGTTTCCATACAATGTTTACAAAGCGTGTTGAACCATTAACATACACCATTCAGGGTCCAGGTCCAAACTATCCTCGTAATAGGTGTTTAGTCGACAGATTTTATAAATCAGTCGCCTGGTTCAAATTTTAGTCAGCTGGTCCTGTAGGTCGGTCGATCGACATCATGAAGAAAATAATTCTTTTGGCTTATCAATAAACTAAATGCAAACTCAGTCAACTTGCTACTTAAATTTAGTAGGCAGAAGCTATATTTAGTCGACTGAAACACCATAAAAATACACTATAAACTTCTGGGCTCTGCACTATTTTATTCGGTCGATCTGTACCAGTTTCATTTAAACTTAATATTTACATCGGTATTCATTTTCTAGGCATAATTTAACTCTTTTAATAACCTTGTTACTATTTCATCATATTATGTTGGTGTTCAAAGTCCTAACGCATCGATTATGATCATATCTTCTTTTTTGTATCTTCTCATCACCTACTTTACAATCTTACTAAAAGGTCACTAATATAAAATTACTATTTTATTTTCATGTTAGCTGAGACTAAAAATGATATATTCAATTTCATACATCATCATTATCTGTTATAGGTGTTTAATCCACCTATAATTCATTCATTCAATCATTTATATTCATCTTCCCCAATTAAAATATATTTAAGGTCATAATTATCTCCAGTACAAGATTTTACCATTTATATACCCATCCAAGTATCAATACTAAATTTTAAGTGTGTTATAATGTTTAGATCGTATGAAACTCCACTAACGTAATTTAGGCCATAATTAATGGATTAAAAGCATAGATAATATTATATATCTTAATTAATGATTTCCCACTCAACAATTACCAAGGAAAGCCCCAAATTCAAATTGGATCTTGTTCTTCTCCATTATTCGGAAGTTCCATAGGTCTCAATATCTTCAAGAATCAAGTTGAAATAAATATCTCCATGTATCTCTCTTTCAGGCCAATGTCATTAGTCCTAAAGAGTATCTAATTTGACGAAGAATTATCTGTTGCAATTTTTGATCTTGGTTTTAAAGGAATGGGTTTGTCCCTTTTTATTAGAGAAAGAAGGACTAATGAGATGTACGTGGGTTTTCATAATTAGGGAACTATTAACTTTGGCACTAATGGACCTTAGGATCCAATTTAGAACATACTAAACCCGAATACTAATTCGATCGTATTACTTTGTTCGATTAACATGTGCTTATAGTAAAACTTGACCCAAAAAAAATCTAATCTTCGTAATGGTACAAGTTGCATTGTCTAATTCATACATCCACAGAAATTATGATTTAACCTTCAATGTAAAATTACTGAATTCTTCTTTTATTAAATCATTAAATAAATTACCAAAATTCACGGGGCGTTATAACTAGAGAAATGTTGATTTTCCGCCGTGGACTGACAATGACATGTCGATGCCATATCAACACGCCATCATGACTACACACGAAGTCACCTAATCATGTGGAAGGTGTAGGAACTTCCTTATGCCTTCTCTACGTGGTATTATTTATTACACATTTAAGTTTTTACGTACAAAATCCAACGTAGCATAGTAAAAAGTCATAAAATTGCCTAAGCATTATGTATGCTACCATAATTCTCGATGCGACACCACTGATGTAAATAATTTGTTTTTATATTATTATTTTGGTACTCTTTTTTTATATTTTATAAAACAATTATTAAACGTTATTTTCTTCTTTTATAAACTATATTGTACTAATTTTCCAGATAATAAGTGTTATTAATTTCATATAATATGAATGAATTTGTATAAATAACAATAGTTATTATGTTATTTGTTTAGAATAATATTCAATATCATATATCAAGTTTTTTGTATGGTTAAAGAATTTATACATTTTTGTATGATTTTGATATTCAGAACTTACATAATGTTGGGATCACATAGGGGTGTCAAAGGGGTGATTTTAAAAAATGTCCTTTATTATCTCTATAAAAGGATCCTTTTGTGTTATTATTAACAAATATTTTATTAAATTAAATCATATCCAATAAAATTTTCAACTTGTATTGAATTTGAAATTTGTTTTGCAAATAAACTGATTAATTAAATGTAAGTATCAATATAATGAAAGTATCAATATATCAACATTTATAAAATGTGCGTGTGAGATAATAATAAATGACTATATATACATATGTTTATAGATGATAATACACACACACACATATATATGTGTGTGTGTGTGTGTGTGTGTTAATCAGGATTTATAACCATATATACATAAATAATTGGCACTTTATGCATTTTTGTTCAGTTTTTAATATAAATGCGTATTATAAGGCAATATATAAATATATATATATATATGTATGTATATGTATGTATATAACATATAAAACTATTTTGGCTTATTATAACTTTATATTTGCACGTATATATTATTACCCCGCCTTTTGGTCAAGGTCGGGATATCAATATATCGGCTAGAAAAGGTGGATATCAAAATTAGATATCGATTGGAAACAAGGCTGTGCTCGATATCATCAAAATTTGACCGAGCTCCAATCAAGGCAGGATGGATTGATAATGACGAACAAGGCTAGGAAAGACCATGTTTCAAATTTCAAGTCAATTGGAGTTCGTATGCACGCGATACGATCGATGCAAATCAAAAGGAACAACTTCACTCGTATCCATCACGTTCATATCGATACAAGGTGACCTTCTTCGCTGCGTAGTTAATGCCCCACTATTACCCTGCTACAACCTCGCTATATCTCATAGCGGATTTCTACTGCTACGATTTTTCCATATAGCACCAGAATATAACATTTCCGCTTTAATCCCCGCTATTTCCGCTATATCCCGTTATTTCCGCTATTCCCGCTATATCTTTTTTAATAAAATGAATTGAAAAATTGCATTTATACATTATAAAAAATATGAAACTAATTTATTCGATTTAATTTTTAATATATTTTCAGAAATGAAAATACTCTAATATTCTACCAAATTCAATCATGTTATACGACATTTTTTCGTTTATTTAAAGTATATTCGCACATGTTTTTTTAAAATTATTTATGTATTATTTATAATTCAATTGAATGATAATTTTTCATTTAGTTGCCATTTGTATATTTGTAAAAACATTAAGTATGAGTTTTATATGTTATTTTAGAGCCATCCGCTATATCCCGCTATATCCTCGCTGTATCCCCGCTATGACTTTTTGCACCTCTACCACTTTGAATCTACCGAGCGCATTAACTACACAGCTTCTTCGTATTGATCACGTTCGTATCGGTCAAAGGTGGCCTTCTTCGTATCCATCATGTTCACGTCGATCTGAGGCGGTCTTCTTTATATCCATCACGATCGTATCAGTCTAAGTAACCTCACTTCGTATCCACTGTACTCGTATCGATCCAAGTTAGCTCATTTCGTATCCATCAGACACCTCTGCTTCGTATCCATCCAGGACTGCATTGTTCGTATCTATCCATCCTCGGATTGATGCGCATTCATCGTCTTCAGCTTGTTCGCACCGATCAACCAACTTCACTTCCTATCCATCAAATCCAAACCAGGCTGCTACTTCATATCGATATGAACAGAGCCATTGCAATCGGTACCAACAGAGCAGTTACGATTGATATGAATAGGGCCAAATTGGGTCGATATGAACGAGGCGTATACATAGGAACGACTCGATCGTTTGGCATAAAGAGTGGCGCGATCCAAAAAATTAGCACCATGTCGATTAACAGGCACGTGCTCAGATCGATATGTAGGGAACGATACGAACGACATCGATTTGAATTCAACAGCCTTTGAAAAGTACAAACTTGCATCGATCATAACTCAAAATCTACAAGTCCAAATGCTACTAAATTTTTACATGAGCTTACGCACAACCAAAAGAATGTTCATGATCGATCCCGACTCAATTGGGCAAGATTTTGATCGATATGAATCTCGTTCGTATCGATCATGGATCGAATCAAAATCACTCGGGATCGATCAGTGGGCCCACCTACGTAAGAGAAGGAGTCTTCCGAGATCTGGATGGGATATTTGCAGCCTATACCTATAAATAGAAGTCCATGAGCTTCAGAAAGGGGATTCTCTCGGGTTCTTTTATGCCGCTACTCTATCGAACTCCATTGTAACTCGATTATTATCAATTGTATTCTTGTATCCAAGGAGTGATTATCAATAAAATATCAACTCTTCAAAGTGGACGTAGGCCAGATATAGCCAAACCACTATAAACATTGTATTTTTACCGCATTCCTTTTAAATTTTGAGCGTGCTTTACATTTACTTTCTCTATATATTTGCTGTATGTGATCTGTGCTTGTAAACGGGTGCTTTCATTAACAATTGGGAGTTTGTGACCAATTTTGGCACAAACATATATACACACACATACATATATAGTCTAATAATAATGTGCGTTATAACACATAATGTAAACATATAGGTATGTACATACATAGATATGCATACATACATACACTCATAGATATACACACATACATATTGGGAATTGACTAACATATTAAAATATATGTGTGGTATTTTACTATATTCTTTATTGCTTAAAATAAAAGCGACTAATTATGAACCAAGAAATAAATAAACTCTACAAATTGGAAATTTAGTTAATTTGAATTTAACAATAACATTTGGATTATCATTGATGTGTTAGCAGATATAAAATTATACCTTATGTATGTATGTATGTGTGTGTAGGCAAGGATCGGCTACACCTCAGTATGGTCGCACCTCTAATCCCCTTTGGTTTCTACCACCTATTCCGAATCAAATACTACTACTTTCTCTCTCTTTCAACTAGTTATATTGTTTAATTTGGAATGTGTGGTGGAAATAAGGAGGATTAGAGGTGTAGCCAAATTAAGTATAGTCGATCCTTGCCTTATACACACACACATACAACTACCAAAAAAATTAATTATTTTATGAAATTTGATTTTATATGTATATATATAAGCTTTGAGTTTAAAATTTGTGTTTTCTTTTGCAAATATAAATTGAATAATTAGCATATATGTGTGTGTATTGAAAATTGATATATATATATATATACATACATATATATATGTATGTATGTATGTATATGTATACATATACATGTACATATACATATATACACACACACATGATAGAGATCCCCTTTAACGTAGGTTAATTTTGGTCACAAGTAGACCTAAGTCAAAGTAACCTATCTTTGAAATACTTAGTTATTATTCCTAAAATACTTAGTTATTATTCCTAGATCATCATACAAATCATGATATATGGATTTCAGCCTAAATGGTTTCAGTTTCAACCAGTCTATAATTAAAAGTTAATGTCATATTATGAACACTAAGTTGATATCATCAATCATGCTAATATTGGCATGGAAGTGGTAAATATATACATATGTCCTACATACATACACATATACATATATACATACATACATACACACACACACATATATATATTCATTTAATATTTTAGATCTATGCATGTTTAACAAATTTGAATATATCTGTATATATATAATTTCCTTTGAATTTTTGGAAATTTTGACTTTTTATATGCAAATGAAAAAATATGTATATATATTTCATTTTTTAAATGTATATAATATATATGTATATAAACCATAAGTATTAAATTAAAGTCTAAATGTTTTTAAAAAAATATTTAGTTAGAAATTTATTTCTTTTTTATTGCTAAGATAGTATATATACATATTTAAGTGAGGTGTAATATGAAAAATAGAAGTTATGAGATTACCTAGATGATGTTGTATGTTTTGTGGACATTAGAAATGTAGTTCGATCCTTTAGTTTTTCTTCTTGAACTTCAGATTGCAACACTAGAGCTCAAGGAACTCAAATGGAGGGGATGATAATATTTTTCCTTTTCAATTTTTAATGAATGAATAAGACCTATTGGGTCTTATTATTAGTGGCAAGATCAAATGAGAAATATATTATATTTCCTAATGTATCTCAATCAAACCAATATTTTTTTACCCATTTAACCAAAGTGGAGAAGGAGTGGGGAAGGCACACATATTTTTATTTAGGAAATATATAAAAAACAGACCTTAGTATATATATATATATAACCCATTTATTAGCTACCTTTTCAATAATTAAATAATTTATATATAACGATTATACATAATTATATAACTTATTTTGCAATTAAAAATTAAAAATAATTTTATTTCATATGTATATATGTTTATTTTAACAATAATTTGCATAAAAATTATGTGAATTCATCTCCTTTTAATATAAAACAATTATGAAGTATTATTAAATAATTTCGATCCAACACTATGTTTCAATATTGCTTGACTCATAGATGTGACTTGATCTACAGTTAATATTTAACCATTTAAAATATTAAATCCTTTTTTAGGATTCTCGTTGATTTGAGTTAGAGGCAATTGATCAGCCTCGAGTGAGATAAACTTAGCATCTAGTTATAAGGGACTTGAGTTAGAGATAGCAAATCTTTCGTAAGCAAGGTGAATTCATCCTCGAGTTACAGTGGGGTTGTTTAGAGGAAGCAAACATGCCTTAAGCGAGATGATCCCAACATTTGATTATAGGTTATTTGAGTTAGAGGCTATCAACTTATCTTAAATGAAGAAAACTCAACATTTGGTAATAGATTTATTATAATCAAGTATTTAATTTGAAAATGTAATAATTGATTTTATTTGAAAAATGAACTATTGGAAGCAACAATTAGAAAGTCGAACTTTGTAACAACCCTGCTTTTTATGCTATATAAATAAATAAACTTAATTAAAATAAAATTGTTTAAATTCAATATTTAATGATTAAATTTCTAAAAATAAAATTTTAATTATTTTAATTTGATTTAGTAAAAGATTTTTGTTTAAATAAATTGAATTTAATTAACAAATTCTTTTTGGATAATATTTTGGAATTGAATAAACTGTTTAAATTGAATATGAATTATTTTGAAGTGTAATTAATTGTAAACATATTTGGAATAGTTGCAAATACATTTATTTTGCAATGGTACAGTAAATGATTAAATAAAAGTAAGCAGGCACTGTATTGATAAAATTATCCTATTATCGAAATATAAACTAGCAAAGTGAAGTATAAATTAATTTATATTGGGCTAAAATTTATTTAGAAATAAATATAAGTATTGCTTAGAAGAAAAGAAAGATAAATTTGTTTGATTTCAATTAAAGCCTAAATTTAGGCCCAATCCTATTTCCTTTTTTGCTAGAAACCTTCATTTTCTTTTATCTTTCCTGAATCAAACCTGTGCTCTATCTACAAACTTTTGCCTATTTCCTAAATTAGAAAATCATAATGAACTATAAAGAGTAAAAAGAAACCACAAGCTCCTGGTAGCATGTGAACGTCATACGATCATTGCGAGGGGGAGTGGGAAGCAATCGAAGGCCAGTGAAGGCGAGCAACACGATGCAAGGAAAGGTGGTCAATTGCAACGATCGTGGTCAAGGTGGATGGATGTAGGAAGAGGCGATTACAACTATAGTGGATAGACATAGGAAGAGGAGCGATTTTGGGTATGCGACATCGGTGTTGGTGGAGCGTTTGGGTGGAAGACCGATTTTGGATGGAGCTGCTGTAGCTTTTTGAGGCAATGAAAGGAGAGTTGCGATGCTATAGGGGAATGAAAGCTACGATTAGGGTGATTGATGTGGGCAATGTGATGCTGGTAATGGTGAAGATTGAGTAGCTACACTTACGATGATGATCTCCGCAAGGTTGTAACGTGTGGGTGGGGTTTCTGCTTAGAATTTAGGCGAGTAAATTTTATTTTCTCACGACTATTATCTAGATACATTATGATATAATTTTTCATTGGTTATTGGATGTTGGATTTTTGGTTGATATGAAATTTATTTAGATGAAATTGAATGCATTAATCGTTGATTGTTTATGTTGACATACCCTTACCTTTAATTATTTGTTGTGGTGAGATATTGTTGAATTTTTTGTTATAGGATTGAATTGAGTAAAATAGTATTGCATATCTCTAATTGATTATTGTTGTGATGAGATCATATTAGTAATTAATCCGATGGGTGAGTAAATTGAAATGGAAGGTTTTGAAAGAAATTGAATATTTTGGAAAATACGGAAGTGGAATAATTTTGAGAATTGTGGGAACTGAAATTATTTGGAAAATGATAAATTTTGGTATTTTATCAAGTAATTGAATTATCAATAATTATATTTTTATTCATTTGTCAGTGATTATAGAAAAGTATATTTTAAGGATTTTGGTATTTAAAATTAATATTTTAAAGTGATGAGTTAATTTGATACAGATCCAATAAATTAGAAGTTTGAGAGTTAAAATTTTGAAGTAATAATAAATTGAATGCAATATATTAATTTGTTAAGGAAATCGTGAAAATGGTATTTATATTATAATAAGACGGGCATGATTTATTTTTTGACGTGAAAATTATTTGTAATAAGTTTATAATGTGTCTTGTTAAGAATGGTCTTGGAATTTTTATATATATTTTGTTTTGAGTATTTCTAAATAAAAGGGAAAGTGTAATATTAAGTGATTTAGAATTGAATTGAATTTTTAATATACAAATTCCATAATAATAAAATGAGAGGTTTGGAAATATTTATTTTGGAACTGTAAATGTATTTTAAGGAAAGAATGGTAACTTTATTAATTATTTCTCTTTTAATTGAAAATCGATATTTGAAATTGTTTCAAAGATTTTGGGAAACATATATAGTAAAACCCGCTCCAAATCAATAAATAATAAGATTGTGCATTTTGATTGATTTATATCTCTGTGTAACAAGGAAATAAATAAACGGAGTCATGGTACCATCCAGTATGAAACTTTTGGTAATTTTTCTCTGACTATTCTTTTGACTTGTTACATAGAATAATTATGAGATAATGAGTGAAATTTACAAGCATCGAGTAAATGAGCAAGTAACTGTAGGTGGTATGGGACGCCTGAGATGATATTTGTTCGCTTACTTTCTATAAGTAGATGTCATTCTAACAAGGTCAAGTTTATGGGGTATTGTATTTTTAGGGATGTGCACTGAGAGTGCAGGCGGAGAGCTATAAAAGTGTATATTTATTATGTGTATTCCTACTATATGTCAGGGTGTATATCAGGTTGTCTAGTATCTGTCCTAGCGGCTTGATTGCAGGGTTACTCCCCGAATTCATGGCATACTTGTCAATGCATATGGTTGAAAGCCACTGCCCCTATGTCACTTAGGCCAGCAGTCTATTACCATTAGGGGCACATGCAGATTGGGTCACGATGACCTTCGAGGCAATTAAGACTATCGGAGTAGCACCGGAAGCATGTGAGGAAGGCTCCTGGAGTAGGTTGAGAGTTGTTAGTCTCCCATCTGGTTGTTATTGGTGAGATAACATGAGATGCTAAAGACACCTACTTATTAACTTATACGAGACCATTGTGCTTACGACTGAGAGCCGATCTGATCATTTGTTGAGGCTGATATCAAAATAGATAGAGAGCACATAGGACTGAGAGACCTGATGAGTATCCACGATACTGAGAGTTGAGTGAAGAAGAGGTTTGAGAGACCGTATTATTATTTCATTGGATGTGGTTATTGATCTCTTTGATTATTTATAAGATTAAGAGTCTTTACAGTTGTGTAACCCCGTACACATATATTATACAACTATCGAGGATAGCTGGAGATGTCAGAGCATGGAGTTAGACCTTGTACTCATTTTTACATGGTTATCTGAGAGATGACCATGGCTACTGAGGGTTTGCCACATTCCTATTCCGTGCATATTTGATTTGGGTAATTATTGTGTGTTATATACATATATATGTATATATAAAGTGAGATGGACCCGGGTATTTCTGCTTTATGATTATCTGAGAGACTATCATCGGCTTTGCTAAGAGCATGTCCTGTAGTGTTAATGAGTTCCTTTACTTGATTATAGTTAGATTATGGTTGTTTCACCCACTTGATTATATTCCCGTTTGATGTATTGATTAACTTTACATGGGAACTTATGTGCATGGTTTTGAGCTTGTTGACATTTGGGATATACACATTCCACTTTTGATGTGCATGTTTATACCTTGATAGTTGTACTTATATTGACATCTACATTCTAGACATAGTCTGAACTATATGTTATCTGTATAACCTCAAGTCAGTCCAAGACATTTCAGGTTTGGGGATAGATGACTAGTTTGTGGATGTTGGGCATAAATTGTGGATAGAGTAATTATATATCATCCTATATGTTATAGCTACAAGTATTTGTGTATTGATGAAGGGTGTGTGTGTTGTACATATTATGTATATATTTGATGTAGTGGGCATATGACTATTTTTATAGACCCACTTTGACTCATGTATATTTACTATTATATATTATCATCGTGTGGATCACTCTATGTTTTCTATAATCTATTTTATATTGTGTATTATTCTATCCTAAAGGCGCATGTGTTTATTGCTCTACGCCTATACTATGCACATATATGTGAGTTGGTTATGATTTTTTAGATACGTATTTGTGTTAACCCAGAGCAATATTCACGTGTGCACACCATGCAGCCTAATTCTCCATTATAACATCAGAGTATAACCTAGTAATACTCATAGATAGTATGGGTATAGAGGTGTGGTGTTATAGTTTGGTATCAGAGCGGGTTTAGAATAATACAGAGTATAAGTGACACGAGTCCTGGCCTTAGATGAGACTTAGAGTCACTGTCCCTGTAGGTATGTGGTAGATTATTTTTTATATTTCAGTGATTGCGGGAGTATACGATGATTATAGGGGTAATCATTTGGGGATGTATTTGTATTTTACTTAATATATAATATATTTCCTCTTCCTTTTTGGAATGGTAGTCTTTATATGAGATGCAGATAAATTGATAGAAGTTGTGAAAATAGAAGTAGTTAGCCCGATGAGAAGTGTCGGCATTGATGATGGTGAATAAACTTCTGTGTGGCTTGAGTAGGAATGAAATTGTTCGGTTATTGAAGCTGTAAAAGACCCCAATTCAAATCTCGTAGTGAATACATAACAAAGCCAAATTGTGATGTGTTATCCAGCCTTTTGGCAAGGCCGTGGCACAAAGGAATTGACTGGAAATCAAAGATAGATCATCACGAAGAACGGTTATATACAGGTTTGCTACGGATGTTGATAAATTTTTCCCGAGTCTGGATCGGGCTATAATTAGTGTGACATGACAAGCAAAGCTATGAAAGCCAATGTTTCAAATTTCAAGTAAATTCAAGTTCGTATGCTCAAAATATATCGAATGCAAGCCAAGAAGATAGGCTCATTCGTATCCATCGGTCAACCAGCTTCACATCGGTCCATTTCGTGTCCATCGGTGAACAAGCCTCTCCTCATATCCATCCAAAATCACGCATTTCGTATCCATCCACATCCACCCTCTTCGTATCCATCGACAGTAACACGTGAGCCCATTTCGTATCGATCAAATTTCAAACATGCTTCGTATCGATCGACCTAGATCGATATGAAATCAACTCCTCCTATTGATACGAAGTGGAATACAAAAGATCGATACGAAGTGGAAGGCGCAAAATCGATGCGAAGTGAGATGTAGTGGAATGATACGAACAAGGCCAACCCGGGTCGATACGAACGAGGCGTATCCATAGGATAGACTTAATCGTTCAACATAAAAAGTGGATCGATCCAAAAAGTTAGCGCCACGTCATCGGGCATCACGTGCAGAACCATCGATGTGAAGCTATTTATTCGAATTCAACACCACTGAAAAATCAAACTTGCATCGATCATAACTCAAAAAATACAAGTCCAAGTGCCACCAAATTTTCACAGGGGCTTGCGTACATCCTTAAGAACGTTCATGATTGATCTCGACTTGATTGGATGAAATATTGATGATATGAAGTATGTTCGTATCGATCATGGATCGAATGCAAATGGCATGGGATCGATCGTATGGGCCCACCCACATGAGAGAAGAGGTCTTCTGTGATCCGAGCGAGATATTTGCAGCCTAAGCCTATAAATAGCAGTCCAAGACCTACAGAAAAGGGACTTTTTGGCTCTTCAATGTCCAGCTCTGCCGAAATCACTATTGTGCTCGAGTTTTACTATTGTAATTCGTTGTAACCAGCAATTAAAAGTTAGTAAAAGTCAATCATTTCATAGTAGACGTAGGCCATACCTTGGCCCAGCATGCTCATAATTTCCAACTTGGCCCAGCATTGTGGAACCTGACCACACCTTGGCCCAGCATGCTCATAATATCCTGATGCCGTACATCCCAACGATTATCCGTCAGATGATCCGAGAAAGTCAAGGTCTCACCAATGACGACTAGGGAATCTCCCGGAGTCATACTCCTTTCACCGATGATATACTCTATGCCGAACCACCTCGACGACTCAGGATGATGACTTTACCATTTTATCAAGGGAGCTTTGATCCTAATTAGCATATCTTAAAGTATGCATGATTAATGAATGTTGCACGAACTGATGATGCTCTTAAGTGCCGAAGTTTCCCGATCTCTCTAGAGGGCATGGCGACTATGTAGTTTGTTCATTTACCGCCTCGATCTACCTCATGTTTTGATCAGTTGGCGATAAAGTTTATGGAGCAGTTCCATATGCATGTTACAAGGCCGAAAGATGTGAATACTTTGTCCAGTGTCACTCAAGCTTCTGGAGAGACACACAGACCTTATTTGGAGAGATTCGATGTTGCATGCGCTGAGGTTAGTTGAAACGACCCAACTTCCTATCTCCAGGAAATCGCGTCATTTTGAAGAAAGAAAGGGATAGAAATAGAAAGAAAGAGAAGAAGAAAGAAACAACACATCAGAATCTAAACAACGGAACGAATAAATTATATTAATAACATAAAATATAATTACATAGTATCATATACATCAGAGTTACACAGCTTACAACACATACTAGACAGTTATAAACACCTGTCTAGTTATTACAACTCAATACAACTCAATACAAAGAGATACAATACAGAGAATACACAGCGGAACTATATATCTAACGCAGAAGCCTCCTGCTCCATTGCTCCTCCACAATTCGTCAAAAGCTAACCTGAATTCCCTTGGCTACTCGTAAAAATTTGAGTACCCAAGAGTTTAAGAAAAACAGAAATAAACTCCGGGTCAGACATGGGTCTGGTGAGTAACAGGTTAAGGTTGCTTAACTTTTAAAAACCTTTGAAAGAAAGTATCGCGTAAGACTTCCCACACATAAACATGGAAAAGTTTTTACCTTACGCTAACCAAACATTTGATAATAAATCCGATGATATTATAATAGTGTCTAGGGTTTTCAAGTAAAATACAGAAATAGCTGAAATGCTTACATCTCACATTCCAACATAGTTGGGCACAACTAATTCGTACGGCACTTATTGGATTTTGGATTCCATACAATGGCAGGGCTACTGGGGTACCGCCCGTCACAGTACGTGGTCTAGATCAACGTACCGAGGAGCCTCCCTAACTCCTCTGCAAAACAAAGCCGGAACCATCCCTTACTGGATAGTCCCGAACAAGACAATCCCGCAGTTGTTTCGAACCAACTGCCCACACAGCCGAATATAAAGGGTCTTCTAGACAGGGATCAATCTCGCTCTCCAGTGGAAGCTACCCACGAAGCCTTGCTGCACCTCCCCTGTTTTAGCCATTCCCGGTTGATGAGGCTTGAGGCTACGATTACCTTTATAGGACATATCACTTAGAATGCTCATCGTCCACCTGACGATGTTCTGAAAGCATTCAATCCATACAAGTTCGTTCCGGGTTCGAACGAAACCGAAGGCATTATCTCGTTACACTCGTTTTGGAATCACCCTCAGAGTTAACGACAATAACCCTTGCACTCTAATTCACCATCTCGAACCTATAAGTACTATTCCGTCAACTCATTACGGAATCACCCACAGAGTATACTGACTCATAGTCCTTACACCTCGAGTCTTCACAAAGCTCCACTCTGAATTCACGACCTAACGTTATTTGGAATTGATGTGGTTTTCGGATATCCAAATATGGAAACCCGATCCCGGTCTCATCGAAATCCAAAGCGTGTCTTTTAGGGTCCAAGTTGTTTTAAAGTTTTAAAACAATCCAATTACAGTATCTATTTACACACAGATAGATAATTCATAAATCATAACTGATAATCACATTATCAAATAACAGATGATCCATAACAACATAGGTAGTCCATATCATCATTCAATAGATAATCTATATTACCATCACAATGCAACCAAGCATTCATAACACACAACCATACTTATCTCATTACTGAGATCATTAAGCATTCAAGACAATCAATGTCATCCATTCATACATAAGCAAAGATTCACTCATACCACAATATAATTAATTTAAAATGAATTAAATTAACTATCTCTATTTCTAATTAATTTAAAATGAATTAAATTAATCACTTCATTTATAATTAATTTAAAATAAATTAAATTAATTACTTTATTCAAATATATCTTGCTTACTCAATCATTTAATTGATTACAATCAATTAATCATTTATTATTAATCACCTTAAATTAATTACTCTTAATTACATTCATGTAATTATCCTTAATTAATTTCACAAATTAATTATTCTCAACCAAAAATAGTAATTAACATTTAATTACTTCAATTAATTAATTAACTATAATTAATTACCTTAATCCTTAATTAATTACATTAATTAATTACCCTTAATCACTTCTTATTGATTAATTAATCTTAATTAATCATCCTTAACTACATCATTAACTAAAATAATTAATGATCCTTAATTATTAATTACTTTAAGTAATTAACTAACTTAATTACTTTAAACAAATTAATTATCCTTTAATTAATTACTTAATTAATCCCTTGATTAATTAATAAGTTATTCTAATCCTCATTACTCATTCTTAAACATCTTCACTTAATTACAATCATGTAATTATTAAACAATTACTTAACTAAGTAATTTCCAAATCATTAATTACATAAGTAATTATTTATAAAACTCAAATGTTTAAATTTAATTAAACTTAATTAATTAGAAGTAACAATCACATTAAACTAAATTAATTACATTAAGTAATTAAATTCTTAATTACTTATCAAGTAATTATACTCAAACCATTTACAATCGATTATTATTAAATTAATCTAATTAATTATAAAAATTAACTATATTAATTAATTGTTAAATAATCCTGGTTAATGACCTTCATTAACCATTCTCTAATCATCTTATAAAGTAATTAACCTAATTTAATTACCATTTGAATTATCTTTAATCATTTATTAATTAAAGTTAATTATGAAATTTATTATCATTAATTTAAGACTTAATTACATAATTAATTATTCGTTTATCATTAATTACTAACTTAATTAATGATCTTAATTCCAAATTGATTAATCATTAATCAATTATTAATTCCAAATTTAATTGATAAATTAATTAATCTTAATTACCTTGTTAATTAAATTAATCCTGAAATATTAATCTTAACTAAATTTTCAAAATAAAACATAACTTGATTATGTTTAAAATAATTTAATTAAATTAAAATACCCTTGAAATTACTTTAACTTTTCATTTTAAAATACAAGTTTAAATTTAAAAGTATTTTGAACTTATCAAAGTTTTGAAAAATTTAAAACTTATTTAAATTTCAAGACAAAACAAAATTTAACTTAAAAATGAAATCATAAAAATTTAAAGTCAAATCCATTTCAAAACTTTGGAAATTCAATTCATTCTTGGTTTAAACTTCCAATTTAAATCTTCTTTTAAATTTAAAACTAAACTTCATTTTAAAATCAGATTTCCAGTTTTAAATTTATTTTTAAATCTCACTTCACATTTTTATTTTTACAAATTTTAGTTTTTAAAACTTCAAACTACTTACTTTTATAAAGTAGTTAACAAGTTTAAGTTTAAAAACTTTATGTTATTATTTATTAAAAACTGAGATTTTAAACTCAACTTGGATTCTAAATTTTTTAAACATGGATTCATAATTTAGTTTAAATTCTTGCTTATATTTAAAACTTCTGTTTTGCAAAAAAATTTAAACTGATAGCTACAGGTTTTTGAGAAACCTGGAAATGCACCAGTCCATCCCGAGATTCCCCAAATATACTTCGAGTTCCAAGCCCGGCTACTTCGAGTTCCATGCCACTTTACTTCGAGTTTTTTCTTAATTACTTCGAGTCACTCTTCAGAACTCCTCTGAATCCACAACAGACCCACACTTTCATCAGAAACCACATCACCGTGCATGTGCACAGCGACTACCACCTTCTCTGATCATCAGAGATGATCGAACTTCCACCAGAAACCCACCAGATCGAACCATCATTCACAGAAACCAACTCGAACTCAAATTCCCAACCTGGAGAACATAGGCAGGTTTCTCTTCGAAACCTGGAAAACATTGAACAGGTTTCTTCCAAACCTGTCAACGGCGATATTTCGCCACTCCGATCACCTGAGATCCACCCACTCCGACCTCGAGCTACTCTATACACCAACTACACATTCACCAAAAACAAGAACACTCGATCACTCCTACACCTCAAACTGCCTCAATGCTTGAACCTGTTCAAAACTAGGGTTCCTACAAGAATTTCCAAACTGCAACCATCCCACTGAATTTCACCATTAATTAGCATTTTTCCTGGCTTCACCTACCTCTCTTCCACCACCAAGAAGAACACCCAGCTTCCATTAAACATGGATCATCAGAATTTTCTAAAATTCTGATTTAAGTTAAAACCTAAAAGCAACATTTTCTATTATCAAAAAAAAATTCAAATCTCTGGTTTAAAAATCTAGTTACAGATAGTGTTTTTAATTTATGATACTGAATAATTAAATAAACATGTTTGGAATTTGATAAAATCAGCATGCACTGATATTGCTCTGTGTTTCCAGAGATGTACTGATATCTTACTATTTTTTTTTTTAATTTCAGATATTTGCTTGATAAAATCAAGCAATTTTTTTCTTTATAAATTTTCTTACATCAGTAAACTAAGTTAAAGAAGGAGATTGTATATCAGTTCCTTGATCAACATATAAACAGAGAATCACTTGCATGCAAACAAATACATATTACATCCAACTTATCATCACACAGACTATACTTGTTTATACTAAACATTTCTAGCAAGAAACCTATTTAATATTTGAAGTTAAAAAGAGTTACTCACCAGATTTTGAAGGAGAAGACAGAGCTTCCATTTTGAAAAGCTCTTGATACTTTTAAAACTGAATTGCCCCAGATTTTAGAAAACAGCCTCAACTTTAAAACTTGAGTGTTGAAACTGGTATAGGCTTTGCTTCTTTGATTTTAAAAGTTGAATTGCTAATCTATATGCAACTGAAATGCTTGCTTCCAGATCAAAGAATGCAGACTGAACCCATTTGAATTTTGCAGAGACAAGAATATGCAGGCTTGACACTTTGCTTCATGTTGAATTGATATGCAGTTTTGTCTATGATCCATGGTTAAAATTCTTACATGCAGATGTGTTTTGACAATACTTCAAACTGAGGTTAAAGCTGAAGCACTTGCATGCATTGAAACTGGTAAATTCTTAGATTGTTTTGAAATTCAATCTGCAAGCATTTGGTCATGAGATTTTTGGGCAAACAGAGATTGAATGCAGAAGCTTTTGATATGAGTAGTTCTAATTTTTGTATTGAACATGACTTTGTTTTGAAGATGCAGATTTGTGGATTTGAATATGCAGATTGTAGGTGAATCAAATGCAGATTGCATTGGACTTGAACATATTTTTGAAGAGGAGTAGGCTTCAGATTTTAAAAGGTTGCAGAGAAAAATGGGTTGCATTTTGGAATGAAGAGGATTACTGAATTTAGATATGAAGAGTTTAAAGTTTTCTTTTCTGATCAAAGAAATGAAAGAAACATATATGGAAGAAAAATGCAAGTTTTATAGAAATGTATTTCAGATTTAATGAAAGAAAAGAAAAATAAAACTAATTTTTAACACTTGTCAAGTTACTAATGTTAAATTTGAACACTTGTCTATATGAATGCATAAGAATCAAACACTTGTTTTCTTAAAGATAATTAGTTTTTTTTTTTTTATTACAAGTTAATGTTGTATTAACTTAATTTAAGTTGTTAGTTTATTTTAAACATGTGTATGTATTCACAAAAGAAATAAGAACAATCAATGTTTATAAACAAACTTATACATATTAAAAATTAAAACAATGAAACAAATTAAAATTTATATTTTGGGATTTAAATTCAAACTAAATTCAAAATCAAATATTTTCAAATCAAGTTATGAATACAAATTAAATTTTGAAATAACATTTGCAAATTTATTCAAAACTTATTTATAAAGACAATACACAATTAATATTGTTTAGAAATATCTCCTTTAAAATTTAAAACTCAAGCCAAAATTATTTTAAACATTTTCTTAACAATTATAAAAATCATATACTTATTTATTACATAGCTTTGAAAGCTTAATATTAATTTTTAATCAAACTTTCCAAATTATTAATATATGTATTAGAATTTGAAAACAAGATTCATTTATTAAATTTTAAATAAAGCTAATCCATTTACAATATAAACCATATATTTATATTATAATAGCAATCAATTTATTATTTTTAAAAGATAAAATCTTCCAATTAAATATTTACTGAAGAAGATTATCAATTTTTTTCTGAATAATTATTAACAGATTGTCAATATCAATTTAATTTTAACTACGGATTATTAAATTGATATTGTCAAAATTTCCGGGATGTTACAATCCTTCCCCCTTAAAAGAATTTCGTCCCCGAAATTTAAAACAAAGGTAATTTAATAATCTCATTAAAGATTTTAATTTTAAAACACTAGCATATATCTAACATATGCTAACAACCATAGCAATCAATTCAACCAAACAAACAAATCTAATTATCCAGATAAGTTTTAGATATAATTTCTTCGAGTTTCCCCAAGTGTATATATATATCGGGCAACTCGCCCTATAGAATCCAAACAAACAATACTATGAAGCTACAAAGCTCCTATACAACTATATCTACAACACTAGACAAGATATCAGACTACAGACGAGTCTAACTCAACAACCCAAAATTCTCAAGCTACTGGTTCCACAACCAGAGATAGATAAAACACGTACTCCCTCAGAGATACGTGAAACTCATCGAATTCCAGTTATCCAAACTGGCAATTCAATCCTGTAGATCAAACACTTATTCTCCAAGATCACAGAAAAGAATCCAAAACACTTCAGAGCTAGCTTCTCATCCTTACCCAATCTTATAGCTCACTTGCGATTGGAGAAAACTTACCCAAAATCAAATCTCCAATTTCAGAATCCAAATTTCTCAATCCCTTATCCATAAAACTCTTCAGAAGATCCTGGGTTACCAACATCCATCCTGATCAGCTTAACTCTTGCTGATTCCATAAGAAACGGACTGAATCAAAAATAATCCAATGATCTCCTCAAGATCACTCAAAAACCAAGAACACAAACCCTGCTTCTCAACAACAGAAGACAAAACAAACTTCTCCTTATCCGGAAAAGAAACATTCCCAAACTGCTTCCGCTGCACAACTCTGATCCGTAACAGATAAGATAATACTAATGAGGAACACAAGCACCAACTAGACACCACCTTCCAGAAATATGGTTCTACAGATCCATAAAGAAAACTCAGAAATTCCTTCAAAACTGAGTTACTTCATCAACCTCTAACTCTAGGAACCATCCTTCAACTACAGTGAACCACCAGTAGAAATCTTGGAATCCTAGTCAATAAGGAAACTCAACTATCGCAAGTCACTTTTGCGATCAATCCAAACCAAATCCAAGGAAAACTATTCTCGCTTAACCAAACGGAACAGCTTACACTTAACTAGCCAACCCATCGAAGAACGGGTTCACTTAACTGCTTCTTGAACTCCACTTCAGAAAAACTGCTAATCCATAAAATCTCTTGCCAACACCGAGAACACCCCAAGCTGCACCACTGCTACAGATGCTAAAGAATTCCGAATCAAAGCTCTCCGAGAAACTCGGACTTCAAAGCAAACAGAAACTCCTACTGAACACAGCCACAACACCAAAGCAGACTCACTTCCTTAACTTGTTCCAAAGAAAACATCTTCGGAAACATCCATAGTCATTGCATCTCATCATGCAGCTACTACTTCTTGTGGTATTAAGATACCATCACTCACTTCTGTCCAACCGACAGATCCAAATTCTACTCATCAACTTCAGAAAATTAACTCCGAACTTCAAAAAGAAACTCCAACCCTTAACAGGTTTCCTTCAGAGATCAATGAAGTTCTTCATCACTACAAAACTTACTCGAGACGGTATTAGGTCTACAGTCTCGACAGATACACTTCCAATCCTCAACCATTTAAACTCCAACCAATGGTAGTTGTCGTGTTACACACACCACTACCTTATCTACCTTTATAACCTATATTGGAAAACCCGAACAGGTGATTCCAACAAATAGGTAGAATAAATATATTTATATATTTAAAATTACAAATACGCTCTCTTAAGAAAGACACCACTACAGAGCCTAGGTATTCACTCAACCTAATGCTCTGATACCAACTGAAACGACCCAACTTCCTATCTCCAGGAAATCGCGTCATTTTGAAGAAAGAAAGGGATAGAAATAGAAAGAAAGAGAAGAAGAAAGAAACAACACATCAGAATCTAAACAACGGAACGAATAAATTATATTAATAACATAAAATATAATTACATAGTATCATATACATCAGAGTTACACAGCTTACAACACATACTAGACAGTTATAAACACCTGTCTAGTTATTACAACTCAATACAACTCAATACAAAGAGATACAATACAGAGAATACACAGCGGAACTATATATCTAACGCAGAAGCCTCCTGCTCCATTGCTCCTCCACAATTCGTCAAAAGCTAACCTGAATTCCCTTGGCTACTCGTAAAAATTTGAGTACCCAAGAGTTTAAGAAAAACAGAAATAAACTCCGGGTCAGACATGGGTCTGGTGAGTAACAGGTTAAGGTTGCTTAACTTTTAAAAACCTTTGAAAGAAAGTATCGCGTAAGACTTCCCACACATAAACATGGAAAAGTTTTTACCTTACGCTAACCAAACATTTGATAATAAATCCGATGATATTATAATAGTGTCTAGGGTTTTCAAGTAAAATACAGAAATAGCTGAAATGCTTACATCTCACATTCCAACATAGTTGGGCACAACTAATTCGTACGGCACTTATTGGATTTTGGATTCCATACAATGGCAGGGCTACTGGGGTACCGCCCGTCACAGTACGTGGTCTAGATCAACGTACCGAGGAGCCTCCCTAACTCCTCTGCAAAACAAAGCCGGAACCATCCCTTACTGGATAGTCCCGAACAAGACAATCCCGCAGTTGTTTCGAACCAACTGCCCACACAGCCGAATATAAAGGGTCTTCTAGACAGGGATCAATCTCGCTCTCCAATGGAAGCTACCCACGAAGCCTTGCTGCACCTCCCCTGTTTTAGCCATTCCCGGTTGATGAGGCTTGAGGCTACGATTACCTTTATAGGACATATCACTTAGAATGCTCATCGTCCACCTGACGATGTTCTGAAAGCATTCAATCCATACAAGTTCGTTCCGGGTTCGAACGAAACCGAAGGCATTATCTCGTTACACTCGTTTTGGAATCACCCTCAGAGTTAACGACAATAACCCTTGCACTCTAATTCACCATCTCGAACCTATAAGTACTATTCCGTCAACTCATTACGGAATCACCCACAGAGTATACTGACTCATAGTCCTTACACCTCGAGTCTTCACAAAGCTCCACTCTGAATTCACGACCTAACGTTATTTGGAATTGATGTGGTTTTCGGATATCCAAATATGGAAACCCGATCCCGGTCTCATCGAAATCCAAAGCGTGTCTTTTAGGGTCCAAGTTGTTTTAAAGTTTTAAAACAATCCAATTACAGTATCTATTTACACACAGATAGATAATTCATAAATCATAACTGATAATCACATTATCAAATAACAGATGATCCATAACAACATAGGTAGTCCATATCATCATTCAATAGATAATCTATATTACCATCACAATGCAACCAAGCATTCATAACACACAACCATACTTATCTCATTACTGAGATCATTAAGCATTCAAGACAATCAATGTCATCCATTCATACATAAGCAAAGATTCACTCATACCACAATATAATTAATTTAAAATGAATTAAATTAACTATCTCTATTTCTAATTAATTTAAAATGAATTAAATTAATCACTTCATTTATAATTAATTTAAAATAAATTAAATTAATTACTTTATTCAAATATATCTTGCTTACTCAATCATTTAATTGATTACAATCAATTAATCATTTATTATTAATCACCTTAAATTAATTACTCTTAATTACATTCATGTAATTATCCTTAATTAATTTCACAAATTAATTATTCTCAACCAAAAATAGTAATTAACATTTAATTACTTCAATTAATTAATTAACTATAATTAATTACCTTAATCCTTAATTAATTACATTAATTAATTACCCTTAATCACTTCTTATTGATTAATTAATCTTAATTAATCATCCTTAACTACATCATTAACTAAAATAATTAATGATCCTTAATTATTAATTACTTTAAGTAATTAACTAACTTAATTACTTTAAACAAATTAATTATCCTTTAATTAATTACTTAATTAATCCCTTGATTAATTAATAAGTTATTCTAATCCTCATTACTCATTCTTAAACATCTTCACTTAATTACAATCATGTAATTATTAAACAATTACTTAACTAAGTAATTTCCAAATCATTAATTACATAAGTAATTATTTATAAAACTCAAATGTTTAAATTTAATTAAACTTAATTAATTAGAAGTAACAATCACATTAAACTAAATTAATTACATTAAGTAATTAAATTCTTAATTACTTATCAAGTAATTATACTCAAACCATTTACAATCGATTATTATTAAATTAATCTAATTAATTATAAAAATTAACTATATTAATTAATTGTTAAATAATCCTGGTTAATGACCTTCATTAACCATTCTCTAATCATCTTATAAAGTAATTAACCTAATTTAATTACCATTTGAATTATCTTTAATCATTTATTAATTAAAGTTAATTATGAAATTTATTATCATTAATTTAAGACTTAATTACATAATTAATTATTCGTTTATCATTAATTACTAACTTAATTAATGATCTTAATTCCAAATTGATTAATCATTAATCAATTATTAATTCCAAATTTAATTGATAAATTAATTAATCTTAATTACCTTGTTAATTAAATTAATCCTGAAATATTAATCTTAACTAAATTTTCAAAATAAAACATAACTTGATTATGTTTAAAATAATTTAATTAAATTAAAATACCCTTGAAATTACTTTAACTTTTCATTTTAAAATACAAGTTTAAATTTAAAAGTATTTTGAACTTATCAAAGTTTTGAAAAATTTAAAACTTATTTAAATTTCAAGACAAAACAAAATTTAACTTAAAAATGAAATCATAAAAATTTAAAGTCAAATCCATTTCAAAACTTTGGAAATTCAATTCATTCTTGGTTTAAACTTCCAATTTAAATCTTCTTTTAAATTTAAAACTAAACTTCATTTTAAAATCAGATTTCCAGTTTTAAATTTATTTTTAAATCTCACTTCACATTTTTATTTTTACAAATTTTAGTTTTTAAAACTTCAAACTACTTACTTTTATAAAGTAGTTAACAAGTTTAAGTTTAAAAACTTTATGTTATTATTTATTAAAAACTGAGATTTTAAACTCAACTTGGATTCTAAATTTTTTAAACATGGATTCATAATTTAGTTTAAATTCTTGCTTATATTTAAAACTTCTGTTTTGCAAAAAAATTTAAACTGATAGCTACAGGTTTTTGAGAAACCTGGAAATGCACCAGTCCATCCCGAGATTCCCCAAATATACTTCGAGTTCCAAGCCCGGCTACTTCGAGTTCCATGCCACTTTACTTCGAGTTTTTTCTTAATTACTTCGAGTCACTCTTCAGAACTCCTCTGAATCCACAACAGACCCACACTTTCATCAGAAACCACATCACCGTGCATGTGCACAGCGACTACCACCTTCTCTGATCATCAGAGATGATCGAACTTCCACCAGAAACCCACCAGATCGAACCATCATTCACAGAAACCAACTCGAACTCAAATTCCCAACCTGGAGAACATAGGCAGGTTTCTCTTCGAAACCTGGAAAACATTGAACAGGTTTCTTCCAAACCTGTCAACGGCGATATTTCGCCACTCCGATCACCTGAGATCCACCCACTCCGACCTCGAGCTACTCTATACACCAACTACACATTCACCAAAAACAAGAACACTCGATCACTCCTACACCTCAAACTGCCTCAATGCTTGAACCTGTTCAAAACTAGGGTTCCTACAAGAATTTCCAAACTGCAACCATCCCACTGAATTTCACCATTAATTAGCATTTTTCCTGGCTTCACCTACCTCTCTTCCACCACCAAGAAGAACACCCAGCTTCCATTAAACATGGATCATCAGAATTTTCTAAAATTCTGATTTAAGTTAAAACCTAAAAGCAACATTTTCTATTATCAAAAAAAAAATTCAAATCTCTGGTTTAAAAATCTAGTTACAGATAGTGTTTTTAATTTATGATACTGAATAATTAAATAAACATGTTTGGAATTTGATAAAATCAGCATGCACTGATATTGCTCTGTGTTTCCAGAGATGTACTGATATCTTACTATTTTTTTTTTTAATTTCAGATATTTGCTTGATAAAATCAAGCAATTTTTTTCTTTATAAATTTTCTTACATCAGTAAACTAAGTTAAAGAAGGAGATTGTATATCAGTTCCTTGATCAACATATAAACAGAGAATCACTTGCATGCAAACAAATACATATTACATCCAACTTATCATCACACAGACTATACTTGTTTATACTAAACATTTCTAGCAAGAAACCTATTTAATATTTGAAGTTAAAAAGAGTTACTCACCAGATTTTGAAGGAGAAGACAGAGCTTCCATTTTGAAAAGCTCTTGATACTTTTAAAACTGAATTGCCCCAGATTTTAGAAAACAGCCTCAACTTTAAAACTTGAGTGTTGAAACTGGTATAGGCTTTGCTTCTTTGATTTTAAAAGTTGAATTGCTAATCTATATGCAACTGAAATGCTTGCTTCCAGATCAAAGAATGCAGACTGAACCCATTTGAATTTTGCAGAGACAAGAATATGCAGGCTTGACACTTTGCTTCATGTTGAATTGATATGCAGTTTTGTCTATGATCCATGGTTAAAATTCTTACATGCAGATGTGTTTTGACAATACTTCAAACTGAGGTTAAAGCTGAAGCACTTGCATGCATTGAAACTGGTAAATTCTTAGATTGTTTTGAAATTCAATCTGCAGGCATTTGGTCATGAGATTTTTGGGCAAACAGAGATTGAATGCAGAAGCTTTTGATATGAGTAGTTCTAATTTTTGTATTGAACATGACTTTGTTTTGAAGATGCAGATTTGTGGATTTGAATATGCAGATTGTAGGTGAATCAAATGCAGATTGCATTGGACTTGAACATATTTTTGAAGAGGAGTAGGCTTCAGATTTTAAAAGGTTGCAGAGAAAAATGGGTTGCATTTTGGAATGAAGAGGATTACTGAATTTAGATATGAAGAGTTTAAAGTTTTCTTTTCTGATCAAAGAAATGAAAGAAACATATATGGAAGAAAAATGCAAGTTTTATAGAAATGTATTTCAGATTTAATGAAAGAAAAGAAAAATAAAACTAATTTTTAACACTTGTCAAGTTACTAATGTTAAATTTGAACACTTGTCTATATGAATGCATAAGAATCAAACACTTGTTTTCTTAAAGATAATTAGTTTTTTTTTTTTTATTACAAGTTAATGTTGTATTAACTTAATTTAAGTTGTTAGTTTATTTTAAACATGTGTATGTATTCACAAAAGAAATAAGAACAATCAATGTTTATAAACAAACTTATACATATTAAAAATTAAAACAATGAAACAAATTAAAATTTATATTTTGGGATTTAAATTCAAACTAAATTCAAAATCAAATATTTTCAAATCAAGTTATGAATACAAATTAAATTTTGAAATAACATTTGCAAATTTATTCAAAACTTATTTATAAAGACAATACACAATTAATATTGTTTAGAAATATCTCCTTTAAAATTTAAAACTCAAGCCAAAATTATTTTAAACATTTTCTTAACAATTATAAAAATCATATACTTATTTATTACATAGCTTTGAAAGCTTAATATTAATTTTTAATCAAACTTTCCAAATTATTAATATATGTATTAGAATTTGAAAACAAGATTCATTTATTAAATTTTAAATAAAGCTAATCCATTTACAATATAAACCATATATTTATATTATAATAGCAATCAATTTATTATTTTTAAAAGATAAAATCTTCCAATTAAATATTTACTGAAGAAGATTATCAATTTTTTTCTGAATAATTATTAACAGATTGTCAATATCAATTTAATTTTAACTACGGATTATTAAATTGATATTGTCAAAATTTCCGGGATGTTACATTAGTAATCCCAATGATAACTCTATTCTGATGGCACTAACTAAAGGAATCGATCCCCATTCTGAGTTTTGCAACTGGTTTGCCAGAAAGCCTCCTGCGTCATTGGACCGTTTCTTTTCCATGGAAGCCCAATTCTTGAGAAGGGAGGATGCAAAACAGTCTAGGTAAAAGGATGATGCAGGGCCTAATATGGAAGGAATTTAGAGCAATGTTGCTGTTAAACAAACCGAGAAGAGTTCCGAAAAAGTGCAACTCAATACAGAATAAACAAAATCAACAGAGAGATAATGGAAGCTAAAATAGAAAAAGAGATCAAAATCGTGGGCCACGACATAGGGATCCTATGTTTGATAATTATACTCCTTTGAATACATCGTTAGAAAATGTGTATTTACAGACCTGCAATAGTACTTAGCATAATAAGCCTGCTCTGAAATAATCATCGAAAAAATAGATTCAGACGGGGAACTTTTGTAGATTCCATGAAAGCTATGGCCATAACACAAATGAGTGCCATCGTATGATCTCATTGAGAAGTTGATAAGTGAGTGAAAGTTAAAGAAGTTTGTGTGGGTGCTGCAGTCAGGAGGTGCGGGCGTCGAATCAGAACCATATACCAAATTTGGCAAGACAGGAGGAACCCGCTCGTACCGGTGGGAGGTTGGTGATAAATACTGTTAGTGGCGGTCCTCATCCAGTGGACCAAAGCTGGAAGGAAATGGATTCATATGCCAGTTCTATTAGGCATGTGAGCTTCGAATGTTGTAGTAGTTTGGAAGACGGGGCTCCGACCAAGCGACATAAAATGATGATAGATGACATCGTATTTCGAGATAGAGATGCCGACAGGGTCGAAGCCCCAACCATTGATCCATTTGTCATATCAGCTCAAGTATGTCCTGCTTGGATGAAGAGGATCTTAGTAGAAAGTGGAAGTTCTGTAAACATATTATTTAAGCAAGCCTATGACCAGATGAAAATGAAAACTAAAGATTTGAAGCCTTTTTAGTCCTGTATCCATGGCTTCAATGGAAGCACAACAATACCCACTGGAGTGGTGGAACTACCAGTGGAATTGAGGATTGGAGAACGCTGGAGAGTCCGGATATTACAGTTTGTTGTGTTGGATATAGACTCGCCATACAATGCTTTCTTGGGCCGACCGGCCCTAGCTGAATTTAGGGCTGCCCTTGGTGTTTGACTTTAAAATTCCCTACCGACAATGGAGTTGGAGTCATTCAGGAGACCAGGCCATTGGAAGAGCCTGTTATGTTTCCGAACTGCGTGAGGCGCAACAAAAGGAAGAAGGAAAGGGCATAGAGGAATCTCTCTGCGTCCGCTTTGTGGAGAATTGACAATTAACGCCTAGGCATAGGCCGGGTACCCCAACCCATTCCCAAGGGATCTTGACCCAAGAGATACTGAAAGTGAAGATGAAAGTAAAGACAGTCAAGCTTCCCCGGCCGTACTGATATCGATGTTCCGATCGACGATAACGATAACTCTAAAATGACAAAGATTGGATCTCAACTAAGCCAACAGATGCAAGAGGAATTGGTTGAATTTCTCCAGGAAAATCTCAACGTGTTTGCTTGGACACACTCTGATATTTGTGGAATCTCCCTGGATATCACGAGCCACACATTGAATATTGACCCACGGCATGTCCTGGTCAAGCAAAAAAGGAGTGGTATGGATCCAAAGAGATCTGCCGCCCTTAAGGAAGAGGTAGATAAGCTTAAATCGAACAGGTTTATTCGAGATGCATTATACTCGAAATGGGTGTCAAATCCTGTACTCGTCTGAAAGCCAAACGGGAAATGGAGAACATGTGTTGACTACCCAGACTTGAATAAAGCTTTTCCTAAAGACAGTTTTCCACTTTCCAGAATCGATTGGCTCTTAGACTCAACGGCTGGACATGAACTCTTATCCTTTAAGGATGCGTTTTCTGGCTACAACAAAATACCTATGCACTTACCTGACCAGGAGCATATCAGTTTCATAACCGATCTGGGACTTTACTGCTAGAAAGTTATGCCTTTCGAACTCAAGAACGCCGGGAAAACTTACCAACAGTTAATTAAGCGAATATTCACCAACTAGATTTGAAAACCATGGAGGTATATATGGACGACATGCTAGTGAAGTCGTGATTCTCCACTGATCATATCAAAGACCTAGAATCAATGTTTAACATCCTACGAGAATATAGAATGAAGCTCAACTCATTGAAATGTCACTTTGGAGTTGCATCCGGAAAATTCCTTGGGCTTATTGTCAACGCTCGAGGAATCGAAGCCAATCTCAAGAAGAACTAGGAAATCAGAAATCTTGAGCCCCAAGAACTATAAAGAAAGCCTAAAGCCTGAATGAGGAAGTAACAGCACCGAGCAGGTTCATTTCAAAATCCGCTGACAAATGCATTCCCCTCTTCGATTTGATTAGAAAAGGGAAATAGAACTTTGAATCGACCACGGAATGTGAGGGCGTGTTCCGAGCACTAATTCAATACCTCTCCACACCGGTTATTCTGTCAAATCCTATTAATCATGAGAAATTGTACATTTACTTGGTGGTATCAGAAAACGCAATCAGTGCAACCCTAATTCATGAGGAAGATCGGATACAACGACCGGTCTATACATTAGTAAACGACTAACCGGAGCTGAGAGAAACTACCTGAAGTTGGAAAAGTTGGCTTATTGTCTTGTCATTGCCTCAAGGATGCTTCGTCCATATTTCCAAGCTCATTCTATCACTATCTACACAAATCAGCCGTTACGACACGTCCTTACGCGGCCTGAGACGTCTAGTAGGTTGCTTGAGTGGAACATCGAGCTGAGTCAGTTCGATATCACTTATACTCCAAGGCGAGTTATCCAAGAACAAGTCTTAGCAGACTTTATCACTTAATTCAGCATCCCGAAGGACTTGCCCGAAACCAGTGAATCTCCCAAGTATATCTAGAAACTGCATACCGATGGTGCATCGAATGATCGTTGCTCAGGTGTCGGGATTGTACTTGAAACTCTGGAAGGTCGATCTATATGCTATGCTTTAAAGTTCGATTTTCATGCGACCAACAAAGAAGCCGAATATGAAACCCTGCTTGCCGGATGGAGGCTTGCCAAAGACTTAAGAATCATTATTGTGGTGATTTATTGTGATTTGTAATTGTTTACGTGTCAAGTTCAGGAGGAATACCAGGCCAAGGTATGAAGACTGGCTGCCTACCTTTATCGGGTTCAGGAAATATTAAATCAGTTTGATTATTATGCCATCTACTGCATACCCCAAGAGCACAATCAGAAAGCTGATTCATTAGCAAAGTTAGCCAGTATAGATGAGGCATAATAAGTGGAAATCATTTTTGTGGAAATATTATCTTCCCCAAGCATCTCTCAGGTGGAAATAGACTGGGCGTTTGAGGTCATTCCCGATAAGGAGTCATGGATGACTCCATTTAGAAATTATCTTGAGCATAGGGCCCTACCAGAGCATAGAAGTGAAAAGAGACAAGTCCTTCGAAAGGCTTTGCGGTTCACTATTCAGAATGGTGTCATGTATAGAAGAGGGTACTCTATTCGTTTACTGTGGTGTATCGCTCACGATGAAATCAAATGAGTATTGCATGATATACATGAAGGCGAATGTGGCGATCATACTGGGAGGCAAGCTCTTGCCGAAAAAGTGCTTTGATATGGATACTATTGGCCATCTATAAACTATGACGCATCAGACTATGCCAGAAAATGGGACAGATGTTAGAAACACGCTCGGATTCCTAGAGCCCCACCTACTAAAATAACTCAAATGGTCAATCCATGGCCATTTGCAGTATGGGGGATTGACATTATTGGTTCTTTACCCCTGGCCAAAGGTGGTGCAAAGTACGCCATCGTTGCAGTTGACTACTTTACCAAGCAGGCGGAAGTTGAACCCCTTGCGACAATCACGACGAAGAAAGTGATCAACTTTGTAGTGCACAACATTATCTGCTGATTTGGTCTCACACATACCATCGTCATAGACAACAGAGCCCAATTTGGCACTGTTGAATTTAAGAATTTCTACCAATGGTTCCACAAGAAGAAGTTCTCCGTAGTTGCACACCCTCAAGCAGAAGAACAGGTTCAAGTTGCTAATGAAGTTATAAAGTCTATTCTGAAGAAAAGATTGGAAAAGGCCGAGGGTAAATGGGTCGATGAACTTCCTATGGCTTTATAGGCTTATCGGACAACCCACAAATTTGCGACCGGCCACACTCCATTCTCTCTTTCTTATGGTTTCGAAGCCATTATTCCAGTCGAGATGGAAGTGCTTCCTCATCGTGTGACTTATTACGATCTGAAAACAAATGCTATATTGCTTGCCGAATCTTTGGATTTATTGGATGAGAAGCGTAGAGCGGCTGATTTGAGAGCAGCTGCATATCAAAGTCGAATCGCCTGTATATACAATGCGAAGGTTCGACCTTGAACCCTCGAACTCGAAGATCTCATCCTTAAGAGAATTTACCCGGCTTTTTCATTTATGAAACAACATAGGAAGGATTGTATGTCATTGAATGAAAGCACGGAGATGGTATATTCAAATTATCGACCGTTGACGCTCTCATTCTTCCAAGTGTCTGGAACATCGAAAATCTAAGTCGCTATTGCACATAGCAGGCACTGTTCATTTATTTAGTCTATTTTTCATTTGAAATTTGTTTATACATTTCGCAATTTGAACTTTTAAAAGGAAACTAACTTTGCCGTATTTTCTTATTTCAACAATAAAATGCAATCTCTTCGAGCCGAAGCTATAATTTTTTGAGATGTGTCATACGACCATCACTATGCATGGAGAGCTAAGTTCAACCATACGGTGGGATTTATTCAAATAGGGAGGGATTGTGATGTGACTGGCCACTCGCTAAGTGAAACCCGAGCTCGGGGACAAGTCATTATACTGAAGCCAAAAAAGGATTGATACACGACAATCCTCTAACTAACTCCAGATGCCCAGAGTGCGAATTGAAGTATAAACTTGCAATATGGTTTCAGAGAGGGTGGATCCATCCACTTGACGACTTCGCCCGTATCTTAACCAAATTTGAGGAGGATGGATCTATCCATCTAACGACCTCGCTTATTAATTCAGGGTGGACGTGAACCGACCATCCACGATCCTGATAGATTTGTCGTTTTCGAAGTGCGAACGAAATCCTAAAGCCTAAACAGATGTGGCTAACCATTTATCGGCCAGCTCTAGACTCCCTAAGTGTGAACTGGAGTGTAAACATAAAACTCGAGTGGGTGTGGTTCGGCCACCCATCAACTAACTCCAAATTCCCAGAGTGCGAACTGGAGTATAAAACATCTACTAACTTTAAATCCCTAGAGCATGGAATGGAATACAAACACCAGCTAACTGAGTGTGGATCGGAGTTTAAACACAAATCACATACAAATCGACCATCCATAAGACAACTCTGAGTCCCTGGAGTGCGGTCAGAGCATAAATGTAAATCGGGTGTGACTGACCACCTACGAATTAACCTAAGTCCCCAGAGGGTGGACGCAGTTCTTAATATCGAACGGGTGTGACTGAATGCCCATGAAAATAACTCAAGTCCACGGAGCGTGGACATATCATTAAAGCTTAAGCGGACATAATCGACCGCTGATCTACAAGTGCAATCCCTAGAGTGTGGATGCGATCACCAATAGACGAGAAAGTGTAATTTGACTACCTGAACTCGTCTTGTTTTAATTTTTCTTCGGCAGAGTTAAGCTAGATGCATTAAAGGCAACCAACGATTGTTAACCAATCTTTTCATTTTACCCTGGAACTAGTGGCATAACTTAAGTGTCAGCAACTGATTGAGACAGTGAAATATCGGAATTCGACTTAGCGCTCGATCGCGACCCGAAACCGTGACTCCACAACTTAGCAACTAAATCCAGGTCTGATTTAAGGACTAAAACTCCACAAGTGTATTGAATGAAAGTTCGAATGCTGAAGCACTTTAAAAAATGAACACAAATTAGGCTAGAGGAAAAGTGAAATTTTATTTCAATCATTCTATGGAAGAAAAAGGTTAAGTACAAAACTATACCAAAAGTCCTAATCATAGGGGCCAAACCCGCTTCTATACATGGCCTACAAAAAGAAAGCAAAAGTAGAATCCTATCTATCTACCAAAAATGAGCCAAAGAGACATGTCTACTCTTTCTTTTTTCTCAGCTTCTTCTTCGGTGTTGACCCGCTGAAGCTGCCAATTGGCTTCCTCTTCGAGCCCTTACCTTTTGGAGGTTGATATCAGTCAGAAGCATTATATTAATTTTCCCCTTCGAACTCACATGTATTAGAATGTTTCCTGAAGGCGAAGTCGAAGGGATAGGATCAATAGTAGGAGGCGGGAGTGGCACACTGGTGTCAATGACCGTGCCACCAGGAGAAATCATTTATAAAGGGGATGGAATAGGGCCTGCCATTCCACCTCCAAAGCTACAAGCTCGGGCAGCTGCTTCCATTTCGGCATTAATTTCGGCTATTATTTCCGCTTCGTGAATTTTCTGAGCCTCGCCCGGAGCATTGGTATTTAGGCCTGAGGTGCTAGTCACAAATGCGCCTCCACCTATAACAAATGGTAGATCGGAAAAGGGGTCGCTATGATGACCGAGAAGTTCCTCCATCATCTGTTCATCAAAAGTAAGTGTGCTCCCCTGTGCTCCTTCAATTTGTGTAGTGGTTTTTGTGGTGGTCGCTTCTGTTATGATGGCCTCCTATGTGTGATATGATTCTTGAGTTGCAAAGGGCGCGATCAATGTGGTTCCAGTAACTGGATAGAGATAAAGAAAACATTGTTAGTGACTACTTAAATTAGCGTTTTCGATTTTGAGCAAATGTAGGAAATGTCTAGAATACCTTCCTAAGTTTGACTCGCAGCTGGCGGAGCCGCTTCAGAGACTTGTTCACGAGTTGGAGATAACTGCGGTTGATCCGAATTATATGCAGGAACGGATCTAGGATCAACCGCGGATGTGAATTCAGGCTGAGTTAGCGCAAGGGTTTCAGAACTTACAGCATGATGCTCAACACCCGAACCTTCCCTAATCTCTGAGTGTTGAGTTCCAAATTTCTCCTTTTCTATGCAATCATGATATTATGGAGAACTTTCCTTTCATCTTCACTCAGCACACGATTCTCGAGCTCAAATTCATCAATCGATTTAGCTTGGTGTTTGGCCTTTTTATCTTCTATTAATCGGCCCCAAGCGTTGTACAGGTGTGTTGTATAATTATCCAACCAGGCTAGATTTCTGTGCTTCAAAACATTGGCATTGCATGTCATTAGAAGGTCTTCAATATCGGTCTCTAACCTGGCCGCTGCAATCCTAACTTCGTCCGCAACCCTGGCCTCAGCCTCTCGAACTTTAAGTACTGCCACATCCCTTTCACCCCAAAGCTCCACAACTTGTTCACATGCCTCCTAGGCTGCTTTGTTTACATAATCCTTTTCTTTGACAATTTAGAGAGTTTAGCTTTAAGCTCATTGAGTTCCTTCATAGCAGCATCCCTCTCGGCCGTAGCAGTGGTGTTTCAGTGGCTCATCCCCTCGACCAAAGCAAAATGCGTCTGTCCCATCCTTTCCATGGATTGATTAGCCTCGTTGGCTTTCTTGGTGGCCTCTATTTTGGATTTTCAAGAAGATTCAGCTTAATTATTTAACACTTGAATTATACGGTCTTTTTGGGTGAGGTCGGTTTCTAACTTCTCAATTGTTCTTGCTCGCTCCAGAGCCGCCGCCGATGCTTTATCCGCGTCTTTCATCCACTCCTTGTATTAGGTATAGATATATGGATGTAGTCATGCATCATTTGTTCTGCCTCAGTTGGAATTTTCTTTAAGCGTGGAAGGAAGATAAAGCCGTCGAAACAAATGTTCAGAAAATCTTTTCTCAACTGGATGATTTTGATCGCTCCTTCCCCAATAGGCTCGATAATCACTTTTTCGATAATAGTAGGAGCTTCAGCTTCAAATCTACGACGCAGCAAATCAGACCTACGAACTTGAGAAGACGGTTTTTGGCGTGGAGGCTCTAAGGGTTGTCTATCATGGCCGGAGGGTTGTGTTGGAGCTCGAGGAGGTAGAGAGCATGATCGGGAGCGATATCTATATTCTCTATCTCTATCCATATCCCTCTCGTAACGTTCTTGACTAGAATAACCACAATCGCAGTCTCCGTCAACTTCCCTCCTCTGGGACTTGTGGTACAAATGAGACGATTGGCATGCGGAGCAAAGGCTTCCCGGCATAGATTCTTGCCTAGTCATTGTATCTACAAAATAGAAAGAAAAGAAGGATCCGTAATCTCCAGAAATGAATAACTTATGATTGGAAATCGTGTAGTCTCATGAAGTGTATGTATGCGTGTGTTAAACCCCCCGACCCACCGGATATGTTGGCCACACTTATAGGAAGTGACTCACTTAAATCAAAGGCACTTTGAAGCCCTTCTAATATGGTGTCATGTTGGAACAACACATAGTCCGGAATTGGAATGTCGATGAGCCCTTCAAAAGGATTCTTTGTTTGCGAGGAAGGAGCCCTCGAGATTTTAACACCGGAGACTGGCAAAGACACAATCACGGATTTCCATTTTATGGACTTATAACACTTATGTGCTGCCGCCTTGCCTTTCCTCCTTCCCTATAAGTCCTGAAAACTGCCAGAAGGCCCGGCTACGGGGTGGGCGTGTTCGGTTTATTGCCGTCCTCAGCAATTACAATCTCGGGCACTTTATGTTTAGCCCTTCTTACTGGGGATGCCCTAAGCGATCCCTCCAGTCTTAAGCTTTGATTTCGACTGATTAACCCGACAATCCTCAAATTCCTATCTGTGAGCACCGAGTCTATGTCTCTCATCTCGCCTGGCACTTACTGAAGAATCCATACTATTTCTTTGAAAAGGCACCTTCGGGTCACAGAATTACAGCTGTAAAGGAAAGAAGATATTAATTCAATGTCAGTTATGACTATCTCGTTAACTACTGGAAAAGTTGCAGCACTTACATTTGACTAACCATCAGTGGGCGAACCCTGGAGGGCATCGAATGTAAAACCACTCCGTCTTAAAATAACTAAGCTTAGTCCAAGACCCATCACCTCTTGGCAATTCCTAACTGCCTCAAGAAATGTGAAGGAAAGATTGTCTCCCTGACTCTGGATATTAAACAAGTTTCTGACTTCTTTCGAAGTCGGGGTCGAAAGAGATGTTCCATGAAAACGATGAATAATCTGTTCAACAGTGCATATCCATTTGGATGCAGTTGCAATAGAGCGATTATGAAGAAAGCTAACACTTCTCGAATATACTGGTTGAATGGAGGAAGTGCTCCAGCTGTGCATGAATGTCGATTAAAGGCCATGAATCTTTCTGGGGGAACGTGTGGCCTATCATTTGGTCCGAGTACCAAAAAGTTGGTAAACCATGCCTTAAGAATATTCGCCCCCAACATATCTTTAGAGACATTGGATGTCATAGAATCTTGAGGGTTCGTAATAAAAGTTTCTCCTGGCAGCTTATCTGAAGCTGGACCTATTACTTCAACCGCAATGGCCAACATCTCTATTATCTGAGAAGACGAACTTTGAGTTTCATGCTGTTGAGAACTTATAGGTTCCATAACTAATCAACTCATCAAAAAAAATCATTAGATAATAATAAGCCCGTGTGTTCCCTGGTGTGAAGTGCATGAATGTATTGTGCAGTGAAGTATTATATAATACTTAAAAGATTCTATAGAATTTACGGAGATGTTCATATGACAAGATTTCGGAATTCGATTGGAGTGACCGTCATCGCTGAACGTCACAACCATGCTATCCGGACTTTAGAGACCGATCTGAGTTAAAGTTTGTTAAAATTTAGTCAAGTTAAAGTTCTGTCGATGAGCTTCAATAGGCAGTCAAATATGCAATTTAACAGTTATGTTCGGTTATGCAGGGCAGAAGCTTTTGGAGCTAAGTATTCAAGTATGCAAGGGATTTCTTATCGGTCTAAAATTTCAATTCAAACTGATCACCAGAATTTGCTTCGTATCAGTCTAGAGGGCTTCATTTCATATCGGTCATAAAGCATCATCTCATATCGATCACCCAAGGCCATTTCGTATCGATACAAAACCCCTTACTCCATATCGATCGTCATCGTATCAGTCTAGAGGGCTTCACTTCATATCGGTCATAAAGCATCATCTCATATCGATCACCCAAGGCCATTTCGTATCGATACAAAACCCCTTACTCCATATCGATCGTCAGCGGCACTTTCGTATCGATCATTATTCCCCAAATTTCATGTCTGCTAGTCGATACGAAGGTCCATCATCAATCGATATGAGACAAAACTTTTCCATCGATACGAAATTATATTGCATCCAAGATCGATACAAATTTCCCCTTGCCATCCAACAGTTCCGTACCAATACGAATTTCTTATACCAGATCGATACGAGGGTATTCTTCCTTCCTTCTTCCATCGATGCGAGGTCAAAGCATATCGTCTCTTCCATCGTATCCCTCCATGCTTCATCTTTCCCAATCAACACAGAGACTACTCTGACCTTCCTCGACCTTGCTCCGACTATTCTTGACCTCCTCTTTATCAGAATCGCCTATGAATGTAAGTGAGATGGCACGAGAGTTCAAGTGTCATCATATTAAGATTGAGTTTGTTCGATTATTTATCTAATTTCAGCATACGTTCAAGGGATTGGTGTTTGGTTCGATTCGAAAGCAAGATTTTATTTTCAGGTTTTCAGTTGATACGAAGGCTATAGGAAAAATGAGCAAGTAATTTTTTTTTAAGTATAGAATAACGTGTGTATATATATATGGAAGGTAGATGTCGATTCGTCTCCTAATATGAAAGGACTGGATAAAAAGGTGTGCACATTAACAGATAGGAAATGACCCATTCGTATCCATTGGCCATCGGCTTGGTAACTACCATCATATCCACTCTCCATCGATATGAAAGGAGAAGCCATGTTGCACTAGAGCCACGTGACTCCATCGATACAAAACGTTCATTTCATATCCATCGGTGAGGATTTCATTGATGCAAAATATAGGAAAGAGTCTCATTTACACTGTTTTACTCCCTCCGTACGAAGTGTCAATTTCATATCCACATATTCAAGAAAAATGAAAGCTTGGTAGTCATTGACACCACGCATTCCAAAGAGACCATCATGTTTGTATCGATGGTCATCGATATGAATCATGCATTAAAACATTAAACACGATCCAAGAGAGGATTGATGTGAAGAGAAAGTCCAAAACAACCATCAAGCATTGTTACAACTCGAATTTCACACCGATTCAAGAGAGGAACGGTATGGAATTCGATTAATATACATATATATAACTGAACTAACAACGACTCGTGAACGTACGAATGTTAACGAGTGTTAGATTAACATACATGCATGTATGTCGAACTAATATTCAATTTTCAAAAATCACAGAAGTTAAATGCTTAAATGGTGACAAATGCAACAACGGACAACGGTTTGCTATCATTCAATATTCAGTTACCACTACAAGAAAAACCATTTATGGTTGCAAAAAACTGTGGCGTTTTATCATAAAAGCAACCAAAAATATTTTTCCCAAAATATGTTTCGTGACTAAAAATTTTTTGTTCCCGCTCCTTAGAAAACTTTTTCCACCTAGCCAAAAATAAACGTGACTAGTCATTGTTTTCCATCTCATGTATACTTAGAAAATTGTCTCCCCATTTCGATCTACTTCTGCAGAATTTTTTCCCCTTTTCAATCCTCACGGCAGCCAACAATCGCTCAAATTTCATCAACTGAAGATCAAGTTCCCCTTTCATCATCCACTCCGTCCTTGCTCGACGTCCTCGTGGCATTACTCAACATCCTCGCGGCGGCCAGAAATCTATTAGGTATACTTAGGTACAAATCGTCTAAATCAGTTTTGTGATTCTATTTTGATTTAACCCTAATTTGCATGCATCATATATTCGAATCTCTACCTAATTTCTAACTAAAATTGCTGATTCAACCCTAATAACGAAGATCTGTTATTCAACCCTAGTTTACACCTTTATATATTTATGTTTTTTTATTAAATGTATAAAAGCTTGGCTATGTCCAGGGTTAAACTGTATATTTTTTTTTACCGTTTTAACCAAATTAAAAAATTTGTACACTAAGTACGAATAATCACAAAATTGAATTATGGAAGATATTGAATATCAACATGTCTAGACATGGAGAGTCTGGCTACACCCATGATTTTGTCAAAATTATCTGTAATGCTAGACTCCAATTTGGAAAATTAGAACAGTAGTGAATTGCAAAGTAATACATAATCTTTTGCCTTCATATGTTAAGACTTTGAGAGAGACATGATAGTTGAGTAAGTCTAATTAAAGGAGTTGCATGATCCATACGTTTACCAATCTGTTAATGTGCAATTAATATAACTTACATCATAGATAAAGTCAACAATAAGTGTTTTCATCATGTCTTTTGACCTATAATTAAAAAAACCAGGTAAACGGCAAATGGCAATTGGCTTTGCATGAAACCTGGAAGTAGTCGGCAAATATAAATCAAAAATAGGGATGCATGTTTTTGTATGATGTAAGGTTTTACATCGATTCCATACGGTTCACTTTAGGTGTTACAGCCTGCATGACTTCAAGCAATGCCTTCTAAGCAAAAAATCAGTTTCTTTCTTTTATCTATAGTTGCAATTATTTAATGCATATGTAATCATGTCTGTTATCCGGAAAGTAACCATCTGATCACATTCCTCATCTTTGCCACTTTCAACTAGTTTCCATTTAGCTAACTTTTATAATTTTGCATCAAGGACATAGTAGTTTTACATAAGTCAGATTTAGTAGTTTCAGAGCTTGAAAAATTGTTTGTTTATTAGTCATATTTTTTGTCTTCCAATATAAATTTTATTTATTTAGACTCTTTATATATTTTATGGCATGTGTAATAAATTTTATGGCATGTGTAATAAATTTTAAGTCTCATTTTTCTAGCCATGGTGTAGATCAATTTTATGGCCTGTGTAACAAAATTTTATGCTATAGCACTGCGTTGTTTTGACCATAACCTTCAAACCATTTATAGCCTATGTAATAGGAATTAAAAAACGCTTTTTGATAGCCCCAAAAATATACATAACTAGCTTTACAACTATTCCTAAAGCAGCAAAAAAACCTATTACCATGTTTTAAAATATCGAATTTGTTAGAAGTTACACTTTAAAATACCATATTCATTCAGTGTTATTATACTAAATGAACTGATTTTTCAGTAAAACCTACATGTATGAAATCACTTACACTTGTTCATAATTTATTAAAAAAAATTCATTGAAACGTCATTGAACAAAGTTTTATTTAGCTGATCTTTAGAATGATTGGGTGGCCCGATATTAAGAAGTGCTATTAACGTAGTAACTTATTTTTAAAAAAATTACTATCAGACATAGGAAGAGGAGGTATCACCAATTTCTACTTCAAAGATTGGGAACTTATTTGCCTTCATATGTCGACGATGGAAAAAATTGGGTTTTTTTAAACAGGTGATAAAAGGAATGCTTAACTTAATATGTATTTTGAGATCAGAACATGTAATATAACATTAAAGTAATATAATATTAAAACTCAATTTCTTTTTCATGTTTTTAACTTTGTTCATAGAACAAGCATAGAGTACCGACAAGGAGTAATGAATTTCGTGCAAGCTGCAAAGAGGAATGTAAGAAGTGTAGAAAAAATTTTATGCCCTTGCAAAGATTGTTGGAATCTTAGTCGTCATGATGATGACATCATCGTTGAACATTTAATTATTGGAGGAATGGAACCTAAATACATACATGGTGTATGGTTTAACCATGGTGAACAGATAATTGAAGAGAAGAAAACAAATACGTTTGACGTATGATTTATTCAAGATGATTCATTATGAAGATGAAGATTTTTTTTCATGATGATAAAGATAATGTTAATTCTCAGAGTAAAGAGGATGAGTTACTCAAGAACTTGGAAGATGCAGAAACTCCATTATATCATGGTTGCACAGATCACACAAAATTATCTGCCATCACCATCTTGTTTAATCTTAAATGTGAGATTGGCTTGTCTGATAGTGGGTTTGATAAGCTTTTAACTGTGCATGCCGAAGAATAATGTGCTTCCCAAAACCTTATATGAAGTAAAGAAATTTCTTAGAACATTCGACATGGGTTTTGAAAAGATACATGCTTGTGAGAATGACTGTTGCCTTTTTAGAAAGAATACAAAGATTTAGATATTTGTCCAAAATGTGGTTCTTCGAGATGGAAGAAAAATCAAGATACTAAAGAGGTTATAAAAGGTATTCTAGTTAAAGTGTTGAGATACTTTCCAATAATTCCGAGATTTAAAAGAATGTATAGATCTCAAAAGATGGCAACAGATTTAAGATGGCATATTAAGAATACAAGCAAAGATGGAAAAATGCATCATCCCGTGGATTCTATGACATGGAAAATGGTGGATGAAAAGTATACATCTTTTTCATCCGATCCACATAATCTTAGGCTTGGTCTTACTGTAGATGGATTCAGTCCATTTTCCATGTTGAGTTCGAAATATAGTTGCTGGCCAGTAATGCTTGTGACATACAATCTTTCGCCTAAGTTGTGTATGAATAAAGAAAATATTATGCTATCTTTACTTATTCCAGACCCAAAGCAACCCGGAGATGATATTGATGTATATTTGGTGCCTTTAGTGGAAGATTTGCATCATTTGTGGTGTAATGGAGTTAATGCTTACGATGCATTTAGTAAAACTTTGTTTAAATTGAATGCAATTTTGCTATGGACGATTAATGATTTTTCGGCTTATGGAAATCTTGCTAGATGTCGTGTGAAGGGGGAAAAAGGTTTCCTATTATGTGGTGTCAATACCCATTCTCGTTGGTTGAATCACAGTCGCAAGAGCATCTACAGGGTCATAGAAGATTTCTACCTACTTCAGATTCACAGAGGAAACAAAAGGCATTGTTTGATAACACCATAGAAAAAGGTAGTGCTCCTAGAATTCTAACTGGGAGAAACATTTATGCATTGTTGAAGGATTATCCAAATGATTTTGGAAAAGAAAAGGAAGAGAAAAGTAAGAAGAGAAAGTGTGCTTATGATACATAATATGAGTATGATAATATTAACAATTCTACAGAATTAGAGCTATCAAGATGGAAGAAAAGATCGATTTTCTTTGATTTTCCATATTGGAGGTTAGTAGTTAATTTATTTATTTTTCATTGTTTTAACGTAAGAAAAACCCAATAATGCGTTAAAGTTTTGGTTTTCATGGGTACTTCCATTACGTCACAATATAGATGTAATGCATGTGGAGAAAAATATTGGTGAAAGCCTATTGGGAACGATGTTGCATGGTAATAAATCAAAAGATGGAACCAACTGTAGAAAGGATTTAGAGGATTGGGGAATTCGAAATGAGCTTCATGCACAACCTCATGGGAATAAAACATACTTCCACTGGCTCCATACATGTTGTCAAATTCTGAAAGAAAAATATTTTGCAAAAGATTATACGAGTTCAAAGGACCAAATGGCTACTGTTCAAATTTCAAGGATCGGATTTCGTTGCATGATTGAAAAATTAGCGAATTGAAGTCACATAATTACCATGTATTAATGCAATAGTTATTGCCAGTAGCATCGAGAGGATTAATGGCAAAGAAGGCAAGAAAAGCAATAATTCGCTTATATTCTTTTTTCAACAAATTATGTTAACGTGTTCTTGATAGAGAGAAGGTAGAACAAATCAATGTTGAGATTATTGAAGTTTATGCGAACTTGAAAAAAAAATTCCAACATCTTTTTTTGATATAATGGTACATTTGTCCATTCATCTTGGAAAAGAAGCACTAATGTGTGGACCGATTCATTTTTGTTGGATGTACCCATTCGAACGATATATGAAGACACTTAAAGATTATGTAAGAAACTATGCATGACCAGCGGGATGTATTACATAATCCTATCTCGTAGAAGAATCCATGATGTTTTTTAATGAATTGTTGAAAAAATCTGGACATATAGAGGAGAAAGAAGCTCGAAATGAAGATTATGAAAGCAATGTAATACTTGAGGGACGTCCGATTTCAATGTCCAGGACAGTTACATTGTCAGCTAATAAGAAAGAAATGGCTCATTTAGCCGTGTTAATAAATAAGAATGTGGTGGAACCATTTATAGAGTAAGTTTATGTTACATTGTTTTAATCATTTTGATGTGTCCGTAATGCTATTTATAACTTATAATCACTTGTTTTATACTAGTTTGCATTTGGAGGAATTAGAAAATTCAGACCAGTGCATGAGAAAAAATGTGACCTTACTTTGGGACACACATACAAAAAAATTTGCCGATTGGATTAAAAGGAAGATTAGTTAGATTCCAAATATATCCTTATTTGAGTACTAATATTACACTAAAATATTCATGCTAAATGGAATTTGTTGTAGATACCTATTGCCTCCAAGGATCATGATGACATGTTAAGATGGATTGCTTTGGGTCTGAAGAATGATGCCTTTTCTTACAAAGGATATGTTATCAATGATCAACGTTTTCACATAAAAGATATAGGAGAGAAATTCAAAATTGCGGGTTGACCTTTGATGCGACTACTATGTGTAGAGAAAGTGCAAAATATATGTCTTAAGTGGTTGATGTGGTCACTTATTATAGAATATTAACAGATATAATTTTATTAGATTATCGTTTGTTTTATATTCCAGTTTTTAAGTGTCGTTGGGCATATAAAGGAAATGGAGTAAAAGTTGATGATGATGGGTTCACTCTTGTTAATTTACATCAAGCATCGTTTTCAAGAGATCCATACATACTTGCATCTCAAGCAAGACAAGTATTTTATTCAAGAGAAAATGATGATTCTTATTGGTATGTTGTAATGAAAGCACCATCAAGAAGTTTTAATGATTTAGAGACACATGACTGCATCGAGGAAGATATCCAAGCCGTGGAAGATTATGAAATAACCGAAATGGATGATGTAGATGTTAGCTATGTTAGGGAGGATTACGAAGGCATAATTGAATAGATTATATGTTCACCTACTAAGTCAGATCCATACATTAGACTATGCATTAGTCATGGTTGTAGACTCATTTTACTCTCCGAATGTCTCTACTTTTATTTTGCAAGTTGTGTTACTCATTTTTTATTTATTAAATTCACTATAAAAACTTGTTTTAGTAAGGAATGAAAGCATGGATTCAGATTTTATTGTCTTGTTACTCATTTTGTTGGATTCATATAATTTATTCATTGAATTAGAGTAGCAAACAATTCCAGTCCATTTGCGGTTCTAATTACTGTAATATTATGATTTCAATTTGTAAATGAAATAAATTCATATCCACTATGAACCAACCAGTTTTAATTTGTGGTTGTTATTTGTACGAAGTATGAATATGTGACACAATAAACTACCATCTCAGGCAATCTTGGCCTAGTTCATTGTCTATTATGTATTTGTAATGGAATAGCCCATAACATTGGTTTTTTGAACTAAAATAATTTGAGTTATAGCATGCAAATTTTCATCTGATAGTTCTGAACTAATGCTTTTCTATTCTTGTTTTTAATTGTTCGGTTGGTACTTGAAGAATTAAAGTCAGCAAATTTGGCTCTATAACTATCCCACATCGTCACTCTTCTTCAAAGATTTCCCGACCCTCATTCTGTTCATCCTGAAATCAGGTATTTTTGAATATATTAAAACTTTGCATGGTAATTGTGTCTGTACTTAACCGTGTTGAAAATAATAAATGTGCCTGATAAAAAAAAGTTTCATGCATACAGATGATCAACACTGCATAAGATTAAGTGTATATCTTGTTCGATTAACTATTTAATAACCTACTCGAAGAAATTTACACCATATTTAATGTTATATTTCTTGTTTCTTTTTTAATTTGTTTACTTCACCCTTTTTGCATCTGATCTGGTCTATATTTGTTTTAAAATAACTCAAACTTTCATTTGTAATGAGGTGTGGATGTAACAAAAAAATTGGTTGCCTTGGATACGTTTTACTGATTATGTTATTTTCAATCAGGATGCTTCTATTAACAAAACAACTTGGATGCATATCCTGTTCATAAAGTCTGTGGTTATGAGTACTCAATGTTCATAAAAGAATGCATATCCTGTTCTTCTAGTTTGTTGCCAAAGAAGCACAAATCTTCTGTGAATAACATGATAAACAAGAAAAAAATATTTTACCATATTTTAAGTTGTGTGAGTGAATCTGTACAGTTTGCTTCATATTTCTAGTTATCTTCTTCTTGCTTCCTCAGTTGTTTTTAATTACCTATTTCAGTCTTACTTTGCCACATGATTACCGATTGATAAGATTTATTTTAAAAGTAACCAAATGACAAGATTAAGATCAGACTGAATTTTGTTTTGGACGAATGGCTTGATAAATCTATTTAATTATTTTAGTACACACTTCAAAACAGGTAAGTTGGCCAAATAATATAAACTCGCAGCATTATTACATATAAGCTCATGCAACTCATGTTAGTTGAAAACGTTTCTTTTTATATATAGACAAAAAATTGATGACTGCATTCTTGGAAATTACAGTTATGGAGAGCCATTCATGTTTAACCATTTTGGTTTTACTAGTGAAATTAGTTAAACCATTTACTATTCTTTTTTTAATATGTATTTATGGGTCCAATTTTATTCATTAGCCTACTACAGTTTGTCGTGGATGGTATATATTTTTCTCATCTGCATAGTCAAAGAACTGATTTTCAAATCATGAAATGGAGCTGGAAAAAGATTGAACTTGCTTAACATGACTACTCTATAATAGTTTTTTGTTTATACATATATACTACTTTAATTTTTGCATGTTAACATACAAGGTCTAGTAAGTTTCTACATTAATGTATTAAAAAAGAATATTGATCAGATTACAAAAAATTAATCTTTTGTTAATTAATTTGTTCGTTATATTGTTTAAGATATAAAATTAACTTCTAGAATACTTTGAAATATAACGTTAAAAAGATTCAGAGATCATGTATCTGCAAACTAGTTATTGGGTCTAGATTCCTCCAACAAGTAGATGGTAAATAATGAAATTTTTAAGTATCTCATATTTTGTTTCATTTGCACAAAAGAGATGTTTCCAAGCTCTATACGTATTCGCAACCAGAAAAAGACTGATGAGGAATCCCAGAAGTATAATTCAAAGAGGAAGCGGAAGTATAAGATTCCAGCCGGTGCTTGTAGTGAAGGCGAAAAACGAGCAGTCAATGCTAAGAAGCAAGCTAATGTTTGCAATGAAGACAAAGAACAAGCACTACACGATAACCCTTCTGACCCAAATGGTGAAAGGGCTTTGTTAGATGAAGAAGAACCAAATGATGAAAGGGCTTTGTTAGATGGAGAAGAACCCCGCTTAGACAATGAAATTCTTCTTGACCAGACTGATGCTGCTGAGGTGGAAATTGAGAGAGCAAGTGATGCTGAAACCGCAAGTTCGTCTCGGAAAAGTGGCAGTAGAGGTCAAACGAAAGCAAAAAAACTCCTGTTAAACAGTCATCATCGAATTGAAGTTGAGTTCAATGATATAGGCGTACCAATAGGGCCAGGGTCGGTATATTTATCCTCTTTTCTTGGTCCGCTTGTACGGGAGCAGGTTCCATACACACTTGATGATTGGAGGAATCTAAGTGAAGAGTTAAAAGTTGTTTTGTGGCAGTCGCTTCAGGTATGGAGCAGGTTCCCTACTATATATGCTAGAGAATCTATTTATCAACATTTTTCCCTGCTTCTGTCTATGTTTATTTTGTAGATTTATCAAGCAACTCATCTTTCTTCTTCTCATACCACTTACTATTTTAAGTATAAACTCGGTTATAGTTTTGCCAATTTGCGGTTTTTAAATTGACTATAATAAACAGGAACTTATATTAAGAAATCCACAAGTTCTAGTAATTGAATCATGTCATTTAAACATTTTATCCTGACTTCTGTTTAAGAACCTTAATTTGTTATTTTGAATCATCATTGGTGCAGGTTCGTATTGTGGGTTATCCTCTGAAATTCAATTGTTCATATTTCTAGTTTTTTAACATTTAATAGATAAATAAATTAGAAATGAATATTCATATTGCATGGAAGGTTCAGAATGATAGAGATTTATGGGTCCGGATGGTTATTTCTAAGGCAAAAATGTAAACATTATTTGAATTATGTGTTACATATCATAATTTGAGTCATCTACTAAAGTACATTAGTACGAATTTGCTTGCTTATAAAATTAGTGAATCGTTTTTTAATAAACTTTCATTGTTTTCTAATTATTATTTTTGATAAAATCAGCTGACCAATGATTTCAAAACAATTATTATAGACTTCAAATGCTATCCTTCAAAAATTAAACAACGCTGTCATAGATTATTGGACAGAATTAAAAAATTTAAACACCAATATCCCCGCTCACTTGAGATTGAATCATACCAATTTTGACTTTTAGTGATGTTGCTATCATCTTTAAGAGTACAAATCCTATAGATATATTTTAGGTGTCTAATGTCAGGACCAGTGATTATTTCATGATTTTCATTCAGATTTCTTCAAAATTTAGAGACCATAAAGTCATATATTCACCAATTCCCTACTAGCTTGACAGCATTCTGCTTCACCATAGCATGTTTCTTTATATTCACCAACTGTTAATATCATGTTTTCTACCGTTAATATCATTTTTCATGTATTGTTGCAGGTTAGATTTAAATTGGAAGAGGAATGGCAAAGAAAAGCCATATTTCAAAAGATGGGAGTAATTTGGAATCCTTAAAAAGAAAATTGGTTCGAAAATTAAATAAAGCGGAGAACGAAGAGGAAAGACTTAAACTGAAACCTACCAAAATCAAAAACATGAACGAATGGAGAAAGTTTATGAAGGCCAAAACAAGTCCGGAGTTTAAGGTAACATTAAGATATCTATGATATGCTTTTGGTTATTAATTCTAACATCTTTCAATATTTCCAGAAACGAAGTGAGAAATATTCGGCCCTTAGGGTTAAACAAGTTCCACACACATCTGGTCGTAGGGTAATGGCTAGATTAACTGAGGACATGGTTAGTTAGCTAGTTAAGTATAGCATTATTTAATATTATTTTATATCTGTCAGTTTGTTTGTTTAATGTTATTCTAAATTTAGAAAAAAGGAAGTCCAAATCCATCGTCCATAACAAGAGCTGATGTTTGGATTAAATCTCACATTAAAAAATTGGTGAACCAGTGACCGTGGAAGCTGCAAATACTATTGTAAGAATTTTTATTTTATCGTATATAAAAAATTGTCCGAAACTATAATGATTTTACCATCGTACATTATATGTATGTATTTATTTATGTAGGTGGAGATTAAAAAATTTGTTAGCCTGTCATGGTCCAGCTCGTCACAAAATGTCAATGGAGATGCTCTTGCAAATATATTGTGACAGATAAACCAGGATGGTTAAGGGCACTGGAAAGTGGATGCACCTTAACCAAGCTAGTTGTGGCCCAGTCCAGAGGTAAACAACTATCTCAATATCGAGAGGAAATAGCAGAATTGAGGGGTATGATTGGTGGACCAAAAGGTAAACTTTTAAAAGTAATTTATTAAGTAGACATTGGGAAAACACTGGGAATAACATTGGGAAAACAATGGGAAGACACTGGGTACAATGGCTTGAGGCAGCAAGTGAACCAAACAACAAGCAACACTTTGTTTTAGTGTGAAAAAACCAAGCTTGGTCAGACTCTACTAATTAAGGCCCCATTGTAGCTGCATTGCTCACTGGGAATAACATGTTATAACAATTGGAGACCTTTAAAAAGTTGGAGGCGTGTTAGGTAGTTGTCTAGTGGCCTAGTCCAGGGCCTACCTTTTCAAATGGTTTGTAAGAGACAAATGTTGAGTCTCATGTTCGCGAATTCTTTTCGTTATTTATCGATTATAGCAACTTTGGAATGTGTTGCTAAACTCTTTATTAAATGAGTTTATTTATCCATTGGGATATTCTTTTGTATCGTGTCTAAATTTATCTTTAGGCAACAAGAATGTTTAAGTTTGTTTATCATGGAATGATATTTATTTTGGTGTCAACTATATAATAATTTGATGCTTTATTCCTATTTAAATTAATGATTACTATTTATTTTGGCACACAGTTACAATTTACAAAGTTATTTATTCTTATATAGTAGATGAATAAATTCACACTTGCAAATGCAGCTTATTCTCCATCTGCTTTTATTAATAAAATTACAATATTATTATACCCGAGAACATTGTAACAGAATTAGTTAATGGACCTTTCATCTTTAGTTTATACCTTCTTTGACATATTCTGCTGAAGATCATTTTATTGATGGATAAATGTTTTTCTAATGTCGTCTGTTCACATAAATCTTTGGTGTCCATTTTGAGTATCCAAACAGTATGTAGATAGGTGCTCCTACTTGCTTTTCATTTTTTCTCAGATAAAACTCTCAACAAGTTTTGGGTGCACATGTCGTCTTGACACTTGATCACTGAACATAAAAGGTAGGTCTATGATGAACAAGGTTTACTGATGCACCTATAATTTATTGCAAATATGCATAGCATCAAAGTATATATAAAAACACTGCAGTAACTGGGAATAACAAAACAGTGCATACCAACTGGTTTTTAATTTTGAAAATAATGAATTCAGACACACATGTTTGTAAATGATGCTACAGCAACTGGTTTTTTGTATGTACTCTGCCATTCAAACTTGTTGGACTGATTCTAGTGACATTTTTAGTATTGTGCATATCCACTTCAGTACTCCTAATATTAGTGCTTTGCTGTAGGGTAAAGAAAGTTCGAAAGAAGGAAGCACACCTGAATTGGTAAAAATAATAATTATATTACTTAAGAAATAACATTTGAATTTTAGTTTTTGATCCAGTAATAGCTATAATTTTCTGTTGAATAATTGTAGAGCAATGACGACGTATGTTCGGTGTTGAATTGGGATGGAACCTTTACAGTTGTTGCCGATGGGAGAGTGTTGTCCATGGACCAAAATGAGGTCGTCAGTGGCATTCCTCTTGGACCAAACGTTGTGAGCGTTATTATAAATTTCGTGGAAGAACCAGATGCTTACTTATGGAGGCCTACACCTGAAATGACAGTATTAGCAAACGCCGAGAATAAGGTAGTAGCATGGCCATTAAATTGCATTAAGAGGGCACTGCGAGGATAGCAGAATGAAGTCAGTACGGTAAATTTTACAATTCACAGTATTTAAGTCGGTCTTCCACAAATTTAATTTAGAAATATGTCTTGTACAATATTCTCACTTAATCACTAAACTCTTGATTTACACTTCTCCTTTTTAGAGTGACAGCAGCGTCCAAGACGACAAATGCAAGATTTATGGTTGGAATGAGGGTGAAGGGGTAGTTGACGAAAGAAGAATCTATGCCAGAGATCCACAATATCTTGTTAATGGTATTCCGCTCGGTCCGGCTGCCTTTGCGATTTGGGTGGCCAATGTAATAAATGGAGATGCATATTTGTGGCGACCCACAGTTGATATGTCGTGCATTAGAGATGCAGTCAGTAGGAAAGTAGCATGGCCAAAATCAAAAGTTGAAGTTAATAAAGATGCAGTTGGTAGGAATGTAAATTGTGCGACTTCTCCCGTGATATCCACACCCATAATCGCGAAGAAACCATAACAACATATAAGTAAATATGCTGGAAATATTTTGTAGTTTGTATTTTGTTTTTTCTGTTTGAAATATGCACCACTGTGTTGTTGCATTTTGTATGCTTTGGTTTCTAAAATAAGTACACAGTTTTCAACATGCACTGTTTGAAATATGCACCATTTTTTTCCAGCCGATTGCAAAGCTGACAAAAGATAATAAACGCAAGTTGATTGATGTGGGTGAAACGAACAAAGTAGTGGTTGAAGGAACTATCGCTTCAAATGATCCAATATCGATGGTCCATTGTCGTCCATTGGGACGTGATGTTGTAAAAGTTTGGGTTGAAATTGTGAGAGTTCCGGATGAAGTGCTATGGAGACCTACGTCGGAGTTGACGTGCATGGAAGATGCCTTTGGCGTTCCCATAGGTTGGCCCAATAGCAAAAGTCATTATGAAACCAAAATGAAAGGTATGCGATTCTTATGTAATTGAAAACTTCTTGCAAAATTACCATTATGGATAACCAGTAGCAACAAAATACTTAAACCATCAACTCAAATAATTATGATGCCTAAATGATTTGAAAAGGGGCTGCCTTCAAAGTTATTTGAAATTTCCTCTAAATTGCCTCATTATAACCTGCTTGTAGATGGACAATGAGTCGTTTTACTTGTATGATTTATGTGAATATGCAACAATGTGAATAAGTTAAAATTTATGTTGGAATTTACTATGATCAGGCTTATCAAAATATGGTATTTATGTTGTATATATTAACTATAATTATCGGTGGTTTAATCCATTGGTAGCCATAAGTTGTATCGACTAATTGTACGTACTTAAAAGATACTTTATGATCCTAAGTTTCCAGTCATTTTACATACTAGGACATGAATTTTTTGAATCTGTGTTTGGCTGTATCCATATGGGTCTGGCAGACTTCTTACACCTATCTAATTTCACTATCTAAAATAATTCATGTACACTTATATTTTCATCTGTGTTCGAGTATATGAAAATTTGTGTTTGAGTGTATGAAAATGCACAGACAGAGATAAAGTGTACAAAACGTTGATGACAAATCTTCATTTTCATTTTATTCTTGGCCAAAACTAACATGCACATTATTTTAGTTTTCATATTCAGTTGTGCATCAGTTGAACACAAGATTGCACATATTCAGTTGTGCATAACTTTTGTTTTCTCAGTATCGATGGTCCTGTCATTATTATCTCAGTATTGATTATAACTTGAGTCTCATTGTTGATTATATTTTGTCTACAGGTAGGCGTTTCTGAAGAATGAGCAGTAGTAGCACTAGTTTATCATACTTGTTAGGTAGTTTGGTTGTTTATTGTACTTTCTTAGTTCAGATGTTTATGGTACTTTAACTGCAGCAGTAGCATATTGTTTGTGGTACGTAGTTCGGTTGTGTAAACTTCTATGTACGGTTAACCTTTTGTCTTGAAATTACTGTTCGGTTGTGTAAACTTCTATGTACGGTTAACATATTGTTTATGTTGGTGCTTTTGTTTATGTATTTTGTGGTTTTTAAATGTGTTTATTTTTGAATGTGTATGTGTATATGTATATGTATTTTGCGGTTGTTTAATGAGTATGTGTTATGTATTATGTTATAAGCTATGAACAAGATTGAACTGGAGGAAATTTATAGGCAGAGATGGAATATATTTAGTAGCGTTTCGAAAACGCTACTAAAAAACGCTATAAAATAAAGAGTCGAAGGAGTGCATATATAGTAGCGTTTAATAAACGCGGCTGCAGGCTTTGCCAATAAACTGCGTCCTCTATTACAGCATTTAACAAACGCTACCAAAATATTTTTGAGCAGACCGGGTACATTTTGGTAGCGTTTTATGCACGCTGCAAAAAGAGAATTTAGTGGCGTTTCATAAATGCTGCAGTAAAACGATTTATGGTAGCGTTGAAATAAGTGTAACTAAAAGTCAGGTATTTTTAGTCGCGGGCTTTATAAGAGTGTTTATCAAAACGCTGCTAAAACTTTTAGCAGCTTTTTTTGTGCGCTACTAAAAATCAAAATTCTTGAAGTGTACAACAATGCACAATACAACAATTAGTAGTCAAAAATTCATTATTTACGTTACTAAAGATCAATCAAAGGTTACATCTTTCGACGAGAAGACAACAACCGTCCAAACAAGTCAGATAAAACTGTTCAGAATAAAGACTGCAAGTTTTCAAAGCATGTCATGTTCTCACAAGACGTACTTTGGGGGGGAAAATGTTATCCCGCCTTTTGGCAAGGCTGTGACACCAAGGAATTGACTGGAAATCAAAGACAGATCATCCCAAGAAAGGTTATATACATATAGGTTCTTATGGATGCTGGTAAATTTTTCCCGAGTCCGGATCGAGATACAATTAGTGTGACACAACAAGCAAAGCTAAAAAAGCCAACGTTTCAAGTCAATCCAAGTTCGTATGCTCGAGATATGATCGATGCAAGCTGAGAAGATAGGCTCATTCGTATCCATCGGTCAGCCGCATTCACATTGGTCCATTTCGTGTCCATCGGTGAATAAGCCTCTCCTCGTATCCACCCAGATCAACCGCCTTCGTATCCATCTACATCCATCCGCTTCGTCTCCATCGACGGTAACACGAGAGCCCATTTTATATCGATGAAGTTTCAAACAAGCTTCATATCGATCGACCACCGATCGATACAAAATCAACATCTTCCATCGATACGAAGTGGAATGCAAAAGATCGATATGAAGTGGAATGCGCAAAATAGGTACGAAGTGAGATGTACTGGATCGATACGAACAAGGCCAAGCCGGGTCGATACGAACGAGGCACATCCATAGGAAAGACTCGATCGTTCGACATGAAAAGTGGATCGATCATAAAATTTAGTGCCACATCATCAAGCATCACGTGCAAAACCATCGATGCGAAGCTATCGATATGAACAGCATCGATACGAATTCAATAGCCATCGAAAAAACCAAACTTGCATTGATCATAACTCAAAATATACAAGTCCAAATGCCATCAAATTTTCACAAAGGCTTGCGTACATCCTCAAGAACGTTCATGATCGATCTCGACTCGATTGGATGAAATATTGATCGATACGAAGTTCATTCGTATCGATCACGGATCAAATGCAAACCTACGCCTATAAATAGCGGTCCAAGACCTATAGAAAAGGGACTTTTTGACTCTTCTATGTCCAGACTCTGCCAAAAACATTGTTGTACTCGAGTTTTACTATTGTAATATGTCATAACCACTAAGAAAAAGTTAATAAAAGTCAATTATTTCGTAGTGGATGTAGGCCATATGCTGAACCACTCTAAATCCATGTGTTTCTGTGCGTTTTTCTTGCTTATTATTGGTGTGTTTGTTAGATTTTCCTTTTTCTCCATTTATATTCTTCATTTCATCTCTTCAAATCTCTTCAAACATATTTGAAGAGTGTTTTACTCGATTTTGGTACAAACATGATGAGATGAGTAAAAAGATCCAGTAATGGTCAGAGTTATGTAGTAGAAACTAATTGATAATTTCCCGCTAAAGGTAGTTGTTTGCTTGTTTGGAAATGTATGTATTGTTATATAGTGCTTGTTTTATACTATGAATGAATGATGTGTGATGGTTTGTATTTTTGTTAATGGTTGCTTAACTGAATGTATATACACATTTTGAAAATAAATAATTTTATTCAAACAAGCATATAATTTAATAAAATAGTGATATCATTTTATAAAGTGATAGAAAATCATATTCTTAAGTGATATTTGAGATTTTGGAAAAAGGAATAATTTGTGATAAGATGAATATTAATTTAAAAGGAATTAAAATTTTGGATGATAAATATTGTGGTTTGAAGATAGAATAATATTTTAAAGCAAGCATATTTTATGACTGGAATATTTTCGATTAAAGGTGCATATTTTTATACGATACTAAAAAATGTTTTAGTTTTTGCAAACAACTGTTTTCCATTTGAAAATATTTAAATATAGTTACATAAAGAATATATTGAAGCTGATTTTGTGTGAATCTATCCGCCAAGTGATTTAAGAATTCTAAGCGATGCACCTGATCAACATTATCAATAAGGATTCCTGAATATTAGGACGAGACATACATAGAGTTTTGGGAAAGCCATATAATGTTTTGGAAGAAATAAAATATTTGAGCTATCTTTAGAACGATGTTTCAAGAAGTTATATTTAAAGTTTTGAAAAGATAAATATTTTGGAAAAAAGAGATTTATTGTTTTGAAAAACAATAAGGATATTTAGCTTTTTTTTTTGTATTTGATGTGATGATTGCAGCCATCGGTCGTTAATGGATAGCTGAAGTCGGTAGCAAAATGATGTTGATCACACGGTCAACATTTTAGCTAATTGACGAAGTGAAAAGCTAGAAATTTATGGCGAGGTATCGTTGTTATATGTTTAGAAATACTGGAATTTGAAATTTTATGATTTATGGTCTTATGGTTGTATGTCTGCCATGTACTATTTTTTATTATGACTTGGATGAGTGATTGTGAATATATATTTTTGTGGTATGATGCATTAAGATGTAAAGTGTATGCGTGTATATATAAGTTTTCAAAAATAAAATGAAGCAAATGTTTGGAATAATTTTAAGGAATCAAAGTGAATAATTTTGAATGGAATGGTATCTCGTGAATATTTGAACAAAGTATTGATTTTGCGCATTTTGTGGTAAGGAGAAAATTTATAATAAATTGAGTTATAAATATATTATAATCTAAATTTTGGATTTTTTTTAAAATGTGCTTTGAAAGTGAAAGATATTTTGAAAGTAATCTTTTTAACTAATGGGTTATATTGAAATCATTCGAGAATATACATTTGAAAGAAAATAATTTTAAATGGCTCTGGAAATATGATATTAAATGTTTTGTAGAAAGTTTGGAAAAATTTGATGAAAGTTTTGAAAAGTTAGTTTCAAATTTTTGGATTTTTTTTCCAAAAAAGGGCGGTATATTTAGAAGTGATATAGATTCCTATCAAAAGAGATTTTTAAATTTAATCAATGTTTGATAAATGGTTTTGAAAATTTATTTGAAGTGAAGTTAAACATAAGAAGTATTTTCGAATTGTAAACATAAAAGTATGAAACCACTTCTAGTTTTATAACATAATTTGTCAATAAAGATCGAATTTTTAAGTATGATTTTTCAAAGGAGAAGTGTGAGTTAATTACAATAAAAAGTTGGAAAGGTGTTTATGAAGTTTTAAATTTGAAGCGCTGTAGTAAAATAGACATAACTTTTGATTTTGAGATCAGGTTCTATTGATTTTCCATTTATTGGAAATGTATTTTCATAAGTGACAATTTTGTTATTGTCACTTTTCAAAATTTTAAAGTTTACTAGTGCTATGATCTATTTTGAAACTGAATCAAATCATTGTCCCCAAAAGGCAACTTCACATAACAGTTGAACTATTTTAACCATAATTTTCAAATGGTTTATTCGACTTCGATGACCTTACCCATTTTGAAAATCAAAAAATATAACCAACAACTTCTGTTTTGAGAGTTTTTCAAATTTTTACCATTTTCTGGGCTAAATACATGAGTTTTTGGAGTGGGCTTGCACATTGATTGCATTCTCAGTTTTTACCCCTATGAAAATCACTATAATTCATGTTGCATTTGATAATTTTGTGATCCGAGAGTGTCAAGGAAAGCCAATGAATAATGCTACCACTTACTTTTGAAAGCATGGCATCGTTGTATGTTTTTATCACCTTAAAGTTGAGTGGAAGTTGCCTAAAGAAAAATGCATCATTGTTTGTTTGGAATATTGACGTAATGTTGCTATATGTTTTATCTGTGAACTCAAGTGTGCTATTTGGGCTAAGTATAGGTGCACAAATGGCATATTTAGACTAAATTGAGACGTAGGCACGCTTTGCTTGGTTTAAATTTGAATGATTTGCTAAAAAAAGCTAATAAAAGGTACATTTTAAGGTATATCGATATATATACTGTGATACTATCTTATTTCCCTGTGTTTCAGGATGCTCCAAGTTGGGATGTATATTAATTTTTCGATTATGTTGTGTTTTGATATTTTGAAATGCTCTCCGTACAAAGGAGACTCTGTCGAAATTTTTCGAAAAATCTGGCACTAAGAATAGTTTCATAGAAAAATATGTCGCATGCGAAAAATAGAAAGTCGTTCATTGACTATATTTGGAATAATAGCATATGATAAGATGTGTTAAAGTATGAGGGCCAGATAGAGGATTGAGCAAGTTTGGTTTGATAGTAGTTTGTAGAATACGAAGAAAGTCAGGGTGTGAATTGTGTATGACACTTTCCTATAAGAAAATACAAGGACATAATTTTCTTAAGAGGAGAAGTCTACAACAATCCTGCTTTCTATGCCATATAAATACATAAATTTAATTAAAATAAAATTATTCGAATTAGGTATTCGATAATTAATCTTTTGAAAATGAATTTCTAGTCATTTAAATTCTATTTATAAAAGATTTTGTTTAAATAATTGAATAAAAATTGGATAATATTTTAGAATCGAATTGATTATTTTAATTGAATATGAAATATTTTGAAGTGTAAATAATTATAAATATGTTTGGAATAGTTGAAAAATAAAGTTATTTTGTTATGGTACAATAAATGATCAAATAAAAGTAAGCGAGCATAGAATTGAATTAAAATTTCATATTATCAAAATATAAACTAATAGAGTGAAGTGTAAATCAATTTATATTGGGTTGAAATTTATTTAGAAATAAATATAAGTATTGCTTTGAAGAAAAGAAAGATGAATTTATTCGATCTGAATTAAAGCCCAAATTTAGGCCTAAGCCCATTTTCCTTTTTTCTGGAAACCTCCATTTTCTTTTACCTTACTCGAGTCAAACTCTTGCCTTTATCTAAAAACCTTCGCCCTATTTCCCAAATTAGAAAATCACGACGAAGTATTAAGTGGAAAAAAAAGAAATTGCGAACTCCTTGTTGCATGCGAATGTCATGCGATCATCGCAGAGGGAGGGGAAACAATCAAAGGCTGGTGAAGGCGAGCGATGTGATATAAAGGAAGGCGATCAATTGAGGCAATCGCGACTAAGATGAACGGATGCAGGAAGAGGCGATCATGACTAGGGTGATGGACATAAGAGGGGGTGTTTTTTTGGTTGTGCGACATCTAAGCTGGTGTCGCGTTTGGGTGGAAACCGAGTCTTGGCGTGGAGCTGCTGCAGTTGTTCGAGGCAATGAAAGGAGAGTTGCAATGATATAGGAGGATGAAAGCTATGACCAGAGCGATTGATGCACGCGATATGATGCTGGCGACAGTGACAATGGAGTAGTTGCACTTATGATGACGATCTCAGCTTGACTGTGACGTGTTGGCGACCCGTATATTCGAACACTTTGGTCTTCGAATACCGTAACATTTTGAAATATAGTTAAGTCTTACAAATATGACTTTATAACCTTATTAAACATTTTTTAATTAATGATGGTGGTAAGAAACTTGTTCTTAAAATTCGTTTACAAATGTCAAAGAAAAATCGATAATATGGTCGAAATCGGTTTATCGGTAAACAGCTTTTTAATAGATATTGTTGTTCGAACTCATTTGTGCTAAGTAATGAACATATGAACACATTAGAAACTAATTATCATGCTTTTCTTCATGAAGTAATTAGAAGGTTATAGAAACTTCTAATGGATATGTGATATTAGTGTGTAAGGGTAGTTTAGTCATTTACTAATGGCAATAGGTGTAAAGGAGAAGTGATGGGCATGTGGAGGGGTGGGCCTTCCATGACATGATTTGGGGCGAGAGCAACGTTAGAGAACACCCTTTGAAGCCTATAAAAGGAGGGGCATGCCCTTGGATCCATTTTACAACTTTTATACAAAAAGTTATCGCTTTTTCAGTCTATCTTTCCGTAAATTTCCAAAGAAAATAAATTTCAAACCAACCCTAATTCAACTCAAATTCGGGCTAGAGCCATATTAAAAACATCACAACAGCTCCTGCCTAATGGGAAAAATCAAATCATATCTCACCTCATAATTTTGTTCAGTGAGCTATATTAGGCATTATTGCCTTGGAAGCTAGTGCAAAGCTAGAAAGGAGAAGGAGGTAGGTGTTTGTAAGGTAGAGATTGGACTTGGTTGCTTGGACTTGCTTGATTGCTTGCACGTGAAGCTAATTCACAACCTTGAACGATATATTTGCACTTGTGCTTGAATATGTGTGTGTGTGTGATGCATGAATGGATATTGATATATGTTGTAATATTGATATATGTTTGTAATATTATTTCGATTCTTGCTTTGAAAGCACATGGTATATGTAATCCATATGTATGGACTTGTAGCATGGTCTTAAAACAAAGCATATAGATTGTTGTTGAATTTTGGTTTAGGTCGGACTTGTATTTGAAAGTGTTCGTATAGCGACAATCGATATACATGCACTTAGGAATTGCTTTATTTTTTGATATCTCTATGGAACTTTGTAGAGAGATCCTTAAGGGTTTCTTTTCATATTTGTGATGTTTAATACGTATGCTTGCTTCCATGAAAACTTTTAATGAATAAAAGTCGAGTAGTGTTTGCGCCAAAATTAGTCACAAACCACAAATATCATGAAAGCCCCAGTGTATGAACACAGATCAGTAATATATACTCACAAATCACAGATATAGGTAATGCAGAGAATGATAAATGATGGACAATATAAACTTCAAACGGAAAGGAATTGATAGAAACACAGGATTTATTGTGGTTCGGCTATATCCAGCCTACGTCCACTTCAAAAGTTAATCTTTTATTGACTTTCTTCGCTGATTACAGTTGATTGCAGCAGATTACAATGAAGGAATTTGAGTATGACAGTAGATTAGCAGTGCAAAAGTGTTTTCGGTAGAGTCTGAACGTCAGAGGGCCAAAAGATCCCTTTTTTTGTAGGCCCTGGGGCTCTATTTATTGGCATAAGAGGCTGATATCTCGCACAAACTTCAGGAGACTTCTTCTGCCATGTGAGGAGGCCCACGCGATCGATCCCATAAAGTTTCGGCTCGATCCGCGACCGATACGAACATAATTCGCATCAATCAAAATTTTGTTTAATGGAGTCGAAACTTGGCATGAACCTTCCTTGGCTTGTACGTAAGCTCCTGCGAAAAATTCATAGCATTTGGACTTGTAGATCTCCGAATATGATCGATACGAGATACAACTTCCTCAACGTCGTCTGATTTGCATCGATCAAATCGCATCAATGCATGTTCGCATCGATGTCTTGCACGTGCATGCTGGTGACATGGCCTTATCTTCAGGGCTTGATCCATTTTCCATGCCGTGTTGAACGCTTCTTTGAATCGTGCATACCCTTTGTTCGCATCCAACTCACTGTTTGGCTTTGAATCCACCACTTCGCATCCATGAGTTCGCACTGGTTTCATCTGTGCTCACCAATTCAAATCCATCGGTCGCTTACTTGTTCGCATCGATCAGGCTATTGCCATGGATCGAGACGAACAAGACCGATACGAGCTCTTTCTTCGTATCCATGTGAAGATCAATACCGAAGGCTATTGACTCGAACCCATGCTAATCGATACGAATAGTATCGACTCAAAGTAGACTGCTATATTCTGTACTGACCGATGCGAAGCCTTCGGTTCGAATAAACCATCTCGTGCCCCTCTGGTCGATACAGACTGATCAAATCGAACAACCATCGCACGCTTACCTATCCAATCCAGGCTTACTGCCATCGAGTTGAAATCCATCTGGTCTCCCTACTTGATCGATACGAGCACACTGTTCGTATCCGTAATGGACCGATATGAACTGTATCGATACGAAATGAATCGATACGAAACCAGCCCCTTCCAATGTTGATCCACACATATTTCAAGCATACGAACTCCGATTGACCTGAAATTTGAAACGTAGCCTCTCTTAACTGTGTTCATTATTCCTAATCGATTCCGGCTTGATCGGAGCTCGGCCAAATTTTAACGACATCGATCGTAGCCTTGTTTCCAATCGATCTTCAATCCTGATATCCATTCTTTTTTGCCAATTTGTTGATATTACAGCCTTGACCAAAGGGTGGCATAACAAGTAGCATATCAAAAAGTGATCAAACTTACACTTGTTCAAAACCACCCCATATTAGCCTTTTTTTGGAATTTTAAGGTTTGAAAAGATATCTAAATTTAAGTATTTTATTCAATTCTTTTTAAAGTGTTTGATAAATCTTATTAGATTATTTTAAAAGTGGTTTGAGACTTTTATGGTATTTTAAGCATTAGTTATGAATTTTTTTTAAATAGTTTATTTTTAAATACTTAGAAAACACGTTTTTTCAAGTTTTTAAGTAAATTATTAAAAAAAATTCAAATAATATTTGGAGTAAATGTTTTAAAGCCTATTATAAGTATTTTAAAAGCATTTTTAAGTATATATATTTTATAAAATTTGTTGATTATTTTATTACAGTACAAATATCTTATATAAATGTCTTATCTTTTAAAATTGTTTTTATTAAATATCTAGTTTATAAACAAATTACTATACATATATCTATGTGTCATTGAAAAGTAACACTAAAAGCTGAGGAGGTAGACTTATCTATTTATGAGAGTTAAGATTGATGTTCGAGTAGGGGTACAAGCAATAGTGCTCTAACCTACTGACTTCTCTCTTAACTGATGAATAGTTAAGTTGGAATGTCTGAAATGTGTTAATATTGTTATTTACTTACTTGTTGAAAAGTAATTAACTACGCTTAACACTAAAAGTCGACGAAGTAGGCTTATCTATTTGTGAGAGTTAAGATTGGTGTTCGATAGGGATAGAAGAAATAATGCACTGACCTACAAGCTTGACCGAGGAATATTTATGTTGGAAAGGTTGAAAACATGTTAATCATGTCGCTTACTTGTTCGTTTTTGGAAGTCATTGATACTATACTTAACACTAATAGCAAACAAGCTAGACTTATCTATTCATGAGAGTCAAGAATGAAGTGTCTAAGTAAGACTTTGATATGCAACTAGTTCTAACTTACCCAGCTTAACTCTTGACCAAGCGATAATATAAGTTAGAATGTTGGAAATGCTTTAAGTATACAACCTTGATTTGTATAAGTGATTGTTTTTCACCAAAGAGTCGATTGGTCTAATATCCAAGTTAACCTAATATAACTAAGGAAGTATCCAAAAGCTTCATGGTTTCATAACCTTTAAGAATCCTCAGGTAGAGGCATTGGTATGAAACATCTCTAGCTTTATGAACTTATATATACGAGATCCCCGGGAAGGACTTCTCTTTATCTTGTTCCCATATGTCTAAAAGAACTGTTATCGAGTTTACCGAAAATTCATTGAATCCATCTTGAAGAGACAAGGATGGTAAGTGTTTTACTTACTCAATACCACTTTAAAACTAGTATACAAGTTTTATGTTTCGGAAGCAGTTGTGAAAAGGAATGCTATAGAGATGAAATTTCTATCCTTATTTTAAGTCTATGGGAGAGGTCAGCGTTATCATTCGTCGAACAACTGGCACGAGAATCCATTAAGTGATGCGAGTTTTGTTCGAGTGATGAAGACTCTTATGTAAGGTGCCTAACGTGACCTCAACATCGAAAATGATAGAAAATAAAGTAAGGCACAGCCTGAGGTTTTGCTAACCTAAGACAGGGTATATCAACTCCATATCTAGAGTATGCTTATCGATGTTGGTACTAGGAGTTAATGATACTTGGTTCTATAGGTCCGTGCGTGAGCCAGTTGTGTTTAACTTATCGTATATTCTATCTACAGATATATGACGCTTTGAGGTACTTTCTAACCCTTGTTAGGAGGTTGACCTCAGTTTATCTAAGGACGTCTTCAACGGAAAATCATTATGCAAACATACCTTAGCGGTTTTGATTGTACCCTAAATACGTTTTGGTGTGACCAATATAAGCCTCACAACTATTTGATATAATTTATATTCTACACCCTATACTTCATCAGTCATAAAATTATACTAAACTTAATGAAAGGTTGGTTTCTTTTGAGGAAAAACTATTGCGGGATCGGTACAGTCTCATTTGTTATTGTTACATGTATTCATATAACTCGAATTTCTCATAATAGACTTATGTTTGGCAAGTGATTTTTATTTTTCCTAAATTCCTTGCATACACTTTCGAGTGGGCTGAGTAATGCAGGTTTACTTTGGATGCTTTAGAGTTCTGGAGATGAGCTAGAGGCTTCTATTATCCATCTATTTCTATTTCTCTTGCACTGTATTATGTATGTATGTATCAACATTGTGAGTATAGACTGTTATAACTGTCTTGGCTGATGATAGTGCTTAGGCTTTGCATCTTTGAAATTTCTGTATTTGGAGTAACCCTTTGTATATTTCTTTTGATATTAAGTATTATCGTTCCACTATGATATTTTGATATTGCGTTCTTCCTTTCGTGTTATATTCTTATTATTTTTAACCTGACTATTTGTTTTTCCAACACTTTAATGCTTGGCCCACGAATACCATAGATATATGATATTCAAGGGTCAAAAAGTCAAGTGAAGGCAAGCGACATGACGTAAGGGAAGGCGGCCAATTGAGGCGATCATAACTAAGGCGGACGGACATAGGAAGAGGCAATCACGACAAGGGTAGAGAGACATAGGAAGAAGCATTGTTTTGGGTGTACGACATTGGAGCTGGTGGCACGTTTTGGTGGAAGCTGGGTCTTGGTGTGGAGCTGCTGCAGTTTTTCGAGGCAATGAAAGGAGAGTTGTGATGTAACAAGGAGATGAAAGTTGCAACCTAGGTGATTGATGCATGTGATATGATGCTGGCAATGGTGACGATGGAGTAGCTATGCTTAGGATGATAATCTCAGCTTGGCTGTGATGTGTAATTGGGGTTTCCGCTTAGAATTTAGGAAAATAAATTTTATTTAGTCACAACTATTGTCTTGATACCTTATGATATGATTTTTTCATCAATTATTGGATGATGGATTTTTGGTTAATATGTAATTAATTTTGATGAAATTGGATGCATTGCTTGTTGATTGTTTATGTTGATACACCCATTCCCTTGTTTATTTGTTGTGGTGGAATATTATTGAATTGTTGGTTATAGGATTAATTCAGGTAAAATTGTATTGCATATTTTTTATTGTTGTTGTGACGAGATCACATTAGTAATTGATCAGAACGGTAGGAATAAATTGAAATGAAACGTTTCGAAAGAAACGATTTTTTGGAAAATGCGAAAATGGAATAATTTTGAGAATTGAGGGAATTTGAATTATCTGGAAAATGACAAATTTTTTGTATTTTATTAAATAAGTGAATTTATGAATAATTATATTTTTATTCATTTGTTGGTAATTATAGAAAAATATATTTCAAGAATTTTGGTATTTAAAGATTTAAATTTTAAAGTGATAAATTAATTTGATTTAGATCCAATAAGTTGGAAGTTTGAGAATTAATATTTTGATGTCATAATAAATTGAATGCAATTTATTAATTTGTAAGGAAATTAAGAAAATGATATTTTGAAATTGTAATAAGATGGGTATGATTTATTTTGTGACATGAAAAAATTATTGGTGATAAATTTATATTGTATCTTGTTAAGAATATTCATGGAAGTTTTATATATGTTTTGTTTTTGAATATTTCTAAATAAAGGGGAAAGTGTAATTTTAAGAGAGTTAGAACAAAATTGAATTTTTAATTTCTAAAATCCTTATTGTTAAATGAGAGGTTTGTGAATGTTTATTATGAAACTATAAACTAAATTTGAGGAAAAATGATAATTTTATTATTTATTTCCCTTAAGTTGTTTGAAATTGTTTCGAAGATTCTAGAAAAATTTATAGTAAAACCCCTTCCGAATTAACAAATAATAAGATTGTGCATTTTGATTGATTTATATTTCTGTGTAATGAGAAATTATAATAAGTGGAGTTATAGTACCGTCTGGTATGGGACTTTTGGTAATATTTCTCCTGTTATTCTTTGGATTTGTTATATAGAATAATTGTGTGATAATGAGTGTAATTTAAAAGTATTAAGTAAACGAGCAAGTAACACTAGGTGGTGTGGGACGCCTGAGCTGATATATGTTCGCTTACTTTCTGTGATCTATTTTATGATGTGTATTTTTCTGTCTTAGAGGCATACATGGTTATTTCTTTGTGCTGATACTGTGTACGTATATGTAAGTTGTTTATGATTTTTGAGGCCTGTACCGATGTTAGCTCAAGGGAATATTCATGTGTGTATTCCATTCTCTGTATTAACTGACAGTGTTACCTAGTAATACTCTTGAATAGTATGGGTATAGAGGTGGGTTGTTATAAACTATGATTTAAACTAGATAGAAGGGACATTCGATTATTATGACCTCGTTTATATATGAATAATAAATGTTTATAATTGAGTATACTAAAAAAATATCAAAACCTATTTTCATATATCATTGATTTGTTATTTTAATATAACAGTGGTGTTTTGGAAAATATATTGGAGGAAAAAACATAATAAGTGATATTTTCATATATCATTGGCTCTTATTAATCAATTACGCTTATGTTAAATATATGTATATATAATATGATTTTTTCATATAGTATTATCCAAGAAATTTTGATAAATAACTTAAATAAATATTAATAATGTGATGATGTGAAAATGACTGAAACTAAAAATTAACTAAATAAATTAAAAATAAAAAGGGGCAAAATTGTCATTTTTAAAACATTGGAATTTGACAAAAAACGCCATTGGAACTGTCTCATTTTTCTAGGTCATGAGGTATTCTTGTTTTCTTTTTTGCAGTCTATTTTGAAAATTTATGATCAAAATAGCGTTGAATCAAATGGGAGCCAAAGGGTTTGGAAATGAATTTGAATTTTGAAAATGCGGGTACAACTATTTTTGCTTCAACTACATAAGAAACCAAAGCACATATTATTCAGGTCAGAAAACCACCAACCAGACACTTTCTTCTTCCTCCACCCTTATGACCAACCACTTGATAGATCGAACCAAAGCCTAGAGTGACTTTCGGACTTGCTTCAGCGTCGAGAAGTACGTGCTATCTGGTTTTTTTACCTTACAGAGACCAAGAATATATAGATAAGATCTAAGACATTCAACACTTTCAGACCTCAGTGCATAAGGAAACAAAATATGAGTGTAGAAAGTAACCATCTCAGGAAATATATCAGAAATCACATCTCAAAACAGTATATAATCATCATCTAGAGTACACAGAAATATAGTATATAGTTCGATAAACAATAAATATGATAAATAGTTACATGGAGAATGAAATAAAATATAAAAGCAACTCTGATGCCAAGCTTGCCTCTCCACGTACTAATGGCTAGGCTTACAACTTGCTACCATGTCCTCCTATGCCAGGGGAAAAAGAAAGGTAAGGAATGGGTTAGACAAAAGTATGGTTAATGAGTTACATCATTAATGTATGGCGATCACATGCAATTGGCTTCATTAATACACTATGTGACATAGGATGTCCTACTAGTGTCCATGAATTATTCGCTTCATTTATCTAAGGGATATAGTTTTAAACACGCCTACACCAACAACTTGAAAAGGCTTATACTTAGGATCGAACCTCTAAACAACTAATGATCGGCAAATGGTTATTGGAACTATTCCAATTACAATATTAACTATGGGACTACATTTTCCATAATACGACTACAGGAACCATATTTATGCATCAAGGGGGAACCCACAATGCTGACTTATGCCGAAGACATCTCAAGGTTATCGCATCCGTGTACACCTCTTAATGGTAACGTAATGCCTTTTATCGCATCGCAATAGGATCCATCAACAACACAGTATCAAGCCACGTCCGGTAATACCAAGGAACTCCCGTCAATGTTGGGCCATACGCCTCCCCAAGCATCATCATCAGTGTTGCATTTCTACCGTAGAATCTCATGTAAGTGTAATTTCCGATAGAATCATCCTAGTAGAAATTTCGACCCTGCTGGATAAACAGCATTCATCCAGTCCTCTGACGTCCAAGCATCGCCAACATAGGGAACTAGTCTCCCTACTTATACTAACATCCATATATATAATATATGTATGTATGTGTGTGTGTGTGTGTGTATATATATATATATTATTTATAACTTGGACTTTGGACCAAGGTTCAGGTTGTGCCCAAAATTCAGTAATCGACCGGTTATTGGACATTGTAGCAGTCAACCGACTCCAGTGAGCCTGTCGATCGGTCATTGTTGTTTATTGTATATTTGTAATTATCGATTATCGTTTGTTTGTTAATGATTAACATTCCTAAACAATTTCATTAAACTTAATTACAATTTGGCATATAGTAAATCCTAATCATAGTGAACCCAAGTTTATAGATTTACAATTTATAATCGTCGAAACTTCATATACAGTATATTCAATTGTAGAAATCAGTTTAACTAGGTTTGACATCAACATGGTTATCAATTCATATTTGATTCAACCAAAAATGGGTCTATTCAACTTGAATCGGTTCTTATCTAATAAATTTACATTAACTAGATCTAGATTAAAAGAAAGTAATCGTATTCATATAGGTTATAATCGTTGTTAAATTCTCAATCTAAATAAACAGTGTTTCCAATTCAATTTAAAACAAATTCTAGATAAAGTAGGATATAATAAAATTAATACATGTAAATAATCTTACTAATCATGAACCCACTCATTGAAAAATGATATCCCTTCCGTAATACACTTAGAATCTCCTCTATGTTTTCTAGATCACCTCTTGATTTGCTTTGATTTAATCAATTTCTCTAATTTAATTTTTAATTTGGGTTGAATAAAATTAATATGAGAAGAAAGAGATTTTAGATTTCAGAGGGATGGACTTTGGTTGTGAGGGAAGAAACTAAAATCTACTGTTAGATTCAATACTATCAAATCTAGGTCGTTCGTCCGCACAAAACCCTGGCTTTATATCGCTGACCAGTCGACCACTTAGATTGAAGCGATCAACTGCTAGGGGTTGACCAGTCAAATCTCATTTGTCGATCTGTGGGTTTATTAAATAAAATTTATTTCCTATTTTTAATTATTTTCCACTGCAAATTTTCAAACGCTAATAAATTTTTCATATTAGCTTCGATTTCAAAACATTATATACGAAAATTGTCCAGAAAATCACTATAAATGCATGAGTGCAAGTTTTGTAGCCAAATTCGAACATTTGTAAATATTCTTTTTTCCCCTTGTTATATTTAAATTTAATTCTTCTATTAAATTTTCAATTAAATTTCAGTGTATAACATTCTCCCTCCTTAAAAGGATTTCATCCTCGAAATCTCCAAGGACAGAAAAAGTAACTCATACGTACAAAAATCAATAATTGCAGCCATCTACTCAACATCAACCATTGGCAACCACTACCCTTAGTTCAATTTCTAATGCAATATGTACACGTAGGCATGGAATGCATATGACCCCATACTAATGCAAAATTAAGCAGTCTCCTGATCTGGTCGACCTCTTGAAATATGAGTGCTTTTGTCGTGTATCCAAAATGTATGCAACATACTATGTAAATATACCGGAAAAACTACATGTATGCACAACATATGCGTATAACTCAATGAAATAAAACCAATAATGGCATGAGTTTGTGCTAACTCGATAATATATTTACCTATGTGTACAAAGATCAATTTAACAAATACATCCGTTAGCATCAATCATCCAAAACATGTCCTAATGACATGTTCACAACCATTCCTAACATTCAATTGTCCCTACCCATGGAGTATACTGAGCTAGAACCTAACATATAAGTAGTTTATACTTATTTAACTAAATTGAAACACATCATGAAAGAACTCTAGATGGGTAGCTTGGATCTTCTCCCTAGGCTCCCATGTACTCTCCATTGTATAGTCTTCCTATTTGACCTTAATAAGTTTGATAATTTCTACGGAGTCACTTTGTACCATGCTCAAGAATACGAGTAGGTGCATGGCGAAAAAGTGACCCCCTCTCTACCTCCGCCTCCTTTGGCTGACTCGGCTCGACTACAATAGCTATATCATGTAGACACTTTTGCAAGTGTGATATATGGAAGACATAATGTACTCCCACTAACTTCTTAGGAAGTTCCACCCTATAAGCTAACTTCCCAACTTTACCAATGATCGAAAAAGGCCCTACCAAACTCGATGCAAGCTTTCCCGAACTACCAAATCTCATAACATGCCAAAGCGGTGAGGCTTTTACAAAATCCATGTCACCCACTGCAAACTCGAACTCTTTGTGTCTCCGTTCAACGTAGGAATTCTGCCTATCATGTGCAATTTTCATTCTTCTATGGATCAAGTCTACCTTTTTTGATGTCTCTTATGCTATATCTGGTCCAAGAATAATCCTATCTTTAGTGTCCCACCAAAAGATGGTGATCTACAAGATATCCCATATAACTCCTTAAATAGTGATATCCTAATACTCGCTTGATATCTATTATTATAGGTAAACTCCACTATCGACAAGTGATCCTCTCAAGAGCCTCCAAAATCTAAGACATGCTTCTGAAGAAAATCCTCCACCCGATTCACCCTCTCCGTTTATCCATCTTTCTACATGTGATATGTGGCATTCAAACTCAACTCAGTACCTAATAGCTCCTGAAGATTCCTCCAAAACTTGCTGGTGAAAAGTGGATCTTAGTTGCTTACGATGCTAGAAGGAACTCCATGTAATCTAAATATTTCCCTTATGTATAGTGTCGCCAAAGATGCAACAGTCCTCGTACTCTTATTCGGAATAAAATTAGTGCATTTGGTCAGTTGTTCGACTATGAACCAAATACTCTCATTCTCCTTCCTACTCCAAGGTAATCCATCAATGAAATCCATAAGAAAAACTATTCCACTTCCACTATGGAATATCTAATAGCTGTAACAATCCTTTCAGCTTTTGCTCGTCCGCCTTTACCCTTGGGTAAATCAGACATCTAGCTACATACTTTTCTATATGCCTCTTCATACTAGGCCAATAAAAGACTCTTTTCATATCATGGTAAATTTTTTCCATGCCTAAATGAATGTTCATCATATAATGATGAGACTCGGCTAGCACCATGTCAACCAATTCTATAATGAGAGGAACATATAATCTACCATCTCTCCATAAACACCCCTTCGAGTCAATGGTACGATGCCTCAAATGACTCAACTTCTCTCCCAACTAAGCCTCTTAAAAATATCCAATAGCTCCTTGTCTTGTTTCAAACTTGATCCAATGCAGTCCATTGGAGCAGGTTGCGCATCCAAAGTTGGCAATAATCCTGAAGTGATGTCTAACGATGGTGCGAAATTGAGCATAACAATGCACTACAAGCGCTTCCGGTCTAAGACATAGGACTCAACATCGCATACTTCCTACTCAAGGCATCGGGTACAACATTATCCTTGCCTGGAGTATAGAAGATATTGAAGCCATACGATGCCAAAAACTCCATCCATCTCTGCTGCCTTAAATTCAATCCTTTTAGGAGAATAAATACTTTAAAGACTTATGGTCTATATATAGCTCAAACCTATCTCCTAATAGGTAGTTTCTTCATGATTTGAGTGCAAAGACAACGACCGCCAACTCAAGATCATAGGCATGATGGCTTTTCTTATGGACCTTCAACTATTGACTATTATACCACACCACTCTCCCTTCCTACATCAAAATTGCACCCAATCCCGCACCGCAAGCGTCGGTGTACACTGTTAATGCCTTTGTGCCATTGGCTAATACTAAAATAGGTGCACTAGTCAATGCCTCCTTCAGCTTGATAAATGCATCCTTACACTTCACATCCCATGAGAAACCCAAATTCTTCTTGGTAATGTAGGTTAGACGGGTAGAGATCTTCACGAAGTCCTTAACGAACTTCCAATAGTAGCCCGCTAAACCAAGAAAACTCCTCACTTACATGACATTCTTTGGCACCTTCCAATCCTATACTATAGTAACTTTACTAGGATCAATCACCGTACCATTTTCAGAGACAACATGTCCTAAAAAGCAAACTTCCTTTTCTAAAAGTGACATTTGGAAAACTTCACATTTAACTTATGTCCATGAAGTGTATTGAGCACTTCTTCTAAATGCAACTTGTGCTCCTCTTCGTTTTCTGAATAAACTAATATGTCATCCACAAATACACTACGAACTTATTAAGTAACCCTCTAAAAACTCGACTCAGCGGATCAACAAAGTATATGGATGCATTGGTAAGTCCAGAGGGCATAACTAACCACTCATATAGTCTGTCGTGTATATGAAAAACATTCTTTTGAATACTATCCTCAGCCACACACAACTAAGTCAAGCTAAGAGAACACCTCCACTCTAACCAAATGATCAAAAATATTGTCTATACGGGACAAGGGGTAATAATTGTTCTTTTTCAGCTTATATGGCTCTTGATAACCGAGCTATCTCCTCCTGATGAAGCCCTTCTCCAACAGCTCATTCACTTGCTTATTAAGCTCGCATCTCTCCTTAGGAGCCATGTGCCTCAAGGGTAAGGCAGCAGAATTGGCATTCTCCACCAAATAAATTCGGAACTTAATCTCTCTTCTAAGGTGGAAGAACGGTAACCAAAAAAAGACATCTGGATAGTCTCTAACTATAGGAACTGAATCTAACTTGTCATGTGATAAGTCTAATGAATATAGGTAACCCAAAATAACCGAACCTTTGAGATTGCAATAAACCTCTTGACTGCGTCCACTACAAGTACCCAACCTAACAACCTTCATATAACAATCTATGATCGCCTCATATATCGTCATCCATTCCATACCCAAAATCAAACCAAACCTGTAAAATCCTAATGCAAAAGCATCACAATCAAACTCGACCCCTAAAATAAACAATATCAAACCCTTATCTATCATAGATACATAAGCCAATCTTCCAACATGGTTTGATATAACTACAAGGTCTGTAACTATGTTAGTGTCTAAGTGCAACTTGTCTACAAATCTACTCGGGATGAAAAAGTAGAATGCCCCCATGTCAAATAAGGTACGATAGGTAGATCAGATAGAGTTAACACACCTTCAATCATAACCCTATTCTCGTTGTCTGCCACTGGAGGTGCACTCGAGCTAGGAATAGTATTTAGAGCACAAGCTGAAACCACCTAGTACAGGTCTTGTGAGGCGCCGAACACTCCATCCTCATATGCCTAAATTGATTGTAGCTGTAACACTTATTCTTAGAGTTGTCCATCTTGCACACCTTAGCAAAACGCCCTTTCCAACCACATCTCAGACACTGCATCTCTTTCGTCTTAATCTTCCCACTAGGCACCATTCTGCCCTTGTGATACTTCTAATAGGGTATCTTTCCTCCTGACTTCTTGGGCTCACTCTTCACTTCCTCCTTGGAAACAACATTCAGCAAAGCCATCTCCATCAAACCCTCAAAAGTCGCACTTAAAGGAATATGACTAAGGGACAAATCTTGAAGAGGCTGATTCAGTCCCTTTGCAAACTTCAGAGCTTTCTTATAGGGGGTATTTATCAGCTCCATACCAAACCTAGCCAACCCATTGAATCGATTCACGTATTCCTTCACTGACATTTGTCCTTGCTACAACTATATGAATTTCTCCAATTGTATTTCCTCTCTGGAAGGAAACTTTAGCTCATAACACCTCCTAAACTCTCGCCAAATAATCTCCTCCTCACCGGTCTGCGCAAATACCATATCCCACTAATTTAGAGCCTTTCCCTATAAATGCTAAGCAACAAGCTATCTCCTCACATCATCTCCCCGGCCCATCAATCCAAACATCCTCTCATAAGTGCAAATTCATGCCTTTAAGTCCACATATGACTTGTTACCCACATAAGACTTCCCTCATATATTGGAAAAGTCTTTAATAGCTTGGCGAAATAAATGGCAGGTACGTGGGATGGAACTACACCAGGAGCTTACTTTATGGGTCCCCTACTAGGGTTAAGCTTGACTTATCCTCTCGTTTGTAGATACCGACAGAACCAAATTGGGACGTTCGACCCAGAATTTTTGAAGTTGCACTCTGATACCAAATGTGACAACCCACACCTTTCGACTCACTGATCCAAAGCTTAAGGTGGCTTTCGGACTCGCTTAGGTGTCAAGAAGTACGTGCTATCAGGAATTTTTTAACATTACGTAGACTAAGAATATATAGATAAGATCTAAGACATTCTCAATCTCATATCTCATAGCATAAGGAAATAAAATATAAGTATATAAAATAACCATCTTACAAAATATCTTAGAAATCACAATCTCAAAGTAGTATGTATTCATAATCTAGAATACACAAAAATACAATATATAGTCTGATAATTATTGAATACGATAAATAGTTACATGGAGAGTGAAATAAAATATAAAAGCAACTCCGATGTCAAGCTCGCTCTCCAGATACTAATCACTTGGCCTATCACCTGCTACCCTATCCTCCTGTGGTGGGGAAGAAAGAGGAGAAAAGAATGGGTCAGACAAAAGTCTAGTTAATGAGTTACATCATTAATATATAATGATCACGTGCAATTGAATTCATTAATATGCTATGTGACCTGGGATGCCCTACTATTGTCAGTGAATTATTCGCTTCATTTATCTAAGGGATGTATTTTTAAACACACCTAAATCAACAACTTGTGAAGGCATATGCTTAGGTCGAGCACCTAATCTAAGCTCCAAATAACTAATGATTAGCTAACAGCTATTGGAACGATTCCAGCATAGGGTTGCCTATTATATCAACCATGGAATATGTTTCCCACAATACGACTACACGTACCAAATGTACGCTTGAGAAGGAAGCCCGCGATGTTGATTCACACCAAAGAATTCTCAAGGTCGTTACATCTATGTCCACCTCTTAATGGTAACATGTCACCTTTTATCGCACTACGCCAAGATCCATCAACAACATAGTATCACGCCACGTCCATTAATACAATGAACTGTCATCAGTGTTGAGCCACACACTTCTCTAGGCACCATCATTAGTATTATTCATCCACCATATAACCTCCAATGAGTGTAATTTGCGATAGAATTTCCCCAGTCGAAATATCGACCCTGCTAGATAAATAGCATTTATCCAGTCCAGCAACGTCCATGCATCGCCAGCATAGGGAACTAATTTCCCTACTTATACTAACATCCATATATATATGTGTGTAAATAATATACAATTTAATTTAATTTATAACTTGTGCTTTGGGCCAAGGTTCAGGCTGCACCCAAAATTCTATAGCCGGTCAACCATTGGTCACTGCAGTGGTCAACCGACTCCAGTGGACCTGTCATCAGTCATTGTTGTTTATTATATATTTGTAAATGTCGATTTTCATTTGTTTGTCAATGATTAACGTTCTTAAACCAATTTTAGTAAACTTAGTAACAATTGGCATATAGTAAACCTTAATTACAACGAATAAGGTTTATAGATTTACAATTTATAATCACCCAAACTTCATATACAATATATTTAACTGTAGAAATTAGTTTATACTAGGTTTGATATCAACATGGTTATAAATACATATTTATTTTGACCAAAAAGGGGGATATTCAACACGAATAAATTCTTATCTAACAGATTTACTTTAACTAGATCTAGATTAAAAGGAAGGAATCATATTCATACAGGTTATAATCGCTGATAAATCTCTAATCTTAATAAACAGTGTTTCCAATTCAATATAAAATAGATTCTAGACCAAATAGGTTATAATAAAATTAATTACATGTAAATCGTCTTGCTAATCATGAACCCACTCATAAAAAGAATCTATCCCCTCCGTAATACACTTAGCTCCTCTGCTTGTTCTAAATCTCCTCTTAATTTGCTTTGATTTAGCGTCTTCTTCAATTTCTCTAATTTAATTTGCAATTTATATTAAAGAAATTTAATTTGAGGAGAAAGAGATTTAAGATTTCAAAGAACGGAGTTTGGACATGTAGTAAGTAAATCATGGTTTTGACAATTAGCCTAGGGTCATATTTATAAGGCTATAAGCTAATATCAACTGTTAGATTTAATATCATCAAATCTGGACCGTTCGGCGCTTAAAACCCTAGCTTTGTAACGCCAACCATTCGACCACACAGATTTGAGCAATCGACTACTAGGGGTCGACCGGTCCAATCTCAGTTGTCGATCAGTGGATTTACTTAAATGAAAATATTTATTTTCTATTTTAATTATTTGGTTATTCCAACTGCGAATTTTCAAACGTTAATAATATTTTCATACTAGCTCCGATTTTAAAAAATTATATACAAAAATTGTCTAAAAAATTGCTATGAATGCAATGGTGCAGGTTTCATAGCCAAATTCAAATGTTTTTGAAAATTCTATTTTTGACCTTATTATATTTAAATTAAATTCTATTATTAAAATTTTGAGGTGTTACAACCTTCCTCTCTACCAACTAAGAATTAAAACCAATTATCTCTCTCAAAGCTCCACCAAATCCAATGAAACCAAAAGCGTTGCAAAGCTATCAGATAAGGCTACGTAACAACTTTGATTTGGAGCAAAAATATAAAGTGAGGAGACATGATAGGTTAGACAACAAGCATCTGGATAGAAATAGGCATTTCGATGAGTGATTCATGCTCTCCTCTTCATATAATGAATAGTGAGATAGAACTAGATTTTCATATGGGTATTTATAATCCAATGAGTTACACTTAAATTAAGGAAGTAAATTGCCGAACCAGACTTAGACACTCAGAGTTAGGTCCTAGGAACATTCTCAGATGATCAACGGCAAAATGGACATAGCTAAAGGTGGAAATGATGACGAAACACCAACGTTCGAAACCTAAAGTGCTCAGAGAATAAGTACGTGGTTCCCCTATGTCAACTGGGTTTTTGACCAAACAGAAATTAGTAGGAGTTGGTGCATTGAAACAAGAACATGATGACCTAAACTTTGACAACGACACTTAGAAGGACTAAAGGAAGAGCTTAAGAAAGTATCGAGCCCAAAATAGTCCAAGTCCTTAGCTTGGTCCGATTAGACCTTTAACTCAATATCGACTCTAAATGCCATGTCATGGCATCTTCATACTTTTCCAAGTAATCCCCTAGTCTTCCCATGCATATTCATGAAATTTCATAAAGTTCTAGAGAGCCCATTATTAAGCATAAAGACATGACGGTCCAAATGGCAGGATAATCCAGGTCATGAAAGAATGATAATCAAAACTCGTCAACAATCTACCAAATTACATGAAGGACATCTAAATGAAATAAGGAGCTTGAAATAAAAGATTTAGTCAAGTTGTGACTAAGGATTAGAGTCACCCTGAGTCGAGGGCTTGAATCAGTACTGAGTCTAATCTGTAACTCGGGTCATCACAACATTTTTCGTATTACCTTGGGCCACTCCTTGGACTTCTCTGGTAGCGGTCTTCTGATCCAATGCGACTACTACTCCTATAAATACAAGCCATACTACAACTAAGATAGGATCGGGTTTCTACCATCACTATGTGGAAGCTCTATCTCTTCTTTAACTCTTTCACCTACACTATAGTCACTAAATAGCTACGCTAAGCAATTCAAGGACTTAGAATATGTCTAACGCTTGTACTTGTGACTAATTCTTTCTCAATCACCTTGCAATCTCATTCAAGCTAGACAAATCAATAATATAAGCTATAAAGGGCATAGGCTTAGTTAACAGTTGAACCACTATAAAAATATCTTTGTCTCTTTTACTTCATTGCTATTTTCTATTATCTTTGCCCTATCCTAACAGGGATGCTGCTTTCATACCATACTTTGAGGTGTTGATCCATTTCTTAGGTTAACATTTTAGTGCTTTCACTTAGAACAAAGAACCAAAGCTTGGATCTAGCTATCAACTTTGGATTGGATATATCCAAAGGTTTGATAAGGAATGTTTGCTTGAAGAAGTTAAAGATTTTCTATTCTAATGGATCCTAAGAAGAAGATACTATCTGGAAGATTTGGTGGGACAACACTTAGTGTTGATTAAACTAATCTCTAGCAAACGGAAGCAAACAACACTAACAATCATCGAGCATAGATTAATGCTGGAAACATAGCGCTAATTGCTTCCGCTCAGCAGGAGGTTGTAACCAAAGGAGAGCTTAACCAGATCGTCAATAAACTTAATCATAGGATAGTTGATAGTTAGAAGTCTCTTATAGAAAATATTAATGCTTTTCTAGTGCTACAACAACCAACTACCCCAAGGACTAGGCCAGAAATTGCAGAGGCTATAAAGCAGGAGAATTCTTCCATCTCGGACATGAATAGAGGGATGGAAAGCAAAAGAAATAGGAGTCCGTTAGTGGAGCAATTGGAATTGTTATTGAAGATAATGGAAGTACCCTTACTACCAAAGGACAACCTATTGCAAACCCTAACCTTTGAGTGAAGGCTCTACAAGGGAATATTGCAATGCTTCTCCCTGATTCTGAAGGTCATAAGCAACTTAATGCTAAAGGAATAGAATTGAATGCTGACATAGATAAGAAAAATCCTAGATAGGAAGTTCAAATTGCTGCTATAATGCCAACCACGCACTAATGGAATTCTGCAGGAGTGGTTATCCCAAAGAACGGAGAACCTAGACTTCAATTGGCAAACCAAGGTCATTTGCAGAGTCAAACGCTTGGCGTAGCCTTTGATAGTCGAACTATGGACTACCGAGCTAGTGAGGCATTTATTGCAGACATGGTAAAATGCTTGATGGAAGAAAGTAAGGGCAGGAAGGATGACGATTGGAATTCTGCACCAAGCCAAACTTCGTTTACTAAAAACATTTAAAGGGAAGAGTACCCCTAGAAGTTTGCAATGCCCACTATGCCATCTTACAATTGGACGAAAGACCCCAAACAACACTTATATAAGTATAGTTGGCAAATTGATGGAGTTAGGGCAGCCGATGCTGTCCACTGTAGATGTTTCCTTATCTTACGGGAAGGTATCACTTTTATATGGTTTACCAGACTCTTAACAAGATCCATTTCTACCTTTGATGAGTTGGCGAGGAAAATATTGGATTAGTTCAGACTTCACATAGCACAGCCAAAAGACATGATGTTTTTATCTAGCTTTTTCTAGGGACCAAACGTGTAGCTAAAATATTTATGAACCGGTTTAATGTTGCGGTTACTGAAGTGAGCAATCCTAACTAAGATATGGTATTCATGGCTTTAGTTCGAGCTGTCCATCCGGAAATAGTCTTTGGAAGGGGGATTAAGATGAATAACCAATCACCATGAAGGAATTCAACCGAAAGGCAAATCAGTATCCAAGATTGGAGACACATTGGATGACAAGATGGCCAAGGTGCAACCAAAGGAGATAGTTTGGAGCAATGCAGCGGTCAACCAGGATGGAAACAATTTTGGAGCCACGATGGGGAATGCAAGGAAAGATGGAAATCAAAAAAGGAAAAACCAAAACACTAGTATGCGTGATGAGAATGGAAAGTAGATCAGGAACCTGAGACCCAAGGAGTATACACCATTGAGTGACAGTTTGGAGAACATCTACCTTGTAACTAAGGGTAAGCGATAAAACAAGCCTCCCAAGAAGGAAGAATATAAACGACAAAAGCAATGAGGGAAGTTCCACTGCTTCCACAAGACTCACTAGCATAACACAAATGAATATCGGCATCTAAAGGACTCAATCGAGGAACTAATAACAAACAATAGGCTTCAATATTACATAAAGAAACCATAGAATTCTGACCAACCTGGTGGACCCCAAGTTTCAAGCAATCAAGGAAATCGGGACGGGCCTAATGGAGATGGAATACGTCGGACTGATCAGACACTCATCATAAGTACCATTTCTGGAGGACCTCACCCACAAAGAAGAGTTGGGGAAAATGGAGCAATATACCAGTCGCTAAATCATGCTCCTAAGGAAACTTGTTATGCGATCGAGGATGGACCTTCGAACAAATAGCATAAAACAATCATAGATGATATTGTGTTTTGGAGTCAGAATACTGAAAGAATAGAGGCACCAACTCTCGCTCGATAATGATAACCATTGGAATTGGACCGAAGTTGTGGGTTGAATATTCCTTGATGGTGGGAGCTTAGTATTCATCTTGTTTCAATATACATTTGACCAAATGAAGAAAAGCATTAAAGGTATGACTATGTGCCAAATTAAGATTCAGGGCTTCACAAGAGAACCAATACTCTCGAAGGACGATCAATCTGCTATGCCTGAAGACTGGAGTTCCATGCTACTAAAAACGGTGTGGAGGACGAGGCATCGGTAGTGGGATTGAAGATTGTGAAGGAACTGGGAATAAAAGCTGTGCATATCTACAGCAAACTCTCAGCTAGTCATTTGCTAGGTAAAGAGGGAATATCAAGCTAAAGGGGCAAATCTCGCTTCTTACTTGTCAAAAGCATGGGAACTGCTCAACAACATTGAACACTACATGATAACCCATATTCCCAGGGAATAGAAAATGAAGGCCGATTACTTAGCTAAATTGGCTGGTTCCAGAGAGGCACAATCAAGGGAATTGGTTGAAAGTAAAGTGTTAACAGCTCCAAACATAGATCATATGGATTTAAACTGGTTATGGAGACCAGGGAAGAGAGAGAACCATGGATGATGCCAATCAAGGATTATCTGCTTAAAGAAATACTCCCCCGAAACCAGAATGAACGAAAGAAGCGCCTTCGAAGTACACCGCAATTCATGCTACAAGACGAAGTGCTATACAGGAGAGGCTTCTCTATTCCCCTGCTGAGATGTGTAACCAAAGACAAAGTCAAGAATATTCTGATGGAGGTCTACGAAGGCAATTGTGGTCACCACATTGGGGGGCATACAATGGGAAAAAAGGTGTTACATTATGGATATTTCTACCCCACAAGCAATAAAGATGCAGCAGAATACACCAAAAGGTGTGATCCGTGCCAGATATTTTCAAAGATCCTGAGAACCCCATCCTTGGAACTTACGCATATGGTCGGCCCTTGGCCATTTGCAATACGGGGAATAGATCTAATCGATGTATTAACAATAGCCAAAGAAGGAGCTAAATATGCTATTGTTGTAGTTGATTACTTTACCAAATTGGATAAATCAGAACCACTCACCACCATTACCGCTAAAAATTAATTAACCTTTATTTGCAGGTTTGGAGTACTGTAGAAAATCATTACGAACAATGAAACTCAGTTTGAGAGTGCAGAATTCAAGGACTTCTGCAAGCGTTATCAGATCGAAAAGAGTTTCTCCATGGTAGCGCACCCGTAGGCAAACAAGCAAGTGGAAGCAATGAACAAAATCATTATATCCATCATCAAGAAGCGACTAACGAAGGCTAAAGAAAACTAGGTCAATTAAATTTCACTTACACTATGGGCTTATAGAACAACACATAAATCTGCGACCAGGCACTCACCGTTCGTCTTGCATAAGGTTTAGAAGCGATGATCCTAATGGAACTATAGGTTTCCTCTCATCGGAGACAACATTTTAATCAGTTAGAGAATGAATAACTTATACTCGAGGCACTTGATCAAATCTATGAGAAGAAGGAGGAAGCCCGCTAAGGGCCGTTGCTCAACAGAATCGAGTGGCTCAGCACTTTAAGACCAAGGTTCGCAACCGTACCTTCGAAGCGGGAGATCACATCCTAAATGAATTTTCTCAAGTAAAAGGGCACATGGCCCAAATTGGGAAGGACCCTACACTATCGGTCGGAAACTTGGAGATGGAATGTTCAAGCTCATGGTGGTCAATGGGATTCTGATTCCCTATGCTTGGAACAACAACTCGTTATGACTCTATTTTATTTAGTACTTATCTACATATTTTCTATTTCCGCAAATAAGCCACTTAGAGATGCTGGAAGCATTGTTAACAAGAAGGATTTTCCTTTCTCCTCAATTTGTTAGTAAAGTCATTTTTCTTCTAGAACCAATGAAACCGCATTCACGTAACCAACCCGATGAGCAAACAGGCTCAAATCGACTCTAACCGCTTGATCGATGGGGAAAATCAATCCCAGTCTTCTGAGAACTGGTGTTGCTCTAGCAACATCGAGAAGGCCCAACTCTCACTGCATCCATAAGTCGTGCCTTGCTTATTGGACCAATGGAACCATATCCAAGTAAGCATCCATTCTTTTGCCGCTTGAACCGATGGAACTACATTCGAGTGCGCTCCATTTCATTGCTTCTTGGACCGATGGAACTGCGTCCAAATAAGCATCCATTATGTTACTACTTGAACAGATGGAGCCACGTTCAAGAACGGTCCACTCTCTCTCTCTTCTTGGACCAATAGAGCTATGGCCAAAGTAAGTACCTATTCCTTCGCTGCTTGAACTAATGGAACCACGTTCAAGTGCATTCTGAATCATCGATGTTACCTCAGTAACATCGTCAGTTTGTCAAAACTTCTAAGCACCGACGTTGCTCTAGCAACATCGAAAAATTCATTAGTCATGGGATTAGAAGAAATCAATCCCCACCTTCTGAAACTCAACATCGCCCAGACATCGCCAAGGTAGAAAGAAAATCCAAGGGATTTCGCTGTTTGTAGGTCTCCAAAGACATAAACTAATATGCAGATAAATCCTCCATATCGAGCCTGGAGAGAATCAATCGCAATCAAAGTATATAATGCTCATAATTGAGCATTCAAATTACAAGTTCCTAGAGATAGGAGCGGCAATACATCTTGGACTAGGGGAAACCAGAGAGCCAACCAAAGCATCCGGTCTCGTATCAAATGTTTGTAGTAACAAGCCCCGTGGATTTGGGGGCACACAACATACTAACACTTGGTCAGGGTAAAAATCACACCATGTTTTTGTTACGCCAAACAGAGAATTTTGGCAATCATAACAGAACTAAGAAAAGTCGTATGCAAGTTGCATCATTTACACTATTTACATACAAAGAAATGCAGTAAATGAACACATCATATATCACACACTACAGGAGTATATAATATGGAAATTACGAGACAAGCAATCATATTATGTACACATACACTGGTATATAAATAGGCACGGTACATAAAAAATAGAAAAGTACATAGAGGATATTACAGTGGAAATGCTAATATTTTTCATTACTTATATCATTTTATGTATAATGTCAAATAGCAGGAGCTATGCCTGCATAAAATCGGCCTGTTATAGACATCAAAAACAAAAGTATAGACATTGTTGATGCTATAGCGAAAGGAAAAGGATGCTAAGTATAGGCTTTGTACTTCTACATACTTTGACACCAGAAAAACACACAAAAAAACAATGAGTACCAAGCTTCACCGATGTTCAAGCTCATCACAACTTCTTTCCGCCTTTCCCTTTACTTTTACTTCTCCTGCCTAGGTGAATTGGTATCTTCTTCGTGCTGTCCTTATTGGTCTCTCCTCCTACAAGGGATCGGACCCCTCTAACCTTTCGGTAGCTCACTCCCCTCCTTCGACACCATTAGTGTGATGGTAGTGGGAGTCTTGCACTTCCACTCCTCTTTTTCCTTCTTCATTTGTATCCCCTTCTTTTCCTCTTATACTCTTTCTATTATGGTCATCTCATCTGTCGGCCCCGACACGTTGGTAATCACCACTTCTTCATCCACAGAAGTTAAGTCTTCCTCCAAGTTTTATAGTGCCTCTATCTGTTCGAAGTTGGGCCTAGGCCCGAAGCTGGAAACATAGACTATGTCAGAAGCCGTTGTAAAGACAATAGTGGAAGGCATCAAGATAGCAGTAGCTGCTGCACCCTATGCAGCTGGAGGAGGACGTAGAAGAGTTGGCTGACCTACAAGTTGGGAAAGAAAGGTGAATAGTTTAAAAATGTATTATGGAGCAAATCAATGTTCCTAGAGCACCAAAGAGACAAAAGAAATACCAAAGCCAGGGGTTTGATTATGAACTTCAACCTCAAAGGCTTCGTTACCAGTATCCATCTCAGAAGGTCGCACAATGGCTGGAGAGAGACGTCGCTCACTAAAGGCTTAGGATGTAATGTGGGTGTGAGGGGCTTCAGAAATAATAGCCATGGATATAAGATGGTTGTCGTCTACTCTTGAAAAATAGGAATAAGTGATTGATGCTGACCCCAAGAGCTTAGGCCAACAAGAGCTTTGGTTGTAGCATCGATAGTTTCCTTCTCTTTCTCCTCTCTAAGGATCTCTCTGCCAGTGTCTATGAAGTCTATGTCATCAGGATTAAGGTAAGCGGCCTTCGATTCCTCCTTGGAATGCATATCCTTGGACTCTTCAGATTTGATCAATACCCCATCCCAAACCATGGCAAGAGTCTAGGGATAGTTATTATGTAACGACCCAGAATTTCAGTCATTTGAAATTCGTATATTTAATTAATTTAAATATTTAAATGTTAAGTTTATAAGCTGAATAAATAATATTTCGAATATCTGGATTTAATTGGATAATTAAACTGTTAAGTTAATATTTGAAATTGTAGAAATAATAGAAAGTTGAATTTAATGTGAATAAAAATGATTTATAAAGTTGAATTAAATCTTATTTGAAGTAGTATGATGTTAGAGAACTTTTAAAATTGAATTAAAAGTAATTTTTTTCAAATTGAATATTTTAATATTTAATTGACGAGTGAAAATAGCTATCTTTCAAACAGTCTTGGATTTCGACGAAACTAGTTTCATTGCATCCGTAATGTTAAATTATTGTAAGATTTCAAATTTCGTGTCAATCGGATTTAGGGTGTGTCCGAGGCAAGCTAAAACGCGTAAAAATCTGTTTAAGTGGATTTTAAATTTAAATAGTCCATTCGAAAACCTATCTTCAAAATACTATCGAATTGGCTCCCGATATATAGTCCATTGCGTTCGAAATAGGGGTAAAACCTTATAAACGCTAGGCAGCATGCTTCGTTTGGAGTTCGAAAAAATTTCGGATGAATAGTGTCGTGTAATTTTCTATAAAAGGCCACATTTTTCTTCATTTTGTTAAAACCCTAATTTAGCTAGGGCTAGCCGCCACCTAAATTTCTATGGCCATAATTTTGTTCCCTTCTTCCCTCGATTGCATCCAATCCAGCAACAATTTCAAGAAACTTCCAACTGCAAAATCGTAGAGGACGACGAGATCTTTGTTTTCAACGGTTATGATCGAAAATGAAGCGATGGATCAACGACAATCATAGTTTGAAGGCGCAGCATTCTATCACGTTTTTCTAGGTCCACGTGCATCCGAGTTCAACAAAATCACGGCCGAAGGTGGAGCTCGCTTCGAGCTTCGAGGCGTTAGCCTCTGATCGTCGTCTCGATCGTCGTTGAAGGTCGCAAAAATCAATGGTGGTGGTGGCTATTTGGTTTTGCTCACATATTTGAGTTTGAAGGGGGAGAGAAGATGATAGGTGCAGCTCAGATCTGATGGGGATGAAATCAACGGCCATGATGAGTTGAGGTTATAAAAATAAAATAAAAATTTGTAAATTTACATATTTTTAATTCATATGAAATTTGAAAAATCATAACTTCTTCATACGAGGTCCATTTTTAACGAAACGAATGGCGTTGGGTCCGTATTGACGGGCACTACATTACGGAGCTGGATTGGGATTTGTTTAGCTAGTGAAAATTTTGGATGAAATTAAACGCTCGTTTAATTTTAAACGGAATAAATCGCCAACGCGACGACTACAAGCAATGTGAGTACAACTCACTCTTTCTGACTCACTGGTATTTTATATAACTGAGAAATAATTTATTACATGATGATTGATGATTGTTTGGATGATATATGATAAATTATCTATATACTAACTGGTATTTGGATATATACCTGCCTAGTGGAGCAGATGACCCTATACGTTCCCGTGTATGAGTGGATGACCCTTTGTACGCGCGTCTGCCTTGAAGCTGACATTGTACACATATTCTAATATGTATATTTGTTGCAGATGATAGGTTAGAGGGATCCAACTGGATTCCTCACCAGTATTTATTTATTTATAGATATTGTGATATATGCTGTATTCATTTGATATATGATGTTTTGATTAACGTGATTGATGTATTTAGTGTTGTTGCAGCATTGGGCCTATATTTTGGAATTTAAAAATGTTAAAGTGATGATTTCCAAATTTAAAAGGATTTTAAAGTGATTTTTGAAAGTATATGTTTTATTGAATTTTGGAATTGATTTATTTTAAATAAATACATGTTACGATTTTTATCGTTATAAAAATTATGATATTTGTGAAATAAAATTGAAATTATGGTTTTTTGAGAAATATAGTTGAAATGTATTTTTGGAAATATGAAGTTGATTTTTTTATGAAATAGATAAATGGTGATTTTTAAATTTATTATAAAAGGTTCATATATAAAATTTATAAAATTAGATTTTTATAAATCGAAATAATGGAATTATAAAGGAGTTTTTATAAGTGTTAAAATGAAGTTATAAATAGATTTTATAAGTGAATAAGATTTATAATTATGAAGTTATAAAGTAAATAAATTTGTAAAATAAATTATTTATAAGTAATTAACTTGTAAATTGGATATTGGCATGTAGTTAAGTTATTAAATGGAATTGATTTATAAAGGAATTTCGTCCACGATTTTGGACAGTGGATAATTCTTTAATTAAAATGTGCCATAGTAATGAATTTGATAAAGGGATTATATTCACGATTTTGGACAGTGGATAATCCTTTAATGAATATATAAAAGCTATGAATTTGGTAAATGAACTAGATTCACGATTTTGGACAGTGAATAATATATTTAATAAATGTTTTGGGAATGATATTTAAATGGAGTTAAAATGGTTTTAAAGATGTTTTAAAATGTGTTAAGGATCGAAACCATAGATTTCAACATTCATTGTTGAAATAGACGATTTTCGAAAAGTATAGGGAAATGATAGACTATAACACTGTTGTTATAGTAAATGATTTCCGAAAGGAAATGTTTTGTATAGTATTGGGATTTATATATCTATATTATTTTCGAATCCCTATACTGGTGATTTTGGGTTATCGTAACGATGTTTTACGCAACATTCGTTTTAACCCAAATAAAGGATATTTAAGAGAATGTTTTCCTCAAAGATTAAATATATACTTAATCCTGATTTAAGTATATTGAATATTTTCCAAATGTTGAAAATAAATTGATTGTGAATTACTTATTATTAAATAAGTGTTTGGAAATGTTTTCCAATACGAAGTGAAATGTTTTGTGATTATATCTTTTAAAGGTAATTTAAAGTGAATATTTAGCAAATAATTTAATTAATAAAAGATTAATTGAAAGGGGCCAGTGACTGTTATGGTGCTGAATATTTGTTTGTTTGCTTTGATAGTTAAATAACCGACTATCAAATTGCCCAAAATTTTTAGTTCCTCGACTTGATGTGGGAACTATTTCGTCGTACACTTAGTACGTATCCCTCTATTAGGCTTGATTATCATTTGTGGTTAGGATGTTGATTCGTATAGTGCGTAGTATTACTCCAATCTATCGAGCTTCCTTCTTGGTCCGAAGGATAGCAAGTTGAAAGTTGGAGACGTGATAAGTCTACGGGACTTTTTCTGTGTGAGGTTGAGAAACGCTTTTGCGTTGTTGGTACAAAGAGACCAGGATCAGATTTATCTAAAAACCACTTCGGACCAACGTATATGCGACGGTTGTGCAGGTTGCTTGTGATGCTATTGATATTTTGGATTTTCATAGTGGGGGACTGCTTGTTGATCATTTAGGGTTAAAATCCCAATATACATCCACTAGCAGTGGTCTCTTTATTATGAAATATCCAATGCGAGGACTATTCGCTACTAATCCTAGGGATTTCCCGACTGGATGTGGTAGGAAAGTACCTTCAGTTTGTCCTGTTCCTGGACAACTTTTATGAATTTTTGTCTGACATTGCATTTCTAAAGATTACGTACATTGGTTTTTACAAACGTACATCAGTGGTGGCGGAGAAGGCAACTTCTCTTAGCTTAACATCCTCCTTAAGACATATGATCTTAAGGGTTGTATTTTTGTAGAAGACAATTAGTAGTCAACGAAAATGGCCGTGTGGCATTCAAAGTGATGTGATTGTGCTTTGTGAAAGGCAATCGTTACCTCTAGCCTCATCAACCGGAAATGACCAAAACAGGGTTAGATGCAGCAAGGCTAAGTGGGTCATTCCCAAGTAGGATATGGCCATCCTCTTCTAGATATATCTTTGCACGCTATGACGTCGTGTTTCTGATTATTGTGGTTTGTATGCTAGAGGGCCCTCGGTAAAGGTCGGTAACGACCGGAGGATGACATATTCGGTACCATCTAGTTATAGAGGTGAGTCGGTCTTGTGTTGGTAGAGAAACTTTGTGATGGTTTCTCGGTACATTTTTCTAGAGATGTACTGCCGGAAGGTAGTCCCTTCACCTGGTCATTTGAATGGAAATCCAAACCCCACTACGTGTTTGCCATTTTGATTGTATTACCCAATTGGGCTATATGCTGGAATTTAATCGATGTAACAATTTTGGCTATGATTAATATTATTTGTGTATAATAGACACTATTATAATATAACATGAGATTTGACATGAAATGATTTAGTTATCTAAGGTAAAAACATGTCTGTATTTATGTGTAGATTAGTCTTACGAGATACTTTTGTTTTGATAAAGTAAAAGTTTTGGTAATCTAATAAATTCAGTTGAGTGTGTTTCTCACGCTGGTTTACCAGACTGATGCGGGCATTCTTCCCTTTCAATGCTCGGGTCAGACCAAGTATATTTACATGTTATTCTTTGGTGCTTTTGGAGCTTCAACATGAGAGCTGGAGATCTTCATTTCGTATACGCGTATCTGTTATGATTATTGACTATCCGCTGTGCTTAGTTGTTTATATTATCAGCACTTGTGAGGACAGGTTATTATAACTGTTCAGACTGATAACTATTGATTGATTGTTGAACTCTGATTGATGTGTGTATATATATAATTTCTGTTTTGTAAAGATCATTGATATGATATTATATATTTTCCGCTGCGATGTGAGGTTATGTATTGTTCTGTTTGGTTCTATCTTCTCTCTTTCTTCTCTTCTCTTCTTCTCTCTTCTTTTCTTTCTCTTTACTTTCCTTCAGTCTTTGCTTTTTGGATCGTACATGTGTGGATTATTGTTGATTCAGAGGGTATGGATTTGCGGGTCGTCACATATTACCTAACAATTTCAAGCTGCCTCTATTCATCGTGCAACTAGTATGGAAAAGGAGCACGTCGGCATCCATTCCTCTTATCGTGTCGCCATACTGGCCGAAGCCCTGTAAGCTTAGATTTTCTAACCAAACGATCATCTCTTCCACTAGCTTAGCGGAGGCAGCATGTTCCTTCCCTTTCACCAGCTGTGCATTCTCTTCACGAAGACGAGTGAGCTCGGAGGCCTGCTCAGCAATGATAGTGGCATAACAAGCTATAGTTTGGTTCCAATATTTAATAGTGCTTTATATTTCGGTAAGCTACTCTTTAAGAATCCCAGATTTAATATAAGCATCTTGAGTTGATCCTTTATTACGGTAATGGCTCTATCGTGAGCCCAGTTTGCCTCAGTCAACAGCCTGTCATAGGCAACCATTCCTTTTAGGGTTGCATCCCTCTCAATCTTCAACTGGACTATCTCATCATCACAATCTTTAATCGCCTTAGCATGGTATTCAATTTTGACCTCAAATGAGAGGATCTCTTGATAGTTAACTCGATTTACATTCGAAATGGACTTCACTAAATGCTGCATGTCACACCGGGCTTCCAAGTCCTCATAAGCTGTCTCTAGATTGTTGAGAGAAGTGCCCCTATTAAGGTGCTTTATTTTCTTCACAAATTTGACTCCCTTCGGGAGTAGATTTGGAAAGTTTGCTTGAAGCATGGGTGGACTCGGTGAAAGCATGTACTTCTTAGTTCATTTGGAAGAAGTAGAGCCTATTGCAACGACTCTTACTTGAGAAGATGGGATTGTTGGCATTTCAGTAGTGTGAGCATCAGTATGGGGAGAGTAATCGATAACGAGGAACCGCGGCAATCATGAAAGTCTCTATAGCGCTTGTATATGTCACCAGAGGCACTACTCTCATCATCTCCTTTTCTATTCTCTCCCCTCTCGTGCTTTCCCTCCAGGTGGCAAGCCTCATCCACCTTTCTTTACTTCTCTCCTCATCCATTTCACGAGGAAAGCGATAAGCCGGAACAAAAGTTTTGCTTTTGTGGGAGCTGGTGTCTTGACGTAACTGATAGTATAACCCACGTACCATGGTACCTGAAAGAAAACAAGAATGAAGGTAATACTTTAACTTAGGAACTAAACGCGATGCAAAGATGTGTTTTTGTGATCCTAAAGTGAAGTTTATAGTGCCGATGACCCTCTATACGCTCGACCAACCATATCGTAGGGTTTAAGGGTTGAGGTATTTTCACCACTGCAAATGCACTAGAGGAAATGTCAATTTCAGGTCCAGCCTCAGCTATCATTTTGCTAATGGAGATATCATTGTGTTCATCTACGTAAATGGAGACATCTCTCATGAAGTTGGAAGTAGATGTATCTCCAGCGAGGGTCCCGGTAGCTTGACCTCTGGCAGATTGTGGGTCTCGATAAAAGGTTATTCTTGAGGAGGATACATCAGTATTTTGTGTCTTAATGCTTCAGTAGTTAACAAGTCTGGAGAAGGCAATTTAAGAAGATTAGAACTCAGTTTTGATGACTCGACAAAATATTCATCTCTTTCTATGGAGATGTTAAAGTCGCGATCATCATTGTCTGAGCCGTCTTCCGCTCCTTCCTCAACTATAAGCTGCTTCCCATCTTTCCTTTGAAATGTTTCATCTTCTTCTTCGAGGATTAGAGACATCCTATGGGTCTCATCCCAATCCCCCATAATGTCCTCTCTAGAGGGAAAGTCTATGTTGAATCTTGGAATCTCTTCGGGTCATGCTTCCTCTGACGGACCAGCCACATCCTCTTGAGCCTCCTCGTCGGAGTTACGAGCATAGGCGGAATAACGAGTATGCCTCCTAGGTCCACTTTAAGTTGATGGCTCATCATCTAAGTAAATCTATTAGGATGAAGCAAGAAAACCACTGGAGGTTCTCATTCATCAAAAAGAACTCCACTGTGCACTCGAAAGCTCTCACAGCTTTAAGATTTTCAAGCATTGCTTTGAGCTTGTTGTTACTTTCTCGCTTCAGGATAACTACAATAAGACATATAATGGGTTATAAAACTGGAAAATCACTTGGAATGGCAAAATCTAATGAATAAGGACTTACTTCTAGACAACCAGAAGCGATTGAATCCCTCTGGGCGTTGGGCAAAGAAGAACTCGTTCTTGAAGGCTAAACGTTTGTCGTGGAGATCCTTTATCATCTTACATTCCCTTTAGGCCTCTATAATTATAAAGGATGGGTAGTCCTATATCCTCTTGAAATGTTGGCGAAATACAAGTTCATGTAGCCTTGGGGCCGCCTAAGCCTGGTCATGAATAAGATGTACTAGGAATTTAAGAGAATGTAATCATTGGGATGAATTTGAAATGGTACCCATCCAAAATCTAGAAGCACCACAGATAAAACCGATTGAATGGTATCACAGCACCGCTCAGGCATATGTATCGATTATAAGAAATGAAGACTTCTTAAGGATTATGTGCAAACTTGGCTCGAGTAGGCAGACAAACATCACCTTCAGGTATACCGTGCTGCACCTATATATTTTCGAACATTTTAGCTATCAATGTTAAAGGCGCTTTCTTTGAAGGGTCGGTCAAATTCTCGGCATGGGAGTCGAATATAGGCCCTAAGAGAACTAGTGGGCCATAGAAATCAAAGGTCGTATGTTGGGTTGGCCCCATGGAAATGGATGGAAAAACTGGGATAGTTGCTGACTCAGCCTTTGAAGGCATCGATGCTCCATCAACGGACTTGCAGCGTGCCAACTGGAGTGTCATCCTTGAAAATAAAAATCGTTGATCATGGTCAAGTACATTTTATTTCTAATAAGAATTCCTATGTGATTAATGCTTGAAATTCAAAGGAAGTTGGCGTGTGCTGACCAATAGGATTCTAAGTACTGACTCGGGTAGGTGCAATGTGTTATATATATGGAACGAGTTTGGTGTCCTGAACACTACAAATGGACCATCCTATGTAGACAGCTCGCTCGTATTGAACAAATAACCTGTACCTTCCTTTGAAATCATTTTCGATACCTACTTATTTTCGATTAATAATCGATAACGGATCCATTATGTGGAGCAACATGGAAAGTTCTTTCTTTTCAGGAGCACTGGATGTGCAGAAATGCAAAGCAATGGAGCCATCTAATACATTCAAATCTAAAGCGAATCATCATACCAAAATCAATTCGATGATCTAGTTTTATTCAGTTCTGTGAAAAGAGATGGCTAAAACTAGAATGCATGTCTTGTCTCTCAGTTCACACGCATCCAACTTGAGATCAAACCCCGACTACACCACTAATAAATTGTGTCTGAATTCAACTATCTCCATCTCAAAATTGCAATCGACTAAAGTAATCACCATCCACATCACCACCTAAGCATGAGTCCACCATCACCAACCTTCAGTTTACACAAGAAGCTGCTTCGACCTAGGGTGTGTGATGAATCTGGTCTAGGTCTTCCAAGTGTTGGCCTGAGTAGCGATGACTTGATCAGATGACGATGAGAGACACGTGGAGGCAGTAGAGCTTGGTGGTGAAGTTGGAAGTTGAACGGAGGTAGGAATAAAACCTAAATCGGCTAGAGATGTGTAGGGGAAGGTCGACCAGATGAAAATAAAGCAAGTGAGGAGTTAAGCTTAGTAGGGTAGTATGTATAAGAAAAAAAATATGAAGTTGCTTAAGTCCTTAGCTTAGGACGAGTAAAAGGTTAACTTGGTATCGAGTTTACCATTTAAACCCGAATCAATTCCAACTCATCACAATAGACCTACATGCCGGGTTAAAGCCTTGCGTAAGTTTCAAAGCGAAAATTACGCAGCAGGTATAAAGAATTGAGATTCAAATTGAAATCCGATGACTAACTAGGAAAAAGTTAACCATATAAAAAAACATCATGAAACGGAATCCGACATCGACTAAAACTCATCAGAAAGCAGTTCAAGACTTACCTTTTTTTACAGCACACTTTGTTTCCAATGAAAGCGTACTCTGAAGGGCCAATGTTAACTGGGTTTTTAACCAAAGAGAAATCAACAGGATTTGGTGCATCGAAACGATAATAGGATGACTTGAAATTTAGCAAAGACACTCAAAGGGGCTAAAGGAAGAACTCAAGAAAGCATGGAGCCCAAAATAGGCTATGTCCTTAAGTTGGCCCGAGTTAGACCCTCAACTCGGTACCACTCTAAATGCCACGTCAAGGCATCTCCATACTTTTTCCAAGTAATCACCTAGTCTTCCTATGCATATTTATGAAGTTTCATAGAGTTATATAGAACCCATCATCACGAATGAAGATGTGATGGTCCAAACGATAGGATAATCCTAGTCATGGAAGAATGATAATCAAAACTTTTCAATAATCTACCAAATTACATGGAGGATTTAGATGAAACAAGGAGCTTGAAACAAGAATATTTAGTTAAGTTGTGACTAAGGATTAGATCATCCCCGATGAAGGGCTTGACTTGGTATCGAGTCTAATCTATAACTCGGGTCGTTACAACATTTTTTGTACTACCTTGGGCCACTTCCTGGACTTCTCTAGTGGCGGGTTACTGATCAAATGCGACTGCTACCCCTATAAATACAATCCATACTGTAGCCAAGAGAGGATCGGGTTTCTGCCATCACTACATGGAAGCTCCGTCTCCTCTTCAACTCTTTCCTCTACACTATAGTCACAAAAGCAGCTACTATAGGCAATTCAATTAATTAGAATCTGTTTAACACTTGTACTTACTATTCTTTCTCGATCGCCTTAATCTTTTTAAGCTAGATCAAACCAATAATCAAAGCTATAAAGCGGACGTAGGCTTAGTTAACAGCTAAACCACTGAAAAATTCTCAGTATCTCTCATACTTTGTTAGTATTTTCTACTATCTTTACCCTATCCTAACAGGGCTGGTGCTTTCATATCACACTCCAGGATGGTATTCCATTTTTTGGGATAACACTTTGGTGGGCTTGGATTGGTGTCCTATGGTCGTTTTTGGGCGTAGGTTGAACCTAAACACCGAAGGGCCAATAAAATTAAATAATAAATGATTCAAGTCTTGTTTCTCTTACATCCTGGAATGAAAATGGAGACTAGTAAGGAGGAAAATGGCAATGGTACAAATTGAATAAATGATTGTGATGATTTGGTTACTGTTTGAAATAACTGCGTATATGCTATTACTGTATAGAGCCGTGGCATGATGGTAAATATGAGATGTGAATGAACATGTAGTGCAGATAGACGTCATGGGACATGGGTACAGATATGAATGTGGATACAGATACTGTTATGGTAAAGGTATTGAATACCTAGAGAGACATGTCGAGTCCCGAGATAAGAGGAGATGTCAAACAATGAAGTAGGAAAAGCAATTAAGTGTTCAATAAAGGATAGCAAACCCCTATAACCAAGGGTGTCAGAAAAAAAGGGATGTCGAACCTCTACAACACATGACGACATTGTAGAATGAAAAGAAAAGGAGGTATACAAAGCCATAATAGGAAATTGAATGCTTAATTTTAAAACGAAGGTGGCAAGCTACAAGCCTTAACAACCATAAAGGTTGTCGAGTATGTAAAGTAGAGGATATATCATATACCGACAAATTCTCAAGCTATCGAATGTATAACAAACCTAAATGGTATCAAATATCAAGATATTGTATTTCTATCATGCAAAGGCTATCGAACAAAAGACAACCAGGTGGAGTAACCAAACCACTATAGCCTGAAGTATTATGGAACATTAGGATACCACATCCAGTCAAAGAATAGAGGTATCGAGCTTTTAAAAGATGATGAACCATTACACATATGGGGCCAAGGAATATGAAATGAAGGAGACAGCCAAACTATAAGGTGATGGCGTCCATCTAATAACAAAAGAAGGATGTTGGGCCTTTATAATAATGCCTATAGTAAAGCTTAAGAAAGCGACAAGTAATGTCATATTTCATTAAGAATGGATTATCCAGAAGAAGTAATACACTTTAGCGCTAATAAGGGGTTTCAAACTTCTACGTATGGCAAAGGATACTGATGATGAAGGTGTTGGATATCATAATTCAAGCAAGAAAATGTGCTGTATGTCAAATAGACACATGGCAGCCATACCGCTAGCTTTTACCACTATAAATATGGACCACATTGCTACTTAGAGTGGGTGAATTTTTCTCATCTTATTTTTTTACATTATCAAGTTATAAACCGTAAATCGAATTGGGGATTTGTAAATCCTATTGTAAAATGGCGACTTTTGCACATAAAGACTTGAAAAATAAACTTTGCATATAATATTACAAGTGAATGAAGATATTTGATTACGATGGGACTTGTGACTTGTGTAATACTTTTGGATACTTGTATTTTTGACATGCACATGGCTTCTCTTTTCAAGAATCGAAATCATGAACATACTACTTCACTTTAGACTCGCACACTTCTTGCGGGTTAACATTAGGCTATCCAAATCTTCTATTAACCAAGACTTATTTTCCTAGCATATTTTAGATTAACAAAGAAATTTATAAATATTTTGGCGCTATAAGGAGAGCTCGAACCTTCATCTCCTTATATACCCCAGTAAAGGACTTCCGATAACCTACATATAAGGGATATCCCTAGCTTGCATATAATGGTTTTTTCAAACCTGCATATCTCCTCAAAGGACTCTCCATATCTTGCAAATCCTATAAAGAGCTTTAGGGACTTCTCACTTCCTATGGAGGACTTACCACATCTAGCTTAACCTATTAAGTTGCATAATAACCATTTTGAAAGAAGGTTCCTCCAAACCATAGTTTGCAATTTCATAAATAATAAATGTTGAGGTTGATGACACTAAAATTATGGAAAAAAGGGACAAATAACTCATTGTAATTAATAAAAATGGAGCATAAATTCATTCCATTTGGGCTCTACCCCAATCTATAGTATTATCCTAGTCCGAGATAAAAGAATACAAAAAAGGATGGCTTGTTCTTAAGAATGAGGAAGGCCATACAACTCCAATCTAAGGGGAAAAAACACTACAACAAAAAGACCCTTTAATAGCGTTTAGGAAACGCTATAAAAGGCTTTTACAGCGTTTTTATAAACGCTGTAAATCAACATGTTGTAATAAATCAGGAACCTATTATTGCAACAGAAAAAAGGCTATAAAAAACATGTTTTTTATAGCGTTTTGAACATGCTATAAAAATTCTTATGAATGGCATTACTAATATGCTATAAAAGGCTTTTACGGCGTTTTTATAAACGCTGTAAATCAGCATGTTGTAATAAATCAATGACCTATTATTGCAAACAGAAGAAACGCTATAAAAAACATGTCTTTTATAGCGCTTTGAAAATGCTATAAAAAGTCTTATTAATGGCGTTCTTAACAACGTTTTAAGAATCATTTTTGCAGTACGTACATATCCATTACCAAATTATTATAATCGATAAATTTACATAAACACAGTGTATCATTCCACACATCATGTAGATTACATTAAACGAAAAATAACTAGCCATTCAACGTTCACATAGAACAATACATAATATATCGTAATATTTAATGAACATTACATTAGAAGTGCAAAAAATACAAGTGATAAAAAGATCGTACTACACATGACGATTAAATATACAAACCAAAAAAGTTGTTACTTCAAAAGAACTTCAAATCGCTAATATACAACAGCATGTTGGCATTTGTATGCACCATAGATGGGTAATTACCTATGAAAAATAAATTCAACAATTTGCAATTATAACTATACATACACATGTATATGTGTGTGTGTGTGTGTGTGAAACTTGATTATATAAATTTAATTAACTTGAACTTGATTAATTTATATGAAAGTCGATTAAGTTAGTTAATTTTTATAAAATTAAATTGATTTATATAAACTTTATTTAATTTTATAAAATTTAGTTTATTTATATAATCATATGGAAATGATATTAATAACATATGGAATTTCCTGAAATGGATGTAAATTTTGTTTAAAATACTTTATTCAACGATTGCATGTGTATCATTATAAACTTATTAATTTTTACAAAACTTTATTAAATTTTATAAACTTATTAAATTTTATAAAAAACTATTGGCTTATTTAATTATTATAAAACTTAATTAACTTATTTACTTATTTTAAACTTAGTTAATTTGTTGTTATTGTTGTTATATTATTAATATTATTATTTTATTTTATTACTATTACTATTATTATATTATATTATTATTCTTCTTCTAAATTTAGTTAATTTTTATAAACTTAATTAATTTTTGTAAAACTTAGTTAACTTGGTTAATTTTTATAAAACTTAGTCAATTTTTATAACAATTTAACAAAGATTTCAAAATAGAGAACATGATTTTTATAAAACTAATTTTTATAAAATTTAATTAAATTTTATTAACTTATTTAATTAAAAAAACAGTTAGCTTATTTAATTATTATAAAACTTAATTAACTTAGTTAATTTATTATTATTATTAATATAATATTATTATTTTTACTACTACTATTGTTATATTATATTATTCTTCTTCTTTTAAATTTAGCTAATTTTTATTAACTTGATTAATTTTTATAAAGCTTTGTCAATTTTTGTGAAAATTGAATAAAGATTCCAAAATAAAGAACATGATTTTTATAAAACTAAATTAATTTTTATAAACTTTAGTTAATTTAGTTAAAAAAATCAAATTTTGTTGATTGTTATAAAACTCAATTAACTTAGTTAATTTTTATATAACTTAGTTAAATTTGTATAAAACTTGATAACTAGTTAACTTTTTATAAAAATTAGTTAATTTTAATATAGTAAGTGAATTCTTTTAATTTTAATTATTTTTTATATAACTTAGTTATCTTAGTTAAATTTTTATACTTAGTTAATTTTTATATTTATTTAAATTTTATTAATATTTAGATATTAATTTAATTTTACAAAACTTTGTTAATTTTTATAAAACTTGATTTAACTTAGTTAATTCTTATAAACTTTGTTCATTTTATAAACTTATCGGATTTCATGAAAGTTTCGATAGCACCTCCTTTGCGCGGTTAATACTTTTCCGCACACCCCAATTCAATATACATTTATACGATCAAAACAAGATCGGATTTATATCATATATAATAAAATATACTTCATAATAGCGTACACATTCAAATGTATAAAAACATACCTTTTATTAGCAACTTTAGCTAGCAGTCTTCCATATAGCAAAGGAATATTTTGTGTACCTATATAGCAAAGTAAAGTGAATTTATTATGCAATCCGCTCTTTGAAAATTAATTATGATATAAATATAATAGTTGTATTATACACTCCATATTCCCGGCTCTACAATAAATCGATTGAAGATGTTTTTTTATGCAAACATGTGTATTTCTAGAAAGTGTAACACTTATAATACATGAGTATATTTGTAGAAAGTGTAACATTCTTCCTTGAGTACACAGAGAGACGTGGAGAGGTTTCCAAGGTTTCATAACCTGCAGATTGTCTCATGGTTTCCTATAGCTAGTGTGTGGCCTTCTCACGAAGCCAAACTGATGAGGACAGGCAACCTAAATTCCCCTTTAGGCTACTTATAGTTTGAAATTTTTCAATGAAACACTAGTTGTCAATTCCATTGTATAATAGAATTAACAATGATACATGTTTTTAATATGTTCCAGATAGTGCATCAGTTAATAAGCAATCTGGGCTGCCACCGAGTAACAATAACGAGTTTTTCCTCTACACTGACTGATGTTCCCTACCATGAACAAGAAATAACAAGGTGTTTAGTAAATGTGATGCAACTTGAAATATGTTAAGTTGTTAGCCTGTGCTGATTGATATACGATGACAACTTATGCTTACAGACCAAGAATATGAAAGTTGATTCAATAAGGTGAAGCTATTGGCATCATATATCCTAACACAATAAATAATTTTCAATTTTTGGGAATTTTATTGACTCCTTACTTGGATTTTCCACTTAATACCGAGAAAATTTGTAACGAACAGGGGAAAGAAAGGAAAAAATGAAAAGCACAAGCCAATAAGTCAACCTCTTACAAAGCCAATCAAAGTTCGATTCTTCAAGAATCCCATTTTCGAATCATGTTGAGGTCTCTCCTAATAAAGCACAAAATAAATAAAGAAAATGGTAAACAGCGAGCAAGAAGACATGCATAAATGCCCTTATTTTATGTGGTTTCAATTTTCTTTGGACATAAAATATAGGCTGGGACTTTATGAAAGTTTCACTGTCAGAGCTATTGCAAACTAAAATTTGCACTGCTAGTGCAAATTTTAGTTTGCGTCAAGTGCAAAAGGGAGTTTGCACTGAGTATAAACTATAATTTGCACTGAAAAACTACAAGGAAAGCGGGTAATGAATTAAATAGTACACAAGTTCAGGAATAAAACACAAAACAACCTCTGAGGTGTCTGATACTTTATATGGAGGCCAACTGGCTTCGATCCTGTTATGGCCATAGCATGGAAAAAAAGGAGTGAACATGAAAGCTGAAATTTATTACCCATATTTTCCTAGCTTAAACATTTTGTACAAGGGAATTATCTGTTTTGGAACAGACACATCCTATTTCGCACATACCTTGGTTGAAAACTTTAGCTGGAAATATTATACAACTATGACTCTAGAAACAAGAATACTGCTAACCGACACAGAAATGAAAGAAATTCGAGATACAATACTGCAAAAAAAAATTCTTTTTTCCATTTTTCATTCTTTCGTTGTTCTTTTGAATTTTCATCAAGAAGAAAAACTGTTTGGATAATTTATGCACTAGTATCATCTTTAAATTAAAGATTTGTACCTCAAAAGTGATAACGTCATTCAGGTCTTGAGAAATTTTGCTATCCTCAGTCTCTGAAGCACTCAACTGGTTCCGTAGTGTTTTCCTTTCTTGCTGCTTGAGATTTATATCTTTGTTTTGGATGGTTTCTTTTTTACCATTGCCATTTTCATTGGTCTCTCTGTCAAAATATTCAGATATTACTATTAGGTGTAAATATTCAGAATGATAAATGTCTGTTTAATTTACTTATCAGTAGCTATCGGGTACCAACTTATACCTTCTCTCAACATCATTGTGCATTCTATGTATGATCACCTGGTAGTTGAAATGAACTAATCAGAAATAATGTTAAATATAAACCAAAATGAATGTGAGATATTTGACTTTCCATCATCATTAACATTATGCGATAATGACATTGATTCTTAGTTTTATTAAGTAATAGAGAAGAATCACTAATTACATGGAGGATGGCTCCATTGTCTGAATTATGAAGGGGGAGAGAGATTGAAGTAGGTTTGACAATTTTGGCATAATCTTCTATGTTTATACTGATTTCTCCTAGCACTTCACATTTTTCCAATCCCTGCAATAATTTCAAATCAATCGTAATCATGAAATACATAAATAAATTTCATACTCTGGGAGCAATTTGCTATATCTTACAAGTGCAGAGACGACAAATTTGCAAATTTTGTCATTGATCTTTCCAGTTATTGAATCTTGAGTAAATTTCACTGTTCGATAACTTGGGTTCAGCCATTGACTACTCCATTAACGACTGAAGATTTCTCCGATCTTAAACTTGATTTCCCTGTTCAGTTGAAACTAGAGTTACAGTCAATGCATCCCATTCTATGTTTTGCACCTGGGAAAATGGAAAAAAACCATAAAATTTGAACATAAATGCAATTTGAAAGATGAGATTATGTTAATATACAGCCACTATTATGTTTATTGCAAACCTACATTTGTGAACTCAACCATCATTTTTGGTTCTCCTATACTGCCAAATTCAATCAGTCATTAAACTAAAACAAGTATAGTCACAAAATTTCATCACAAATGGAAGTACAAATAACCCCTACCTAAGATTCCAAAAACATACAAACCCAACGAAAACGAAAAAAATAATATAAAATAATAATGGCAAAAGTTAATGTACCTGCGACTGACACTCATACCAGCATTGCTAATGGCAACTCATAGAAACGCAATGTCGTGTTCGGACTTAGTGAACGCACCGATCCCACGTAAATCCTACTTACTGGGAGGCAGTGGGGCCAATCCCAGCTCTAAGTGATGATCGAGCGCACAGGCCCTAAACAAGATGGCTGCTGTTGAGAAGACTATATGCGACTAGAGTGAATGCTTGAAGACGACTGGTCGTTCTTTTGGGGTGGTTCCTGCATGCGCCAAGCAACTTCCTCCTTTCTGCAAGCTTATACTCTACTCTTGTTAGCTCTATTGCCAACTGCGATATGTACTTAGTTTTATAGCAACTACTATAATAAAATATTGGCTATAATTTGACTTCTCATTTTTTTTGCAGCATATGTAAAGAGATATTGGAAATTTGATGGTATAGCAACACTTTATAGTAAGGTGTTATCATTCTGTAGAATATGCATGGAGAGTGTTCTCTTATGTTTTAGTATATTACATTTTTTACTTATGTACCACATTTTATCTATGGCCCCTAGATTCTCAATTTAAGATATTTTCAAAACACAATATGACAAGGAAAATTTGCTTCATTGTATCAACTAGCATAGTTCTAGATTTTGTATTCATTTTTTTATAATACATGTGCATGAAAATTTCGTTTGAGACGCTCTCAAGTGACAAAAACTTTGCTTCAAGCACATTAGTGAGAGTCCTTTGTCCAAAGTATTAGACGAGCAAAAGGGTAGAACTCAGGACATTAACATGTCCCAAACAAATAAAGTATAGGTCGCCACATATTAGACTAAATATCTACATTAGCAACAACTTGAGGTCCGATCTCAGGACCTCAAGGAAGCCTGGAAGTGGTTCTAAAAAGTAAGGAGCTAATTTTCTCGAACCCTTATGATGTGGATAGTGGAGTTGCATTTAAAACTAATGTAATACTCATTCGGATACAATAGATCACATTACTTATCAATTTTTGTTTTTATTCCATTCTCCATACATTTGTCATTTTTCTTAATATTGGATCATAACCTACAAGGTAACAAGACGTCAGATGTGTATAGATATAGCAATCACTTTTGCCAACAAAAGAATGCCACTCGTATAAATACTGCTTAAGCAATAATGCAGTTAAGTGTATTGATAATCCCATATTTTAACGTGACATGATGATTCAGTCAGGTGGACCAAAATGCTAAGGAAATGCTTTTATTTGTTTAAGAGTATATAAAAAGTTAGAAACTCAAAAGGAGGAAAAAAGAAAGTACAATACTTTTGACAATTCCTAGTTTTGCATCATTTACTCCTCTCGTGCCATTCTGATGATAAATGTCACAAAAAGGTCAAGAAATATTATAAACAAATAATGGAAGGATGGTATTACAGATTTTTTTTATTAATAATTTAAGTCAGGTATTGGATAAATGGGATATGATATCAAAAATTAAATCCATAAGAAATATGTAGAAATGTCTTATCATAGTAATGTGATATATTGACCTCGTTAACATAAAGAACTATAGGTAAAATTATGAACTCAGTCTTGCATCAATATGATACATGGAAAATGTTAGACAATGTTTTAATTGAAAAGCAACAAGGTCACATGAAGAATAAATTTCATATGACAGAAATGTAAATTAAGGCATAATTATCAAAAAGAATAACAAACTATAGAGTATCAGTGAAAACTCAATTATAGTAAAATAAAATATTTGAAACGTATGATCATCCACTATTTATCAGTCATCGAGGCTTATATTTATTCAGAAGTTTGGCTGTAGGTTCTAACTTTTAGCTTGGAAGATAACTTAGTGCAGATAAACTGGTTTTTCCAGTTTAGTTGAATCTATACTTTGAAAATCCTTTACACCGATTTCATAGCTAAAAAGAGGAAATAATGAGAATTAGACCGTTTAAGATGTCAATTATAGCGCCTTCAAAATTTTGAAATCATAATCTTCAAAAAGGCCAAGATTTCAAAGTTCTACTAGGACCTCAACTTCACCTCTAACAATTGTTCGTAGTCAAAATCATGTAATTCGTATGGCTAAGGAGAGAAACCACTAGAATGAGCCTAAGGTTTTCAAAGTTCTACTAGGACCTCAACTTCACTTCTAACAATCGATTGGAGTGGTAAAATGCTAAACCAACCAGTCTAGCAAAGATAAAATAATGCAAAACTTATTGAATTGATTAAATCATGCACAGCGAAAAAATAACATACCGGAGCTAGGGTTTTCACAGTAAAGCCGAAAAGGAGAGCGGAGATAGAGTTTCCAAGTCGAGTTTGGTTGTGATGATTTAGAGTTCGAATCGAGGAAGAAAGGACGAAATAGGGTTTTCTGAGAGAAGTTGATAAGAAAAGGGCTTTGGTGAATAAAGAAAAACGAGAGGGAATGAAATGTTTTACCGCTCAAGTTTTTCATTTTAATACGGGCATAATAATATAGCGTGTAGACGGTGTATTTTTGCGGATAAAATAATAGAAAGACAGCAATATGGCTTCCCAAGCTATCCTAAGATGCCATCAAAAGTATATTTTCTTGTAGTGAAATTAGAAAGAGAAATAACAAAACACTTCAACAAATTTTCCCAAAATTAGAAAGGAATAGTGGATTTCTCTATTACACCAGTTGAAACTCAAGATTCTTTAAAGAGAAAGTTTATGAACAATGCTAATGTGCCAATCCAATGTACAAAAAAAGTCAAGTGGGAGTAAAAATCACAATACCCTAGGAATTCCTGATCCTCTAAGATTTGTTCCCTTGCCACCTCCTAGGAGAATATCTATCTCCTAATCAAAGAGAGATTGAACTATTGGCCTTCAAAGAAGAAGCAACCAAGAAATAAAAGAAATCTAGAGGGTGCTTATTGCAAATATCATTGAAGGAATGGACACAAAATAAATCAATGTCAAGCTCTAAAAGGAGAGATTAAGAACTTCTTGGGGAAATGATATCTTCAAGAATTTGTTAACAACTTTAAGAAAAAGGAAAATATGTCTACAAAGAGCAAGTGATCAATATCGAAGAATGCTTCCTAAAGAGTATTTATAAAATAAAAGCCTTTGATCTGGTCAAAGCACCTCTTGGAGGGAGGTTAGAGCAAGCATGTGGTCTCGCCTATAAACCTGGGCAGAGCATTGCAAGCCTTCGGTCGCTGCTATATGGCCTAGTCGGAGCACATCCTAGAAGGAGGATGAAGTAAGCCTTTGGTGTCACCTAAGATGGCATGGCCAAAGCATTGATTAGCCTTTAGTTCCGCCTATGAGGCCTGCCTAAAGCGCCTTCGAGGGAGGAAGGAGTAAGCCTTCAGTCCCACCAAAGATGGCCTAGACAAAGCACCAAACTGGCCTTTAGTTCCGTCTATAAGGGCTGACTGGAGCATCTCCTTGAGGAAGGACGGGTAAGACTTTGGTTCTTCTTAGGATAGCTAACTAAACACGCTAACCAAAACATAAATCATTACCTAAAGATGGTAAAAGGAGGTTCAATCAAACTAAATCATCACCTAAGATGGTGATAAGGGGACCAATTGAAACCTATATCATTACATATAGACGGTAATAAAAGGTTCAATCAAAGTCTAAATTATTACCTAAGATGCTAATGGGGTAAAATAAATCGATTAAGCAAGTTTAAACCAACCCTAAGTAGGGGTCAAAGCAATCTTCTAGAGGAAGAGCACTCAAACACATCTAGTTCTGCATTAAGGCAAAGTTAACGCAATCTTCGAAGGAAGGGTCCAAAGCTATCTATCAAGAATTTTAGCATCCAATATTCTCATCAGATGAACTATACTTATTACTCAAGATCGGGGCTTCATTCTTTACAATACTGAAATAGCTTCCAATCCATGATTGAACTTCGAATTATAAAAAACAGGAATCTCCATTAATAGTTGGGTTTCTAATTAACAAAGAAAGGGAATCACTGTCAATAGTCAAATTTATCCTCCTATCAAATGGAATTCTGGTCTTATTATCAAGTGGATTTCTGATTTTCCTACCAGACGGAATTCTGGTCTTATTATTAAGTGGATTTCTGATTTTCCTACCAGATGGAACTCTGGTTCTATTGTCAGGTAGATTTCTGGTTTATGGTCTTCTTACTAGATGAATTTATGATATTTAAAGCAATAATGATTATCTATAAAAGAAAGATGAAAAATTAAATTGATCCAACTTATTTAATGTTTCGCTTATAATCATTTTGAAAAATGGATTTCAAAACCAAACTTTTGGGATTACAAAGATCAACCAAACAATTATGTCAGAAAAATCTTTAGCATTTATAAAGCAAAACAATTAATATGAGAAAGAAATAATTTCTCGAAATTATCAAAACCAACGTCGTTATTTATCCTATGTTTCCCCAGAGGAAACGAAAGAGTCTTACAAAAAGCACGAACCGAAAAAGCCAGTCTAAAAGCATTCTACGAGGGAATAAAGAGCAAGCAAATCTTCTCTTAGTCAAAGACCATGTGTGATATGAAATTGGAATAAAGCATTGAAGTAAGATAAAAAGCTTACATAAATCAACGAGTTCAAATGTAAGGAAAATAAAATAAAAGACAAAGTGCAAAGTCCATTTAGGGTGTCAATCGTTCAGGTATAAACTTATTTACTATTTTACATCACCTACTAAAGTTACAAACAATAAGAAAGATTAATCAGTAAGAGAACCAGTCAAGAGTTACCAAGCGATGTCGTTTCAGTTATTCTCCATTTAGAATCAAAGTCTTGCACTTTCTCCTTCAAGTCTTTAGTAGCCGAAGAAGGTTTGGTGATGTGACAAATTGCCACAATCAAGAATCCTTTAAGTTTCTTCTCTTTCTTTCGAATAGTACATGTACAATTGATAGAGCTATTTGAACCATTAACGCGTGATCAAGCACGTTATTAGCTCCTTTGAGAATTTTGGCCTTGCTTTAGTTCTTTAACTTTCTGCTTAAGAGCATATCGTGCACATTCTAATTGCTCAACCTAACTTTGATACTTGTTAAGGTATTCTAAGAATTTTTCATTCCACTTTCCTTTTAAACATTGGATGCTTTTACACTTAACTCTTTGGCACCATCTAGAGATTCTCAAAGATCCAGACCCAGATGTGGATTCAATAAGACAGAAAACTATTCTTTGCCAATCGAGGGGGTAGAAGTAGGAATGTTGGATTTGCCTCTGCTTGAGTTCTAAATGTTGACAGAATAATTGAATTTTTAACAAGTCTACTTCAATATCCATTACCCTTTGATGTAATTGGGAAATTTCTACATCGACCTTGATTCTTTAGAGTGAAGGTCCAGACCGACCAACCATAGTCATATTCCCTTTTAGTTCTTGGATTTCTTTGTCTTTATCTTTAATTTTCTCTTTTAAGCTAGAAATCATTTCCTTAATACTGCCTAAGGTAGATCTCAACTGATAATATTTATTGTGCTATTTTTGTGCATCTGGGTTATCCGAAAACAATAGAGTTTGGAACATCTTAAGAAGAATGTTTCTCCTCAATGATAGACCTTATCTTGGCTTTGATATTGTCCAATTGAGAATGGAGATTTGGGCTTCAAAATGCAATCGTTGATTGTTTTTCCTATTGAAAGTAAATAAACAAGAAAACGGAATAACACAAGGAAATGCATACTTAATTAGCAATAAGAAGGTTTACAAGCACAAGAAAATTCAAATTACATAAACCATACAAGCTTTATTTACATTCTTAAAATTTAAAGACTATGGTTTGAGCCATTTTAAGTGAATCCGTGGACATAGAAAGAGTAAAATGAAAAGAAACATTAAGTCCTTGATGGGTATTAAATGGTAGGAATTGATGGCGGTCCCATTTCCTGACCGGAAGGCTGGCTTTACCACGTAATAATTTGGTGTAATTAGTTCGTATTTCTTTAAGAAAATTGTCCTTTTCATTGTCCAATAAAATCAAAATGTAAGTGTGGAAACTAATGGTAAACTTCCTAGAGATCCTTAAGAAAGCAATATTCTGCTAGCCAAGAGGTTTTGAGAATTAACAATTTCTCTTTAAAGTCCCTCCTTAATTTGATAAATTTATTAAGAGTTCCATGGACATAGTACTACCCAATGATTCTTTAATCTGTATAATCTAAGAAAAATAAGCTAAGATGCAAAGAGACAAAGGCATTGGAATTTCTAACATTGTCAGAGTTACATATTATAACAACAAAATTACTTGGGTTCGTATAATATTAACCCTTTGTAAAACTCGAAAATGAATCTCTCTTTATTGAACTTGACTTTTTCAAGGGGAAGAGTGTAAGGGGAAAGGTAAACAATCGCAACCTTGGGAAGATTCCAACAAGAATGGGGATCGGTCCCATGCTCATTTAATAACCTATTCTGGAGACATCTAATTATGCCTCCACTCTTCTCCCCAAAGAAAGAAAAGTCAACAAACAAACTCCTAGGATAAATTTTGCAAAGAAATTCTACTAAAGCATCTCTATCTTCGATAAGCATGTAGAAGAGTGTAGTTAACTCTACATTTTCTTTTAAAACTCTCTATGAAGACATGATCTTTCTAAGAGTTGGACGGCTTATTTTTCCTTGAAGTCTTTTAATCATTTGGTGTAAATACGAAAATGTTATAACTCTTAGATAAACTACTGTAATCTTCAATTGCTTTCACCTTCTTCTCACTTTTCCCATATAAAATCTCAAGTAATACTAGTTTCTTTTCCTTAATTAAAATTGTAAATTCGTTATCTAAAATCAACATATAATTATAAGCATTTAGAGATGACAAATTCTATACCAGCACACCAGAAGCTGAATTTGAGTTTCCTCCTTACCTATTTCTTTATTAGTAGCTTAAATACCCTTAGCTAAGCTGTCTTTGTAAGAAACATACGAGAGTTTAGGAGGGTCGGAATATGTAGCGTCATAGGAAGATGAACCGAAGTTGTGACCATCACCACTATCAGCATCCTTACAACCATTTCCTCCATCCTTCCCAGGATCGTCATCATTTTTATGATCGTTATTGTCATCTCTATCATTTTCATCGTCTTTATCGTCATCTTCCCCTTCGTTAGAATCTTTATCTCTTCCAAGTAGGGGTTCATCGAATGATAATAGCTCCTTTGGATTGACCATTTCTTCTTTAGGAAATTCATCTTAAATCAATCCCTAAAGTCTTCTTAGCACTCTTGAATCTGTTATTTAATTCTATGGGGGAAGGAAGTTCCAAATCATGGTATTTTCCAATGGTGTCATTATATGCTACAAAAAGAGCATTTCTCTGTTATCTAGTAAGGCCCAGATCTAGGAAGAAGGAAACATTCTTCTTGGCATCTTTTATAATGTTTTTAGCATGAACCAGAGTGGCATCCTTAGTTTCTAGACGGTTTTCCAAAGACTTTATTTAATCGGTCATTTCGGCTTTTTCTTTAATGGCTTGCTCAAGCTCGATCTTCACTCTCTTCTCAAGTAACGATTGGCTTAGTTCTCCTCATCAAGGGAGGAGGCAAGTTTTCTCTTCTTGAGAATTTCCTCATCCCTTTATATTGCAACATCAATCATTTGATTCCACATACTCCCGACTTTAGCCGTTAATGAGGAAACTTGCTCCTTAAGCTCTGTAACTTGACCAACAGGTCCCTAGGAGTCCTGTTGAAGAAAGAACATATGTTTGGTTACTTGAAACATACGACATATATTAAGTTAAGATGTAGCAAATTGAAGTCTAGATTAGCCAAAAAAACTAAAAGATGCATACCCAAAAAAGGCGTTGATAAAGAACATAAAGATCATCCATTGAAAAAGTCTATGGTTGAAGTGGCATGCTAGGAGCCATAGTGGGAGGTTGAACGGCTGAACTGATAAGGTTGTTAAAGCCAATAAAGATAATTTGAGCCTGGGCTTCCAAAGGAATAGATTCACTAAGAAGGGGAGTTAAACCTAACTCCTTGAACAAATGTTGGAAACCAGAAGCAGAAGTGGGAAGCGAGATGTTTAGTAAAAGATTCAGGGTGTGAACATCCTCTATATGTTCTTATGCACCCTGGTTCAAAGAACTTAAATTAATCATATCAGGATCATGAGTGGCCAAAGTAGCATCCACATTTGACTCCTTGGAAATAATAAGGAAGTTTGGACTTTCCTAAGCTTTTCCATTTTACTCGAAGGAGGGATTGGAGCATCGGTTGGAGTGCCATAACCTGCCTTCTTTTTTATGGCAATGATAGCTTTAGCAATAGGACCCCAAATTAGAAGAATCATGCTGAATAGGGAAAGAGTTAGAAAAGGCATTTTGGTTTTTCAATCACCAGTAATTGTTTCCCATGCGCATCCTTCTTCACCATAGGAAGTTCCCCAAGCACTTTATGATAGTTTAGAATCAAGGAGTATTTCTTGAGATTGGCCTTAGTCATAATTTTGTATCTGTCTCTTAAAGTCTACGATGTTGAGTTCAATTCCCTAATTGTTTAAGGTATTGGAGAATATATCCCCTTGGGGACTAGTTCTAAAATAGAATAACAATTGTAAAGCGATGACATAAGGTAGTATAAACAATAAAGGAAAAGCGATAAAACTTACTAGGAGTAGAGATAGACCCTCCAATTTTGGGGTTGTAGCTCTAAACATAGAAGAACTAATTTTTCCAATCTTTATATATGATTATCAAGTTGCTAATCAAACTTTTATAAGGTAGAAGGCAATACACGGTACCCTCTGGCTAGTTTGCCACCTTAATGAGTTTACTAACGAGTGAAGGGTATCTACATCGAGAGATGGAAGGTTAGCTTCCCTGGCCAGAATTTCAAGGCATCTTAAATAGGTATAGAAATTAAGTAG